>CM070569.1:7903673-8536252 GCA_036346355.1 Rhipidocladum racemiflorum
CCCGGGGTCACACCACCTGCACAAAGATGCCCCACAATCACAACGTGACCACAAAACAGTACGCCATTGCCCATCTACCCCGATATCGCAAACTACTCCCGAAAACGAAAAACAGAGAATCTGTCCCCCCTGGGACAGCAGTCTTCAAACTATCATAACTTTAGATCTAGGACTTCGAATCGATTAAACGAGTACATCCTCGCGTAGCTTAGGAAATTTTCTAACTTTTTCTAAGTATATGGAAAAGCTGATTCGGAATTTAAAGTTGTTTAATCTATAAAACACTACGTTTTGTCCCAGCTACATCACAGATTTGAACACGTTCGGTAAATCGAGCATAACTTTCAAACGGCTGGGCGGAATTGGATGTTCTTTATGTCCACTGAAAGGTATTGAAGTTACCTACAACTTTATCAACAGGTGGCCGACTAAAATCCGACTCTAAGGTCGCGAAAACTCTTACCCTAGGTCGACTGCACAATCTGCCCGAAGCAGAGAACGTGGCAACCTCTAGGTTTCATCTAATATACCCAATCACAGCACCACCACTTGATCTAAAAGCGTCCAAATACCCTCTAGCACAACCCCCTAGACTAACCCCAAGGATTCTCCATGCCATACCTTCGCCCGACGAACGATGAACGCCGAAATCCTTCCTCCCGGGCTCCCCGATCGTCCTCCTCGCGCCGAAACCGCCGGATCTCCTCATCGCGGGGCCTTCCGATGGAGAGATCAACGGGATGGCGAGGTGGGGATCTCCTCTAGGGCAGCAATGGGGGTGGAGAGGGGAGGGCAGAGGTGGTGGCGCCATGGGGGAAGATGGAGAGGAAGGGGAAGGGTGGAGGCGCATGGGGGGGGGGCTAGGGGGTGGCGGCTAGGGTTGGGAAAGGGAGTGGGGGGCGCACCAAGGGGTGGGGGCTAGATTTGGCTGCCCAAAAGTCCCCCCTTGGGCCCAAACCCTTCCACCAGAGGCCCAACTCAACCCCCAAGGCCCAAAGTCCCCCAGAGAGGCCCAAACACCCGAAAACGGCCCAAAAACACGCTATAAAGTCGTACCAAAATGCTGAATTCTAAAATGTCATATTCTGGGGTGTCACAAGAACATAGGTAAGCACCAAGCTACCAGTTTACTTCAGTTCATAGGATCAATCATAGCAAGTGTGGTGCTTACATCGGTCGCTCCTTTCTTTCTTCCAGCGATGAGTTCCAGATGAAGCAGAAGTACCTGTTCGGGGTGGTTCAATATGAAGCTTAAGCTCGTTGGCAACAACTCCGCCAACGTCGTCACTGCGTACTACATACGCACTAGATCATCTAGTTAACTCTCTCTAAAACCGAACCGAATAAGCAATGAAATGAAATGGAGCCGACGCATTCATTCGGCCGTAGTATGAAACTTCATAGCTATCAGACTGTAGTATGAAACTATCTTGATATAAATTGATAAACGTTGTTTCATTGGGTATGTCAGCAACCCCCTCGCTTAACTCACACCAGCAAGGATGATAGTTGGAGTTTTAAACACAAAATAATGCCTTAATATCAAACTTATCTGTGAAACATTATGAAACTTGTTTGTGAAACGTTGAAACCTGATGAAATGTATTTGTAAAACTGGTTCATGTGTCGAAGGTTATGAAATCGACTGTAAATTTGTAAACGGGTACCTTCGGGGATCGCATGATCAACAGAACAGGCAATGCACGATTTAGACAGGTTTGAGCCTCAGATTCGAGTAATACCCTACTCCTGTGGTCTTTCACTATCAGGTCGATGAACGTGGAGTACAAATCATGGGGGATCTGGTTCTAGTTACAATTGAGACAGGGGGCTAAAGCTAATCCTATTATCTCGACTACGGTCTTGAAGATGCTCTCCTCAGGCTTTGCCTTCCTTGCTTCAATTGCCCCCTCCTCTCTGTGTGCCTCCCTCTGCTTTTATAGCTGGGTACACCATCTTCTGGAGACATCGCCGGGTGAGGACTCCGAGTCATACCTGATCAGGGGATCCTTGAGCCGAGATCCTCGTAAGGTAATTAACTTTCCTTATTGCCTGGCGTACTCAAGCCAATCTCCTCATTCTGGGAGCATGATCGAGTCCTTCCAGATATGGGGATACTCCTTCCGTTACCATCTTGACCCGCAGAAATAGGGTTATAGATGTATGGAATATGCGGCATGATCTTCATCTTTCTGTTGCACGTACATATCCTATATTTAAATATTCGACATCATGGAACACTAAAACCTGGTGAAACTTATCTGCGAAACATCATGAAACTTATATGTGATACATCGTTAAACTTATATGTGAAACCCCTGAGACGGCCTGGTTGATAGAAACACTATGAAACCTGGTAAAACTTATTTGTGAAACATCATGAAATTTAATGAAACTGGATTATCATGATGAAACAGTCTGAAACATCATGAAACTTGTTTGCGAAACATTGTGAAACTTAACATTACAACTCATGAAAGCTTTGAAACTTAACACATGAAATTTACTGAAATAAAGTTGTAAAAACCGAACTTTATCTATGAAACCTGATGAAACGTATTTGTAAAACTAGTTCATGGAACACTAAAACTTGGTGAAACTTTTATGTGAAAAATCATGAAACTTATCTGTGATACATCGTGAAACTTATATGTGAAACCCCTTGAGAAGGCCTGGTTGATGGAAACACTAAGAAACCTGGTGAAACTTATTTGTGAAACATCATGAAATTTAATGAAACTGGATTATCATGATGAAACAGTCTGAAACCTCATGAAACTTGTTTGTAAAACATTGTGAACTTAGCATTACAACTCATGAAACCTTTAAAATTAAACACATGAAATTTACTGAAACATAGTTGTAAAAACCGAACTTGTCTATGAAATCTGATGAAACGTATCTGTAAAACTAATTCATGGAATACTATGAAACCCAATGAAACCTATCTGCATGTGAGACATCACGAAACTTAATAAAACTGAATTATTCGGATGAAACACTCTGAAATCTCATGAAACTTGTCTATGACATGTTGTGAAACTTAATACTGAAACTAGTGAAACTTTTGAAACTTTAACACATAAAACCTACTAAAACTTTGTATCTAAATAAGTTAACAATGAAACGTATTATAAGTTACTTTCATAGCTTGCTATTAATGTACTAATATTCATGGCCTCAGCCAATTATGACGTATCTGGAAACTTATTATAAGTTTTCAGATTGTATATTGTAGTCTACGTTGCTCGCCTCATGCAAATGATGTTGGTGGCAACGGCACATGAGTGGCTGCGCGCGAGTCACCGAGATGTGGGACACTTGTGCTTTGCTGCGTCGTTGTAGCTGGCAATGGATATGGATCCTATAGCTAGATGTTGTACCGTTAAATACACAGCTCGACGGTATAGCGTGGCATAGCCGCGTCCTTTCAAATTTTAGTTTCAATGTCGAAACTCTCTTAAACTTAAAGCTTATTTTGTGATACTCTGTTGAAACTCCTAAACTTTTTGTTTTACCTTCAAAACATGAAACTCATGGTTAAAGCTTGATGTTTCGATTTTTTAAAATTTGAGTTTCAAACTATGTGAAACTGGTTTAAAACTATGAAATATAGGTGAACTTTAGGCGAAACCTGAAACCTGTCTCAGACATGCTAAGACATTATACCATAGGAAACCTCTTTTTGTAATATAAAATTTTGGTATATTTCAAATCATACATGTTTCTTCTTTCTTAAATCGAAAACTTTGATGTGTTTGAGGTTCAGGAACTTTTGATAGACTAGAGGGAAGAGGGTGACTGTCTCCTTGACGTGAAAAAAAAGGATGTTTACAGGTCTTGTTCTAATGGATGGCTATGGTTTCCATGTGTGGAGGATGATAACGATGGGCTAGTGCTCACGAACGACGATGGGCTCCCGTATGTCCGCTTGTAAGGATATGCGAGATAGTGCGATTAGAACAATCTGATAGGTGAGATATGTCCCGTCGAGATGCCTGTCTATAGCATACTGTGCGCTAGTCACACTCTAAATAAAAATTATTCCAATATAACTTTCTATCATTATTGATCGATTTTAAATATTATTTCTATAAAATTACGCTGCTCAAACACATATAAATTCAGAACAAAAAAGAAATATGAATATGTTAAACTTTAGAAAATCCATAGCAAGTCAGCTAGAAATTTGAAGGTTGCAGTCTTCTAATTTTGCTATTGAAATTTATATAAGCTGGTATTAAGAAAATAAAAAATTCTTGATAAAAAATGAAATATGTATTTGTCAGCAAATACTGAGCGATTTTCTCCTATTCCTCAAGCAGCAGCACATACGTGTGATCAATATGCGTTATTCTCTTTGCACTTTTTACATTATTCTCCCTTCGGAAGACACCAAAGAGAAGAGAAAAACAGACCAAAGCAAGGTAAAGGTTTCAGATAAGAAAAAATAAATCAAAGCAAACTAAGGGCTTATTTAGATCTCATGTTTTATCAAAACCAGATTGTGTTAAACACGTTTAAGAACCTAACAACCTCAAACTATAATTTGGGAGGAGAGGATAAAACCAACATAACAAAAATTAGTTTTTTTTTGCTAAAACTAAAAAAAGCGAGTTTTCTGAAAACTACTCCGTCCTGTTTTTTAGAAAACGAGATTTGTGTATATATCCACGTTCCTAACAACTAAACGGCATAAACATTTTTGTCCCAACAAGTACAAGTACGTGACGCTGACGATCGAGTTTCGGCTCGACTGGCTGGTGCGAGCAGCGCTCAATCAATCCGTCGACGTTCCAGCGCCGCACGACGTGGACACGCGTGAGGAGATGAGTATTGCGTGTGTGTTGGGAAGCGTGTATGTGCGTATGTAGCTCGTCTGTTGTTTCTTTCCTTCTTTATAAAAATGTCAGAGCTTCTAGCCAGACTTAAAAAAAAAGTACGTGACGCTGCGTGGCGTGTCAAATATATCGTGTCATGTCACGTGGGCGACCAACGAACAAGAGGTAGAAGCACATATATGAGATGTGTGACCTCGTGACAAGCAAACAAGATGAGCAGGCCATGTTCCAAGCCTGGGCAGGGCACAGCTAGGTCGAATTTGTACTTTGATGATTTTTCGAGAGATTTTTCGGGTTTTCGATCTTAGACCCCGGGCTAAGGTCTTGTTTGGCAGAGCTCCAGATCCCAACTCTACCTCAGAGCTGAAACTTGTAGACTGAAATAAAGTGACTTAAGTTTATAATTTTATTCTAAAATGTAAATAAGATGACCCACTTAAACACTCTTAGGGCCTGTTTGGCAGAGCTCCAGCTCCATTTTTTCAGCTCTGCTCCACAATTCCACTGTAGAGCAGCTCCACTGCAGAACTAGGTATTACCCCAGTGGCAAAGGTGGGTAATTTCTTTCCAACTCCACGTCTGCTCTGAAAAAACCCATTCGTGGAGCACCTTTTCTCTTGCTCCAAAAAAATGTACTAAAACTCTGCCTGCTCCACAGAGTTGCCTGCTCCGTGGTTTTCTGGAGTTGGGGTGTTTGGCAGGGCTCCACCCAGATCCGAGGTGGAGTTGGGAGCTGGAGCTCTGCCAAACAGGCCCTTAATATACCCACAGCTCTAGCTCCACGAACTCAGAGAATTTGGTGGAGCTGGAGCTCTGAACAACCCTAAGATTCAGATTGTCCAATGTCAGTCCCTGCATACGAGGTCTGGTTCCGTCACTGCATGCATCGCTCAACGCAGTAAATCCAATAATCAACAACAACTTATCACTTAGGCTTCCCAAGATGATGGTATGATTATGATCTAACCAAACACTGTGTTAAGTAAAACTCGTTTTACTTAATTGCATTCAAACAAAGTAATCCGTAAACTCGTACTATCAGAATAACAGATTAAAACTTGTTTTCCTAAAATTCTTCACAGAACCAGTTTTATGAAATCTAATTTATAATCCATAAGATCAAACAACCACTAAGAGTTTCGGAAAAGTGGAACAAACTAGCGGACTAGGAAGATGCGTAAAACGAAAGAAGAATTAAAATAAAATGCACCTAGTCCTATCTATATACAATAAAGAATGCAGATTGTGTGCATAAAAATTGCACTCGTAAAGAATGAAAGAAAGTGTGCCATAATTAAGAATCAAAATGCACCTATCAATCAACATGCATGCATGGTATAATGCAGAGAGTGGTTTTCCTGCAACAATAACCGCTCCGAGAATCGGGCAGGTCGACGACGACGACGCTTCTGTGAGGCGCGGCTGCTGCAGGCTTACATCCCTCCTCATGGTGTTCCATCGCCATTAATCTCGCATCTCATCCATCTTCACACCGTAAGGTATGTAGCTGGAGTAGTGGTGTTGTGCCACCGTTATCGTCGATTCCGCCTCCGGTGTCGGCGGCATCCAGGGCTGCACCGGCGAGAGGAACCCGGGAGCGTCGAAGCGCGGGCGGTGCTGGATGGTGTGGCCACACAGCGCCAGCTGCCGACGCACGGCATCGAGTTCGGCCTGCGCAAGCCCAAGCTCGCGACGGAGGGCCAGGAGAACGCCGTGCGCGCCGCGCACGGGTTCGGCCGCCCGCGCGTCGGCCTCGTACATCATGGACTTCATGGCGTCGTCCCGATTCTGCGGGCCGGCCTTCTGCAGGAAGAGGATGATTTTCTTGATGCCAAAGAGGCGGTGCACGTTGCGGAAGCTCTCGGGCTGGTCGGCCGGGAAGTAGGGCGCGAGGACGCACCCCGGCGCGCACTTCCGGCGCTGGTGCTTGCAAGCGGAGCAAGCCGGATGCTGCGGCGGATAGGGCGAGGTGGACGAGCAGCCACCCGAGGAGAAGTCCGCCGTTGCCGTCGACGAGGGCGGCGGTGGGGACGTGGACATGCTCGGTCAACAGCATCTTCCTCCCAGGTGACCCCCGATCGAGGAATGGCCTGTGCGGCGGGCAGACGTGCGCGTACGTGTTCGTCGCACGTGCCCGGTGGCATATATAGAGAGAGATCGCCGACATGCATCCTCGTGTCAGATTAGCCGAGTTTGTTACGAGGATAAGCGTGGATTGCAACAAACGACGAGTGTGATAAAAGATGACCGTCGTTGTAGATCAATTAAACCGCGCTGATCGAATAACAAGAAAGGCAAAAGCTGATTGATTTTATTGTACAATAAAGTACCATATTTATATTAGAACTTCATTAGAGATAGATTCAGATTAGCCCACAGTAAAATAGAGTCCAAACATATTTGAACAACAAGAGTAAGAATTATATTATATCTCAATACTTTCCCTTGGGCGAATATTACCCGTAATGCATATATCTCATCAAAAATCCTCTCGAAAACCAAATGAAAAAAAACGATGGAGAAAAGAGCATATTGCACTCACACATTGTATTACACTAGTTTTCTCATTAAAAACCTTCATATGAGAACTTCAGAAGAACCTACTAAGGGAAAAATAGTGCAACTTATAATCT
The DNA here is from genome assembly GCA_036346355.1 of Rhipidocladum racemiflorum. NCBI lineage: Eukaryota > Viridiplantae > Streptophyta > Magnoliopsida > Poales > Poaceae > Rhipidocladum > Rhipidocladum racemiflorum. The sequence goes on from CM070569.1 coordinate 7,911,148, forward strand.
TCTGAATTTAAAGTAGTATTTTCATGATAATGCTAAGGGTCATAGCACTACTACAAGAATATACATCACAATCGGTTCTTTTTTATCATCACAGTCGGTTTTGGTAGCGATAGAAAGTCCAACGATAGTGATAAGAAAGCTCTATCACAGTCGGTTCCCGCGCGATAGTAATAATCAGTTATCACAATTGATTCTTTGTCGGAACCGATTGTGATGAGGTCATTATCACAATCGGTTCTTTATGAAAACCGATTGTGATGAGGTCATTATCACAATCGATTCTCACAAAAAACCGATTGTGATGATACCCACATCATCACAATCAGTTCTAGCTCAGAACCAATTGTGATAACCTGTTACTAAAATTTGTAGATTAGATATACGTATCACAATCGGTTTTTTAGTCAAAAGTTTAGAACCGACACAGATGAAACGATAGTGATATACCATTCTGTAGTAGTGTAGTTTAGGGATTTACTCCCTGTAAACTCTGCATATCTCTAAGTCATCTCATTCCAATGTCATGAGTACATATTTGGAAACTAGATATTGATAAAGACTTAGTGAATAAATCTACAGATTTTCACATGACTTACTCCCTCCGATTCACAAAAAACTTGTCGGTTTGGGATGCGTACGGTCAAACTTATGAAACTTTAGCTATCAACATCTTTTTAAATATTTAGATTGGATGCATGACAATCATGTCTAGATTCCTCTCAAAACATACATTCATAATATTACAATTTATTGGCTTTTCTAAAATATATTACAATAGAAATTATTTATCAAAGTCGAGTTTCGGGGACCATGTCGATATCCAAAACGATAACTATTTGTGACAGAAGAAAGTAGTTTGCAGTATCTTTACCTCGCCATTCATTTAGAGTTCATGACGATAGAAGAAGTTTAGGGGCAATTTTTACTGGTCGTAGCGTTCCTTTGGGAAATTCTATAGTGCCAGTGGGCCCCCTCCATCAAATATTAGGCCTTCAGGTCCGCACGAAGAGGTACCCTAGGAAGTACAGAGCCGCACACTTGGCAACTTCAAGAAGAGCAAGTGTACCAACATCAAGCTGAGTAGTGGCAACTCCAAGAGATCGAGCTGTCTGGTTAATATTGACATCGATTGCCTAGGTCAGGTAATTGCTGCTATTCAGGGTGAGCTCGATAAATTTTCTCTTTGCGATGTCCGACATATACTATTTCTATTTATGCAAAAATAAATTTTACTGCTGGTAAAATAAATATATTACTTGCTCACACCTAAATCAGTAAAGCTTGGTCTATATCTATTTAATATCTAATTATCTAAAATTTATTAGAATTTTCTTAGTATTTTTCATAATATTTTTTTGCTAATTATCGAGTAATTTTCAAAATTACCCAATAATAGAAAAATAAAATTAGCATATATAAACATAGAATTATGTAGGAAAAATAAAGGCAGATATATGAAGCTTCCAAAGTGTGCTAAGTCTAAGGTTTAACAAATTTATGGAAACACATATACCTAAAAATTCAATTTCTAGGATTTAATGTAAATATTCAGAATTTATTAACTATTTTTAGTAATTACAGGAAACTTCTGAATCCTTAAAATAAAATTTCTACAGCTGCCGACCTTAAATAACCTTCAAGAGATAAAATAAAATGTGTCGTTTTTCTTTCAGCTTAAAAAACAAAACGGGTCTTCGAACCTGTGGCCTGCGCGCGGACTGGCTGCAGCCCACAAGCCGCTTGGCCCATTACAACCCACCACGATGGGCGAATAGGGTTAAACCCTAGCCGCCATAACCATTTGATGTGCTTTGGCGGCGCAAAAGGCACTACCGGGCGCTGTAGGCAATTATGATCTTACGGGAATAGGAAGCGTCTACCTTTTGCCATAACCGATGAGCTATCAGTCTACGACCCACCCTCCATGTATGTGTCTTGCAAAATCATGATTTTTTTAAATAATATTTTTTTCTAAAATGAATTTCGGTATTAATACGGGTAATTTTTTTTTTGCAAAATTAACACACCATCGCCAAATGGTACGGTGAATTAGCAGTAGTCGCCAAACGGTAGGGCGAATTAGCAGTAGTCGCCGTACCGTTTGGCGACTACTGCCTAATTACGCTATTATCTGGTGGCCATTTAATTTCACGGGAAACGAGATAGTCTTCGCCGAACTGTATGGCAAAGAAGGAGTCATCGCCGAACTGTACGACGAATAAGTAGTCGTTGCCGAACCGTAAGGCGAAGGAGTTGTCGCCAAATCGTATGGTGAAAACGGCACGATAAAAAATGGTTCAAACAGAAGATTGATCTATTCATTCGGCAGCAGAGGCGAGCGAGCAGCGACAACGGCGAGCGACGCTGGTCGGGATGAAGAGAGGGAGAGAGGAAGGAGAGAGAGGGAGAGGGAGAGAGGAAGGGGAGAGAGAGAGAGAGGGAGGAAGGAGAGAGGGAGAGAGAGGAAGGAAGAAGAAAGAAGGTAACATCGCAACTTAGAGTAGCGATTTAGCGTTCTTCAATTTAGAGTAGCGATTTCGAGACTTAGAGTAGTGAGTTAGCGTTCTTCAATTTAGAGTAGTCTGTTAGTTGTTTAATTTAGAGTAGCGATTTAGCGACTTAGAGTAGTGAGTTAGCGTTCTTCAATTTAGAGTAGTATGTTAGTTGTTTAATTTAGAGTAGCGATTTTAGTTCTTTAATTTAAAGTAGTGATGTTAGTTTGGGTATTAGTTGTTTATATGTTAGTATGTTACATGTTAGTATATTGTTTAATTTAAAGTTGTGATTTTAGTTGTATATATGGTAGTATGTTATATGCTAATATATTGTTTAATTTAGAGCAGTGAGTTTATATGTTAGCAGTGATATAACAATATTTAGCGTTGTTCAATTTAGAATTGTTCAGTAGCATTGTTTAATTTAGAATTGTTGAATCAATTTAGTGATTTTAGTAATTATTTTACATGTTAGTAGCAAATAACGATGTTACACGTGCGCTATAATATTAGAGTATCAATAGCAGGATAGTTAATTAGCGTTGTTCAATTTATGGTAGTGATTTTACATGTTAGTAGTGAGCTAAAAATATATTTTGTCCATGTCGTCGCAGTAATGTCGGATCCAGTGAAATTTAGGGTATATTATGGCGATGGTGAAGTAAAAACTGGGCAGAATGGTGTGGATTTAAGCAGCTTTGCGGTCACCATGGCTGAGCACTTGTCCCCCGATACTATTAGCGTTCGTGATATAAAGCTTTGGTTGACCCAATATTTTTCCCTGAATCCAAGTGTTTATTCTATTACCATCCAAATCTTATTCACGCGTAGCAAGGATGACCCGACTGTGTGGGAGTTGAAGAAAGTAGATCGAATACACTTGTGGCAGAAATGGTTAAGGTGGTGCAAAGGATCTCGCCTTGAATGTGTGATGTTGGTGCAGGCGTGTCCTAGAGATGAGGTGGGTATTGCTGGTGTGAGCAAGAGCAGCACATCGGCTACAGGTGAACAAGTTGAGACAGCAGTGCCGGTTGAGGTAGCAGCGGGGGATGATCACAGGGATGCAGCAAGCGCAGAAGGTCAGGCTGATGAAGGGGAGGAGATCGATCAACTTTTCGATCATTTGGATTGAGTGGACCGTATGGCGACAGAAGAGGAAGCTGAAATGTTGGAGCCTGATGAAACCATCGGTGAAGATGACGAAGGGGAGGAAGATGATGAAATGCATGGCAGTACTGGCTCAGCAGAGGTACCCATCCCCGATGAATGGAACAGGTAAAACAAAGCTGGTATGGAAGTTTTGTGGGGCCATGAGTCGCATTGTGAGTATGGTACTAGTGCCATTCGGTTGAATCAAATATTCCCGAACAGTTCTGAATTGAAGTTGGCAGTGAGGCTGTGGGCACTATCGCTACAGAAAGAGTTTCGGGTTGTCTTGTCCAGCCCAGATAAGTACACAGTGAAGTGCAGAACCAATGGTTGTGAATTTTGAGTTCATGCATACAAGCCGAAGTGCGAGACGTATTGGATTGCATCAAGAGTGGAAGAACACACATGCAGACTAGAAAATGTTCTTATCAAACACCACAACTTGAATGCGACTCTAATTGCTAGCATGATGTTCAATGAAATCATTAAAAAGCGGGATATTGAGTGCTCAGAAAGCAATCTTAAGAACATTTAAGTACCAGATAAGCTACTCGATGGCCTGGCGTGTGAAGAAAAAAGCATTACAGAAGAGGTTTGGCACATACGAGGCTTCGTATTGCAACCTACCTCGTGTGCTTGAAGTATTGAAGCAAACCAATCCTGGCACATACACCGCTTTCAAAGAAAGTGAAGCAGGTGGAAATGGGATCTCGACATTTCGTCGTATTTTTTTTTCACTTGGCCCTTGCATTGCGTCATTCAGGTACCGCCGTCCATTGCTCTGTGTCGATGGTACATTTTTTAATGGGAAATAAAAGGGGTAGATTCTAACGGCCATTGCAGTTGATGCGAACAACCACATACTTCCATTGGCATTTGCATTTGTTGAGGGTGAGAACCGGGATAGCTGGCTGTGGTTTTTCAGACATCTGAACGTGGGGGTAGTTGGTGATCGGCCCAATATGTATATCATTCATGATCGTCACAAAGGTATCCTTTCGGTAATTAAGACTCTACAAGAGGACCTTGATGAGTCATTTTCATGGACTGACTTGCAGAATAGGTGGTGCATGAGACATTTGGGAGTAAATTTCTTTAAGCAGTTCAAGAGTAAGAAACTGATGAACCCATTTAAGAGGTTATGCAAGCAAAATCAGACACATAAGTTCAACGTGCTATTGGTCGAGTTGGATAAGCACATAGTGCACATATCGAAGAGATGAAGAAGCAACCACCTACGCCGAACGATTGTCCACCCAAAAGGCTAACACCCCTTGGGGAGCTCGATCCTCCTATTCTAAGAAGACGAACGTCAAGGAACATAAAGTGTTTCTCGCACTGGATAAAGGCGGAGCCTCTAGAGAAGTGGGCATTGCTCTATGACACTGGAGGCGCCAGGTCAGTATAATATACTAAATTAAGATATTTATCACTGCTGAACAAATGGGGTTGTTGTTCTAAACTATTATGTGTTGTACAAGTTTGGTGTCATGACAACAAATATAGCTGAGGTTTACAATTGGGTCATCAGAGGCCTCCGTCCGCTATCGCTTGTGGCCACCCTAGAAGGCATGTTGCACGGCATCGTTGCCTACTTCCAGAAAAGGCATGCTGAGGCAGTACTTCATGCCTCGACATTGCAATTGCAAACACCGTATTGTTCACGGATGATGACCTACATTGAGTAACGAACCATGAAAACTCATTAGCACATGGTGCGTAGCTTCGAAATCACTGAGTACCGCTTCGAGGTGACTCTTCAGTGCAAAAGGGGATTGGGAACCGACACAGCTGTTATTACGCACGAGGTTAATCTAGGCCAAGGGGTAACTGGATGGTGTGAATGCACCTGCAATAAGCCAAGACTTCTCCATATTCCTTGCTCACACGTGATGGCTGCTTGTGGGCAAATTGGGATGAACACATCGCAATACATGTCCCCTTTCTACTTGAAGGATCATGTTGTCCATACCTGGTCTGGTGAGTTCCGTGGTTTCCGTGCACACGGTGATTTCACTGTGATTAACAGAAGTGAGTGCATCTGTTTGCCAGATCCAACCTTATGGAGGTGTGCGGAAGGGCAGTCTGGTAGTCCACAGAGTAGGTGCATTCGCAACGACATGGATGAATCTGAAGTGGGTGGCCCTCTTAGGAGGTGTTCGGAGTGTGGTGAGTACTGTCACAAGTCAAACCAATGCACGTAGCCTATAGGTTCTGAACGTGGTGGTGGCTATGTCATGTGTTTCGGCGATGTATGTATCGTCAATATGTATCGAATTATTTAATTATATGCACACTGTACCATTCATTGGATGTTATGTAATATTGATGCTCATGGCTTTTGATTTATATATGTCGTGTTTCTCATATGTTGTGTAGTATTATTTATGTTCAACCCTTATATCTTTTGATTTATATATGTCGTGTTTCTCATATGTTGTGTAGTATTATTTATGTTTTTTTGATTTATATGTGCAATAAATATTTCCATTGTTTACATGCAGGGATGGAGCAGGTCGACTCACTTCTAGACCCTATCTTGGATGTGCGGCACTGTGCGCACATCCACACGACACAGGGCAATGAGAAGGTGCCGTTACTGCGGATTCGTGTGCCTAAGAACGCATGGTGCATTGACCCTCGCTTCCACACCAGGTTAGTTGTAGTACAATTACATGTTACATTGTTCGTAAAATTTATGTTCATATAACATACATTCAACTGATGTAACTCTTGTCTTTCTCGATAGGTTGGCACATGCCGGGTTGCTTCCGTTAGTACGCATGGTGGAGGGTTCAGCTGCCGATGCAGGTGAGCCCGATGACCATGCCGAGGGTGACGACGGTCCAGAGCGATCGCGGCGTTTTCCGTTTGACAGCTCCCTGATAGCGTGTTTGGTCGACCGTTGGAGGTCGGAGACGCACACTTTTCACCTTCCCTTCGGGGAGCTGACGGTGACGCTACAGGACGTCGCCATGCTCATAGGCTTGCCGATCGCCGAGACACCGATCGAACCCTTGGTGACTCCTGCCGGGTGGGTGGCGGACTTGGAGGCGCAGTTCGCCGAGGTGGCAGATGTCGACCCAGAGATACTGATGGGTAAGAGGCACGGGCCATCGAGGAGGTGGTTGGTGCAGTTTGAGGTTAAAGGTTGTAACACCCCAAAATCTTGCTTTTCTCAAATTCATGTGGGATTTGGCACTTTGGTGAATTTTTGGAATTTTCTGGAATTTATTTGAATTTATTCCATTTTGAAATAATTAAAGAATTAAACTTTGCAAATAAAAATTTGTTGGAAATATTTTATTTGAGTCCAAAATGTTCCAAAATATTTTCCAGAATTTTTCTGGAATTTTTCTGAGTCTTTTGCTATTTTTAATGATTTAATTGAATTTCTGAGAATTTAATTGGATTAATTAAATCGAGTTGGTTTCACTGTTCCTCCGACCGAGCCCGAGTCAGACTCGAGTTCGAGTCCGACCCGAACCCGACCGCGCCCGTGGTCAAGCCGAACCCGTTCGCCCCGAACCCTAACCGCGTGACCGTTGGATCTTGATCCAACGGCCACGATTGAGCCACGTCACCGAGCCCAACTCCGACCGAGCCAGCCAGCTCGCCCGAGCCGGACCCGAGTCCAACTCCCGTGACCGTTGGATCTTGATCCAACGGCTCACGTTGAGCCACGTCGCCCTATCCGTGTCGCCGCCGGACTCCGCCGCCGCCCGTGCGTGGGCCCTCGTTTTCCGCGCGTTTCACGGACGTCGAGGGGGTATTTAATGCGCCGCCACCCGTGTCGTGACGCCGACTTCCGTGCGCACCCGTAGCCCTAGACAACGTCGCCCGAGCCGCCGTGGTTGCACCGCAATCGCTCGCCGGAGTTGATTGCGTGTTCCGCCGCGGTTTCCCGTTGTTTCCGCCGCCGTCTGCCATCCTCCGCCGCCGTTGAGGTCAGATCCGGAACCGCAAGAGCCAGCCGCATCGGAGGGGACCTTCCACTTCACCAGAGCACGCCCGCAACGTCGTTGTCATCGTCGTCGTCTCCGTCTCCGGCCAGCAAGCCCCGCCGTGGACATCGCCGTGGACTCGAAGCTTCTCAGCCATCGGATCTCCATCGCACGGCTGAGATTGCGCCACGTCACCGGAGGTATTTTCCACGTTGAAATCCCAGATCTATTTCCAACCGTTGGATCTAGATCCAACGGTTTAGATCGTGCCACGTAGCCTAAACTGCACCAAGCTAGAATAGATCTTACACTACTAGAAATCCGGGCTTTTGCCACGAAACGTTTTACAACATCATAAATTTTGTTGCATTAGAGTGGTGTTATTGCCTCGATTTGGAAAATTGTGGTGATACGTCCAATATATTACCACAAATTAGTGTGTGTTGCGATATTGTTAACTGTCGTGGCAAAAGGTTGGTCGTATTGCAACCAAAAATGAAATTGTTGCATTAAATAAGATTTTATTGCCATGGGAAAATTTTGTTGCTATAATATTTTATTTCGTGGCGATTTTTAATTTTATAGCCATGATTTCTTTTTATGTGGCAACAAGTCTACCTATGGGTCGACATGTATCACGTGACTAAAAAATGAGATTACATCAAATGGTGAGAACTAAATCACGTTTACCGCAATGTAAGTATGCAGATGAGGTTCTTCACGCGAGCACGGAGCCTTCACGCAAGCAAAGGCGCAAGCATATGAGATTAAATCTTGAACTATAAGTCATATTACATTTGGTACTAAAACCTCCACCACCGAATGCTTTTAACTTCTATTGGCAGAACAATCGAGTTTGCTAAATGTGAGGCATGCATGAGTTTTCTATTGTGAGATAGACAGGCATCTCATGCTTACCTAGGTATATATGCACTTCAAAGATAGACAAACTCTAATCATGATATTCGAAGACTTCATATCGTGGTCCTCCCTTGCCGAGCCTCCTCCCCGCTCTTCCTTTCCAGTGGCGCCTCCATACTCTCCTTCCCAGCGACTCCTCCCTCCCTCCTCTCCCACCGACCGGCCGCTCTTCCTCCCTGCACCCGGCGACGCTCGCCGCCCTTGACCCTCCATCCAACACCCTGGTTCCTCAGAGCTTTGTGGTGGCGTCGCCGCTCGCTGCCGTGGTGGTGCCGCCTGCTCCTCAGAGCCGGCGACGTCCCCTGCAGCCTCCCCAGCCGATGCCTCTCCCCTCCCCTCTCCCCTAGTGACAAGTGGAGGTGAGGAATCCTGGGGTTTAGTTGAGTTCTTGTTGATGCATACAATGTGTTTGTTGAAATGCCTAGGAGGTTCAAGTTCCCCTTTTGCTCTTTCAATCTTGATTGAGATGATCTTGATTAACTGTTACTTACTATTAGAAATAGCATTTGACACACTGGAAATATTAGTTTTGTATGGTTTTCTTCATATTGTGGCTTGTAAGATCTTATAGAGGGTCAGGGTCTCAGTGATATTACTGCTAGCTATTGGAGTTGATATCTTGGATTTGGAATAAAGATTTAGTGTTGTTACATGGTTCTACGGTTCAACCAAATATTTGTACACTACGGGGGCTAGATGTGAGTACATAATTGTCGCATGGTATTGTGTGGTTGACTGGTTGTGCCAAAATCTAGTATTGAAATATTTATTATATAAATGCTTTTACCCAAAGTGTAAACTTTATTACGCTTCTTACACATCTTTTCCCATTTTTGTGCTTGTCTTTGGGTAAATATGCTGATGTAGGGTAGTTGCATTACGATGATTGTCATTCGACGTAAAGGTGTATTAATACCAAACCTTATATTAATCGGACCTTTGATTGGGTTAAAAGATATTATATAACTAATCGTAGCTTATATTAATACCAAACCTTTATTTCCTCACTAACCTAGGAAGCCATTTGGAAAGGATTGCTATTCCTTGAGCGACACAAGACACGCTACAATATTATATGGATGACAAGTACATTTACATCTTCAATGGATTTTCTGCATTTTAGGATCTGTACTTTTTGGGCAAGGATGAGAAGACATGATGATAGGAGTTGGATGCGCATGGATAAGGCATCGGATGAGTGGCAACAAGGATTCAAGGAATTTATGGAAATTACATTTGGAGGCACCTCTAAAGGAGAAACTGCTCCTTGTCCTTGTTCAAGATGCCGTAGCATGTCATATAGAATGCGATCCGAGGTCCAAAGCCATTTGATTACGTGAGGGTTTGATGAAAGTTTCATCCTAGGGGAAGACCATGGCGACGATTCGGATGAGGAAAACACTCAAGGACTTGGTGCAACAGCGATGGTGCTTCTATCAATGATCTGGTTTCCACACCGATCGTGGGTGCTATAAATGGAGACATCATAGGTAGTAATGAAGAGCCAAATGAACGTGCTAAAAATTCTTTGAATTGTTAAAAGAGGCTGAGAAGGAATTGTACCCAGGTTGCAAGGAGGCTACTAAGATATCTTTCATTGTCGAGGCTCTTTCGAGATCAAGTGCATGTTTGGTCTCGAGTAATGATGCTTTAGCGGCCATACTTCACTGTTCTCGCTTGTGCTCCTGAAGGCCACTGCATTCCAGACACTTTGGACAAGGTGCGAAAGGTTGTTCGTGATCTTGGCCTCGACTACCAAAAGATACACGCATGTGTCAATGATTGTGTGCTATTTCGAAAGGAATACGAGGACTTGGATACGTGTCCAAAATGTGGTGAGTCTAGATGGAAAATGGATGCCTCCACTGACAAGGATGAGGCGAGTGGTAATGGTTCGACCAAGAAGCGTGTTCCATGTAAAATCCTACGGTATTTCCACTGTTATTCCTCGTCTGCAAAGGTTATATATGAGGCAGTCCACATCTTCACATATGCGATGGCATAAGGAAGGATCGCCCGCGATGGAAAAATGCGGCACCTGTGACTCAGTGGCATGGAAGCACATAGATAACAAGTATCCGAATTTGCATTGGATCCTCGCAATGTTAGGGTGGGTCTTGCTTCGATGGCTTCAATCCATTTGGGATGTTAAATGTTACATACACCACATGGCCTGTGATCCTAATCCCTTACAACTTGCCTCCTTGGTTGTGTTTGAAACAATCGTTTTGGATCATGTCAATGTTGATACCAGGGCCAAAGTCGCCAGGAAACAACATTGATGTATATTTGCGACCCGATCGATGAGCTAAAAGAGCTTTGGGTTGATGGTGTTGAGACATGGGATGTAAAGGTGAAGAGGAATTTCACTTTGCGTGCGATCTGTTATGGACAATTAATGACTTTCCAGCATATGGGATGCTATGCAGTTGGAGCACAAAAGGCAAGTTTGCATGTCCCTCGCCACAAGGATACTTGAGTATTTATGGTTGAAATTTGGGTCTAAGCATTGCTACTTGGGCCATCGCCGGTTTTACCTTGAACCACAGGTGGCGTCGGAACAAGATTAGCTTCAATAACAAGTTTGAGACTAGGGATGCTCGGTGCCACTAGCGGTGCTCAAGTGTTGCAACAGTTTGAAAGTTTTGAGCAAGTGGCATTTGGGAAGAAGTCAAATAAGAGGAAGCGGTGTGAAGAAGAAAATAGATGGCACAACCGGAGGAAGAAAAGTATATTTTTGAACTACCCTATTGGAAAGATACTGGCTTGTCGGACATAACTGGATGTGATGCACATTGAGAAAAACATCTGTGATGACATATTGGGTACTTTGCTTGACATAGAAGGTAAATCTAAGGATAGCGAGAAGGCTCATTTGGACATGCAACATCACGGGGATCGGGAAGGATCAACATCCTTTATTCAAGAATGATAAGTACACTTTACCACTAGCTACTGTACTTTTTGGGCAAGGATGAGAAGATATATTTATGCAAATTCATAGGAGGAGTGAAGATGCGGATGGCTACGCCTCCAATATTAAGAGATGCGTGGACGTGAAGGGGTGTAAGGTGTCGGACTCAAAACTCATGATCGCCATGTTATATTCCAAAAACTTTTGCCCATAGCAAGACGCAACATATTACCGTAAGATGTTGTTATCCCATTGATTCAACTTAGTAGGTTCTTCAATGCCATATGTTCAAAGGAGCTGAGTGTGGAAGATTTAGAAAATATGACCAAATCAATTAGAGAAACCTTGTGTCGGCTTGAGATGATCTTCCCACCAGCCTTTTTTGATATCATGATGCATTTGCGGTTCATCTTCTTTGAAGAGGCTAAACTTGGGGGCCTGTGTGCTATAGATGGATGTATCCAATTGAGAGATATCTACGACGCTTAAAGGCTATGTTCGCAACAAAGCCTGCCTCGAAGGTTCAATTGCCGAGGATATATATCGGAGGAATGCATGACATTTTGCTCTCGCTTCTTGGAGGACGTGGATACCAAGCTTAATCGCCCAGAGAGCGGCATGAAAGCGCAGCAGTGAATGAACCTCCATCTGGGCTAAGCATATTTGGAGCGATTGACTACACTAAGAAAGGATTTACTATTGAGTCACTTTCTAGGTATGAGATGCAATGATTAGGCACTACATATTAACAAAGCGTGATGAAGCCCTTTGCATGGGTCAAGTAAGCAACTAAGATGTAAATATACTTTACTTTCTATATGCATTATTATTTTACTAAAGCCCTGTTTTTCCTTCTCTACAGGTGAGCATATGGATGAACTCAAAAGGAGTAATCCACGGAATGTTGAAAAGCGGCACAAAGATCAATTTGTAGGGTGGTTTGAGCGCAAGGTGAGTGACTACATAGTTTTATAATGGAAATTAGTATCTGTTGTGAAATAATACCTTTAATGTAGAAATTTGTACTTTTGCGCAGTCAATGAACTCTATGAAGAAGGAAAAATAAGTGGTATTCTGCTCGACCTTGCTCAAGGACGACCATCGGCACGTGTTTACAACATTTGTTTCATCAATGGTTTTCTATTTCGGATAGATTTTATAGAGAACAACCTGAGTACACAAAATAGTGGTGTTGTTGTGAAAGGCGATGACAAAGACTGGCAATATTGATTGGTATGGTGTGGTGAAAAAAATCATATCCGTAGAATTTCCAAATGAAAAGGAGGTCGTCTTTGTTCAGCAGGATCGGTACAATGTGCTGCTGCCAATAAAAATAAAGGTAGAGGGTTCAAAAGGATCAATATGGAATTATTGATATTGACACAACTTCGATTTCGATATTTAGATGATCCTTATATTCTTGGGACTCAGCCGAAAGGTGTGTTTTATGTGAAAGGCACAAAGAATCCAAATTGGTCCACTGTTGTAAGAATGAAACCTAGAAATCTATTTGCCATGCAGGTCCACCAGATCGAGACAATGAGGGTGAAATTGATGTTGACTCATTGGACGTGGGGTAGCAGACATGGATGTAGCGCACACACATGAAGATATGACAACTTGGAGTAGGTCCGACATGGAAGGGGTAAGCGGTGATGCTTCGTGATTGAAAAGGCACATGCAGAATGCCGAGATCAGGAGCCATGTGATTTAGAATTAGAGGATGGCGTGAGCGATGAGACCTACATTGATGATGGCCATGTTGCTCTGTCGAATCTGTAGGAAAAGCATTGGATGATGAATTCTTTGTTTAGACACGCCCGTCTTAATGTTTTTTAGGTATGATACTTGGGCTTCTGTTTTGCTTGATTTACTGACTTATGGCTAGGCAAAATGCATATCCAAAATGATCACAAGTTAGCTGTTCGGTCAAGAGGAGATGCAATTGTTTTTCTGTTGCTATTGATACAATTCTTGTCCTGGACGTATGTGGATGAAATTGTAGTCAATATTGATACCATTCTTTACAAGCCTTGTAGCATTAAGCCACTTGATTCCTTGTTTTTCTGCAGGGACAAGTCATATGACCACCACTACTAAGACAAGGAAGTGTATCGTCGAATGCTCCGAAGAAAAAGCTGACTCCAAGGAAGGCAAACAAATGGATGAGCTGCACTTGGCTGCTTTTGTGATCTTTTATTTCCTGACCTTTCAATTGTATCAACTTTGTATGTCGTTGAATTGTATGAGCATGTATGCACTTGGAGTTGAGCCATCTGCTTTGTTGTAAGAGCCGTTTGCTTTGTTGTCGAGAGAATAAGTTTTTGAAAGGCTCTATCATGTCACCTCTGGTTATCTCTCTTATGCTATTGACTTACTTGTATCATGACATACTAATGTTATCTTATTCTTGAATTTGTACTTCCTCAAGTATCTTGGTCATATGTTAGCTTGTCTTTGGCTTCATTCATTACTATAAATCATAAAGAAAACAGTTATTTTCATTATGCTGCACCTTTCGTTTACAAAGCACCGGCTCAATCTGTCTTCTCTTCCAAATAGTCATGTAATCTGTCTTCTCTTCCACATGGGCTCATCGTTGCTGATATTATGAATTCATTTGCTCTAGTCTGCTTTGCTTCATTGTCGGTCACAAGCCCACCTACCGATTCGTCACCACGTTCACGATACTAAGTTGCGAAGTTTAGGTTTTCGGAAGATTTAATTCAAAAGAAATGAGAGAAAATACTATTTAGGAGTTGTCAAGATTTTTGGAACTTTCTTTGTAAAGGAAAATATGGTTTATGGTATTACGCACAAAACTACAGATCCGCACAAAACCCTTGCCGCCAATTAGTGGAGTATTACGCGGAAAGAACAATGCACGCGGAGTATTACCCACAAAACCCTTGCCGCCAATAAGCGGCGCTTTCATTGTCCACCCTCGACACCCTCGACGAAACGGATCTCACGTGAGTTCACCTCTCACCGGGCGCCGCCACCTCACGCGCAGACGCGAGCGCCGAAGCTGTCTCACGCCCTCAGGCTGCCGCCCACCTCACGCCACAGACGAGAGCGCCGAAGCCGTCTCAAGCCCTCAAGCGTCGTCGCCCCGCGCCCTCGCTGCCGCCCACCTCACGCATGACGCGAGCGCCAAGTCGCCTGAAGCCCTCAGCGCCGTCGCCTCGCGCCCTCACTGCCGCCCACCTCAGCAGACGCGGCGCGGCTGTCTCTCACGCCCTCAGTGCCGCCCACCTCACGCCCGCAGGCGAGGCGCCGGCCGTCTCAAGCCCTCAGCGTCGTGCGCCGCGCCCTCGTTGCCGCCCACCTCACGCATGAGCAGCGCGAAGTCGTCTGAAGCCCTCAGCGCCGTCGCCTCGCGCCCTGCTGCCGCCCACCTCACGCGCAGACGCGAGCGCCGGCTGTCTCACGCCCTGGCCGCCCACCTCACGCCACCAGGCGAGAGCGCGGCCGTCTCAAGCCCTCAAGCGTCGTGCGCGCGCCCTCGCAGCTGACGCGGCGCCGATTACGACGATATCAATATTAATCTGTTTTGGGTGAGTTGCTATCCCTATTCATTATACTTTTGCTTTGTCTCTCGTCTTGCTCGATCACGGCGGTATCAATTTTGATCCCGTCAAATTCAGAGAAATTCAGATCACGACATTAGCAATTTTGATCCGGACTAGAGCAATTTTGATCCCGTGAATGTTGATCACGACAAGAGCAATTTTGATCCCGTGAATTTTGATCCGTGAATGTTGATCCCATGAAATTGAGATCATAACTTCTTGCTGAAACCTGGAAGTCGTTGATAGTCTCAATCTTTGGGTTGCTATGTTTTATCGGTTGCAAGACAAAGCTGTGATGTTTTATTGATTAGGGATAAATTTTAGCAGACTCTGTTGATAAATACTTAAGTTATATGCTCTTGTCGTGATCAACATTCACGGGATGAGTTATTGCTATCGGTTATATTGTATATTGCTATCTCATTATATCGTAATCCTTAGTAGCATTTTAATTCTCATTGTATATTGCTATCAGTTATATTGTATCAAATGCATATACTTCATATTTTTAGTTAAAGTCTCATTACACTGAGAATATAAACAAATGAGTACTTTTTCTTACATATTTTCAGAAACATGTTTGATTGGTATTTGGCAACATTGCAACAACAAAGTATTTTCTTGTTGAATGCATTATATGCTTCAAATACTATTAATTGTTGCATTATTACTGCATGTTGTCTTACCTCTTTGCAGTAGCCTTGTTTTAGATGCTCGTGAAGGTCTTGTGAATCGGAACATGACTATTGAGAATGGCGTTAGTGGTGCAGCGCCCCCATTTTGATCCACCCCTAGCGGGTAAATTCACCCTCCAAAATGAATCCACCATCTGAAATTGTTTTGTTTTGTCATTTCTGGCCTCGACATAATTAGACTAGCACCTACACATTCATATTTCAGTTTAAAATATATTTTGGCGAGGCTCACCGGTGAGAGTTGGACTTTACTATTTCGGTCTGAGGAGGCACTGCAGGAGAAGAATTCCATGAAATGGATATGGATAGAGTGATATCTCCTTTTACAACTTGATGTGTTTGAAATCAAAGTTTGGGTACTCGAGGAGAGATTACTTGTTCTATAAGAAGCGATGTGGCAGGGATGTAGCAACTCTTGAACCGATTGATTTTGAACATGAAGCACTTACAATGGTAACAAACAACGAGGCGAGAGAGGAAGGTTCGATTATTAATGGCTAAGGATCTGCCGAGGAGATGCGAGTTAGCATTACACCAATAAAGCGCTCTAGGAGGCACTAGTCCAGGATGAATTTGTTACATATGACAATATTGATGCATACAAGCTATGGATTGAGAACCCGCAACGCGAAGAACCAGATCTGGGTAAGCTATGTTGCTGCACTTTTCACACTTCTAGGCATATAAGCATATAATGCATTGACCATACAAAGCTAACATCTTTGATTTAATTGCAGAATTTAAGGATGAATATAGAGAGGATACAATCGTAACATATAAGGAATGGTTGAGGCTGCAAGGCGACCTTCTAGATATTAGTAAATGGTTTTCTAACACTGAATACATGATATATTGTATTGTTCATAATTACTTATCGATGTTTGCATTGTATGCAGCTATGTATGTACAGGAGCATCGCAACAATCTTCCTAGCATACCTGATGGGGAAAACGATGACATCAAACCAACAACAACAAGCCGGCCATCTCATGCTCGTCGTTTAAAGCAGAGAACTGATGGTAAAGTGTAAATAAATGGTACTTGTTTATATTATTATGCTCAAATCTGCCTCGGTGAATATATTTGTTTATGTTCTTGATGCTATGTTAGTAGCTTCCAATCAAGGGTGCAAAAAAACTGGTCGTGGTACACTCAAAGGTCTAGCAGCAGCCAATAAGAGAATAAAAATGGGCTCTCAAAAAATGGAAATACAATTTTACGCAAGTAAGGGAGGTCCCATAGGAACAAACGCCCGCTCCTTTGTCGATGAAGTGGTAATGTTTACAAGAAAAGGGCACCACTCATTGGAGTGAAAAGTGGAAGGACATAAAGCAAATAGTAAAAAATTCTATAGCTACAGATGTCATGGTTCGTATAATGTTATTTGTTTCGGTTCCATATATATATTTCTAGTCACTAAAAACTTTTATTTCTTTCTGTGTTTTCATTCAAAACAGAATAAATGGGACCTTCAAAACACCCCCAATGCAAAGGAAAAGATATGGGATATTGCCAAAGAGCGTTACAGGGGATGGCGGTCAACATTGAGTGCTACATACAAGGCGTATAGTACTTATGCTGAGAGAATGAAACAAAAGCCTGAAGATGTAGACATTGTTGAGTGGCACTACTTGAACTTATATTTTGGGTCTGAACAATTCAAGGTTAAACGAAATTATGCATAGCTTTTATTTTGAATAAAACATACAATGCTTTCTTTCTCTATTACAAGATATAGAGTTATATTCTACACAGCGTCTTGTACTTTCTTTCTTATATTTTACATCGCCACATAAAATGTGTCTCTAATCTTTTGTCTTGTCACCCTCTGCAGAAGGTTAGCAACCAAAACTCTGAAACCGCCAAAAACAAAAGACCAAGCATTTGATGGGTTCTAAACCATTTTCTCAAATTAGCTATGAGCAGGTAAATATATGTTTGAATGCTCTTCTTTTCACAAATGATGTAGGATTAATATGTCATGTTCTTGCAATTTTAGAGACACCCGAAAGCAGGTGAAGAGCCAAATGATGTGCACCTCTGGATGAGCACTCACATGAAGAATGGGCAATGGTCGACGTTGCATCTAAAAAGTTTATGTGAGTACTTCTTTGATATTGGATTCACAATGTGTTTGTAATTTTTGCAATCTTTCGAACTAAAGTATTCAATTAACTTTTGTTCTGTCACTTAGACGGGGCATGTGAGAAGATTTGTGAGGTAGAATTACAGCGAGACAATGGCATCCTTTCACACGAAGAGGAAAACAATATTTTCCAATCAAGTTACAAGGAACTCACATCAAGCAAAACATCTCAACTTCACGGACGAGGATACTTGGCGAAACGTCGAACACGCATCGAAAGGATGCAGGCTCAAATCGAACAACAAGCTCAGTGTTACAGCTGCAGCCCAACTACAAAATGTTGAGCTCCAAGGTGAGGTTCAAAAGTTAAAGGAGCAACTTGCAAATGAGGTTCTTTGAAAGGGATAGGATAGCGTAAGAAAGTAGGCGACATGATTCAAGAGGAGCAGAATGCAAGGCTTGCACTCGGGAAGAAATGCTTTCATTGATTGCGAACAGAGAGAAGCATCAATACAAAGGTAAAAATTGGAAACAATTTAGTTCAAGGATGGTTTTGCACATTGTATGCGAGCTTAATTTATTTTTACATTTTTCTAATGCAGACTAACCCAACAAGCATCATCCCAAGCGATGATGCAACTACGGCTGATTGTGGGCAAGAATAATCAAAACACTCAAAGTTCTAATGTCAAGCGTAATCTATTCAATAATGATTCCAATGGGACACCGCGTTATATAACTACCCAAAGAATTGATGAGGCAAGTTGCTAAAAATAAAGGTCGGTGAAGGGCTGAACAAGGTACGATTTGCAAATCGAGTAGTTGTTTAGATTAACTTGAGCTCATGGGCTTTGTTGAGTCCTTTCACCTGACCGCTTGTATTTACAATATGGCAGCCTATAAATTTCATCTTGGATTTGTTTATGCTCAAAAGAATAAATCGTGCTTTTATTCAACAGGAGGATACAATTTGAGCGGAGCGTCTGGTCTCATGGCATGGTCAAGTCAAGCAAGCCTGCAATGTGGAACAACCTATTCTCAAATCACTAGTCAATAGATTAGTTCTATCATCGCAATCTTAGTTGAGAAATTTAAAGTTTTCGTTCAGAGATTACTATGAAGTTATTCTATTATTTGTCTCTTTTGCTTCATGTTTGTACATACTGAAAGATTCTTACAAATGCTCTTATATATGATTTGATGGCTATAGTGGATATTTCTGTTCATGCAATTTCTAATTTGAGTACATTTTTTTGCAACAACGGTATATAAGCAAATATTATTGCAATATCCATTGACGTCTCGTTGCGATAAAATTAATTGCTCTTGATATAGATCGTTGTAATAACTTATTGCAATGAAGTTATTTCAATGCAATACATCATATTGCCACGAAAATTATATCGTTGCGACCTCACTTATTGCCATGGATTGGTTTTTGTTGCATCTACTGTCTAATGCAATGTCTAAACACATGGCAATAGAGACCTCTATTGCCACGGCAATAAAAAATATTGCCACGGTATTAAGGTCATTGCGACTACTATCTAATGCAACGCATGAGAGCGTGGCAATAGAGACTACTATTGCCACGCAATTGAGACTATTGCCACATCAAACCGTCATTGCAACTACGGACTAATGCAACACATATTCCTGTTGCAATTAGCATTACAATTGCAACAAAAAGCAAATCGTGGCCCAAACTTTGGACCACGCAACTAATAGCCACGCCTGCCAACGATTGTGCGATTGTGGCTACTGGTACATATTGCAACGAAATGGGCCCTATTGCAACGATTTCTCACCGTTGCAGAAGCCCAGAATTCTAGTAGTGTTGGCCGTTAGATCTAGATCGAACGGTTAGCGTTAACCCACGTTGTTTTCGTTAGATTGGATCTTGACCGTCCGATCAAGATCGAACGGTCCAGACCAGCGGAGTAGTTTCTTAACGCGTTAAGCCAGATCTAATCTGGGCCGTTGATTTTCAAATCAACGGCCGGGATATAGCCACGTGGCCGGGAGGCCGACCGTCGCGGTCAGCGGTCGGCGCCGCGATGGCGCGTGTCTCGACACGCGGCCCGCGCGTGTCGATGGGGCCCACGCGTCGGCGTCTCACCGAGTGCACCATGGCGTCACCGGCCGACATCACGGTGGCCCAGCCGGTATCGTCGTCCTCGGTAGTGCGTGATGACGCCATCGGCGACGTCATCCGAGGCCCACGGCCGAGACACGTGAGCCGTGGACCAGGTCCACGGTAGACCGAGCCGCGCCCATGCGCCGGGTCCATGGACCCGAGGCGACGTGGCGGCACCGGATTGGTCCACGTGTCATGCTGACGCAATAAAAGAATTTCCGAAAAAGGAAATGATTTATTAATTCGAATTATTGATTTCAAATTTTGATTCAAACTTCAAACGCTTATAACTTTTGCATTTTAACTCCGATTTGAGTGATTCAAATTTCTAAATTTGTATAAAATTGAGGTATACCTAATTATGAATTTTATTTAATTTTTGGACTAAAGTTTTCCTCTGTAATATTATTTAATTGATTATTTAAACTTCAAAATGCTATAACTTTTGCATTTAAACTCCGAATTTGACGATTCCAGTTTCTAAAAATTCATAAAATTATGCTCTCTCTGTTTATGGACTTTATTTGGATGTTTGGACACTTTTTGTCTACTGTTTATTTATTATCTTCTATTTGCACGCTTTACGAGTAGACGTCGAAGTGCCCGAAGGATTCGAAGGAGAAGTGTTGACCCAGGAGCCAGCTCAGGGCCAAGAACAAGTAGTTTTTGAAGGCAAGTTATGCTTTGACCATATTGATCCTATTTTGGAAGCCTATTTTGATTTAACTTATTGCATGCTAGTTCAATTAGAAAATACTTTATTTAATCCCGGGGAATCAGATAAATGCCAATTTGCTGTATGACACCTTGATTAATTAAATATGTGCCATGACCCCTTGTCACCCTAGTTGTGGATTACTAGTTGGACACTACTAAATTGCCAACATGGGTTTGTAGATCGTTGTAGTATATTGCTTAGACCTGCTACGTGCTCATGACATGATTTTTGGATAATCAAATGTTAATATTGACTTAATGATATATTGAACCTGTTTTGGAAAGGTATCATGTGACGTTGATGGCACGTGGTGCATGGTAATCAACTGGGGTTTGATAAATAGTTTTCGACCGGGGCATGTGGCAAGAATGATCAGGTGGGCCAGTTGTGGCACCGGGAATGTTGGTTTGGTTCTTCGGGTAGTCTTGCCCTGGTCACCCTAAGGACTTCACCTTGCAAGCCTTTGAACTGGGTCAAACGTGCAACCACATGTCTGTAATGGGACGGACCTAGTTGACTAAGTTGCTAATAACGTACCTGTGGGACCTCTGGGTGTCAACTACACCCTTTGTGTATGTTGTACGAGGGAGCGTACCGGGGCTGCGGCCAGGTACCCATCTAACGGTGGATTGACCTAAACTTCACCTTTGCTAAGGGAAGGGTTAGTGTGCAACACCGGAGAGGACCACTTGTGCTGTTAAAAGTTTCCAAAAGACTTTGTTACGGGAACTCGCCTTTGTGGTGTTTGACTGTATCTTGTGGGTAAAGTGCATAACCTCTGCAGAGTGTAAAATCTATTCGAATAGCCGTGTTCGCGGTATTGGACATCGCTCGGGAATTACAGTCAAGGGTTAGGCTTTCTTGAAAATAACTTGGTCTTGAAAAGGTTGGGTTTGGTTTAATAATGATGTTGATGGAAATGTGGATTAGAATCGGGAAAGATGTTTATTGAACTCCTGGAAAAGTTATTGATCTTATACTTGTTTCTCTTTGCTTCGAATCTACTTATGATACTTTTTAAATGCTCTTTACTGCAAATATACCTTGAGCCACTCCTTGTATTAAGCCATGCATGTAGTATATTAGCTGCATTCTGTGCATGACTTGCTGAGTACCAAGTACTCACCCTTGCCGCAATACAACACCAGTTGAAGAGGAGTCTACACCAGCTTTGGAGGAGGAGCTCCAAGTGGAACCGTCTACTTAGGAGCGAGCCCGGTCGGTTACTGTGGTATACTGGATGGCGCCACGAAGTTATCTTATTTTTCCGCTGCTACTATTTCTCTCTTAATAAGTTTCGCCATGCGTGGCATATATTTGTAACTTGACCATAAGGTCGAGCAACCAGTTTGACTATTTAATTAAAGTACTTTATTAGTATCGAGTGGTATGATTGTGATATTTACCGATGTTAAGACTGTGTGCACTAGCGCGTTCCTGGACTAGTGCTGAATACACAGAGGGTCCGGATTTGCAGAATCGGGTCCCGACAAAGGTTGTACATGTTAGTATGTTATTCTAGTTTTGCATAACATTAACATGATATCACACTCTTTCAATTGTCACAGGTGCATCAGATGGCGGCTCAGCCCACCCACTACCAGGTTGCTAGGCCCTTGAGGCATATCTGCTTTGGTTGTTCGGTTGTGTGATGTTCACATCGACTCACGGCAACAGCGTAGACGCGTTTTGGATAGCCCATGCATGGGCTATTGCCAACGCCGAGCCTGACGACGTACCACAGGTATCCTAGGGTTCGATGGTTCTTGCTGCCACGTACCGCGCCCTTTGCGACGCATGCATGAAGAAAATCAAGAGCCCCAATCTTACCAGGATGTCTCTTCTTCTTTAGCTGTGGTCGTTCGAGCGCTTCCCCGTGGGTCGACCCTCGACACTACAACGCTAACATGTACGGCGGTGATGTGCTCGACTGACCGATGATGGGCTCGCTTTGGACCAGGAGATGTGTACATGTTTTTACTCATTTATGTAATTGTAATTTCAATCGCATGTGCTTACAATTATTTCTTCTCTATTGCAGCCACAGTGGGCAGGTCTCCAGGTACGTTCGGCATACCTCTCTTTCACGGATGCCTTTGACCACCTGAGGGCGGAGCAGGTCATCTGGGACCCTTACAAGCAACCAGCGTGTAGCGGAGAGAGCCGCGGGGGGGGGGGGTCTTGGTGCTGTGTTACAGGGACCACGCTTGCTGGCTAACGAGGAGGAAGCTCATATTCGACATCTTCGTGGAGGACTACGTGCTGCAGCGAGTCCTCAGACAGTTCAGACTTCGCTAGCTGGTCCCTGTTCCTACGGGGGATTGCATGCCAGCGAAAGTGCACTCGTGAGTTACTCGCCACTAGAAGTATGCTAAGTGCTTATGTTATATTTGTAATAATGTGGATTTCTGTGCAGGTACTCCACCCAGGGACCCCAGAAGACCATGGTGACCTTGGTTCAGAGGATGGCGCCGTGGCTCACCCAGTGGGATGGGGTGCTGGAGGACGTTGTTGATGCGCACAGTGGCCCGATCTTCCGATAGGTAGAGATAAGTCGATTGGTGGAGACTCGATGTTGACGATCCAGCTTTCGATCCGAACAGACCGAACCCTGCAATCGCTACACCATGGCTTCGTTGGTTATCAACCACGCATGAGCACGGTTGACCTCGCCAAGAAGGCTTATCCCTGCAAGCGAATCGAGAACACAAGCAAGAACGCAGGAGAGCAATCTTAAATTGTGGATTGAAATTAAGCACACGAAGTTGGGGTTCTACAAACCGATGATCGGCGATAAACAGACGATGTGTCTAGTTCAAATCTAAGCAAAACCCGCCTCCTAAAGCGACGGCTACAGGATATATATATATATATATATGGTAGGAGGGAGGGGCGTGAGAGGGAAACCCTAGAGTTGTGTGCGGCTGGGGTGGGGCGCACACAACCTGGGCTTGCCCCCCACACGATTACAAGGCCCAAAAACAGCCCGGCTGGTCACCCGACTGGTGATCGCGACTTCGGATTGACTTGACATGCTTCTCCCATGTTCCTAAGCAGCAAGACATCACAGATATTTAGTAGCATCCCATCCTCAATAGTATTATTATGGTGAATAACGAGAAACGAGCTCACCTCATGATTTAATTGACGTGCACGAGCTCGTGTCATAGGACTATGATGTATGCATGTATCCAAAGGAGTGATGTCCTCATCATCATCCCCCTCTTGAATTGGAGTCGTCCTCGACTCAAGCTCATCCTCTTGTCCCATGTACGGCTTTAAATCTGAAACGTTAAAAGTGGGACTAATCCCAAAGTTTGTAGGCAAGTCAAGTTTATAGGCATTATCATTAATCTTTTCAAGTATTTTAAAAGGGCCATCAGCTCGAGGCATTAATTTGGACTTTCTCAAATCTGGAAACTTATCTTTTCTCAAATGCAGCCAAACAAGATCACCTGGTTCAAAGGATAAATGTTTCCTACCCTGGCTACCAGCAAGTCTATACTTTTTAGTTATCTTTTCTATGTTTTCCTTAGTTGTTTCATGCATTTTCAAAATGAATTCAGCACGCTTCTTTGCATCGAAATTCACCTTTTCAGAAGTAGGCAAGGGCAAAAGGTCAATTGGAACACGAGGATTAAACCCATACACTACCTGGAATGGACTTACCTTGGTGGTGGAGTGTACCGATCGATTGTAAGCATACTCAACGTGTGGTAGACACTCTTCCCACAGCTTGAAATTCTTCTTTAAAACAGCCCGCAACATGGTGGATAAAGTGCGATTAACGACCTCTGTTTGGCCGTCAGTTTGAGGATGACATGTAGTAGAAAATAGCAACTTCATCCCCAATTTGTTCCAAAGTGATCTCCAAAAATGGCTCAAGAACTTTGCGTCATGATCTGAGACAATAGTATTAGGCACTCCATGAAGGCGAACGATTTCCCTGAAAAATAAATCAGCTATGTTTGTAGCATCTCGCTCTTGTGACAAGGTATAAAATGTGCCATTTTAGAAAAACCCACAACTACAAATATGCTATCCCTCCCCCTCTTTGTCCTAGGTAATCCTAAAACAAAGTCCATAGAAATATCCTCCCAAGGTATACTAGGAATAGGAAGGGGCATATAAAGACCATGTGGATTTAAACGGGACTTAGCTTTATTGCAAGTAGTGCAGCGTGACACATAGCGCTCGACATCGCGTCTCATCTTTGGCCAAAAGAAGTGGCCGGCCAGCACATCTTCAGTCTTCTTTGCTCCAAAATGTGCCATTAAACCTCCTCCATGCGCCTCCTGTAACAATAAAAGACGAACGGAGCTAGCTGGAATGCATAGCTTGTTAGCACGATAGAGCAAACCATCATTCAAAATGTATTTGTTCCATGTTTTCCCTTCTTTACAATGTTCATGCACTTCCTTAAAGTTCAAATCAGTAGCATATAAATCCTTAATCGTCTCTAAACCAAAAATCTTGTGATCAAGTTGAGATAACATGGTGTAACGTCTAGAAAGTGCATCAGCAATCACATTGTCCTTTCCTTTCTTATGTTTTATGATGTATGGAAAAGACTCAATATATTCTACCCATTTAGCATGTCGTTTATTCAATTTAGCTTGACTTCTAATATGTTTCACTGATTCATGATCAGAATGTATAACAAATTCTTTAGGCCATAGATAATGTTGCCAAGTTTCAAGCACACGCACTAAGGCATACAATTCTTTATCATCAGTAGAATAATTCAGATGTGGACCACTCAATTTCTCACTGAAATAAGCAACTGGCAAGCCTTCTTGAATTAGCATGCCTCCAACTCCAATCCCACTAGCATCACATTCTATCTCAAAAGTCTTACCGAAATCGGGGAGTTGGAGCAGTGGAGCATGGGTGAGCTTTTCCTTTAGCAACTTGAATGCTTTTTCTTGTGTCGGTCCCCATGTGAAAGCTACTCCTTTCTTTGTCAACTCATTTAGCAAGGCTGCAATGGTGCTGAAATCTCGAACAAAACGCCGATAGAATCCGGCAAGACCATGAAAGCTTCTCACCTGGGTGACAGTCTGAGGGGTCGGCCAGCTCTTTATGGCTTCAATTTTTGCTTCGTCCACTTCAATTCCCTGTGGGGTAACAACATAGCCAAGAAAAGAGACTCGATCAGTGCAAAAGGCGCACTTCTCAAGGTTACCAAACAGACGTGCATCTCTCAAAGCATTAAAAACAGCACGCAATTGTTCCACATGTTCTTCATGAGACTTGCTATATATCAAGATATCATCAAAGTAGACCACCACAAATTTGCCAATGAATGCACGTAAAACTTCGTTCATCAATCGCATGAAAGTGCTAGGTGCATTAGTTAATCCAAAAAGCATGACTAACCACTCATATAAGCCGAACTTAGTCTTAAATGCTGTTTTCCACTCGTCGCCCAATTTCATTCTAATTTGGTGGTATCCACTACGCAAGTCAACCTTTGAGAAAATACTAGAACCACTCAATTCATCAAGCATGTCGTCTAACCTAGGGATAGGATGATGATACCTGATTGTAATATTATTAATGGCTCTACAATCCACACACATACGCCAACTACCGTCTTTCTTAGGAACTAAAAGAACAGGAACGACACATGGACTAAGGCTTTGTCGTACGTACCCTCGGTCCAAAAGCTCTTGGACTTGTCGCTGAATTTCCTTAGTCTCCTCCAGATTTGTCCTATATGCAGCACGGTTTGGCAAAGTCGCTCCCGGGATCAAGTCGATTTGGTTCTCAATACCTCGAATAGGTGGCAGCCCTGGGGGTATCTCAGCTGGGAACACATCCTCATACTCCTGCAAAAGGTTAGTGACAGCAGGAGGCAAAGAGCTAGACATATCATGAAATGAAAATAAAGCTTCTTTGCATATCAAAGCATAGCATGGTGCATCATTCTCATTAATTTCAGCAAGATCGGATTTTGTAGCAAGCATAACACCACCCTTCAATTTAATTCCCTCGGACCTAGAACTAGGTTCTTTCTTGTCTTTCTTAGGTGGGAAAATATTTTTAGCCACTTGCTGATTTTCAGATTCTAGTGCGCTCTCTTTTCTCTCATTTTCAGCTCTCTCTTTGTCAGAATGCACAATTTCAGCAGGGGTCATAGGGAGCAAAGTGATTTTCTTCCCTTTGTGCATAAGAGTGTATTTATTACTTCTACCATGATGAATTGCATCAGTATCAAATTCCCATGGACGGCCTAACAAAAGTGAACATGCTTGCATAGACACTACATCAAAATCAGCAAAATCATGGTATGTTCCAATGGAAAATTGCACTCTCGCAGTTTGTGTTACCTTCACCTTACCGCTGTTATTGAACCATTGAATATGGTAGGGATGAGGGTGTGCACGTGTGGGCAAGCAAAGCTTCTCCACCAGATCTGAACTCACCAAGTTATTGCAGCTCCCACCATCAATTATGGCACGAACACGACGGTCCTTGACGATGAGATACATCTGAAACAAATTATGGCGTTGTAGCTTGTCCTCTTGCTCCATTTGAGCGCTCAACACTCGTTGCACAATGATTGTCCTATAATTCTCGGTGGCAGCGGTCCCTAAAATCTCCTTGTCATCATCGTCCGATTCATGGTCAACCTCATTATCTGCAAGGTTAGCTACTAGAGCATTTTCATCCTCAACGTCACTAGCACTAATGTACCCACCTTCTTCTGTTGCAATGTACGCTTGACGACTTGGGCAATCCTTCATGACATGGCCCATTCCCTTGCATCGGTGGCATACAATTCCAGTAGTACGACCTGTGGAAGCAATCGATGACGAGCTCTTTGTGGGCATCTGCACATTGTTAGATTTACTCACCTCAGGTGCTCGTGACGGTGATGGTGCTGCTGAATGCGCCCTACTCGTGGAGGGGGCAGCAAGCTGAGTGGAAGAAGGTGGAGGTGCTGCTGATGTCGATCTTGGCGCCGATACACCACCAAAGTTGCTCCGTGTCCTTTGTTGTCTTCCCTGCAATTCTTTTTCTGCCAACATAGCAAGCTGGAACAATCTATTGATGTTATTGTATTCTTTGTAATCAATTATGTCCTGGATCTCACGTCGTAAACCACCATAAAAACGAGCCATCTTATCTTCTTCATCCTCAAATACCTCACAACGCAACATGCCTATTTGTAGCTCTTGATAGTATTCCTCAACAGATCTATTACCTTGATTCAAGCGTTGCAATTTCTTACGTAAATCACGTTTGTAAGAAGGAGGAGCAAATCTGCTACGCATAGCTCGCTTTAATCTATCTCATGTATCCGGTTGTAAGCCAGAATTCACTACTTCATTCCACCAAATGATAGCAAAGTCTTTGAACCCACTAGTAGCTTGTCTGACTCTATGTACTTTAGGAACTAAATGGGAATTAAATTTTTGCTCAACAGTTATTTCCGAATTTAAATAAGCTTCAGCATCATATATTCCAGAAAAAGAGGGTATGGTAAATTTAACTTTAGAAAAAGGATCATCATTGCGGTGATTAAAGTTATTACCCCCCATACCTTGACGGTTGTGATTCAGGCGTCGTTGTTGTCGTACATCTTGTGCAGCGGCACGAGCGTTGTCTTCTCCCTCCACATCATCTCCCATGACAGACTCTTCTTGATTTTTCCACTCTGCGAGCTCCATTGGGAGGCGGCTGTCTCTCAAAATTCTCCAACCTGGTAAGAAGGTTGGCAATGCTTCGCTCTATCCTCTCCAATCTGTGTTCATTATCTTGTCCGATCCTTGCGATGTTTGCATTGATGTCATTTAGCGCGTTGTTAAGCTCATTCCGTGTAACACACTCATCTTCCTCAACACCTGCCATTGTTAGTTGAAAGAAAGACAAAGGAAATAAAGACAATTAGTGGTATAATCCCTATCAACTACTTTGGTGGCAGAAGGTGGATTCACTAACTCTCAAGCGCCTTACCACGCTCTTACAAGTGTTCTTACCAACGCAACAGGAAGGTGCAACCGGTGGTTGGTTCGTGATACCGAGAATAGAGCGTGAGCGAGGCGATTGCAAGGTAGGACCTGAACTGATAAGAAGTGTGTGGAGCTTGGAAGGCAATATTAGGTAGCAAAGGAATAAGCAATATCGAAAACAGAATAGCAAAGCTAAATAAATGTCCAAAGTACTTGTCGCAATTGCTGGCCTGAACGTGTTCCTAGAACTAGTTCAACCAAGCTAGGGTTAAAATGAAGTACAAAGGACTCAAAAAATGCAAGCAATTCTGTTTTTCCCCTTCTCTTCGTCTCCTTTTTGCTTCTCCTCTTTCTCTTCTCTCTTTTTTTTTGCCGGTTTGGCTCTTTCTCTCCTCTTATATTTTTTTTAATTTTTTTTTCACTTTTTTTTTCTTCTATCACAAATATATACCTCTTAACTCAGAGGAGAAACAAAAACCTCACAATTTTGAGCTACAGATGACAGTAAACAGATGCCCGAAAGAATTGACAAAAACGGGACAGCAAACTTTCGGGCACCGAAACTCGGTCTTAGAAGCTTTTTTTGAGGATCTAAAAATTCACAAGTCTAAATATGTGTGATATTTCCACGTGCGTGTCGTTGTCCTCTTCGAAACAAAAAAAAGTAGACCCAAAACGGAGTTCGTATG
Organism: Rhipidocladum racemiflorum; assembly: GCA_036346355.1. NCBI lineage: Eukaryota > Viridiplantae > Streptophyta > Magnoliopsida > Poales > Poaceae > Rhipidocladum > Rhipidocladum racemiflorum. Next base: position 7,940,426 of record CM070569.1, read on the forward strand.
CAAAAGTTATGGCCGTTTTAGTGAACGCTGCGCAGATTAGGTCTAACTCGGGCTTCATTTCTTTTCTGCGGTTTCGATTAGGGTTAAGCAAAAGATAGGATTGCGGCTTAAGAATAAAGGCTAGCGGTGGCTGTGCAATTGACACAAGGCGGTTCGCGACCTATCTAGGGCTTGCGGTGCGGGATAGATTACGCAAGGCGGATCGCGAGGGCAAACCGAGTAGGACTCAGTTTGGTTTTTCGGGCGTCGGTTGTGGTGGGTTGATCTAGGGCAGCAGAAAGACGTCAAACCAGATCTAACTTTCATGACTACAACCAGCAACAAGACGATGACTATGGACATAAATTCAACAAAGCAAACTGAAAACGAAAATTGCAATGGCACAAAGGGTTGTAGGACAGTACGAACAGATCATCAATCCTTTTTTTTGTAGGGCTAATTTTTCTGGACTAGGACGATGGCAGCAATGATAAAGATGGGGAAACTAGTGTTACCTATCGGTAAACCTGGCTCTAATACCACTTGATACGCACGGTGGCTTGATCTTCCGATAGGTAGAGATAAGTCGATTGGTGGAGACTCGACATTGACGATCCGGCTTTCGATCCGAACAGACCGAACCCTGCAATCGGCCCAGATGTATGCTCCTAGCGTGGTAGACTTGTACTCGAGCCAGGCAGGAGTAGCACTATACAGGATGGTAAGTCTTATTTCATAAATTACATCATCTATTCATTACCCTCTGTCATTGTGCTTATCATTTGTTCGTACGTGATAGGTGGACCAGGCCAATGACTTGCACCAGCATGCCGCTGGCTTTCTGGCTAGGCTACAGTTGGGCGTCGCTGTCACACTAGAGGAGGTGGGGGATGCCATGAGACGTGTGGCGGCGCAGTCTCGACGGATAGTGGAGCTTGGTGCTTTTTGGAACATCCTAGACGCGACTGTTTCGGCTGGTACCTCGTCCAGACCGCCACCTAGGCTCAACTCCTCGACACCACCTCCTCGACCCACACTACAGCCAGACTCCAACTTCCACACCCCCGTGCCTTCGGCCCCAGACATGGCTGGAGGATCCAGTTGGCAGGCACCACCACACGATCCCACCATGGCCTCCACACTTGGTAAGTCGAGCAATATTCAATTGTTCACGTTTCGAATCTAATCACCGAACTATGATTAAATGTTACTGTCTGAACTGCAGGTGGCCATCAGTGTGGAGGACAGACCTCTCCTTCAGGCACTCCGTCAGGGTACGCCGATACTAACTACTGGGCGGATCAGTTCTTCTCAAGCACTCAGTACACGCACCCTCCTCCAGCCACGCAGTACACGCAGCCTCCTCCAACCACACAGTATACACGGCCTCCTCCAGCTACGCAGCACACGTTGCCTCCCCGCGTGCATCGCCCGGTGCAGCGGTACAACCCTTCAAACTATGGCCAGGCGGGACCGTCGCAGCCGCTTCACCCACGACCTCTCGATGATGCACCCGCTGTAGCACGTCGGCAAAGGAGAGGTCGCGCTAGGGGTAGGGGTAGGGGTCAGGGTCCACCACCGGGTGGTGATCAGGATTAGGCTATCCGCGACATAATTTTTGTGTACTTTCTCATATTATCCATTTTGTGTACTTTCTCAAATTATATGGTTTTATTATTTCACACAGTTAATTGTGCAGTCATCACCTTTACTTTCTCACACGACGTGACAACACAATACCAGATACGCACTCGATGAATACACGTCATGCGGTTTTTCACAAATGGCGACAGGCCGTGTAGCTTTGATGATGGAACAACACTCTGCACTCATCCACTATAAAAACCGGCCGAGGGGTACATATCCACTACCGCCAGAATACACGTCGTGCAGCTTTCATGATGGGTGACAAGTCGGGCAGCTTTTTAAGAGGGTGACAGGTGATGTAGCTTTTCACAAAGGGTGATAGGTGCTGCAGCTTTGATGATGGGTGACATGTTGTGCAGCTTTTCATAAAGCGTCACATGTTGTGCAGCTTTTCCAAAGGGGTGACAGGCCATGCAGCTTTCATAAAGCGTGACATCCCATGCAGCTTTAATGATGGGTGATAGGCCATGCAACTTTCATAAAGAAACAAGTGTTGTAGTTATGTGGAGAAGCCCCTCACCAACACTATAAACACTGGCCGAGGGAGGGATAAACATCAACTACCGCCATACCAGCAATAACCGCCAGCCTAATATACACAAATTAGAGCATGATGTCATTCTGCAATCGCCTCTTCAACAAGCAAAACTTATCCCCCCCAAATACCCGGATTCCAGCTGCGTTGATGCCCCAGTACTGCTGGAGTTGCCCCGACCGAACTGCGACTGTAACTTTCCAGCGAAGATAGAGCAATCTACGCACGGAGATACGGCCGCCCGCGCTCACTACTGTTGTGCCCGCCCCTACCAGGTAGTCCTACTGATGTCCATACAATACAGGGTAACACTAGCACTTCATGCATCATTCTTTGTTTTTTAGCACACGAACCGGTGTTGCTTCTTCCAATGGATCGATGGGCTGGAATGGCGAGACTACGAATTTGTCTACAACTGCCACGACGCTTACCCCACTTCGCCTGAGAACTTCACCCGGTGGGAGAGGCCACAAAGATATGTCCCCTATATAGATCGACTGGATTTAAGGGTGGGTAGGCAAGGGACCAACCAATCGGTGAGTTTCATGCGACATGCTCATGTTTCACTCACAAAGTAGTAATTCTAAACAAGTTCATCGCATACAGAACTTCAAAAAGAAACTTGCGAAATTGCTCAAGTCAAAGGAGAAACCTCCTCCTCAAGGGCCACCCGAAAGCCCCGAATTGTGCAAACACGGCCTGCAGGCAGTGGTTGATACATGCCACGAGGATCTAGTGGACCGAAGATTCTACTGGTGCCCTTTGGCTGAGGATGAGTGGTGCTGGTACTTCAACTGGGTGGACCCAGAGACGTACCACCGACATCTCAAACTTCCCGTCTGGGATAACTGGGGGGAGCAACCCTTGCCGTGGTGCTAGTACCTCCCAGAAAAGCCAGACCTCGAGTACGCCTACGGTATTATTCAACGACCACAGTGGGCATACTGCATTGACTATAGGGCACGCTTCCAGTTGTACAACGACAAGCCCAACACACACATCCTGCACCATATAGTGGAGTGCGAGCCGAAACAGAGGAGGCGTCTCGGCAAGTCTCCTGAAGTGCAAGAGGGTTCCTCCTCTTGAAGAGAAAGGGATAAGGGGAAGCAGGCGGCCAAGGTCCGCACTACGCAACAAATCCTTGATGGATTACAAAGACCATTCGGGAACCCGGGTGGTATTAACATAGGGGGCGCGGGGAATCGGAAGGGAAGAGATCCACAGAAAAAAAGACAAAAACTATGTTTTATACCCCTGAGACGTTCGGCATAGGCTATCCATTCGGCAACAGCTGGGAGCACTACGCACCCCCATGGAGTTCTTTCATAAGAAAGATTGAGCGGTGTCCAAGAACAAACCGTGAAAGATTCACGGGTGATGTAATATGTAGAAAATGTGGCGCATCATTCCCACTCTACGAACATAGCCAGAATGATCACTTGTTCCACCATGACAATTAGTGTTATCATCAGTTCTTCTAACAATGTCGTCGCTGTTGTAATGCCCTTGTAATATAATCTGTTCCTTATTTCACCATCTGAACTTTCGTTGTATCTGCCCTACTAAGGTTGAGTTTGCTCATTAAGGTTACTAGCTGCATCTAAATGCTTTTCACAATGATCATAATGATTTAAACACTTTGGCTAAAGTTTTCCTGGGCTAAACTATTCATATCATGAGTTGTTGTCGACTAGGGTAATTGCACTAGTAGAATTTAGATGCAAAGAAAGGTATAAATAAAATATTTTTCCAGAATATGGTAATCCATATATCAAAGAGCAAATCTGTTGTATTCTTCCAAAAAATTACCTTTAAATATGATATTTTACGGGCTGCCGAAAAGGCTTAAGCGTTATCGTTTGTTGTCGACAATAATACTTAGGGTTATTGCGATAGTAGAATTTGTATGCAAAGAAAGGTGTAAATAAAATATTTTTCCAGAATACGGTAGTCCATATATCAAGGAGCAAATCTGCTCTATTGTTACAAAAAAATTACATTTAAACATGATATTTTACGGGCTGCCGAAAAGGCTTAAGCGTTATCGTTTATTGTCGACTATAATACTTAGAGTTATTGAACTAGTAGATTTTTTATGCAAATAAAGGTGTAAATAAAATATTTTTCTAGAATATGGTAGTCCATATATCAAAGAGCAAATCCGCTCTAAACATGATATTTTACGGGTTGTTGAAAAGGCTTAAGCGTTATCGTTTGTTGCCGACAATAATACTTAGGGTTATTGCACTAGTAGAATTTAGATGCAAAGAAATGTGTAAATAAAATATTTTTCCACTATTTGGTGGTCCATATATCAAAGAGCAAATATGCTCCATTATTCCAAAAAATTACATTCAAACGTGATATTTTACCGGTCCATATATCAGAGAGCCTTCTTATGGTTATTTGGTTTATTCAATTCAATTCATTCCTACATATTTTTGCAAAAATGGGACATCCAAGACATGTTTATTTCATGATTTTTGGAGCCATGGTTTCTATAATTTCTCCATAATTTCGGTATTGTCGCCGTACGGATCGGCGAAAACATGTTGTCACCGTACGGTATGGCAAAAATCCGTTGTCACCGTACGGTATGGAGAAAATCCATTGTCGCCATACGGCTCGGCAAAAATAGGTGTTGTCGCCGTACGATACGGCGGTGATAGCCTAAACCATCCGGCCAACGGGTAATTGTGTAATTAGGCTTTTGTTGCCGTACGGTTTGGCGAAAATGGGGTAGTCGCTGAGTGGTTTAGTGAATAGGTGTTAATTTTGCAATTTTTATTTTCCACATATTAAAACCGCAATTCATTTTTAAAAAAATATTATTTAAAAATATTCCCAAAATCATTTATCCATTTTCGGGTATTTGCTTTTGTTATTCGAAACCCATGCTTGCCAATTATTTAGTCATACTCTATGTTTTTTCTATGGATTCCACTTTCGTTGAATGCATTCATCTCTTGAAAAAACCACTCCAAAGATTTACCTGGCTAGAGATGCCACTCCAAAGATTGTCTTCTATATCACACCACTCCAAAAAGTTTTAGATACACACAATCCCATTACCACAATTTTCTTGCCTTTTCCTTCATTTTGTAGCATGTGACCCATAAGAAAAGTCCATTATACCCTTTGGTCAATTAATACGATATGTGAAATGTCTACCAGCATTTCACACCAGAACTAAGACCTTTTTGTGCCTATTGTAAACACATTGCACTTGTTTGTCCATCTAACTCACCTCTAGTTGTAACCAGTAGTGGAAATAGAAAATTTTCAATAAAGATGCAATGTAATTTTTTCGCAATAGCATAAATTCAACACATATATTTGAAATTTGCTAACAATACAATACAAATAGTTGTAATGTCTTCAAATCCCTAACCACCAAAATTGGAATTAGTTCGATCAACAAATTTGATCCATTGACGAGATGATGCCCTTATGTTTTTCAAATTTTTAGGAGTATGTACATACCTAGCATCTGTTGTTGGCTACAACCTTCAAGTATGTCACCATAGCGGAATGGGCATCAACAATGGAGGGTGTTGTTGAGGGTGCCCGTGCTATCGGAGAAGCACATGATTGTAAAAGAAATCACTTTTTCATATTTCATTTGAATCACAAAACTATCAGCTAGCCAAGGTGAGTGGCCTGCATGGACCTCTAGATGATTAAGGAGGACATCGGCAATGGCACTTAGTAAGGGTCCTATGTAGTCTTGAGGCTAAACTATAAACAATGCCAAAGCTAAGGTTGATGTGTTGGTTCAATGATTAAGTGACCAAAGGTTTGCTTCACTTTCTTTTTGTTAAAGTCATTTAATTGTAGTAACTTAAGGACATAACGGACTTTTCGCATGGATCAAATTCAGCAAATTGAAGGAAAAGGCAAGAAATGAGAGGTAATGGGTTGTGTGGATCTAAAACTCTTTCGAGTGGTATAATATGGAATACAATCTTTGCAATGGTATCTCAAGCTATGCCAATATTTATAGTGGCATTGTATGAATTATTCCCTACTTTTAAGGTCTATTGTAATCTGAATTGTATGTTTATAGTGACATATGCATGGGGAATCACCTAGTCTATTCTAAGATCATGACAGAAGAAATCTTGAGCCATCTGGTTCATTCATTAGGTAATAGCATGGGAGGTAAATCTATGATTGACAATTGGAGGCAACTAGGCATCAGACGTACAATAGGAGCAGCCCATCGTATGCTCCCCTCACTGCCACACAAAGATCATCTTTGACCCCTCATCTGAGATAGTTTTGATTCATATGTATTTTGTTAACTGTAATGCATTCATATGTATTTTGTTAACTGTAATGCATTGTTTTATATGTTTTCCAACTATAAAATGTTGTTATCTTATGTTATATCTATACAAAGAGCATGGCTAGCGTGATTCCTTATGTTAACTTATGTTATATCTATCCCATGTAAATTCAGCAAATTGAAGGAAAAGGCAAGAAATGAGAGGTAACTATCTCTTGTTGATTCATATGTATTTTGTTAACTGTAATGCATTGTTTTACATGTTTTCCAACTATAAAATGTTGTTATCTTATGTTATATCTATACAAAGAGCATGGCTAGCGTGATTCCTGATGCTAGCCATAAAATTTAAAAAATATGCAACATAAATTGCATATCATATATGGTTATTACCTAAATAACCGCCCATGATGTGCTTGTTAGTGGTGATCTCAGGACAAGCAACTAATTCCGAAAATTTTGGATCTAAATCACCACACAATTATGTACGCGTCGTGATCGGGAGCACTCCAAACAAATTTTGGTTTTGGTCCCGTCAGTCAGCGCAAGAAAAATAGGGTGAGGCCGGCTCTTGTTTTTGAGATTTTAAGAATGAGCTCACCCTCTACCCGATCAACCATCCGATCCATTCATCTTTGCGCGACGTTGACGAAGACCAACACCACCACCGGGAACATCGATACACTACCTCAACCGACAAAACCCTAATGGGTTCTTCTTCACCGGGTTAGTCTATCTAATGTTTTTCCGCATTATGTATGTTGTGATCATGTCTTAGACTAGTTAAGACTTAGATTTAGCATTAGCAAATTTTTAACATTTGTTATCAGAGTGGACTAGCCTTAGCATGATCCTAATTTAACCCTGGATTAGTCTCGAATTTAGCCTTGTTCTTGTCAGTTTAGGGTTAATTAGCCTCAGTTTAGCAATTTAGAAGGAGGGGATGAGTCAAATCCAAAACCCTAGCCCCAAAATCCCATCGGATCCGAACCTCAAATCCAAATTTCGCCCAAAATCCCGAATCAATCAAAAAAACCTAAAGCTTGAATGGGTTTCGGGGGTACCTTTAATGGTCGCTGCCGTCGGCCGCGGCGTCTGCCGCCAGGCTCTCGCTTCCGCCCACCGCGTGTGGCGCCTTGACAAGATCGCCGCTTTTCGCCTACTCGCTTGCGCGCACCGTCGCCACGGCATCAGTCCACCCTCGTGTGTCGGCGGCGGCGCCGTCTGCTCAAGCGCCTCCGCTTGCCCCTGACGCCGCCGCTTCACCCGCGAGTGTTTTGTGGATTTTTCGGGAAAGAATGAACTAAAGTTAGGGTTAGGTTTCTTCGTGCACCGGTTTTTTGTTCCATCGCATAGCGATCCGGGCCATCTATTCTGGTCGATGGCCGAGATCTTTCGTGAGCAGTTTTGGCTGGGCTGCGCGCGCATTGGGCCGTGCTGGCGTTTTGGGCCGCACTGTTCATGGGCCGAGCAGCGGTCGTGGGCCGGCTGTGCGTTTGGGCCGAGAGCACTCTGGGCAGCAGGGTCATTTTTGTGATGGGACGAATTTATTTGTTGAGCTTTTCTGATTTTGACAATATTGGTCTGTTTAATTTTAGTAATAAGTGTCGTTTAATGATTATTTCCTGAGTTATATTACTGTCTTTAATTTTATGATTAATTTCCTAGGCATTGTTATTCTGATTAATTTTGTGATTAATATTCTGGTCATTAATATTCGAATTACTTTTATGATTATTTTTTGAGTAAATTAAGTTAATGTGACAATTGATTCTATATGATGATCATTTCTAAATATTGTCTCTAATTAAAATGGAACCAACGAGAATTTTTTTGTTAGAGATGATTATTTAATGTTTAAAATTAGGATTATGTCATGACCATGATCATATTCTGACCAACGTTGTTTATGAACATGTGTTACCCATAAGATAATTTTTAAGTTCTTTTTCGTTTCTTCCCAACGGAGATGCAAATTAGAACTGTTATTTTTCTGTCATTAGCATACTATTAATCAGACCAACGTAGGGTTAATTTTCATGCAAGACATTTATTTCTTTAATGTTTTCTGATTATATTTTGTTTCTTGATTCAGCCATGAACAACACTAATGTTGCCACTTACCTGAACGGCATTAAGTAGCTGACTAGGACAAAGTTTCCCTTTTGGAAGGAAAGAATTCAGATTGTCTTTAGAGTCATGGACTTGGACTATGCATCACGTGAGAATGCTCCCATAGCTCCTGCCGCTGATCATGAGAGTTTCGCTGAGAAAAAGAAACCCTATGACTTAACAACGGAGAAGTGGGAGCGGTCCAATCGCATGTCCTTGATGATTATGAAGACCACCATATCTGTTGGAATAAGGGGAGCAATCCCTGAATTCAATAATGCTAAGCAGTACTTGGTCACTATCGAGGAGCAATTTAAGGGTTCCTCAAAAGTATATGCCAGTACCTTAATCATAAAGATGCTCACAACTATGTATGATGGCTCCAGCAGTGTTCGTGAACATATCATGATGATGACTGATATGGCTGCTAAACTTAAAGGCATGGACATGGCTATTTCTGATGGCTTTTTAGTCCACTTCATTATGACCTCCCTCCCTTCTGAGTATAATGCATTCTAGATTAATTATAATACTCAGAAGGAACAATGGACCATGAGTGAGTTGATTGCCATGTGTGTCCAGGAGGAGGAGAGGATTAAGGCCGAAAGGAAAGACCATGTTTATCATGTCGGTCATGGCAAAAGGAAGTTCCAAGGGGACTATAAGTCTGAGAAGAAACCACACTTCTCTCCTAAGGCTGAATCAAGCAAGTCAAAGCCAAAGGAGAAAGCCCCTATTGCACATAATTCTACCTCTTCTAATGGGCCCATCTGTCGTTTCTGCAAAAACAGTGGGTACATTCAGAAGGATTGTGTGGGCTTCATGAAGTGGCTCGCTAAGAATGGTAATGACATAATTTCTATTGTTGATGAAACCCTTTATGCTGATTTTCCCCCTAATGCCTGGTGGATTGATTCTGGTGCCACCGTGCACGTTTCTAATTCATTGCAAGGATTCCTTATCGTGAGGACACTAAGAAAGGGGGAGCGAAGCCTTAAAGTCGCTAATGGAAAGGAGGCTGAAGTTGAAGCTGTTGGCACACTGTCATTAACATTAGATAGTGGCTTCATCCTTCATTTAAACAATGCCTTTTATGTTCCTAGCATGAGGAGAAACCTTATTTTAATTTCTTTATTAGATGATGATGGTTTTACTTGTATCTCTGGGAACAATAAATGCATTGTAAGTTTTAATTCTAATAACATTGGTCTCGCAATTCGACGAGACAAACTCTATATGATTCATCTCTCTGAATCTCCTATGTCAATGAATGTGTGTAATGCCACCAATAAGCGAAAGAGAAGTCTAGGTGATGTTACTTCATCGAAATTGTAGCACTGTCGTTTAGGTCACATTTCGAAGGGGAGAATAAAACGTCTCATTAAGGAAGAGATACTCCACCCTCTAGACTTCTCTGACTCAGACCATTGTATTAATTGCATTAAGGGGAAATATGTAAAACAAATTAAGAAAGGAGCCACATGAAGCACAGGAATCTTAGAACTAATCCACACTGATATATGTGGACCTTTTCATGTAACATCAGTAGATGGGTATAACTCCTTTATCACATTCACTGTTGATTTCTCCCGTTATGGTTATATTTTCCCCATTCGTGATCGATCTGAATCACTCGATAAGTTCAAAATATTTAAGGCTGAAATCGAAAATCAGCATAACTTTAAAATTAAGGTAGTGAGATCAGATCATGGAGGAGAATATTATGGGAGACATGCTCCTTATGGACAAATTCCTGGTCCATCTGCTAAGTTTTTTTCTTTCGAAAAATAGCATAGTAGCCCAATATTTCACACCCGGTGAACCTCAGCAAAATGGAGCAGCTGAAAGGTGTAACCGCACCCTTATGGATATGGTGCGTAGCATGATGAGTTATTATAGTTTACCAACTAGTTTGTAGATGGAGGCATTAAAGACAACCACACACATACTTAATCGGATTCCTAGTAATCAGTGTCCAAGACACCTTATGAATTATGGACTGGGAGGAAACTGAGCTTAAAATACTTACGTGTGTGGGGTTGTCCTGCTGAAGCTAAAATCTTTAATCCATATATTGAGAAATTAGATCCTAAGACAATAAGTTGTCATTTTATTGGATATCCTGAAAGATATAACAGATATCAATTTTATTGTCCAGATCGCTTTACTAAATTTGTGGAAACCCGTCATGATGTATTCTTAGAGAATGATGAAATCAGTGGGAGCTCAGAGGCTAGAAAAATAGATCTTGAGGAGGTTCGAACTTATGTACCATTACCGATAATCCAAGAGACTTCTTCCTGTATCTCACACAGTTATACCTTCAGTTGAGAATCCTGGAGTTGAGCCCCCACCTGAGGATTCAGCTATCGATAGTACAACACCTAATAATGAGCCTCAACAGCCCCCTATAACAACTAATGAACCACTAAGAGATCACAATGGGAAAGAAGATTTGCCATCCCAAGTGACTATGTTGTATACATGAATGAAGATGTAAATGACATAGGGAAGGTAGATGATCCTACATCATTTAAGGAGGCTATGATGACTAAGGATTCATCCAAGTGGCTTGAGGCCATGCAGGATGAAATAAAGTCTATGAGCATTAATGACGTCTGGGATCTAGTAGAAATTCCTGATGGAGTCAAAACAATACACTGTAAATGGGTCTACAAAACTAAGCATGACTCTAAGGGAAATGTCGAAAGATTCAAGGCAAGGCTTGTAGCAAAATGGTTTACACAAAGAGAGGGGATTGATTATGTTGATACTTTCTCTCCCGTCTCGACGAAAGATTCACTAAGAATTGTCGTGGCGCTTGTTACTCATTATAATTTAGAGCTTCATCAGATGGGTGTTAAAATAGCATTCCTTAATAGTGATTTACATGAAAATGTTTACATAGCTCAACCGAAAGGTTTTGTCATGGAAGGCAAGGAACATGTGGGATGTTGACTTAAGAAATTCATCTATGGATTAAAACAGTTGTCTAGGCAATGGTATCTTAAGTTCGATGGGACCATAAGAAATTTTGGTTTCAAAGAAAATGAAGTGGACAATTGCATATACATTAAGATTATGGGGAGCAAATTTACTATCTTAGTACTTTATGTGGATGATATCTTATTGGCTAGCAGCGATAATGATATGATATATGAAACCAAAAGATTTCTTTCCACTAATTTTGACATGAAGGATCTTGGTGATGCCTCTTATATTTTGGGCATTGATATTCACCAAAATAGGTCCAAAGGAATATTAGGCCTATCCCAAAAGGCGATAAGTTTGGAACATTCCAATGTCCAAGGAATCAATTAGAAACTGATCAGATGAAGGGGATTCCTTACGCTTCAGCTGTCAGAAGCATTATGTATGCTCAAGTTTGTACTCGCCCTGATTTAGCATTCATAACCGGAATGCTTGGTAGATATCAATCAAATCCAGGGTTGGACCACTGGAAAGCCGTTAAGAAAGTCTTGCGTTATTTGCAAGGCACTAAGCACTACATGCTCACATACAAGAAGTCTGATGATCTTGAGATTGTGGGTTATTCAGACGCTGACTTTGCAGGTTGTGTTTACTAAGAAATCCACGTCAGGTTATATCTTCACACTTGCGGGAGGGGCCATTTCGTGGAAAAGGTCCAAACAATCACTTATTGCATCATTAATGATGCAAGCTGAGTTTGTGGCATGTTATGAGGCTACCGGGCAGGCGGTATGGCTTAGAATTTTATTCCAGGACTAAGAGTGGTTGACAGTATATCTAAACCACTAACAGTATACTGCGATAATAAGGTTGCAATTTTCTATTCGAGTAACAACAAGCCAAGTGGTGCTGCCAAACACATTGATATTAAGTATCATGTTGTGAAAGATAAAATTCAGGATTAGACAATTGATGTCAAGCATATAAGTACTAATCCTATGCTTGAGGATCCACTTACTAAAGGCTAACCACCCAGTCTCTTTCGAGAGCATGTTGTCGGCATGGGTAAATTGGAAAGCCTCTGATTCTGGATATAAGGACCATAAGAATAAAACCAACTCCCATTAAGAATAAGTAATTATTCCATCGAGATGGAATGATGCACTATAGATATTGAGGTTTCATCGGTGACTTTATTAACCCATGTAATACTTTGTCTTAGTGTGTTGTTCTGTTGAATATGGACTTATGTTATTAGCCTTTTGATCAAGTGGGAGAATGTTAGTAGTGATCTCAGGACAAACAACTAATTTTGAAAATTTTGGATCTAAACCACCACACAATTACGTACGCGCTATGATCGGGAGCGCTCTAAACAAACTTTGGTTTTGGTCCCATCAGTCAGCGCAAGAATAAATAGGGGGAGGCCCGCTTTTGCTTTTGAGATTTTAAGAATGAGCTCATCCTCTACCCGATCAACCATCCGATCCGTTCATCCTTGCGCGAGGTTGACGAAGACCAAGACCATCACTGGGAACATCTATCTCGTTGTCTCCTTCTTCAGCATCGCTGCTTCATCGACACACTACCTCAACTGACAAAACCCTAAAGGGTTCTTCTTCACCAGATTAGTCTATCTAATGTTTTTCCGCATTACATATGTTGTGATCATGTCTTGGACTAGTTAAGACTTAGACTTAGCATTAGCAAATTTCTAACAATGCTTTATCACAGATGATTCCTTTATCACAAACATCAGTGATGATCAAAGAGCATCGAAGATTGTCGTCTTCTAACCGTCTATAATGGCAAATAGACGACTATGCATATCTAACTTCCCGTTTGACCAATTCAGATACTCAGACTTAACATCTCTCAATCGAAATCTAGGGTTTTCTCTCTGCACTATCACCATCCTCTCTACACTGTTGCCACCCTTGTCACCGTGCCGTCGCTGTCCCTGTGCTCTCTGCAATGCTCCATTTAACTAGGCATCGGTCATCACCATCTTTGTCCTCTCCTCACTGCCATCATCCTCTCTATGTTGCTATCGCCCTCATCACCTCTGTTGTCCCCATCCTCTCTGCACTGCTTGTTGCCCTTGTCACCACGCCATAACCGTCCCCATCCTCTCTGCATCGTCACCATCCTCGCTTCGTTGTTGTTGCCCTTGTCACCTCTCCGTCGCCATCCATGTCCACTCTGCACCGCTTCGTCGCCCTTGGCACCATGTCGTAGTCATCCCCCATCTTTTTCGCACCGTGCCGTCACCCTCCTCCACCATCTCTCAGGTACTACCATTCGCCTAGAACTTCCTTACTTCAATTGAGTGAAGATATGGTAGAAGCACAATACTAGAAATATAAATTTGGTAGTTGTGAGACCAGAACCAGAAGCAGTCTGATAGCCCAAGCATCTTGCGAGATTCTTTATTGTAGTAGCCTCTTCCATGTTTTTTTTTCAAAACTAGCCCCCGTACGAAGAGTTTTGCAAAAATAGCCCCCTGTCTGAGTGCGAAAGACCTGGTCACCGAGCGCAGAAGCCATCAAGTTGATGCGGTCAGGGAACGCTGGAGCTTCCTGCCGCGGCAAGAACTTGCTTTGACAGGCCTCCTCCTCGCGCCTACGGCGGTGGCTACTTTTGCAAATTTTGCTGCAAGGAGACCAAATTTGCAAAATAAATTAGGTTCACGGAGCCATTAGGGTGAACAACTTGCATTTAGTATTACCAATTAGAGAAGTTCTCTACTGCTTCTTTTCCCTTGAGAATCTTGCGAAGGTTCGAGGAGAACTCGTTGTCTTCTTCCTAGATGATGTAATTCGAGTCAAGAGTGAGTTCAGTATCTCGAACAGTCCGTAAATTATATAGCAAATTATCTGTATTATTCAACTGTGAATTATGTAAAGTGTACGTAGATCTATTCGAATGGTGAATTTTAAGTCATTCATTATGTTTAAATGTGTGTTATGTGTATATATCTCAACCGTGAATTTTTAACTGTGAATTGTGTGTCTTATATCTGTTTGAATGTGTGTTATGTGTTTTTATCTCAATTGTGAAGTGTGTATCTTATATCTATTTAACCATGTTGTTTGTCTGTATAGAGGACATGCCTAACTTGATTCATGTGACTAGCCATAAAACTAAAATTATGTATAAAAAATGCATATCACAAACGTTTCGTAAATATGAACGTCTGTTATTTATTTTTATCGCAGTCGGTTTGTAATTGGTACCATCTACTATTTATCATTATCACATACGGTTTCTTATGCACTAACCGTCCATGATATGTGACTATCACAGATGGATTTTTGTGGATAATAATCCGTGATGTGTACCTTTCATAAACGATTCCTAAACCGTTTGTGATGATCAATGATCACCACTTACTCTTTTTTTCGGCTGTTTTTAACCTTATGTGATTTTCTTCTGTGTGGTAGTGTCTCCATCGTTGGATCTGACTTAAAATTAAGGGTCTATTTTATCCATCTGATCTAGCGCAACAAAAATCGGTGGCAACAAATCCTCATTTGATGTGTGTTAAAACATTGCAACAAACTCTCTCCTTGGTGAAAAAAAAAACCCATCCTACCGAAGAAACAACCGACCCTCCGCAACGAAATACAACTCCCCAGACGCAGGAACAAATCTTCCATGGTGCAACAAAAGAGGACACTCTGGTGCAACAAATAAAAAAAGAAAAAGAAGATGCAACAAATAAAGATCTCTTGGGCAACAACTAACCAGAACTTCTGAAACAAAAAAGGAATACAATGCAACACATCATCAGATGTATGCAACAAGGGAACACTTACTGCATCGATCAGAGAAGGCTATTGCAACAAATAAAAGTTACGAGAACAATAGTAGTGCGCAACAAACTTGCCTTATCTTTCAGTTGCAACCTAAAGAGCAAGAAACAAGTAGCTTACACACATGAGCAACCTGGGCCGGGCCTTCAGGGAGCACTGATCGACAAAGCACCAAGCACATGATCGACGAACTTAATTAACTTAATTAACTTAATTTCTCTCCCTTCCAATTGATACGTACCTTAATTAACATGAGGAGTACTCCTACATGCGTGCTGTAAAAATGTTGTCCAACATCAACTTAACAAGTATATACAGGCAAATATACAAGAAACAGATTTTCGACTTATCAACAATAACATGCTATATTTACATAAATACATACATATACATATATACATATATACATATACATATATACATATATATATAAATATATAATGTTGGAATCCATGCAACTATATATACAAGACAGGCATTAATTGGCAGCTCTGGCTAGCTAGCAGATCAAGATCATCGATCATATGCATGCATGCAAAAATGTCGCCTGCTTCTTCTTCTTCCTACGTCTCCAGCCTCAGGCTCAGCTTGTTCGTCGGTAGTACTACTCTCCTCCTGCTTGTGCGCTCCTGCCCCTCGCCTTCGGTCGCCTCCCAGCTGCAGTCCGATATCATAAGCAGCACATGCCAAGGATGCCGCGAGAGCAATCCCAACGTGAACTACACCCTCTGCGTCACCTCCCTTTCCGAGTACCCTGGGAGCCATGAGGCCGACCTCCACGAGCTCGTCGTCATCTCGGCTAAGCTGGTGAGGTCGAGCGTGGTGGGCATGGAGTACAAGATGCAGGAGCTACGCAGGAACGAGACGGCAGGTTCCCCCGCCATGTCCTGCCTGGAGGCGTGCATAGCGGTGTACCGCGACTCCCTCTTCGACCTCGACGGCTCCATCGTCGCGATCGAGACCAGGAGGTACGGGGATGCCAAGACACTCATGAGCGCCACCGTCGATGCGCCGGTAACCTGCGAGGATGAATTCCGGGAACAGGGCATGGAGCCGCCCATGAAAGGGGACAGTAACCACTTGTTCCAACAAGCCGTCATCTCCCTCGCCATTATTTCACTCCTCTAAGCTGGACTTGAGTAGCTAGCTCATTAGTACTAATATCAGTAGCTACCACCTTTAATTACTATTACTATATATTGTAACTGGATCCAGCAGCTAGTACGTACTTCTGCACGTACTATATACTAGCCAGAATGTGCGGCGCACACCGCACACTCTATATGTTCACCGGTGAATAATACATTTTTCAAAAAAATATTATAAATCAAGTTGCAAAAAAACTACAGAGATACAGTTGTATACATATATTTCTTATTCCAGAAAATATCAGAAATCGAGTTACAAAAAAATAGAGAGATAGAGTTGCACACATATTTCTTTTGACGAATTTGGTTAACACTTTATTAGTACCCGTCAACCTTCTTTTGTCGAGTTTAACATTATGCGTTAACCGGGCACTACTACAAGAATACACATTAGAATCGGTTCTTTTTCGTCATCACAATCGGTTTTGGTGGCGATAGAAAGTCCAACGATTGTAATGAGGAATAGCTATCACAATCGGTTTTCTCCCCGATTGTGATAAACAATCATCACAATCGATTCTTCGCAAGAACCGATTGTGATAAGCCCCTCATCACAATCGGTTATGAGAAAGAACCGATTGTGATGAGCCATTTTCACTATTAAACATTGTTACGATAGTTTTAACACAAAACGAAGAGATTTCCCCAGGAGGTCACCCTCACCCATCCTAGTTAGTACTACCCTCGCCTAAGCACGCTTAACTAATGAGTTTTGCCGCCAATTTTAATGCAAATGCGAGCACTTCCTGAGAGATCACCCATCCTAGTACTACTCTCACCCAAGCACGCTTAACTTCAGAGTTCTTATATGATCTAGTACCGTAGTGTTGTTATGATATCATTTGAAAATATAACGCGTCTCCCTCCCCTTAACCCCACAAAGCACCCGAACACTAATGTTAGTATTCTTATACTTCGAATTTACTCTGACTTGGGTGCTCCAAAATTTAACTAAGTGTCCAATTTAGTACCGTAGTGTTGGTATGATAGCATTTGAAAATATAACGCGTCTCCCTCCCCTTAACCCCACAAAGCACCCGAACACTAATGTTAGTATTCTTATACTTCGAATTTACTCTGACTTGGGTGCTACAAAATTTAACCAAGTGTCCAATTTAGTACCGTAGTGTTGGTATGATAGCATTTGAAAATATAACGCGTCCCACAAAACACCCGAACACTAATGTTAGTATTCTTATACTTCGAATTTACTCTGACTTGGGTGCTCCAAAATTTAACTATGACGCCCAATTTTCACTTTGGCGGTCACGAGCACATCACAATCGGTTCTAAACAAGAACCGATTGTAATGACACCGTTATCACAATCGGTTCAAGTTGAGAACCGATTGTGATGAGGGGCCCCTTATCACAATCAGTTCTGAGTAGGAACCGATTGTGATGACCACCCTCATCACAATCGGTTCTGAGCTAGAACCGATTGTGATGAGGGTGTCATCACAATCGGTTCTGAACAAAAACCGATTGTAATGACACCGTTATCACAATCGGTTCAAGTTGAGAACCGATTATGATGAGGGGCCCCTTATCACAATCGGTTCTGAGTAGGAACCGATTGTGATGATCACCCTCATCACAATCGGTTCTCAGCTAGAACCGATTGTGATGTGGTGTCCACCACACCTTTAATTCTATTTTCCATCTAATTTAAGTTCAAGCCGAGTCGGTCTCCACTTTGCTAAACTTTCTGTATATATGCTATTGAAATGCATTCCTTTCATTGCCTTCACAAAAAGCAATAGGTTTGATTAGTAGTGTCAGTTTTAATTGAAACTGACTGCAATATGAAAGGACTAGTAGTGCCGGTATTATTCTTGGTATTGTTTTAATAATTGTTTGGAATTATGTGTTGTTCTTGGATGGAGTGGAAAGAATGTGCAAGTAATTACAAATAATTATGCGTTGAGTGGAAAAATTCTTCCCTTTCCTTCCTTATGGAAGTATTGTCCTGTATATTTTAACTAAAATAGGTTCAACAGCAAGTTAACAAGTTGGCAAGTTTGTATTTTTACTTTACTGGTACTTTACCCTTGAAATGGCATTAGCTTGTCTCAATTAGACATGGCAATCTTACAACTTTATTTACAATACAACCCTCTTTAATGATCTACACGCATGTAATTTGTTCCATGTGTGTCGTCGTCACCACTAAGTGCTTGCTTATAAATATGCTAAAAACCTCAACTGAGAGAAAATAGAGGGGAAATCTTCTCAAGCTGGGGCTTCAACTTACCCTCTTAACACACATCCTTAAGGATTTCAGATTTTTCTCCCACAAGTCTAAGTTTCAACAAGAGTATGTTCTATTTTTCGGGGTGGCGACGGTTATTTTTTGCTCTAGAACACCAACAACAGAGAAGAGTTCATCCCGAGAGGATATAAACCTTGCGAGTCTCATCACAATCGGTTCTGAAAAAGAACCGATTGTGATAAGGGGTCCCTCATTACAATCGGTTCCTAGAAAGAACCGATTGATGAGGAAAGCGAATTATCACACTCGGTTCTGAGAAAGAACCGATTGTGATGATGGACTTATCACAATCGGTTCTTTCTCAGAACCGATTGTGATAAGTGGTATATCATCACAATCGGTTCTGAAAAAGAACCGATTGTAATGAGACCCCTCATTACAATCGGTTCTTTTTCAGAACCGATTGTGATGAGGAACTTATCACAATCGGTTCTTAGAAAGAACCGATTGTGATGATGATTCTTATCACAATCGGTTCTTTCTCAGAACCGATTGTGATAACCTATTACCAAAATTTACGAATGACATACACGTATCACAATCGGTTTTTTAGTCAAAAGTTTGGAACCGACACAGATGAAGCGATAGTGATGTATCATTTTATAGTAGTGGGGTAATAATACATGTTCCGAAAAATATCAGAGATGCCAACCTTCTTTTGTCGAGTTTAACAATCCATGCGTTCACCGAGTAATAATATATATTTCGAAAAATATTAGAAATCGAGTTTGGAAAAAAGTCTAGAGATTAAAGATCGAGGTGGGAGAAAAAAATCTAGAGACAGAGCCGTACACATATATCTGTTGAAGAAAATATTTTTTCCGAGAAAAACGAAGAAAGAACCTAGACATATATTTCTTTTGACGAATTTGGTTAACACTTTATCATTACCAGGCTAACCTCCTTCTGTCGAGTTTAATACTCTATGTGTTAACAGGATGATAATGCATGTTCCGAAAAATATTAGAGATGTCAACCTTCTTTTATCGAGTTTAACACTCTATGCATTCACCGAGTAATAATACATGTTTCGAAAAATATTAGAGATCGAGTTGGGAAAACGTACACATATTTCTATTGACGAAAATATTTTTTTCGGGGAAAACGGAGAAAAGACCTGGACGTAAGGGCCGGGGACCTGTTTGTTATATTTTTAGACCTATCGCTATTATGAAAAATTAGAAAATGGCTCGTTCGAGATTCATATTTAGCGGGGGGCTTTGCTGTAAAGTAAAGAACCAGGGACCTAAACGTAATCTGAAAAAGTTTTTTTTATATTCACAAAAAATTGTAAAGGATCTCTTTGTAATTTACAGGGGCTATCCGTAATTTAAAAATATAGAGGGGTTTTTTGCAAAATGACATGGGAGGTGAGGTAGATGGCTTGAGAGGGCTCCAATTCTTTCTCACATAATAGATGGAATATATCCGTAATTTAAAAATATAGAGGGGTTTTTTGCAAAATGACATGGGAGGTGAGGTGGATGGCTTGAGAGGGCTCCAATTATTTCCCACATAATTGATGGAATATATTTGTGCAGCAATGGCCGCATTGGCCGGCGCTGCTGCTCGCCAGAGCTCCGACGACATGTTCTTCCCTCATCCTCCTTCGATGATGGGACGGTGTGACATATCGGAGCTGCAAGAGAAGGAACACTTGACAACGGGGCAAAGGTCATTAATAGCAACGCTCGGCGTTGATTTGGATGGGATCAGCTGGAGAGCCAGCATGGTGGTCAGCGCTAGTGTTGTTCGTCAGAGGGAGACGGTCAGAGGGAGCAGTAGCCGCACCGAAGAATGAAAATCAGGAGAAAAAAAATTCTATGCAAAGTGCTGCATACCACGGCCTATGCATATCGTGACCTGTGCAGCATCGTTAGCGTCGGCCCTGAGGGGGGGCGAGCGGGGCAGCCGCTCCGGCGCCCCCGACCATAAGCCCCACCCTATAGCTACATACATTAATAGAACATTTTAACTGTTTGTATGTTTAGCATTTTTGCTGATTGTATGGCCCATCAGATCAGCCCATGGAGCAGCCCGTTTGCACATTTAACATTTTGGCTGGTGTTTGGCGTGGCCTGAAGTGGGAAGCCGGACAGAAGGGGCCCCATTTTAAATCTCGTTCCGGGCCCCTGAAATCTCAGTACCGCCGCTGAGCATCGTACGGATAGATGCCACGTGTCCCGCTGCGTGAATCTCCATACAAAAAACAATTAAGTGATAAGGATTAAAGTGCATTAAAGTACTTAGAGATTGATGGATTTGCATGGAGATTGGCGCGGCGGGATTGGTGGCGCCAATCCACACGGTACTGCACAGACCGCGGTATGCAGCACCGTTGCATAGAATTTGTTTCTGAAAATCAGAAGGGACAGAACTGCCCAACAGTGATGGCTCGTGAGGCGACCCGTATAATTAATATCAGAAAATGACTGTAATTTTGTAAATTTTTGGTTTTCATGAATTTAAATGTTATTTTGCACTTTTGTGAATTTTTGGAATTTTTTGGAATTTATTTGGATTTAATTTGAATTTATTCCCTTTTGAAATAATTAAAGAATTAAAAGTTTCAAATAAATTTTTGTTGGTAATATTTTATTTGAGTCCCAAATGCCCTAAAATATTTTCTAGAATTTTTCTGGGATTTTTCCTGAGTATTTTGCTATTTTTCATGAATTAAATGAATTTCTAGAAATTAATTGGAATATTTAAATCGCTGGAAAATCGAGTTGGTTTTGCTGTTCCTCCGACCGAGTCCGAGTCAGACTCGAGCCCGACCCGAACCACGGTCGAACCGGACCCGAGTCCAACATAACCCTAACCACGTGACCGTTGGATTGAGATCCAACGGCCACGATTTCGCCACGTCACCCGAACCCGAGTCCGACCGAGCCAGCCAAATCACCCGAGCCCAAATCCCCGCGACCGTTGGATCTTGATCCAACGGTCCACGTTGAGCCACATCACCCAATCCACGTGGTCCTCGGTCTCCGCGATTTTCACGGAAGCCGAGGCCCCTATTTAATGAACCACCGCCGCCACTGTGTAGCCCTCTTCCGTGCGCACCCGTAGCGAGGTCAAGCCGCCGTGGTCGCATCACAATCGCTCGCCATAGTTGGTCCTACGTTCCGCTGCGGTTCTCAGTTGTTTCCGCCGCCGTCCGCCGTCCTCCGCCGTCACCGAGCCCAGATCCGGAACCGCAAGGTCAAGACGCGTCGGGAGGTACCACCCACATCGCCGGAATCGCGCCCAAACGCCGTCGGGCATGTCGTCGTCTTCGTCTCCGGTGACCTCGCTCCGCCGCACGCCATCGCCGACTCGCGAAGCTTCTTAGCCGTCGGATCTCCATCGCAAGGCCTAGATTCGTCCACGTCACTGCAGGTAATTTTTTCCACGTTGCAGTTTTAGATCCGTTTACAACCGTTGGATCTAGATCCAACGGTTTAGATCACGCCACGTAGCCGTAACCGCACCGTGCTTGGATAGATCTCAGCCGTTAGATCTAGATCGTACGGCTAGGGTTAACCCACGTTGTAGCATTAGATCGGATCTGGACCGTCCGATCAAGATCGAACGGTCCAGATCAACCGCGTTGTTTCCAAACGCGTGAGGTTAGATCTGATCTGGACCATTGATTTTCAAATCAACGGCCCAGATCGTGCCGCGTGTCCGGTAGTTGGACCGGCGCGGTCGACCGCGGTCGCCGCTGACGTCAGCGTGGGGCCCGCGTGTCAGCGGAACAGCCAACCGCACCATGACGTCACCGCTGACGTCACGGTGGGGCCCGCGTGCCAGTGCCGTCAGCCAAGCGTGGTGACATCACCGCTGACGCCATCCGAGGGGTCCACATGTCAGTGAGACATGTTCCCGTGGGCTGGGTCCACGGTGGACCGAGCCGAGCCGTGCGCCGGGTCCATGGACCCGAGGCGACGTGGCGGCTCCTGATTGGTCCACGTGTCATGCTGATGAAATAAATCATTTTCCGAAAAAGAAATTATTTATTTAATTCGGTTTATTGATTTTAAATATAGTTTCAAACTTCAAACGCTTATAACTTTTGCGTTTTAACTCCAAATTGGGTGATTCAAATTTTTAAATTTTTATAAAATTGAGATCTACCTAATGGTGAATTTTATTAAATTTTTGGACCAAAGTTTTTCTCTGTATTATTATTTAATTGATTATTTAAACTTTAAACGCTTGTAACTTTTGTGTTTTAACTCCGATTTGGACGATTCCAGTTTCTAAAAATTTATAAAAATGTGCTCTCTCTGTTTATGAACTTTATTTGAACTTTGGAACACTTTTGTGTACTGTTTTATTTAGTTATTGCTATTTGCACGCGTTACGAGTAGACGTTGAAGTGCCCGAAGGCTTCGAAGGTGAAGTGTTGACCCAGGAGCCAACACAAGACCAAGAACAAGTACTCTTTGAAGGCAAGTTATGCTTTGACCATATTGATCCCACTTTTGAAATTAATTTAATTTAAAGTATTGCATGCTAATTTAATTAGAAATTGTCTAAAGATATTTCTAGGAATTAGATAAATGCCAAATTGCAGTATGACACCTTGACTATTTAATTAAGTGCCATGAACCCTTGTCACCCTAGTTGTGGTATTGACGAATACCCATACCATGGGTACCTCCATCAGCCCGAGAGCGCGAGCGGGCTGATGTCCTACAAAAGCCCAGTTCTGGCAAAAGTTTGTGGGCCGCAAAGGTCTGGCCTGCCACCGATCAGAACCAGACCCAGGCGGCCGGCCGACCCCGACCTCCCAGGTCAAGGCGCGTGGTCGGACGGCTCCACTAACACTCGAAAGGCCAACCGCTCTGTGCACGCGACGTCCTCTGACATCCGTACCAGGGTAGACAGCTCCTTCCCGAGGGTATCAAAGGTCCGCCGAGAAGTCAAGCCCCTGCCCCGTCGCCTGACACGCCGCAGAGGGAGGCGCCCTCTCCCGAGGCCTAGCCAAGGTCAAGCACCATTAAAACAACCGATGCTGACAGCGACAGAGCAAGATGTCATCCCGACATTGACCAAAGACGGCTCACCGCTGGGCTACCAACCCTGCGTGGGGCGGGCAGAGGTCGGACGACGAGACAGAAAACCAGACTCCTAGGTGTACTGCACCCCTTCCTTTTTTTCTCTCCAACTCCCACTTGTAACCCGCCGCCTCCGGATATATAAGGAGAGGCAGGGCCCCAGGGGGAGGGGGGCACGATCAGGAAAGTAAAAGAACTCACCGAGCGCACGGGAGATCAAACGATCCCCTTGTCTCATCTGTAACCTTCGGATTATTTCTTGAATTCCATACACCCCAACAGCACGAACTGGAGTAGGGACGTTCAGCCCGAACCAGTATAAACACCAGGCCTCTTGAGTCGACCATTCGGGGAGAGGGAGCGCGCGACCCCCTTCGACCATAAATTCGCATTGCCGGTGCACGAAACACCGACAGGTATATATAGTTGGACATTAGTGAATTGCCAACGTTGGGTATTTAGATCGTTGTAGTATATTGCTTAGACCTGCTACGTGCACACAACATGATTTTGGACAATCAAATGTTAATATTGACTTAATGAGATATTGAACCTGTTTTTGAGAAGTATCATGTGCTGTGATGATAATGGCACGCGGTGCATGGTAATCAACTGGGTTTGATAAATAGATTTAGACCGGGGCAAGTGGCAAGAATGTTATGGTGGGCCAGTTGTGGCACCGGGGACGTTGATTTGGTTCTTCGGGTAGTCTTGCCCTGGTCAACCTAAGGACTTAACCTTGCAAGCCTTTGAACTGAGTCAATCGTGCAACCACATGACCGGAGTGGGACAATCCTAGTTGAGTAAGTTACTAATAACTTACATGTGATACCTCGGGTGTCAACTACACCTTTTGTGTAGCTTGAATGGGGAGCGTACCAAGGCTACGGCATGGTACCCGTCCAACGGTTTGTCGGTCCCATACTTTGCCTCTGTTAAGGGAAGGGATGGTGTATGGAAAAAACCGGAAAGGTTCACTTGTGTAGTTAGCAGTTGCCGAAAGACTTTGTTACAATCACTCGCCTTTGTGGTGTTTGGCTGTATCTTGTGGGTAAAGTGCATAACCTCTGCAGAGTGTTAAATCTATTCGAATAGCCGTGTCCGCGATACTGGACATTGCTCGGGGATTACAGTCAAGGGTTAGACTTTCATGAAAATAACTTGGACTTGGAAAGTTTGGTTGGGCTTAATGATGATGTTGATGGAAATGTGGATTAGGAAAAGGGAAGGTGTTTATTTAACTCCTAGAAAAGTTATTGATAATATAATGTTTCTATTGCTTTCGAACCTACTTATGTTACTTGTTGAATGCTGATTATTGCAAATGAACCCAGAAATATTCCTTGTACTAAGCCATGCATGTAGAATATTAGTTTGCATTCTGTGCATGACTTGCTGAGTACCAAGTACTCACCCTTGCCACAATACAACATCAGTTGAACAAGAGGCGACGCCAGCTTTGGAGGAGGAGTATCTGGAGGAGCCGTCTAACTAGGGAGCGAGCCCAATCAGTTGCCTGTGGTATACTGGATGGCGCCACAAAGTTATCTTATTTTCCGCTGCTAATAAGTTTTCGCCCTGCGTGGCGTATATTTGTAACTTGACCTTAAGGTTGAGCAACCAGTTTGGTTAACTAATTAAAGTACTTTATTATTTCATTGAGTATGATTGTGATATTTACCAATGTTGAGACTGTGTGCACTAGCGTGATCCTGGACTAGTGCTGAATACACAGAGGATCCGGATTTGTAAATTCGGGTCCCGACAAATTTTATCATTAATCTCGAGTTAATTACACTAATCTGAACATATTTAACTAACAAATTGTCAAGTAAGCCCGATGTTTCATTAATTAATACGCTATTTCAGAGTGTTGCCGCAGAACACTAATTAGAGACTTCAAAAGAAATTTATTAAATTCCATATACGCAGTGTCATCTTACATTCATTCACCTCTCTTATTACATAATTTACACCAAAAGTTTAATACTACATTTATTATACTAATTACTCTAGGGAACGAGAGGGCCTCTGCTGTAGGGGCCACTACTCCACCCAGTCCTCTGGGTCATCTCCCGCCTCCTCATCATCCTGGTCCTGTGGGTGATAGTCCATCCACTCCTTATTGAAGCCTCCATAGCAATCAGAATCTAAGCAAAGAGGGAATTATACAAGAGTGAGTACAAGATGTACTTAGCGAGCATTAATATCAAATATGTATTCATGAATTTTATCATATGGAACCCTCATCAGTTCCATTCCTCGGTCCATACCTCAAATCCTTTTATGTAAAATAGGTTTTATTAGGAAAATCCTGAGTTTCAATTTTTTTAATTGAAAGATTTCTACTGGTACTCATATATGAGGCAAATTTAAATTCCATAGCCTGTCCATGAGACAGGCAAGAATTCATGATTTTATACCCTGCGCAGGTTTTGTATCATTTTACCTATATAATAAATTAACCGCAGTTGAGAACCCAGAATGTTTATCACTACTTTGGCATTTAAATCTCTAACTCTGGCCCCTTCCAGTTGCACTCTATATTGATTCGATGGCACTGAGACCTAGGTCAGCCAGTTGTACCTCGTCACAAAATTAGAGGTACTCATATCCCTTAACCACTTACCAGTTGTGCTACAACACAATTCAGTGGTACCAAGATATTAAGGTGGCTAGTTGATCTTCGTCACAAAATATGAAGATACTCATCAAATGGCTTTAAATTATAGTGCAAAATAACCAACACTGGTTATCAAACATGTCCTTTAGTGGGCATCCGACAATCCCAGTTTAACACATCTTACTTACCTAATATGGAGATTAAACATCATCATAGGACAACCTTTTTTGATTGCTTCCCACACACTATGGTTGATACGACTTAATACAGCTCATTGCCTGAGTGTAGTGGTTTTAACCTTATATTGTATTCCTATGTAGAGAGTCCCACCGGCAACATCAAACATGACATTCTCTACCCATCATTTAACAACTCAAAGAAGGGCCATGCTATTTGTACTATCTATTGTCTCAAACAAGGGCATGTTCGTTTTTGCTTTAAATTCTCTAAAAACTGATTTTGGATTGTGGTTATAGAGAAGTTAATTCTCCAAAAACTAGAATCTAAAAGCATATATGAAGTGGAATGTGGATTTAGTGTATATGGATGGGCTTGATTGTGAGAATCAGATGCTAGAGTCATGTTGTTTATTTTGGATTCAGCTTTTAGGGTCAGAATCTAGAATAAAAAACAAAAACAAACAGGCCCAAACTTGGATGCATTGATTTAAATAAAGGTCGTTAAAATGATAAAACCTCCCTGCTAGTTACGTTTATGAACATTTAAAGGTTTGTCCGTTTTATCAAGCCGTTTATTCAGTTTAATGGTCGTTAACATTAACGGTCCGGTTTTATCGGGCTATTTATTTGGGTAAAATTGCAAAATTACCATATAACAGGGAACATTATGGCATACGTGAGATGAATACTAGTTTTACTTTCCATTGCCCCTTGAGTTATTTATTCATGCAATTATGATTATGTTATCTTTTTTCATCATGTCACCGCTGTGGACAATTGTCGATAGCCTGATAATTCTATTCTGTATGCATGAAAGAAGATGAATTAGATACTTATTTTGTTACTACAAGTATATGTATATATTTTGCTGAATTTTAAATAGTTAAATCGTTTACAGGACTATTTACCTTATAAACACTAAAAAGTGGAGGTGCCAGTTCGTTAACGTTTAGCGTTATTTAGAACCATAGTTTCTGGATTCGTGCAACTACCATTGAACCCTGATTCCGAAAGCACTAACCAGATCGAGGCTTGAACGCAATCTGAGTCGGCATGATGGTGAACCCAAAACATAGGGACAACGTGATGATCGATTGATGACGGATGGTAACCTGATGGCAAGGAGCTGTAACGACTA
Source organism: Rhipidocladum racemiflorum (assembly GCA_036346355.1). Taxonomy (NCBI): domain Eukaryota; kingdom Viridiplantae; phylum Streptophyta; class Magnoliopsida; order Poales; family Poaceae; genus Rhipidocladum; species Rhipidocladum racemiflorum. The sequence continues at coordinate 7,968,137 of CM070569.1, forward strand.
GGTCAGAGCATCGCCGCTTCAAGTCCATGGCCACGGCGGGCACCATAGTCACCAGTCTCCACCGACTTCCTCTTCAATAAGCTGTTCGTGATCCCAATGGACCAACGTTAGTGCGACGCATTAAGGACGAGCCGGGAGGAGCTCGTCTGCATAAGCGGCAATTAGAGGGCACCAGAGGCGGAGCTGCCGGTGGGGCGCTGGTGGGCTGAAGCCCCACCCGCGGCCCATCGGGCCTCTTATACCCCCAACACTTACGGCCCAATGGCCAATGCATCAGCAGCAGCCAGGCATCAATTGCCCAGTCGGCCAGTCGCCCGGATTCCCGGAACATGGAGGGCATCAACAGATCGACTCGACGCGACGCATCGTCTTCGTCCAGACTCCCGCCCGTCCGCGTCGACCGTCAAGAAAGCCTTCGCCGCCGTCCATCGTCTTCGTGACTTCGTCCGGCCTCAAGGCCCGTCGACTCCAAACTCCCGCAGTCCCGCCGTCCGCTGGCACTGGCAGCCTGGTTTCATCCCGATTCCTACTTCCTAGACTTCCAGTCTTCCACCGTTCCATGAATTTGTCCGTGCAGCCGTCAAGACGTCAAGTATCTCAATTCTCAAGGGCTCAAGGTATTACAGTATTACACTATTACAGTATTACGTATACAATAATACACAGTGTATGATTGCATATTAGTCAATAAATCAATTACTTCAGTACATGCATGATTGCATATTTGCATGAACGAACATACATGATACACAATTACTCAATTAGTTAATTTAGTTTACACGTATTGACGTACATTGCATATTTGCATGCATGATGTTATTGATGCAGAGAGGCGAGTCGCCGGGCGCCGTGGGTGAAGTTCACCCGCGCCCACCGGGCCTCTTATACCCCCAACCCTTACGGCCCAATGGCCAATGCATCAGCAGCAGCCAGGCATCAATTGCCCAGTCGGCCAGTCGCCCGGATTCCCGGAACATGGAGGGCATCAACAGATCGACTCGACGCGACAAGATCGTCTTCGCCTGACTCCCGCCGTCCGCGTCGACCGTCAAGAAAGCCTTCGCCGCCCATCGCCTTCGTGACTTCGTCGCGTCAAGGCCTGCGTCGAGACTACCGCAGCCCCGCCGTCACCGGCACCGGGCAGCCTGGTTTCATCCCGATTCCTACTTCCTAGACTTCCAGTCTTCCACCGTTCCATGAATTTGTCCGTGCAGCCGTCAAGACGTCAAGTATCTCAATTCTCAAGGGCTCAAGGTATTACAGTATTACACTATTACAGTATTACGTATACAATAATACACAGTGTATGATTGCATATTAGTCAATAAATCAATTACTTCAGTACATGCATGATTGCATATTTGCATGAACGAACATACATGATACACAATTACTCAATTAGTTAATTTAGTTTACACGTATTGACGTACATTGCATATTTGCATGCATGATGTTATTGATGCAGAGGCGGAGCTGCCGGTGGGGCGCTGGTGGGCTGAAGCCCCACCCGCGGCCCACCGGGCCTCTTATACCCCCAACACTTACGGCCCAATGGCCAATGCATCAGCAGCAGCCAGGCATCAATTGCCCAGTCGGCCAGTCGCCCGGATTCCCGGAACATGGAGGGCATCAACAGATCGACTCGACGCGACGCATCGTCTTCGTCCAGACTCCCGCCCGTCCGCGTCGACCGTCAAGAAAGCCTTCGCCGCCGTCCATCGTCTTCGTGACTTCGTCCGCGTCCTGCGTCCAGACTCCAGACTCCCGCAGTCCCGCCGTCCGCTGGCACTGGCAGCCTGGTTTCATCCCGATTCCTACTTCCTAGACTTCCAGTCTTCCACCGTTCCATGAATTTGTCCGTGCAGCCGTCAAGACGTCAAGTATCTCAATTCTCAAGGGCTCAAGGTATTACAGTATTACACTATTACAGTATTACGTATACAATAATACACAGTGTATGATTGCATATTAGTCAATAAATCAATTACTTCAGTACATGCATGATTGCATATTTGCATGAACGAACATACATGATACACAATTACTCAATTAGTTAATTTAGTTTACACGTATTGACGTACATTGCATATTTGCATGCATGATGTTATTGATGCATCATAGGCTCATAGCATCAGACACAATTAAACGTACTAACGTCTAATTGACGATTTTTTATTGAGCAGAAAACAGTCAATAGACAACGATGAAGAGATATTTTACGCCCTTGTCTAAATCAAATCCAGCGGAGGAGTCACCAGCTGAGCCTAGACAACAAGAGGACCGTCAGAACATTACAATTCCTAATGTGAGTACTTCTATCGCACAGGCACAAAAGAAAGCTTGTATTAGCGTTGAATTTAGTTCGAATGACATTGTTGCCGATCCGGGGTTGCGCAAGTCAATTGAAGAGTATGATATCAAAGTTAGAGATGATGTGAGAAGGGCATTCTTATTAAAGGGTCCATGTCAACCAACCGGTCATAATTTTCCCCGTAAACAACAAGGAAAGATTTCTAGATGTTTTCAGAAAACATGGTTTGATGATTTTGATTGGTTGGAATATAGCATAGAGAAAGATGCAGCATTTTGCTTTTACTGCTATCTTTTTAAGCAACCTGGAGTTGATAATTTCACTAATGATGTGTTCACGAAGGATGGTTTTTCCAATTGGAAGAAGGCAAAAGAAGGATTTTATAAGCATGTTGGTGGAGTGAATAGTAGTCACAATAATGCAAGGGGTCTATGTGATGCTTTCAAAATTCAAGAGCAAAGTATTCGGCAAGTGATAGAAACTTGCACGAATGATATGCGAGTTCAATATAGAGCTCGTTTAACTGCTGTTACAAAGGTTGTTTGCTTTCTCTTGTCACAAGGCCTTGCTTTTCGTGGACATGATGAATCATCTAGTTCATCAAATAAAGGAAACTTTAAGGAGTTGCTAGAGTGGTACAAAAATGAGGTTGAAGAAGTTTGCCATGCCCTTGATAATGCTCCAGCGAATAACATGATGACTTCACCACTAATACAAAAGGACTTGGTCAAATCATGTGCTGATATGGTCACAAAGGTCATTATAGATGATATTGGAAACAATTATTTCTCTTTACTCGTTGATGAGTCCCGAGATGTCTCAATAAAGGAACAAATGGCAGTGATTTTGAGGTTAGTTTCTGTTTCTTAATAATTTCACTTTTCCTATCAATATGAACTATATAATATAAGATTTGTGTTCTTGTTTTTATTTATGTAGGTTTGTTAACAAGAAAGGGCAAGTAATTGAAAGATTTATTGGTGTTGAGCATGTCAGGGATACATCTTCTGCTTCACTCAAAACAGCTTTGGATTTGCTATTTGCTCGTTTTGGTTTGTCTATGTCTAAACTAAGAGGACAAGGTTATGATGGAGCCTCAAACATGAGAGGGCAATTTAATGGTCTAAAGGCACTAATCTTAAATGAAAATCCGTATGCTCACTATGTACATTGCTTTGCGCATCAACTACAATTGGTAGTTGTTTCGGTTGCCAAGAGTAGCCGAGTTGTCAGTGATTTTTTCAACTATATCACTATGATTGTCAACATTGTTGGAGCTTCTTGCAAAAGGAAAGATGCATTGTTGCAGGATCATCATGAGCGTATGGTTGAGAAATTGGAGAAAGGTGAGATAGTAACAGGAAAAGGCAAAAATCAAGAGTCATCTCTAGTAAGACCGGGTGATACTCGATGGGGTTCACATCTTACAACCCTTATCCGTTTTATTTCAATGTGGGATTCGGTCTTGACAGTGTTGAAGAATGTTAATGAAGATGGATTTGACTTGAGTCAAAGGGGAAGAGCAAATGGATTGATGGAGACAATGGAAACATTTGACTTCGTGTTTATCTTGCATCTAATGATCAAAGTATTGAGTATGACTAATGATCTATCACGTCTCTTGCAGCAAAAGGATCAAAATATTGTTAATGCAATGGTGCTTCTTTCTAGTGTGAAAGCTCGTCTACAACAATTTAGGGAAAACGGATGGGAGCCACTTTTGGAAGAGGTAAAGAAGTTTTGTTTTGCATCGGAAATTTTGGTGCCCAATATGGAAGATCGAAAGCATGCAAGAGGTCACATGAGACGTGAAAAACAGTTTGTTACTTATCGACATTATTATTATGTCGATACTTTTCTTGTTGTGGTTGATTCACTAGCTACCGAGTTGGACAGTCGATTCAGTGAAACTTCTACAGAGCTCTTGAGATGCATTGCTTGTCTAGACCCAAGAGATTCATTTGCAAACTTTGATCATGGTAGGCTTGTTCAGCTTTCAGAGATATATTCTGATGATTTCTCAACATATGATCGTGTGGTTTTAGGAGAACAACTTTACTTATTCGTTGATGACATGAGAAGAGAAGAATTATCAACTTGTGATGATCTTGCTAGTCTTGCTGTGATGATGGTCAAGGAAAAGAAGCATATTGTTTATCCATTGGTCTATAGACTTATTGAATTAGCATTAGTTTTACCTGTGGGCACAGCTACTGTTGAAAGGGCTTTCTTGGCTATGAAGATTATCAAGACAGATTTGCGTAATAAGATAAGTGATGATTGGTTAAATGATCTCATGGTATGCTACATTGAGCGGGACATATTTTCAAAGATAGACATGGAAGATATTTTACAGCGTTTTCAGAACATGAAAACCCGTAAATATCAACTATCAACTCTTCAAAAGTAATGATCGGTACGTTTTTTTCCTTTGTATTGTTACATACTTACATTATATGCGACTGTTCTATATTCTGAAAAAATTATATTATATATATTAGTTTTGGAGGTCTCAGTTTTAGCCCCCCTCATTCCAATTTTCTGGATACGCCACTGGAGGGCACCAATCCCATTTCGTAGCGACCTCTTGTACTCTGAAATAACTCGAAAATTTCAAAAGGGTTTAAATTTGGATTTTTATTCCATTTTCGGTTTTGTGTTTGGATTTGAATCTTTGTTGGGCTTCTTTTGGCTTTGGGCCTCTGGTCTGCCTTCCCTTCCCTGGCCCGTTTGGCCTCTGGCCCAGCCGCGGCCCGCCTGGCCCAGCCGGTCGACCAGCCCATCACCTCCGGCTTTGGAGCCGCCCGAGTGCCGCGCGCCGCCACACCGCGCCGCCAGCACGCCCGCCGCCTGCTGCCCGCGCTACGCTCTAGCCTCGTCGTCACCGCCGCCCGAGCTCACTGCCTCGCCTGGCTCTCTCTCTCTCTCCTCGCGCTTAGCTATAAAAGCCCTGACCCCGACCCCGACCTCCAGTCCTCGCCCCACTCTCCCGCCTCGAGCCGGTGAGTTCTCCCCTCCCCCGACCCCCGCCGTCGCCACGCCCCAGCCCCAAACCCTAACCCTAGCTCCCCTCTCTCGGCCGCCATCCAAATTTCACGCTGTCACCGGGTCGACCCAAGACGTGGCCGGCCTACCACAAGAAGCGCAGCTCGCTTCACTTGTGGCCTTCGCCCACCATCAGGCAAAGATGATTTCAATTCCATTTTCTCTTTTCTTTAATCCGAAAATTCCGTTTTAATTCCAGAAAATTCGCAGAAACTCCAAAAATACACCACCTTAACTGTTTCGCGCCACTAAGTCCAAAAACAACCTCCGCTCCGCCATCTGAAGCTCCCAAAATTCCTGAAATGCTCGTTTTGCCCTCGATTCTCCCCCGGCCCGCTCTCAATTTCCGTTTTCGTTCATTGTTTTTTGTTTACTCATCGTCGTTCATCCTTTTTGCGCTAGATTCGCCGGTTGAGCAACTTCCAGAGCAGGAGCAGTACCCAGAGCAGGAGTAGGACCAGACGAAAGCTGAGCACGACTACTTGCACTACGATCTAGACGATTCTGCCGCCGAGCAAGGCAAGCCACACGCCATTGATCATATTGAGCCCAATTATTCCTGATATTATAATATTTAATTTCTACAGCATTATTTTACTCGTATGTTGAAATATTGAAAGTCGATATATTAGAATGATATGATGTTTAGTTAATGCTGAATTGCTCTTAGCCTCCTTGACATTGTTGAACCATGTTAAATTCTTGAATAGCCCTAGCCATTAATTATGCAACTGTAGTTAGATATTAATCCTATTAGTTTCACTCAAGTCTTTAAAAGAGAAAGAAAATAGTGGCGAGACGCTGACTCAGAGTTTTATAAAAGTGCTACGGTCAGGGGGGCAGTATTGGGCTAACCACGAGGTGGATATGAGTCTGATCCCCGACGGATGATGTAAGCCATGGTTGTTTGGTGGCTGGTACGTGCAAGTACCAGATGGGTTTGTGGATTTTGGTAAGGCTTGGTCTTTGGCAATATAAGGTGGAAACTCCCCTGAGCAAAGTAAATAACGTAAGATTTCGCTCAACCACAAGTCGGACGAGTAAGTGGAGTTGATTCCGACATAGCTCAGTACATTAATCATTTCTAGGAAAATTGATTAATTGGTGGTACCATTCTCGAAAGAAGAATGGGGATCAGCCTTCCTGGTAGGGAAGTAACTGAAGGGGTGGAACAGGAATGGGCTGTGTAGCGCCGTTCATCGATTCTCACAACGGTAGGTGCTCGCTTGGAACAGTGGATTCGATGTGGAGTGGTTTTGGACCTATTGGTTAAGAACTTGATCCAGGAATGTTCAACAAAAGGCTGTGATGATCTCGGCCCTGCTGCATACATTTAAGTTGCATGTAAGTTAGCGCTTGGCATTAACAGTCGTAGATATCTTTTGGGTAAAGCTGAGCACCTTTGCAGAGTTAAATTAAATAGTATTCGAATACGCCGTGCTTCCGGTAAATGAAGCTAAGTTTGAACTGGGGTGACACCCCTAACCTAGCTCAAGTATATTTTAGAATCGTTGAGAATGTGGTTAAATTTGTGTTAAACTTGTGGAAATCCCCCCAATTACTATTATTTATGGGTTGTGTTTCAAATGTAAAATGAACTTACAAACAAACTTGCATTCCAATACTTAAAACATTATGCCCATCCATTTGTTAATCACACGCATGTAATATTTAGTGTTCCCGTGCGACTTGTTGAGTACTGTTGTGTACTCACCCTTGTTTAAACCCAACCCTTTCAGAGTTTCAAGATGCTGGAGATTATCAAGAAATCGTAGATGGCGAACTGGTGTGTTTTTAGGTTTTTGTCTTTTGCTCAGGCCTGCTTGTGCAGTGTTTTGGTATTGTAATATATTCGAGGCTCGCAACGCCTCCTTGTGTAAAATCCTTCGGCCGTTAAGCCCTAATTTCAATAAACATTGTTGATTCACCTTTGTCTGGTAATGTACACTTGGGTTTCCAACAGCTAATCTTCTTGGGTAGCTGTTGAGGTGTTTAGACGCGCCCCTGAAAAGGTGTTCCATCATAAGTGGTATCAGAGCCAAGGCTTTACGATAGACTAAGACCTAGGTTGGTATAGGTTATCTTTTTGAAAATTACTTAAACTTACAAACAAAATGAATTACGAAAATATAAGTACTACTGTTGTCTTTTTCTTCCTCTATTACCTTACCTCTCTTAGAGTTTCTTTCTCTCCAGTTTTAATTTTGAGTTTTCCTCACTTAACTGATTTCAAAATTTTCGCTGTTTGCAGATGGTTCATCTGGAGCACCCGTACCCCGCAGTTCTTGGGGGATGGGCTCAGCTGCTGTGGAGGATGCAGTAGTATGTCGGAGCAGGATAGCTCGACTGTTCAGTGTTCCACTTGGAGGAGCAGTTCCATGGCATCGTCCGATGCCAGTGGAAGGCCTGGGTGGATGTGCACCCCCTGCCCAGTCACCCCGACGTTCCACGACGGTTTGTAGGACGCTGGATCTTCGAGCGTGACACTCTCCAAGACGCTGCCAGGAGGGCAGTGCGGTACCTCCGTCGTCACTACGAGGTGGAGTTCGACATGAGCTTGTTCCACATGATTCCCCAGCGAGGGGACGAGCCAGGCCAGGTGGTAGTGTCCGTCCCCGAGGGCGAGACAGATCATCGTGTCGTGGAGATCTCTGACCATGTTATCTATCAGGATTACCTCTTCGGATGACTTCTCAGGGAGCGCGACGATCTACATCACCAGCTTCACGACGCCTAGGCGGAGATCCAGGACTTGCGAGACTAGTTGGAGCAGTTCCAGCCCCAATACGAGCCCATGGATGAGAAGTCCGTGGATGGGCCGTCCGAGGTGGTCGACCTCACCCAGGTTGACGACGAGGAGGATCCCAAGGAGCGGATCATCTACATCTCCGACAACGAGTGACGCCTTTCGTCGTAGTTTAGGGCGATAGTTCTAGAAGTGGCACCATATTTTGTATTAGGCTTTTGTATTGTAAAATAGATTGTTTAGTACCTTAAAATGGTATTGTAAACAATCTATAATTATAAATGAAATATTATGTTTCCTATCTCTGTGTTATGTTGTTTTGTATTAATATCCTTATATCGTCAGCCTAGCTCAAATAATTCCTTCCTTTCATCTTATCTCTTACCTATTCCCTCTTTTCGTATCCCATACTCTAGCTCTCACTCACCTTCTGCTTTTCCTAAAATCCTGCTGTAGACCGAAAGAGTTAGATATAAGCCATGAATTTCGGAGAAGGATCCCGGCACAACAGCCATGACAGTGACGCAGAATCCACAAGAAATCCAGTTGGCCTAGCACAAGTGCTTGCAATGATGGAAAGAAACAGGACCAAGCAGAGCAGTGACAAACTCAAATGATAGAAAGATTTATGGAACAACTATTTACAAGGCCGCAGGTGTTTCCCCAAGGAAACAACATTGGACAAGAAGAAATGTTAGGAGGATCAAGATGGTTTGACTTCCAGAAGACCATTCCTCCCACATTCTCTACATCCATTGAGCCATTAGCGGCTAATGACTGGCTCAGGGACATGCAAAGGAAACTAGACACCGTGCATTGCACGGAGAAAGAGAAAGTACTCTATTCATCCCATCAGCTGCAAGGACAAGCAGCAGCATAGTGGATGAACTTTCAAGCTTTGAAGGAAGGTCAAGAGACAACATGGCAGATGTTCAAGGAAGCCTTCAGGAAGACTCATATTCCTGCAGGACTGATGACCTCAAAAAGAAGGGAATTCCTGGTCCTCCGTCAGGGAGGTAGGACGGTGATAGAGTATCTGCATCAATTCAATATTCTATCTCGCTACGCACTGGGAGAAATTGGCACGGAAGCGAAGCAGATGGAAAGATTCTTCGAAGGATTGTAAAAGAACCTGAAGTTTCACATATCTGCAATTGATTTCAAGGATTTGGCATCCATGGTGGACAAGCTGATCGTCTCCGAGGAGACCAGAAATGACTTGGAGGATACCCGAAAAAGGAAAGCACAGCAACAGAGGATGTCAACTTTCAACCAGTCTAGGGGAAGGACCTCAGCCTCCACCCCTAGTTTTTCCAACAAGAGACCAGCAATAGGTGGGTCGCGACCGAGTTTCCCCACCATTCAGCTTGGAGCAGTCAGGTGCTATAACTGCAATGGCAACCACTACTCTAATATGTGTCCCAAGAAGACTTCGAGATGTTTCCATTGCGGACAAGCAGGGCATATCAGGCAACATTGCCCGAAGAAAGATTTACCGACTGCCATGGCCATGGCACAGACGTCAGCATTCACTTCCATCAACCGACAGCCTGCGCCTCATCAGCCACAACAGCAGCCACACGGATATTTACAGGGAAAGGCCCCGATCAAGACTGAAGGATACACCAGCAGCCATGGCCAGAACACTCTAAGGAACCCTTAGGAAAGAATCAACCATGTATCAGCTAAGGAAGCTGCCGAGGCTACAAACATCATAATTAGTAAGTTCCAAATCCAAGCCAAGTCAGCTTTGACTTTATTTGACCCTGGTGCAACGCATTCTTTCATTTCGTTGGCCTTTGCTTGCAAAAATGGTTTACCTTATCTTCCATTGCCCGCCCCCTGTGTATTCCAAACACTCGGGAGCCGGTTAATGGCAAGATTTAAGTGTGAAAACCTGGAGATGGAAACCCAAGGGGTTAAGTTTAGAGCCAACTTGTTATTGTTGGAAATGGACGGTATGGATATCATTCAGGGAATGAACTGGTTATCTAGACATAAGGCCCGTATGGACTGTGAACAGAAATCGTTGACACTAAAGAATGGCCATGGACAAGAAGTGACAGTACGAAATGACCCCAAATTGATCAGAGTTAATCAAAGCAGCCTCAACGCCGTTACACAAGGAGTGGACAGAATACCTGTGGTTCGAGAATACCCAGATGTCTTTCCGGAAGAATTATCAGGAAAACCTCTGAACAAAGGCATAGAATTGGCGATAGAGTTAGTCCTAGGGACTGTTCCCACTACGAAGCGCCCGCATTCACTATCACCTCGGGAGTTGAAAGAACTTAGGAAGCAGTTGGATGAACTTTTGGAAAAAGGGTTTGTTCGACCTAGTGTCTCACCTTGGGCCTCCTCAGTTGTGTTCGCCAAGAAAAAAGATGGAGGTGCAAGACTTTGTATAGACTACCGGGCACTGAACGATGTAACTATTAAGAACAAGTACCCTTTGTCTCGGATTGATGATCTATTTGACCAACTCAAGGGAGCCAAAGTCTTCTCCAAGATAGATCTGAGAATAGGGTACAATCAGCTAAAAGTGAGAGAACAGGACCGGGAAAAGACCGCATTTACTACGCGGTATGGACTTTATGAGTTCACGGTGGTCCCTTTTGGACTCACAAATTCCCCGGTATACTTCATGAACTTAATGAACCAAGTCTGCATGGAATTCTTGGACCGGTTTGTTGTAGTGTTCATAGACGACATTCCCATCTACTCCAAGACTGAAGAAGACCACAGAGAGAACCTACACTTGATCTTGGAAAAGCTTAGAGAACACCAGCTTTATGCTAAATTCTCTAAGTGTGACTTTTGGTTGGATGAGATCTCTTTTCTAGGACATATTATTACCAAGGATGGAGTAAAGGTGGATCTCAAAAAGTAAGAACCGTCATGGGATGGAAATAGCCTACATCAGTAATAGAAGTTTGAAGATTTCTGGGATTAGCAGGATATTACAGATGTTTCATCAAAGGATTTTCCAAGATAGCAAAACCTCTGACACAACTCCTCAACAAGGATAACCCTTATGAGTGGACAGAGAAATGTGAGAAAAGTTTTCAGGAATTGAAGGCAAGGTTCACCTCAGCGTTAGTCCTCGTACTTCCAAACCCAGACAAGGAGTTCCAGATTTACTGTGATGCCTCAAAAAGAGGGTTGGGATGTGTGTTGATGCAGGATGAAAAAGTGATTGCGTATGCATCACGACAATTAAAATAGCATAAGGAGAATTACTCAACACATGACTTGAAGTTAGCCTCAGTGGTACAAGCTTTGAAAATCTGGAGGCACTACTTGTTGGGAAATCACTGTGAGGTATTCTCCGACCATAAAAGCCTGAAATATGTATTCACCCAACCAAATCTGAACATGAGACAAAGGCGATGGTTGGAATTAATCAAGGATTATGACCTGAATATTCAGTATCACCCTGGAAAGGTTAACGTGGTAGCCGACGCCCTCAGCAGAAAGGCATGTCACCATTTAGCACCAGAAAAATGTATCTCCCCACAGCTTGAGGCAGAAATGCAATAGTTGAATCTACGGATAGTGTCAGAAGGATCAGTGCATTTTCTCGAGATACAATCTGATCTCCTGGAACAGATCAAGTTAGCTCAATAGACGGACGAGGAAATCCAAAGGTACAAAAACAGAATGCACGAAGTTAACCCCTCAGAATTTTTGGAAGATGAGCAGGGCATACTACGATTTCTCAACCGTATATGCGTTCCCGATATTAAAGAAATAAGAGGATTGATTTTGACAGAAGCTCATTCATTTCAATTTTCGATGCACCGCGAAAGTACAAAGATGTACCAGGATCTGAAGAAGGAATATTGGTGGAAAGGAATGAAGAAAGAGGTAGCCGAACACGCCGTGTGTTGTGATGTGTGTCGAAAGGTTATGATAGACCACTAGAAGACTGCCATATTGCTACAACCACTTCCGGTACTAGATTTGGAAGTGGGAGGAAATCGGAATGGATTTTATCACTAGATTACCCAAAACCCAGCAAGGATTTGACACCATATGGGTCATAATCGACAGACCAACCAAGGTAGGTCATTTCATACCTATCAAGCAGACCTTTGGAAAGGATAAGTTAGCAGAGCTGTATCTGACTTAGATCGTAAGGCTGCACGGAGTCCCCGGAAAAGTTGTATCAGACCGAGGGGCCCAATTCACCTTGAAGTTCTGGGAAAGTTTACATGAAGCTATGGCACATACCTAAATTTCAGCACAACCTACCACCCTTAGACAGATGGACAGACAGAAAGAGTTAACCAGATTTTGGAGGATATGTTGAGAGTCTGTGCTCTAACCTACGGAGCCTCTTGGGCCACCTGCCTACCATTTGCAGAATTCTCGTACAATAACGTTATCAGGCCAGTTTGACTTGTCACCATTTGAAGTCATTTACGGGAGAAAGTGCAGGACCCCTTTGAATTGAACAGAAACAAGGAAGAAACAACTCTTTGGACCACAACTTGTTCACGATGCAGAAGCCCACGTGAAAATCATTAGAGAGAATTTGAGGACTGCTCAAGGACGACAGAAAAGTTATGTAGACACGAGACGGAAGGACATTAATTATCAAATCGGAGACTTTGTTTATCTGAAAGTGACCTCGTTTAAGCCAGTGAGACATTTCTAAATAAAAGGAAAATTAGCCCCCAGATATATTGGACCTATAAGTTGCAGTTAAGTCCAGAACAAGCCAGAGTGCATAATGTGTTCCACGTATCATAGTTAAGGAAATGTCTCCGTCAGCCGTCAGAACAAGTGTCGTTGGGAAGCATAGATCTGCATAGTGATCTGACATACCATGAGGAGCCCGTCCGGATTGTTGAGGTTGTTGAGAGGGAACTCAAGGACAAAAACATCAGAGTCTGCCGAGTGTTATGGAAGAATCACACCTTGGAGGAAACTACTTGGGAAAAGGAATCGGAATTGCAACATAATTTTTCCAATCTTTTCTCCCAGGAGAAGTAAATCTCGGGGACGAGATTCATTTAAAGTGGGGTAGGTTGAAATAACCCAAAAATTACAAAAGGGTTTAAATTTGGATTTTTATTCAATTTTTGGTTTTATGTTAGGATTTGAATCTTTGTTGGGCTTCTTTTGGCTTTGGGCCTCCAGCCTGCCTTCCTTCCCTGGCCCATTTGGCCTCCGCCTGCCGCCATCATGTCTGCTCGCCCACCCTGGCCGACCGCCCCATCACCTTCGGCTCCAGTGTCGCCGCAAGGCGCCGCCGCCACGCACTGCCCCCGACTGCGGGCTACCGCAGACACCGTACGCCCACCGCCGTGAGCTCGCTGCCTCGCACAGCTCTCTCTCTCTCCCCTTGCGCCCGGCTATAAAAAGCCCCGACCCCGACCTCCATTCCTTGCCCTGCTCTCCCGCCTCGAGCCGGTGAGCTCTCCCCTCCCCGCACCCTTCCTCAACCTCGGCTCCGACCGCCACGCCGACCCGCAGCACCGCTGCCATGCCCTAGCCCCAAACCCTAACCCTAGCTCCCCTCTCTCTCGCTGGCCGCCCAAACCCACGCGACAGTCGACCGACCAGTGCGTGGGCCAGCCCAGCTGCTCGTAGGCGCATTCGCCCCCACTTGTGGGCCTTCGGCCCACCACTGTGCGGCCTGATTTCAATTTCATTCTCTTTTCTTAAATCTGAAAATTCCATTTTAATTCCAGAAAATCCCAGAAAATTCCCAGGAACTCCAAAAATCCCAAAAATATACCACCTTAACCATTTCGCGCGACTGATTCCAAAAACAACCTCCGCTCCGCCATCTACAGCTCCCAAAATTCTTGGAATGCCTTTTTGCCCTTTGATTCTCTCCCGGCCCGTTCTCAATTTTTGTTTTCAATTATGTTTTCGTTTTCATTCGTTGTTTTTCGTTTACTTATCGTCATTCGTCCTTTTTACGCTAGATTCGCCGATTGAGCAACTTCCGGAGCAGGAGCAGTACCCAGAGCAAGAGCAGGACCAGACGAAAGTTGAGCATGACTACTTCCACTACGATCTAGACGATTCCGCCGCCGAGCAAGGCAAGCCGCACGCCATTGGTCATATTGAGCCCAATTATTCCTGATATTATAATATTTAATTTCTACTGCATTATTTTACTCGTATGTTGAAATATTGAAAGTCAATATATTAGAATGACATGATATTTAGTTAATGCCGAATTGCTCTTAGCCTCCTTGACATTGTTGAACCATGTTAAATCCTTGAATAGCCCTAGCCATTAATTCTGCAACTGTAGTTAGATATTAATCATGGTAGTTTCACTCAAGTCTTTAAAAGAGAAACAAAATTGTGGCAAGCCACTGGCTCGAAGTTTTATGAAAGTGCTACGGTCAGGGGACAGTATTGGGCTAACCACGAGGTGGATATGAGTTCGATCCCCAACCGATGATGTAAGCGATGGTTGTTTGGTGGCTGGTACCTGCAGGTAACAGATGGGTTTGTGGATTTTGGTAAGGCTTGGTCTTGGGCAATATAAGGTGGAAACCCCCTTGAGTAAAGTAAATAACTTAAGATTTCACTCAACCACAAGTCGGACGGGTCAGTGGAGCCGATTCCGACATAGCTCATTACATTGATCATTTCCTGAAAAATTGATTAATTGGTGGTACCATTCTCAGAAGGAGAATGGGCATCAGCCTTCCTAGCAGGGAGTAATTGAAGGGGTGGAATGGGAATGGGTCGTGTAGCGCCGTTCGCCGATTCTCACAACGGTAGATGCTTGCTTGGAACAATGGGTTCTAAGTGGAGTGGTTTTGGACCTATCGGTTAAGAATTTGATCCAGGAATGTTCAACAAATGGTTGTGATGATCTCGGCCCGGCCGCATGCATTTAAGTTGTATGTAAGTTAGCACTTGGCATTAACAGTCGTAGATATCTTGTGGGTAAAGTTAAGCACCTCTGCAGAGTTAAATTAAATAGTATTCGAATACACCATGCTTCTGGTAAATGAAACTAAATTTGAACTGGGGTGACACCCGTAACCTAGCTCAAGTATATTTTGGAATTGTTGAGAATGTGGTTAAATTTGTGGAAACCCCCTCCCTCCAGTTACTATTATTTATGGGTTGTGTTCCAAATGTAAAATGAACTTATAAACAAACTTGCATTCCAATACTTAAAACCTTATGCCCATCAATTTGTTAATCACGCGCATGTCATATTCAGTGTTCCCGTGTGACTTGTTGAGTACTGTTGTGTATTCACCCTTGCTTAAACCCAACCCTTTCGGAGTTTCAAGATGCTAGAGATTATCAAGAAATCGTAGATAGTGATTTGGTGTGGTTTTATGTCTTATCTTTTGCTCAGGCATGCCTGTGCGGTGTTTTGGTATTGTAATATATTCGAGGCTCGCGACGCCTCCTTTTGTAAAAGCCTTCGACCGTTAGGCCCTAATTTCAATAAACATCGTTGATTCGTCTTTGTCTGGCAATGTACACTTGGTTTTTCAATAGCTAATCTTCCTGGATAGCTGTTGAGGTGGTTAGACGCGCCCCTGAAAAGACGGTCTGTCACATGCTCCATCTTCTCAGGAGGATCTTCCGGGGCACTGGCCAAAGAGGCAGAAGTGCGGAGTTAGAGAGCCAAATGCTCGATTGAAGCAGTCTCCATGGAGAATTTCGATGAGGAGAGGGAGCAATTTGGGAAAAAGGTTGAGGATTTGGGGAAGATTGGGAGAGGCACGGATCTTTGGAGATTACAGCTGTGTGGCCATTGTGTTCTCTAGGATTTCTTTGTGCTTTTCTTTTTTCTTTTTAATCTACCAGGTGAAGTTTTAGTGCGATGTTTCCTTCCATGTACTACGAATTTTTATTGGGACTTGTAAACCGTTTTTTGAGACCTGTAACGCTCTGATCATTAAGATACCTATTGTCTTTTGGACTTCTGTATGCAATAGTTAATAAATATATAAGTCACCAATAAAACAATTAATTGAAAAATAATATATTTTCTTAGAAAACTTATCGATAGTATGCTCAAATTGCATTCAAATTTTATTGAAGGATAATGAAAAGTGCTTGATATGGGCAAAATGTCGTCGTGCACAGCAAATATACCAGCACGGGGTGTCATCGCATGCGAGCGAATAGGCCCCCCAACTCAATGCTGCTGCCGCACACTCAATCCCCTCTCTCTCGCCTATTCCGCCCAGAGAGAATCCGGCGCTGCCATGTGTACCACACAGCACCGCGGTTGCGGTCGTCGCCGGGGCTGCCGATGCTCGCATGCCTGCCACTACCATCGCCAGGAGCTCGCGCCCTGCAGTGTGCGTGTATGCACTATCTATCTCATATATGACCAAGATATCCTCACATAGATCCAGTACATGTAGTTTAATTATTTCGCAACTTTTAGTTGTTTGTCACTACTACAGAACCGGCTACCACAAGCGGCTCGTAACCCCCTTCAGAAGTTCGGTATCACAAGCGGTTGCACGAACCGCTTGTGCTGTGGCACCAGAAGCGGTTGGTAAGGTGTCCAGGAAGGCCAGTGGAGGCGCCACGTGGGGGACTCCACAAGCAGTTCGTATTACAAACCGCTTGTGGAGAGCAAGCACTCCAGAAGCGGTTGGAATCACCAACCGCTTGTGGAGAGAGTTTTCAATTATATGTATTGCAGAATATGTTCTTTCAGTGTTTTTGTATATCGTTTTTGACCATAAAATTAAAAATGAGTGGAGGAGTTTTTAGCGCAATGAAATATATATTACATATGCTTAATAGTGTAACAAATGTTCACAAGCTAGCTCACTCATACACATGTTCACAAGCTAGCTCTCACTAAAAAAAACGAACTTAATAGTGTAACAAATGGACAAGTACATACACGCTACCGACGTTTACAAGTTTGAATGATTAAAAAAAATGATTATCGAACTCATTTCTTGCGTGCATCAGTCAAGACCTTGGTCGACGTGGATGTCGTCATCAGTTCGGCGGTGTTCAACGAAATACCAAGCCTTACGTGGAACTCGTCATTTGGAGATACAACCTCGTCGACAATGAAGCCCATGAGTTGCTCTTGGAGTGCGCGCACTCGGTGAGGCGGGAGCACGTTAACGTGCTCATTGATGTTGGGCTGACAATTAATTAAGTGGGAAGTATATAAATATGCGATCACATGCAATTAATTACAATGTAAGTTGCAGCAAACAAATTGACATGCATATACGAACCTCGGCATAATGTTCCGGCTCATCGCCATGGATAAAACTTTGAATATAGTGGAACATGTAGTAGCCACATAAGTTGTTTCCAGCCGTTTGGCGTTTAACCTTCATGGGGAGAAATTTCAGAACATCAGATGAAGAACTGATATGACGCATTTGATTTCATAATTGTTTTTGTAGTACGTACCTGAGTATATACTACGACTTCAAATTCTTTCTTGAATTCTCCTTTCTGCTTCTTCCTGAACTTTGCAAATGTCCTGTTCAGGACGTCAATGAACCATTGGTATTTGTCGAGTGTATTCCTTCTTGAGTCATGAACTATAATCCTGCTGTTGTCAAGCTCGATGACTAGAAGGATCCAGTGAAACCTATTCGTATATTCCAACATATGCGTAAGTAGCTAGTCGTACTATCAATGTCTTAAGTAATACAAGAACAAGAGGTTTCTGAGAACACGTACTTGAAGTTGAAGGGCAGAAGTATGTACGGTTTGTAGTGCTGTTTCAATAATGCATGCAAAATGTATGCCTCAACTTGCGGTCTTTGCTGGTCGAATGCCCAGATTTTCTCGTTGACAGCCTGTGGGTCGATGAAGCCAACGTTCTGTTTGCCCAGTCTTCTACATCGTTGTATCTCCATTCTACATAAAAAGGGATAACTAAGTTTATTAAATTTTCAATTTTGTGGTACGAGAGGAAGCGAATGGTAAACTTAGTAGATCGACACTTACAGACACCAGCAGCACATGAAGGACACGTCGACGGCATCTGTTTGGTACACATGATACAAGTCCTCGAATTCCAGCCATTTTTCTGTGTTGTTCCCGCGGAAGAAATGCTCATCTTGAGAAACGAGGAGGAACATTTTCTCTCCTTTAGATGCCCTTTTCATGTAACATTCATGCAATTGACGCATCTTGGTTGGGAGATCATTTATATCTTTTGGATCAATTAGCGGTTTGCCCAACTCATACTTCCATCTTGTTGGTGCCATTGGAAGATCCTGGTCTATTGATTCGAGCCCCGCCTCCTTCAAGAATGCCTAGACCCTCAACTGTTCAGCACTCTGCTCATCTTCCACTATCTTCTTCTTTCCAGCCAACATAGCCCGTTTATTTTTCACTGTAGCCTTTCTTATTGTCCTTTTGTAGTCTGTCGTCATAGGTGGTGGCGCCGTTCCGCATAACTAAAAGTGCTTCACAGTTTTTTATCTATTTGAACCTTGGGCTTTCGCTTCACTGGCGCAAGCTGCCTGGCCACATCGGCCTTTACGGTAATTGATAGCTCCTCCGCAGTCAGATCATATGGCCTCTTTGGCAGTTCCTTTAACATTATCTGTCTGTCGGATGCCGACTTCGTGGGAGGAGGTGCCGGTGCGGGATCCCTCCTTCTGACATCGAGCTTCTTCCTCGGGGGGATGCTGGAGGCGGAGTCGGGCTTCTTTGTGGAGCGGGAGGTGGAGGAGGCGTGGCCTGGACCACCGGGGAAGCATTGCATGCAGGCGACGTCGGAGGAGTCGTGTGTTGTCGATGTAGAGGAGGTGTGCTTGCTCCTCCAACTTGCTCAAACTGCGGGGCCTGTATTGCTGGAGATGTAACCTCTACACCATCTGGAAATATAATGTACTTTTTGCGCCAGAGGATGAATGTGCCGTGGACGGCCTGTCCAAGCTTGGTCACGTCGTCGCCCCCAGCAATCTCGAGCATGAGTTCTTCGAAGCCCCCCACAACCTCTTCCACCGTGACCTTCGAGTATCCGGAGGGTATCTGGTTGAAGTGGAACGTCTGGCCCGCCTCCACCGGATAAGCCATGCCGTAAGCCACCTTGTAGGACAGGTTACGCATATCAATGTGTAGCTCGCACTGGCGGCGAACCTTGATGATGTCCACGGGATAACGGGCCTGCGGGTAAATGCCTTGAGGGCCCACGGTGGATGCGCTCGCTGCTCTTTTGCGCGGTCGGACTGATCATGAATTCCGGCGCCGCCTGAACATTACTGGCGGGAAGCTGAAGCTGGCTTATTGCTTTGGACACTTTTTGCGCGATCAAATCAGGGATGGAAGCCTTCGTAGCTCTAAGCTCGTGCTCCAATCGGCTCACTCTAGCCTGCTCTCTCCTCTTGCTTCTGTCCCAGCTCCTGTAACTGCATGTGTCTTTGGCAAAGCCGTGCCTCCACGGTACCTTCCCGAAACCTCATGTCCGTCCTGGGTGCTCAAGGTTTTGAAGGGCATATGTTAGCTCATCATTCTCCCTGTCCGTCACCAAGGATCCTGACCGAGATTGGTCGATGGCTTATACAATCCTTTCACCAACTTCTTGGACTATCGGTGCCATCACCAAGCTACCGTCATCTGCAAGTTTGCCCCCGTGACCCAAAAACCAATTGCGAAGGCGGGGCTCCCAATTATCAGTTTCAGGTACAATATCCTGCTGCCGAAATTCCTCTTCCCGCTTGTCCCATTTCTTTGCAGCCTTGATGTAACCACCGGTGCCGAGATGGTGGTGGTATTTCTTCTTCTGGGCATTCACCTTATTTTTCTCTCTCGCGGCCTGTCCTGCATTGGACAGCTTGTACTCCTCGAAAGCCTCCCAATGATCCGCCAGCTTAGGAAATTTATTGAAGTCTGGCCTTTCTCCTTTGTCGATGTACTTGCGGGTGAGGGACGACTTCCACTGTTGAAAGGAAGTTGCCATCTTCTTCAAAGCCCAACCCTTGGCCTTCTGTTCGTACCCTTCTGGAAAAGTGAAATTTTCCTTCATATCATTCCAGAGCAGTTCCTTGGTAGCTGCAGGGACTTCGGCCCATTTCTGGATGCTGATTGGGATGTGGTCCCTCACGTGGTATCCGCAAGCATTGTTGAAAGGGCCAACTGTTGATTCTGGGGCTAGCAGACTCCCGTCGTTTCCGACTTCGGTTGTCACATACTTGGTCGAAGGCTTCTTGTTCGGTCCTCGGTTAATTCCGGACTGGGTGGCCGATGATGTACCGGGCTGGATACACAAACACATGTTAGAATAATTAACATGTTTACGGTCATAATGGTTAAGAGGATACCTCGGTGTAGCCGGCAGCGTTAGAAGTATCCTCGCCGGTACCAGTGTTAACAGCCTCATCGACAGCGTTAGCAGGATCCTCGCCGGTACCAGTGTTAATAGCCTCATCGACGCCTAAGATGCTACCCAGCGCAATTGTCTCGAACATCATATTTTCCTCGTCATCGAAACCGGGTCACCACGTCTTGGTGTCGCCATCTATAGTGGGCATGAAATCATATATACAATATTTATATATACTCAAACATACATACAACATAAAAGTGGGCATGAAAACAGAGAGAGCATGAAGGGCATACATACAATACGTACAATACAACAGAGAGAGCATGAAGGGCATACATACAATACAACACAGAGAGCATGAAAACTCCATACCACAAGAGAGCATGAAAACTCCAACATTCAACATACGCAAACATATATACAATACTTATATATACACAAACATACATACAACAGAGAGAGCATGAAAACTCCAACATATGTACAATATTTCATTACTCCAACATCAACAGATCAACAAAACTCCTTGTGGGCATTTCACCGAACACCTTGCGGGCATGAAAACAGAGAGAGCAGGGGGGCGTTTCGCCGGCTACCTAGGTCCTCCGGGGTGGATTGGTTGGGGCGTCGGCGCGGTGGCTGGGGGGCGTCGGCGCAGTGGGTGGGGCGCCGGCGTGGTGGCGGTCGACGGAGTCTTTGTGGCGCGCGACGGTCGGGGCTGTGGCGCGCGGGACTTAGAAAATTTGAAGGTGCGGGAGAGTGTGGGGACTTTAAAATTTAAAGCTCACCCACCTCTACAAGCGGTTCATAATACCAACCGCTTGTAGAGGTACTTCTACAAGCGGTTCTTAGTACCAACCGCTTGTAGAATGGACTATAGGCTGGCTTCACCGCTTGTAGTGGACCCCGACTCCAAGCGGTTGGTGATACAAACCGCTTGTAGAGGTACTTCTACAAACGGTTGGTAATACAAACCGCTTGTAGAGGACCCCGAGTACAAGCGGTTTGTACTAAGAACCGCTTGTAACAGTACCGCCACGTAATACTTAAAAGGATTTGGTGCCTAATGTGGTTAACAAGAAATCTCCTTTCCCCCCTGGCTAGCGCGGGCGCTTGAGTGCGGGCTTGTGGCCATCCATGAGGTTGGCTGTTCGAGCCCCACTCGCGCCCCGCTGGCCTTTTTTTTTTAAATCCGACTACAAGCGGTTGGTAATACAAACCGCTTGTAGAAGACCACGACTACAAGCGGTTGGTAATACAAACCGCTTGTAGAGGACCCCGAGTACAAGCGGTTTGTACTAAGAACCGCTTGTAAAAGTACCGCCACGTAATACTTAAAAAGATTTCGTGCCTAATGTGGTTAACAAGAAATCTCCTCTCCCTCCTGGCTAGCGCGGGCGCTTGAGTGCGGGCTTGTGGCCATCCATGAGGTTGGCTGTTCGAGCCCCACTCGCGCCCCGCTGGCCTTTTTTTAAATCCGACTACAAGCGGTTTGGTGCCTAATGTGTACTAAGAACCCCGAGTACAAGCGTCATTTTTTTAAGTGTTTGTATTTCTTTTGTTTGTAGAAATTATGTAGAAGCAATGTTAAACATCAACATATCAACATGATCATATGGAATAATGTACAAGCAATGTTTCATATGGAATAATGTATACAAGTAATACATCTTAAGTCTTCGTCTTTACAATTGTTCCTTCGTTATGATCGTGACGTATGTATGGAGCATCGACATCACTGTCACGCAGGACGTTTATGTCAACATCAACTGTAAAAGGAGGGAGCTCGTCGAACTGACCATACTCTTCCTCGTCGGTGACGTTCTCAACTCCTACAATCCTTCGTTTGCCTTGGAGAACCACATGTCGCTTTGGCATTACCTTTTGCTTGTCCTTTCGATTTTTAGGTTTGCTTGACATGTTCATTACATAGAAGGCTTGGATCACATCGTTCGCGAGAACAAACGGTTCGCGCCTATAGCCGACTTCTGTGAGATCCACAGTTGTCATGCCGTATTTGTCGACCTTCACATCGTTTGGAGTCAGCTTGACCCATTGGCACTTATATAGAGGGACCTTGAGAGGTCCATAGTCGAGCTCCCATATTTCTTCTATGAAACCATAATATGTGTTCAACTTTGCCATCATTGTCTTGGCGTCTATACTGCATAATTGCTCGTTGGTGCTCTTGTTATCCTGGGATCTGGTGTAGAATGTGTAACCATTGATCTCATACCCCTTGAATGTCACGATTTCTTGTGATGGTCCCCGGGCCAAGCGTTGCAATAGTTCATCGTTTGACCCTTCCTCAAGGATGTACTTCTGTAGCCAGCTGCAGAAAGAATCCATGTGCTTCAAGGTTATCCAACTCTCTGTCTTCCCTGTGAACTCGCGGCGTAGGACACTCATGTGCTGAAGGATATAGGGGGCAACTATGGTTGATTGCTTCAGAACAGTGAAATGTACTTGCTTCAATGCAACAAGATCATTGCATGCAACTGCTTGCCTTCCTATTGTGCCTTTGCCCCGTAGCCTCCCCTCGTGTCGTGATATGGGGACGCCGATAGGATTTAGATCATTCATGTAATCAACACAAAACTCTATCACCTCCTCCGTCACGTAGCCCTCGGCAATGCAGCCTTCCGGACGCGAACGGTTACGAACGTACTTCTTGAGGACACTCATGTACCTCTCGAAAGGGAACATGTTGTGCAGATACACTGGTCCGAGGATACCTATCTCCTTGACAAGGTGAACGGTGGGATGAACCATGATATCAAAGAATGCAGGAGGAAAAATCATCTCGAGGCTAACCAAACTTTGTACCACATCAGCCTCCAACTTAGGCAGTTTAGCTGGATCGACGACCTTCTGTGAAATGGCGTTCAGGAAGGAACATAGCTTTGTGATTGTCCCCCGCACCCACTTGGGCAGTATACCTCTGATAGCTACTGGGAGCAACTGTGTCATCAACACAAGGCAGTCATGGGATTTTAGGCCTTAGAGTTTGTTCTCTTTCGTGTTTATGAGTCTCTTTACATTTGAGGAGTATCTAGAAGGGACCTTCACACTGTTCAAACACTCAATCATGCTTTTTTTCTCTTCTTTGCTTGGAATGTAGCTCGTAGGATGTAGATAAAGTTGTTTTGTCCCTTCTTTGTTTTTCGGATGTAGGTCACTCCTCACCTCCATGTCTTCAAGGTCCTTCCGAGCTTGCAGTGTATCTTTCGATTTGCCGTACATATCTATGTAGCCTAGCAGGTTCAAGCAAACATTCTTCGTGATGTGCATGAAGTCAAGCGAGTGACGAACCTCTAAAAGCTCCCAATACGGCAGGTCCCAAAATATTGATTTCTTCTTCCATGTGGGTGCATGACCATCCTCGTTCCGCACAGGTATGCTTCCAAGACCCTTCCCAAATACTAATTTCAGATCCTTTACCATAGCAAATACAAGTCGCCCATTACGATGCTGAGGCTTAACATGAATTTCTGTTCCCCCGTTAAATTTTCTGCCTTTCCACCTCAAAGCATGATTGCTAGGAAGAAACCGGCGGTGGCCCATGTACACACACTTCCGAGAGTTTTTCAGGTACATGCAGTCCATTTCATCTATGCACTGGGTGCAGGCTTTAAATCCTTTGACAGTTTGGCCGGACAGGTTACCGAGAGCAGGCCAATCGTTGATTGTTACAAACAACAATGCACGCAGGTTGAAATACTCTGTTTTGTACTCATCCCAAACCCGTACACCATCCTCCCACAACTTCACAAGGTCTTCAACCAATGGTTTCAGGTAGACATCTATGTCGTTTCCAGATTGCTTCGGGCCTTCGATCAACAATGGCATCATGATGTACTTCCGCTTCATGCACAGCCATGGATGAATGTTATAGATGCAAAGCGTCACAGGCCAGGTGCTATGGATGCTGCTCAACTGACCGAAAGGATTCATCCCATCGGTGCTCAACCCAAACCTTATGTTTCTGACCTCATTTGCAAAGTTCGGGTAAGCCCGATCGACTTTCCTCCACTGCGAGCCATCTGCGGGGTGTCTAAGCATCCCATCTTCCTTACGCTCTTCTTCATGCCAACGCATCATATTGGCATGACCTTCATTAGCAAACAGACGCTTCAACCGGGGTATCACAGGGAAATACCACAATACTTTGGCTGGAGTTTTCTTCTTCGTACGATTCCCATCTAATTCACCTGAATCGTCACGCTGCACCTTATACCGGGATTCTTCGCACACTGGACAAACCTCCAAAGCGGTATACTCATTGCGATACAGGATATAATCGTTAAGACATGCATGTATCTTCCGTACTTGCAATCCTAAAGGGCAGAGGACTCGCTTCGCTTCATACGTAGATTCGGGTAGAGTGTTACCTTCCGGAAGCAAATTCTTTACGAGTGATAACAAACCATTGAATCCCTTGTCTGACACACCGTATGTGGCCTTCCATTGCATGAGTTCTAGTGTAGTACGCAGCTTTTTGTGGCCCTGTCCACAGTTTGGGTATAAAGCAGTTCTGTGGTCCTCTACCATGCTCTGAAACTTCTTGTATTGTCTTTCCTCTGTGAACTCTCCCTCTCCGTCACGGAGCATCTGATCTAACTCATCATCGCCAAACTTGTCGAGTGTATCTTCCACGGACCCGTATTGAGTGGTGTCCGGCATACTGTTGGCTATATCTTCCTCTTCTTCGTCTTCTTCATCGTCTTCCTATCGAATCGCCTCTGTTTCGCCATGGTGGGTCCAACAGGTATAGTTTGCCATGAAACCTCTCGTGATCACATGCCTCATAACCATCCATCGTTCGGAATGCTCCTTCTCATTCTTGCAGTCTACGCAAGGACAACGTATGAAGCTTCCTGGAGGCAAGAATGCAACGGCCGCGTCGAGAAACTCCTTCATGCCATCTCTGAACTCTCTTGACCGACGGTCTGCATTGTACATCCATTGCCGGTTCATCTACACAAACAAAAATAATAACATCTATCATAATATTTAATTAAAGCTAACTATGTCTAATAGTTTTGTATTTTTTAATCATTCTGTATTGTTTTAACTAAAGCCAACTAATTATTTCTAATTCTCCTACATTTTTTTAAATAAAACTAACTAATTGTTACATTTTCATGCAAATCTTTTCTCTTCCCCACCTTTGTAATTTTTCATCGTTTCACATTTATTGCATTTCATTTCGTATGCCAAACAATATATGACCTTAAAAACAAAAAAATAAGCCAAACAAAAGAAACACTAATTCCCACAAGAACAAAACATAATTTCTCAACATCTAATGCACAAAAAACATCAATATCTACGTGAGAAGGATGTTGGCAACATATTACTCACCTTAGGAACAATTAATTCGGAGCTAATAGCCTCAATTGAAAATTTTGGCAGCACCTCCCCATGAACAGCTCTCGGCCCACCACTGTGATGTCCTGTGCGAGCTCGGGGAGGAAGATAGGGTTTAAATGTGCTGGGCGGGAAGGGAGTCTCTACAAGCGGTTCTACACACAAACCGCTTCTGGAGCTACACTAGACCTCTAGAAGCGGTTCTCAACACGAACCGCTTCTAGAGTGGGGGCTCCAGAAGGGGTTCGTGTTAAGAACCGCTTCTAGAGACCCCCTCCCGCCCGTTGCCCACGAACCGCTTGTGGCACCTAGAGCACAAGCGGTGCGCACCTAACCGCTTGTGAAGGCCGGTTCTGTAGTAGTGTGTGTTATAACGAAATTTTAGCCGGCAGTGCAATTCATTAATTTGATTATTATTTTTACATAATTTTTTATATTTTAAATTCAGGGAAAATTGGTGTGAACAGTGCTGTACTCCAATCATTATGTTGCTAGTTCAGCATGTTGGGTTAGGCGAAGACTAAGGGGGTGTTTGGCAAAGCTCCAGCTCCACCTGATTCGTGGAGTTGGTGGAGCTAATAATACCTAGCTCCACCTGATTCGTGGAGCTGGAGCTGTGGGTATATTAAGAGTGTTTAGGTGTGTCATCTTGATTACAATTTCGAATAAAATTATAAACTTAAGTCACTTTATTTTAGTCTACAAGTTTCAGCTCTGAGGTAGAGCTAGGATCTGGAGCTCTGCCAAACAGGGCCTAACTCCAGAAGTGGGACGGATATAGAAAGTAGTAGGGAACTGCGGAGTCGAGTGTATTGAATACGATAGTGAAGGCAAGGGTCAAAATCCCGGTGAAATCTCGGCGAGATCTCGAATTTCGGCCAGTGATGAGTTTCAAAATCCCGACGGAATTAAAAAATTTGAAAAATTCAAATTGCTACAGTAATTTCGGATTTCTCGGCGAGATCTCGGCAATTTCGAGCTAGATTTGGTGGTTTTTTTGCCGAATTTTAATTTTTGTTAATTGTATTTGATTGGATTTAGGTTCAAGATCATCCACACAAAATTTCAAAAAAATTTGACATGTTTTTGACCAATTTTTGTCGGTACAATTTGTCGGTTAGTATTAAGTAGCACTGTCCCAATTTTTTCAAATTTCTCAATATTGATCATTATCTGAAAATTTTATGAGAATATTATGGATGTATTAGGACCATTCACAAAATTTTTCAAAATTTTATAAAGTGGTTTGAACTATTTTTCATTCAGGTGAAATTTGTTGGTCAGTCTTTAGTAGCACTATTTGAAATTTTGAAAATTCCTAAAGATTGATCATCATCTAAAAATTTTATGAGAATATTATGAATGTGTTAGGACCATCCACAAAAATTTCAAAAGTTTCTAACATAGTTTGCACCATTTTCCATTAGGTTGAAATTTGCCGGTCCGCCTTTTATCAGGACAACGGCATTGTTAGATTTTTTTAAAATTCCTCATGCTTGATCATTATTTGATATTTTCATGGGAACATTAGTGATGTGTCATGACCATCCAAAAAAATTTTAAATTTTTTGACATGTTTTGGACCATTTTTCGGTCGGTTCAATGAGGACCGAGATCTCAGTGATTTCGGCCGAGATCTCGGATTTCCGGGTTGAAAAAAAAAATCGAATTTGAAATTTGGTTTTTGTATTTCGTTCGGATTTTGTCCGAAATTTCCGAATCTCGCCAATATTTTTGATTTCAGCCACCACTGAGATTTATCCCAAAACGAGATTTGAAACCTTGAGTGAAAATGTGAACATATGTTTAGACGGACCTTGACCCAGTGCCATGTTGCAGTGGAGTCCGTGGCATAGGTTGAGCCTGATGATAGTGTCTCAACATGTTGAGTTGATATGATTTTTTTAGTCCGTAGCAAAGAATAACTAGTTAGAAAAGAAAAAACATATCATGCAATGTTCATTTCCAATCTATAATACTTAACATAAAAAAATTAAACAATAATTTTGAGGCTGCTAATGGGACCAATGGCTCACATAGCCATGTACAATCACCTTTAAATGTGGCCTTGGAGACTCCAAAAGGCAAGCTCCAATCCTCAAGTCTCTCCACCTCAGGGGGTTGCTCAAAGGCTCGGTCAAAGCCTCTGATCCAGGTAAGGCTAAGAAAGTCTCTTCACCTTGCTTAATCATTTGACAAAGTCTCAATCTACATGTTGTCTTGATCATATTGTTCCATACAATGTTCAAGAAGGCGCTAGGCGCTAGTCGGGCGGTGAGGTAGGGCCTAACGCCTAGACGGATTAATCAGGGATTAATCGGATCTAGGCGGTCAGTCCTAGACGGCCGGATAAAACAGATTATAGTAGATATGTAGGATGTTAAGAACCAAACAACTAAGCAGTTAAGCACATAATTAGATAAATAACATAGACAGTACCACCCACGGACATAAGCTCTCACACCATAACCCACAACCAACAAGCCACACAAGCGTTCATAATTCAAATTTAGCAAAAGTGCACAACACAAGTTTTCAAGCATGATAAAATGGTGATTAAAGTTTCAATCTCAGTCTTCGTTCTCTACACCATAATCCTTGGTTGGGATCACTTCTTCTTGCTCTGATTCAAACTCAACTTCGTCATCATCTCCCTCTTCCTCGTCCTCTTCTCCTTCCCTTAAGACTCCTAATAATCTTCATATAATTCTCTCACTCTTGATGTCCTACGAGGTTGCATGGCTTCACCCGCCCCACTTGCTTCATCAATAATCCTCCAAGAAAGACCCGTTTCAGGATCCACATCATCATCATCCACACCATCAATCAACCAACCTTGTGCATGTCTAGCATCGCTAGTTAAAAGGACATCAATATTCTTGGTCTTGCTTTCCTCTTTTCTTCTCAACAATTTTGCATTAAATTGAACAAAGACTAGATCTCTAAGACGGTGAGTATCTAGCTTATTTCTTTTCTTAGTACGGACCTACATTACAAGTTGCAAAGAAAGAGATGACATAATAAAGTTGCGTATATAATCAAATATGAGACTTGAGAGTTAGTTAGTTACCATGTCAAAGGTGCTCCAATTCCTTTCACAACCCGATGAAGTTGCCGTCAAAGAGAGCAACCTTATTGCCATTTTTTGCAAATGTGGAACATGACCTCCATATTTGATTCACCAACTTGCTAGATAATAGGATCCAAATGAAACAACATCGATCAATGAGAATTGAAAATGAACAATATGCATCTATCAATGAAAATGAAGTAATAAACAATGGATTACCGGGAATAATAGAGGATTTTTAGCATCCAATTAGAGCAATAGCCTTCCCAAATAATCCTTCTTTATGTCTAAATTTGTCAAATTCTACATTCATCACTACATCCATTTCCTCAAGATCACCATGGTAAAAATGATCGACACATTCATATAATCCTTCATTTATAGCTTGATCCGAAAAGATAGTTGGGTCACGATAGCTATAATATGGATTCAAGACATAACATGCCAAGTGCAATGGAGAATCAAGCCTTCTCTTCATCTTTCTATCAATGGCTTCCATCAACAACTTATAGTTGGGCTCATGGTTGTTTAAGGCCTCCTTGATTTGCTTCTTTGCCTCTAAAATTTCTCCATAGACAAAAGCCATAGAAGGACCATCTCCATCAACAATGCAAAGAACTTGCACTAATGGCTCAAAAACCTACACGTAGGGCTAGAAAAAAAACTCGTTTGTGGGGCTCGTTGGCTCGGTTCAAAAACTCGTTTAAAAGCCTTACCTAGCAAAATCAAAAGGTTGTATGAGAATCTGTTGGCTAAACTGCAAGTGAATCCAGAACCGGGGGCAACCCATTTCAACATGCCTGATAGGGGTGTTACCTGCCTAGTGGACGCAGCTTTTGACCCAGACACTCGATGCAGCTTCGGAGCAGCGGTGATTTTGAATCCAAGAAGGGAAATAGTGGCAATCTCAACAAAGGATCTGGGACTATCTTCAGATCCAGAAGAAGCAGAGTGGAAGGCGCTGATTTCTGCCATGGATTTCACAAAATCTTTAAGTAAGAACGAAGCTTGCTTCAAGACTGATTGCATAAATCTGATAGGGGGGATTCTTAGCACTTATCTGGATCGATCCCGGCGAGGCATGTTGGCGAGAGAGGTGAAGCGGAGGCTTCGTCAAACTCCGGAGTTCTCCGTGAGCTTTTGGAGGCGTGAGGGTGTGGAGGCGGCGCACAGGGTTGCAAGATGGGGAGCTCAAGCAAACGAGTCAGGGGAGTGGAGTGACACCAACCGGAAGATTCCGGATGGGTGCGTCGATATGCTCTGTAATGGGTTGGTGCCGGTCCCTTGGGCTGATTCAGTCAATTGGGCCAATTTTTGGGAAGCTAGTTCAATTGTAACCCCTTTCATTAGCTGATTAATAATAAGTGCTGTGCGAGGTTTTCTCAAAAAAAAAATTTGCTCCAATTACACTTGTTTTTTATTAATCATTGAATGAGTTAATTTCGAATGAAATTGTTTTTTGCTTTGGCTCGGCTCGGCTCGGCTCGTTGGCTCGGCTCTAAAAATACTTCCAAATTGTAAATAAAATTATATTTAATCAAATTGTGTCAATTTCAAAAAGAGCTTGAAAAAACGATGATTTGGCTCGATTTCCACCCCTACCTACACGTAATGACAATATATGACACTTCTAAATAGCAAACAAAGAAAAATGAATTAATGGACAACAAGTATTAACTTTGTTTACCTTCAAACAATTGTTCACACCATTCCAAAAGGCCCTACTGTGAAATCATGTGATTAAAAATTGGCTTAGTGATGAATTTGGTATTGCAAAGTGGTTGTGATCATGGCATGTGTGGTGCTTGTGCATGTGTTATCTCATTTAATCAATTGACATGCTTGTGATATGCTTTGACTAAGTTTTGAAAAAAACAGAGTGTTTTTCTTTTGCGCCGGACCAAATCTTGAGAAACAGTAAGTTTCGCATGTACGCCGGACCAAATTATTTGGTCCGTCGTGAACGGTGTTTTGAGGTGTGTTTTCGCATTTGCGCCGGACCAAATCTTTAGTCCGGCGTGAATGTGATTTTGAGTCTTTGCACTGGACCAAATTTTCAAATAACAAAGAGTTTGATGTTTGCGCCGGACCAAATTTTTCGGTCCGCCATGAATGTGAATTTGAGACTTATTGCGCTGGACCAAATTGGCAAATGCTTGTTTACGCCGGGCCACTTTTGTTTCGGTCCGTCGTGAATGGTTTTTTCAAGAGTTGATTTTGCATGTACGCCGCACCAAATTTTTGGTCCGTCGTGAACCGCGTTTTGAGGGTTGTTTTCGTATATGCAACGGACTGAGTTTTTTCAAAAATAGAAAGTTTTGCATGTACGCCGAACTGATTTATTTTTAGTCCGTCGTGAACGTGGTTTTTGCCGGACCAAATCTTCGAGAAACAGAAGGTTTTACATGTACGCCGGACCATCCGCCGTGAACATGAGTTTGAGGCTTTTTTGCCGGACCAAATTCTTCTTTTAACCAAAAGTTTGACGTGTACGCGGACCAAGTTTTTGGTTTGCCGTGGATTGCGCCGGACCAAGATTTCGGTCCGGCGTGAATGTGATTTTCTAGGGTTTAGTCCCTGTGCGCGCCGGACCAAGGATTTGGTCCGTTGTGAACGTGAATGGTTTTTTCTAGGGTTTAACTCTTGTGTGTTTGAATCAAATTGGTTTTTGTTCGATTTGGTGATTATGAAATTTGTGTGGATTTCATAATGCTTGTTTTGATCTTATGCAATGCTCGTGTGAGTAGTTACATGGACTAATGTTGAGTCAAGTCGCGGACTTGTGCTTGGAATTATTTTGTGGTTTGCTCATGTGCAGGTGTTGCTCGAGGGCGAACGTGGTCGATGACGGGACCGGAACTAGGTTCATGGAGGAACTGAGGTTCGGGACTACGTTCAGGGAGGAATCGAGGTCCTAGTGGTCGAGGATGTCATGCGAGACATTCGGGCTAGAGAACAGTGCACATGAAGACTAGTTAATCACGTGAGTACGGCAGGTGGGCCGTACGCGTGCAGAGTTGTTAGTCACGTGAGTATGACAGGTGGGCTGTACGTGTGCAGAGTAGTTAGTCACGTGAGTATGTCAGGTGAGCCATACGCGTGCAGAGTTGTAATCGTTTGGGGTAGCTTGCATGTATTGGGCCATGTTGGACCAAGTGGACATGTATGCCTACTCTGTTAGGTTTGTCTATTATAAATTGGGAGAGGTGTCCACTGTTTATTGTAGAGCAAGGGGCGCAGAGCCAGAGCTGTGTTTTAAGGTTTGTACTCTTTTGATGGGAGTACTTTAGACAAAAGAAATAAAGATCAATTTCCTCAAAGATCCTCTGCGTGCTACAGTAATCTCGGAGCTACAGTGCATGCGTTGCTACAGTACTTTCTGTTTTGATTGTTCGTTTGCTCATCTGTTTTGGTTCTAGATTGATTCATTGTCAATCTTATTTCTTTGAGTTTCTTCTTGATTTAATCCATCCAAAGCCTTCCTAGGGCATTGATTTAGAGTTCCTCAAAGTTTTGTTGGTTAATCTTTTGTCATTTTTGTTTAATTTACAAGTTTTGGTTAGATCAATTCTCGTCATATTCTTTCACAGCAAGCTTGCAAGGTTCATAACTTTTGATCCGTAAGTTCGATCAAGCTGATTATTTTTCTATTAGATTCGTATTGGAATCTAGTTTCTTGTGTTCAAATTTCAGATCAATCCGACGGTTGGATCTCGAGGACTTTGCGTTTTACCGAATGTCTATTAATCTGTTTTTGTTGATCCGAAGCAATTATTGGATTCCGAATTGGGGTGAATCTTTAGTAGATCAAAAATTTAGTTTTAGCTTCAGCACTATCATTTACCCCCCCCTCTGATTGCTATATTCATTTATATCGATCCTACATGTGGTATCAGAGCAAGGTTTTTCTAATCTATCTTAATCGGTGATTAGATTAATGGATCGTTATTCAACAAAACCATGTGTGTTCGATGGTGTTGATTTTCAGTTTTGGAAAGCAAAGATGGAGGCGTTCATCCAGGCGCAGGGCTTCGCAATTTGGGAGAAGGTTTACAAGCCATACGATGTTCCTCAGAACGACAACGTCAACGACGTCAATCACACACATGTTGAAGCAAATAGCAAGGCGCGCAACTTGATCATCCAAGGATTGGGTAGAAGTGACTTTGACCGTGTGATCCATCTCAAGTCTGCATATGAGGTATGGAAATATCTTTGTGATTACCATGAGGGTTCTAACACTGTCAAAGAGGTTCGTCAAGATATTTACAAAAAAGAATATATGCGATTTGAGATGAAACCTAGTGAGTCGCTAGATGACTTCTTTGCACGCTTTAATAAAATTCTTAGCAATCTACGTGTTGTTGGAATTAACTACACGGATGCTGCTAATGCTAGACAATTGCTTGGTGCTTTAGACATGTCAATTTGGGAGATGAAAGTTACATCTATTAGAGAATCAACTGTCATGAGTACACTTACATTAGATGTTCTTTATTCTAAGCTGAAAACTCAAGAATTGGATGTTCTTGCTAGGAAGAATGATCATAAATCAATTGCTTTGACCTCCCAATCTAGCATGTCTCATAATAATGCTTCTTCAAGTTTCGCTCTATCTTTCTTGTCTTCACTAAGCGCTGAACAGATTGAGCAATTCCTAGAAGAAGACTTGTCACTACTCTCTTCTCCCTTTAACAAAGCTTTGCAAAATGTGAGAATGAGAAAGAGAGGTGGTGGTGGCCCTCCAAGATGCTATGAGTGTGGTGATCTCGACCATATTCGTCCAAATTGTCCTAAACTTGCAGGTAAAGCATCATGGGAGGAGAAGGACAACGATAGAAGAAAAGAGAAGAAGAAGTTCCCTTCAAGTGATAGAAAGAAGAAGAGCTTCATCAACTGCAAAGTAGTCCACCGAGTTCTTTCCACTCTTGAACAAGTCAATTTGAGCGATGTGGATTCGGAGAGCAGCGAGGACAATGCAACTCCAAGCAACCATGACTTGAGGGGTTGTGTCTCATGGCCAAAAGCAGCAATAGCTTCACCGAGAATGATCACGACAGCGACTTTAATGAGGTAGATCCTTCATGTGATGAATTAGCTATTGTTGTTGCTCGTCTCGGAAATTGCTTGACAAACGTGATAGAAAAATTAAAAAACATGATATTCTTGTGGAATCATTGAATGCTGAAATTACTAGACTTAAGACATTGATTCCTAAGGATGATGGTTATAAATCATGTGACTTAATTTACAATGAGCTTACCTTGCTTAGGAAATAACATGTTACCTTGTTAGAGCAAATTAATGCTGAAAATGAGAAAAATGAGAAACTTGTTAAACATGTTAGTTGTTCTACTATTGATTTGCATGATTCAACTCCATATTCTAAATGCTCCATACTTGAATTGAAATTGAAAGATGCAAATGTTAGGGTTTCTCAAATGACATATGCTTTGCATACACATGAGGTTCTTTCATGCTCAACTTGTCGCAAGCAAAAAGGAAAAGTGGACGTTTCCTGTAATAATTGTTTAACTCTTTCTCGAAAAGTTGATTATTTGGAAAAGTTATTAGAACGTTTCATCAAAGGAAACAAAAACCTAAACATGATCTTGGATCAATCAAAAGTCAGCACTCATAACAAAGGTTTAGGTTTTGATTGTTATGCTCATCATAAATCACATGCTCCCATTGTTGTTAAAGCACTTGGAAGTAGAAAATTTGAAATTGTCAATGAGCCTAAAAAAACTGTTTTTAAGTCTGCTGAAGTTTTATCTTCTACTGTGGTGAATACAAAATGTGCTTCTACTGTTAAAGCAAAACATCATGTTAAGTACACTTGTACTCATTGTGGTAGAGATGTACATTTAGTAGATTTTTGCTTTAGACTGGGTAAACAACAAAAGAAAGAAAAAGCTAAAGCTAGGTCTAATTTCAGGCAAGCATACTTTGCTTCACATTATGTGCCTAGGGTGAAACAAGTACCTTTTGTTGCTAAAAACACGGGAAAAGACAAATCTATTTTTGTGCATAAGAATGCTCGTGTTGTGCCTACTGTTATGCGTCGTGTGTCTCAGTACTGGATTCCTAAACATCTTGTTTCTAACCCCAGTACCAAGACCTCGACATTTTCAGCTTCTATGTAGGCTTCTCACGCGAGGAAGGATAACATATGGTTAGTAGATTCCGGATGTTCACGCCACATGTCCGATGATAAGAATTGGTTCTCCTCCCTCACTCGTGCATCTCGTGCTGAAAGCGTTACTTTTGGAGATGCTTCTTCCACTTCTGTTGTGGCAAAAGGTACAGTGAGGATACATGTACATATGTTCAGGGGGAGAGTATCCTTGTTCATGAAGACGATGATGATGATGTTGAGAATGAGGAAGGCCGGATATACAATTTGTTGTGTGCTTGTGTGCTCGTTTTCAAGCTTCCCCACATGCTTCACATCAACAAACCATCAAGTGAAATTTTTAGGTATCTCTATGGTACTCAAGATTTTGGCATTTGACTTTCTGCTTCCTCATGCATTAGTTTAAGAGCTTTTTCTGATGCTGACTTTGGAGGATGTACAATTGATAGAAAAAGTACATTTATTTCATCTCACTTCTTGGGTAATTCTCTTTCTTGAGCATATTGAGATCATATTTCACTTTCTCAGAGATCATGTAAAAATTGTGCTTCACCATGTGGATACTAAACATCAATTGGCAGACATTTTCACAAAATCTTTGTCTTCTTCTCGTTTTGCTTTTATTCGGGGAGAACTTGGGGTTGTTCACCCAACAGGCTTGTTTTGAGGGGGAGTTTGTGAAGACTTTGTGATTCTTTGTTTACACATTTTTCTTTGTATTTCTTAAATGAAAAACTAAAAAAAAGGAAAAATATTGAAAAAGTAATGAGCATTATTTTTGATTCGCATATGTTATTTGAAGCCATGTTTATGCTACAAGATCGTTGCAACCTTATCTCTATGCATATGTGGTGTAGTTTATGGCATGACTGTTAAATGGAATGAAAACTTGAATTAAATCTTGTCATGGTTGAACTTTCTTAGCTATCTTGATCCTGCTCAAAAAGTTCTCAATGTGAAAATTTTCAAAGTTAAAGAGCTAAAAGCTCAAAAAATGATATTTGATAGATGCATGATCAAGGTTATGCACTGTCGCACTTCTTCTTTACGAGATTGCTTATCATTGCACTTTGATATGAACTTGGAAGAGGTTGTGTATGACTGAAACCATGAAATCTTAAGCTCTTTGCTTGGCATGGTTGAAAAGTAAGGCTGATGGTGCATATATTTCTTTGCATTTCTCTATTTTGTTGCAAATAATCATTAAATTAGCTTTTCAAGCACCAATGCAGTGCACACAAAAATTCAATGTTTTCAGGTTTTGAGATAGTTGAGAAAGGGAGATCATGCCATGCAAAAAAAACCTTTAATAGTACTTGATCTCTAGTTGTGCTTACTCTACATTGTCCATGTGTAGATTTGAGGGTGTAAGTATCTTGGATAGCATGACTTGGAGATGAATTTCATTTGTGAATGACTTATAATGCTCAGTACATAAAAAAAATTTGTTCTCTCTTTTGTATTCATGATGAATCCATTGTCAAAGGGGGAGAATTTCGGAGAACTTTGGAGAATTTTGGAGAGTTTTGGGCACATTGCACATTCACTCACTTTGTTCTTCTTAAGGGGAGATTTGTCTTATTTTCACCTAGGGGGAGTTTTTCACTTTGCATTTTTATCAAAGGAGGAGATTTTGTGTTTTTCACTTTGGCTTTTGTTTTTTTAACTTCTTGATTTAAAAAAAAAAACTTTTCTTGTAAAATGAATGTCAATTGCAAATGTTCAGTTCTAAGTGGTGTTGCCAATGTTTTCATCAAGAGGGAGATTGTGAAATCATGTGATGAATTTGGTATTGCAAAGTGGTTGTGCTCATGGCATGTGTGGTGTTTGTGCATGTGTTGTCTCATTTTATCAATTGACATGCTTGTGATATGCTTTGACTAAGTTTTAGAAAAACAAAGTGTTTTTCTTTTACACCAGACCAAATCTTGAGAAACAGTAAGTTTCGCATGTACGCTGGACCAAATTATTTGGTCCGTCGTGAATGGCGTTTTCAGGTGTGTTTTCGCATTTGCACCAGACCAAATCTTTAGTCCGGCGTGAACGTGATTTTGAGTGTCTTTGCGCCGAACCAAATTTTCAAATAACAGAGAGTTTGATGTTTGCGTCGGACCAAATTTTTCGGTCCGCGTGAATGTGAATTTGAGACTTGTGGCGCCGGACCAAATTGGCAAATGCTACTTTACGCCGGACCACTTTTGTTTCGGTCCGTCGTGACCGCGTTTTGAGGGTTGTTTTCGTATATGCAACGGACTGAGTTTTTTCAAAAATAGAAAGTTTTGCATGTACGCCGGACTGATTTATTTTTAGTCCGTCGTGAACGTGGTTTTTGCCAGACCAAATCTTCGAGAAACAGAAGGTTTTACATGTACGCCGGACCAACTTTTTGGTCCGCCGTGAACATGAGTTTGAGGCTTTTTCGCCGGACCAAATTCTTCTTTTAACCGAAAGTTTGACGTGTACGCGGACCAAGTTTTTGGTTTGCCGTGGATTGTGCCGAACCAAGATTTCGGTCCGGCGTGAATGTGATTTTCTAGGGTTTAGTCCCTGTGCGTCCCGGACCAAGGATTTGGTCCGTTGTGAACGTGAATGGTTTTTTCTAGGGTTTAACTCTTGTGTGTTTGAATCAAATTGGTTTTGGTTCGATTTGGTGATTATGAAATTTATGTGGATTTCATAATGCTTGTTTTGATCTTATGCAATGCTCGTGTGAGTAGTTACATGGACTAATGTTGAGTCAAGTCGCGGACTTGTGCTTGGAATTATTTTGTGGTTTGCTCATGTGCAGATGTTGCTCGAGGGCGAACATGGTCGATGAAGGAACCGGAACTAGGTTCATGGAGGAACTGAGGTTCGGGACTAGGTTCAGGGAGGAATCGATGTCCTAGTGGTCGAGGATGTCATGCGGGACGTTCGGGCTAGAGAACAGTGCACATGAAGACTAGTCAGTCACGTGAAATCTGGCGGTGGGCGTGCAGCGTGCAGAGTTGTTAGTCACGTGAGTATGACAGGTGGGCCGTACGTGTGCAGAGTAGTTAGTCACGTGAGTATGGCAGGTGAGCCATACGCGTGCAGAGTTGTAATCGTTTGGGGTAGCTTGCATGTATTGGGCCATGTTGGACCAAGTGAACATGCATGCCTACTCTGTTAGGTTTGCCTATTATAAATAGGGGGGTGTCCCCTGTTTATTGTAGAGCAAGGGGCGCAGAGCCAGAGCTGTGTTTTAAGGTTTGTACTCTTTTGATGGGAGTACTTTAGACAAAAGAAATAAATATCAATTTCCTCAAAGGTCCTCTGCGTGCTACAGTAATCTCGGAGCTGCAGTGCACGCATTGCTACAGTACTTTCTGTTTTGAGTGTTCGTTTGCTCATCTGTTTTGGTTCTAGATTGATTCATTGTCAATCTTATTTCTTTGAGTTTTTCTTGATTTGATCCATCCAAAGTCTTCCTAGGGCATTGATTTAGAGTTCCTCAAAGTTTTGTTGGTTAATATTTTGTCGTTCTTGTTTAATCTACAAGTTTTCGTTAGATCAATTCTCGTCATATTCTATCATAGCAATCTTGAGAGGTTTATAACTTTTGATCCGTAAGTCCGATGGAGCTGATTCTTTTTCTGTTGGATTCATATTGGAATCTAGTTTCTTGTGTTCAAATTTCATATTAATCCCATGGTTGGATCTCCGGGAATTTGCATTTTACCGAACATCTGTCAATCTGTTTTTGTTGATCCGAAGCAATTATTTGATTCTGAATTGGGGTGAATCTTTAGTAGATCAAAAATTTGGTTTTAGCTTTTGCACAATCATTCACCCCCCCTCTGATTGCTATATTCGTTTATATCGATCCTACACATACTGATGATTGTGCCCGTTGCCTTTAGTCCTTTACCCTTCTTTGTGAGAGGGTATTCATCCCATTCCTTGCTAACTGCCATGTTCCTTAGTTCGGTTTTCTTCTCAATTAGACTTTTCAAAGTAAGAAATGCCGAAGCAAATCTAGTCACACTGGGCCTAATTATATCTCTTTTCTTTGTGTGCTTTCTCATCAAAGCCAAGGTCCTATGATGCGAATAAATAAAAATAGTCATAGCATTTGCTTGCTCAACCGTTTTCTTGTACTTAGCCATGCCACCAATTCCTTGTAGCATCAAGTTAATAGTGTGAGTTGCACATGAGCTCCAAAAAATATTTTGTCTTTTCTCTAATATCAAGTCTCTTGCCCCCATGTTGTTTGAAGCATTGTCGGTGACAACTTGCACTACATTTTGTGGACCTATTTATTCAATGCAACTATCAACATACTCAAAGATCAACTCACTTGTGTGTGATTCTTCGAAAACCTCCTTTGATTATAGGAAACTAGTCCCTAAGCTACAATGCACATATGTTCATTATGCTTCTCCTTTTTTGATCTGTTCAAGCATCGGTCATGATAGAGCATCCACTCAAGGCCCTTTCTTGTTCATGTGTTTCAACAAATTTTTGGCTCTCTCAACTTCTTCCTTTAACAACTTCTCACGACATTCATATTGGGAAGGACCGGGATAGTTTGGGCTAAAGCGACCAATAGCTTCCAACATTTGCTTGAATTCATAATTGTTGATGGCATTGAATGGTATACCTACATGAATCACATACGCAAGAATATAAGGTTAGCAATAGGCCAATAGCGATGACATAATAAAAAATAACTAATATATTAGTTGAGGAGGCATACCATGAGCATAAAGCCATCTAGCAACATATTGGTTGCACATGTGAAGTCTTTCTTTAGCGATGTGTTGATTAATGCTTGTTTGTCTATTGGCCCGTGATAAAGGAATAGAAGGATCAACGGGTGCTGCATATTTCTCCATAGGCCTTACTGCCCGAGGTCCCGAGGACGACCCAGTCACCTCAAACCCTTCTCCGTCTCCTTCATTACGATCGATGACCACTTCGTTCCTTACCTCCTGTTCTTTTGTATTCTTGACCCTCTTCTTTTCTCTAACATCATCAATTGATTTTTTGCACTTATCTTGATCTTCCTTGTTAGACTTGGGACATGCTTTGACATTGCCTTTTATATGTCCAACATGTTGTTTAATTCTATAGATCCCCCCACTAACTTCCTTCCCACACAATTTGCACTTCACTCTATCCAAATTATTTTCATCCACAAGGATCCCATATTCCCATCCTATATCATCGG
This sequence comes from Rhipidocladum racemiflorum, assembly GCA_036346355.1. Taxonomy (NCBI): domain Eukaryota; kingdom Viridiplantae; phylum Streptophyta; class Magnoliopsida; order Poales; family Poaceae; genus Rhipidocladum; species Rhipidocladum racemiflorum. The sequence continues at coordinate 8,008,274 of CM070569.1, forward strand.
AATTTCTTTTGAGAAGGTTAGAACTCAATTCTTTTGCAACCGATGCTTGGGATGACAGCATTGATTCTAATATACAAATTACAAAATAATAAATGGTATTAGCATTTATCAAAACCAATTACTTGACTGGGGAGAGACAGAGAGATAGAGAGGGTGGGGAGGCAGAGAGAGATCGGGAGGGGGAGAGGCAAAGAGAGATCGGGAGAGGGGGGAGAGGCAGAGAGAGATCGAGAGAGGGGGTAGAGGCTGCGGAGAGGCAGAGAGAGATTGAGAGAGGGGGAGACAGAGAGAGACCGACGGGGAGGGAGAGGCGGAGCCGCAGGGGAGGGAGAGGCGGCGCTGTGGCGGAGGGGCGGAGTAGGGTAGGGAGAGGCGGCAGAGGGGGCAGACCTGTGCGGCGACGACGACGACAATGGCTTGGCGATGATGAGCAGCGGCTAGGGTTCTGCCGTCTGAAGGTCACTCCCTTCTCCCTCCATCAAAAAGTCGGCTGCCCCTGCTCCGTCCTAGGGTTTCTGCTGCTTTTATTGATCTTCGGGCCGTCCATCAAGAAGTCGGTCGCCTAGACCCTCCTAGTCGCCGTCGCGTCCGCCGTATGCCGCCGTGCCTAATCCCTCCCGGGCGCCTGCGACCTGCCTGCTACTGCCTAGGCGATTTCACTGCCTAACAGCCCGCCGAGGACGAAGTCGCGGCGGTTCGGTGCCCGCGGAGCGCCTAGGCACCGCCAAAATCTGATTTTTTGAACAGTGGTTCCATACCGGTACTACAATGACGTTTTGATGTTTATTATGTTTTTTTCAGTTTTCGTACTAACAATTATTAAGTTAGTTATTCCGTAACTGTCGAACCCAAACCATAGGGTTCACGAATCCCAAACTACTAATGCGAATTGGATTCATTAACAAAATCAGTGGGTTCGCGAACCACAATGTGGGTTCGTGTACCAGTGAGCCAGAGAGGTATAACCTCTAGCGAAATTTAATTTTGTGATGTGGTGTACCGTGAACCTAAATTGCGAATCACAGTCGAACCGCGAATCTAGTAGCTATGTTTAGACAATAGCTTGGATGATTACATTGCCGACTGCTACACAATAATTGGGCAGTACAACATGACCTATGTGCATTATCCTTCTGAGCCATGCAACTATGCAAGGGGAATAAAATTTTGAAGGTTGGCACTGAGATGAGGTGCAGTTTATGCCGGAATTGTGACCACAATATGAGGAAAAGCCCCCTGAATCCAAATAGTGAAAAAAAGAATATCAAGAGGAAAACCAAAGAAAATGATGCTTCAACTACTGCTGCCCATGACTAACTTCCAACTTTCCTGCTTCGACCTAATGGATGCTAAATCACCATCCTCCTCATCCAGCAACCTTCTCAGCTGGGTGAGCTCCATGCTATGCGATTTCCTCACTCTCCTCCCTCTCTGCCCTTTTGCTTCACCAAGCATTCCAGCCGACTCCAGCAACTCGTTCTTCATCTCACGGTTCTCTCCCTTCAAACCCCATATGGTGCCGCACATATCTAACACCAAATCTTTCCACAAAGGGCGTGGATTCTAGGTCATGCTACCGTCAAAATGTACATTCTCCATCCTGAAACCCAAAGAAAGTACCAAAACCCGGTTGCAAATGCACATAACAGGCGACGAATCTGTTGACAACTAAGGATCTTAATGCCCCGATCAGGGCGCGAGATCAACCCAACATTCTCCCCCTTGATCTCGAGGATAAATTAGTTTGACTAAATATCAACTTCGTTTCTTAATAGATTAGTGCATCAAGACCAAGGTGTTGCAACAACCAGTTACGTGTTGTTGAACTCAATGACTATAACACACCTTTCTATCTCAAAACGGAAACTTAAGTTTGTGGGAGATGGTTGTTTATTTGATCTCTTATATCCAGAATCATAGGCTTTCCAATAATCCCATGCCGGCTACGTGTTCTTTGAACACATGTGGTGGTAAGCCCTTAGTCAACGGATCCGCAAGCATTCGCTTGGTACTTATATGCTCAATCTTTATAGTTTGATCCTGGATTTTCTCCTTTACAACATAAAACTTAATGTCAATGTGTTTGACAGCACCACTTGACTTGTTGTTATAGGAGTAAAATACTGCTGGTTCATTGTCACAGTATAACGTGAGTGGCCTTTCAAAGCTGTCTACCACTCTCAATCCCGATACGAATTTCTTAAGCCATAGTGCCGGCCCGGTTGCCTCATAACAAGCTACAAACTCAGCATGCATTGTCGACGATGCAGTACTGTTTGTTTAGAGCTTTTCCACGAAATAGCTCCCCTTGCAAGGGTGAATACATAACCTGATGTGGATTTCTTAGTGTCTACACACCCCGCAAAATCTGCGTCAGAGTAACCCATAATCTCGAGGGTATTCGACCTTCTATATGTTAACATGAGGCTTTTAGTTCCTTGCAAATACCGCAAGGCTTTCTTAACTGCTTTCCAGTGATCTATTCCTGGATTTGACTGATATCTGCCAAGCAATCCGGTTACAAATGCTAAGTCAGGGCGAGTACACACTTGAGCATACATTATACTTCCGACAGCTGAAGTGTATGGAACCGACTTCATTTGATCGATCTCATATTGGTTCCTGGGACATTGAAAATTCCCAAACTTATCACCCTTGACTATTGGAGCAGGCGAAGCCTTACACGCATGCATAATGTATTTCTTAAGAACCTTTTCTAAGTATACCTTTTGCGATAGGCCTAATACCCCTTTTGTTCTATCTCGGTAAATCTCAATTCCTAAGACATAAGATGCTTCACCGAGATCTTTCATATCAAAATTTGAGGACAAGAAACTCTTTGTTTCCAGAAGTAGATTTTTATCACTGCTTGCCAGCAGGATATCGTCTACATACAAGACTAGGAAAATGAATTTTTCATTCTTAAACTTAGGATAAATACAATTGTCCTCCTCATTTTTATTAAAATCAAAGTTTCTTATAGTCTCATCAAATTTAAGGTACCACTATGTGGACGCTTGCTTTAATCCATAAATGGATTTCTTCAGCCGACATCCCATGTTTTCTTTCCCTTCCACAACGAAACCTTTGGGTTGAGCCATGTATACATTTTCATACAGATCCCCATTAAGGAATGACGTCTTAACATCCATCTGATGTAATTCTAAATCATAATGAGCTACAAGCGCCATGATGATTCTGAAAGAATCCTTTGTCGAAACAGGCGAGAAGGTTTCATTATAATCAATTCCTTCTCTCTAAGTGAACCCTTTTGCCACGAGCCTTGCTTTGAACCTTTCGAGATTCCCTCTAGAGTCACGCTTAGTTTTGTAGACCCATTTGCAGCCTACTATTTTGGCTCCTTTAGGAATTTCTTCTAGGTCCCATACTTTGTTTGTGTTCATGGACTTCATTTCATCTTCCATGGCCGCGAACCATTCAGATGAATGGGGACTTCTCATAGCTTCTTCAAACGAGGTGGGATCACCCTCTGTTTCTAAATCTTCACTTACATAAACTTCATAATTAGCTGACTTGATTAGCGGCGGCCTGAGCAGTGACGTGCTGCATCTGTTGCATCATAGCATGCATCAACTAAGTCTGTGCAGCAAGGAAAGCTCCAAAGTTCTGCATGTCAACTGGCGGTGCTGGTTGGGGTGCAGGTGCTCCATCATTGGGGTTTACAGCTGGGCGAGAACCACTGCCGTTGCCTCCAAGGTTTCCGCGTGTGTTCACCATCTGTTGATTGCTCTAAGTTTTAGGGATAAGGGGGAAAACAAGCATAGACAAGTAGTAGGAAAACTATGCGGGGAAAAGTGTAACTCAAATTCCTTTTTAATAAATAAACCGATAATAACTCGGTATGGTTGCTTACAACGCCTAAGGGCCTTGCAACACATACTGCACACTCAGCATGCAAAGAAAATCCAAATGACTAACACAGGAGTCTAACGCCTCTAAGGGTGACTCTTATTCTATGACGCGACTCGACGAAGGAGTCCTAACAGCAAAACTTACGCTCACTCGTCAAGAAAACCTCCACTGCCTCGCGGCGGGTGCGGCGGCATCGGCGCGAAACAATCACCATGCCCCACAACTGCAGCTATGGTTGACGACGCGGCGTCCTCCTCTGGCTCTGGATCTGGCTGGTCTTTGTGGGTGGCGCGGAGTGCAGTGGCGCCTCTTAGGTCCTCCTTCGGCTGCAGGCGTCCAACTCCAACATTGGATCGGGGCCCTGTCCATAAAGTGCGGTCTCCAGCTCTGCGATCCTTTCCGCAGCATAAGCGACGTACTCACGGGCATTCTCTAAGTGCTTCTTCTCCTCCTCAACCTGCTCGCGAGCCTTCTTCAACTCCTGAACTGTGTCATCGATAAGCTCCTCCTGGGCGGCGACGAATCTGGCTAAGTGAGTGACGGTAGCATCCTCATCTTCTATCGGCTTCCGTTGAGCTCTGCTGTCTCGGCGTGGGTGGTGACGGAATACTGTGCCTTCCAGCTCCCTGGAGTAGGTGCGAGCGATCTGTTGCATTGCTCGACGCGACACCTCCTGGATTCCCATCTCAAAGGTAGACCTCCTGGCGGTGAAGTGAAAAGGGCGGCTGAACTTCGTCTTCTCTCGGGCATACACCGTGATCCGGACGTCCCATCCTATGACTAATCCTGCCTGCACGAGTGTAGCCCCTCGGTAGAGCGGTCTCTCAAAACCTCCAAGAAATTGAAGCATACGCCACAACTCGGCAGCGTAACCTCCTTCACTCTCTGTGTAGTTGTTCTTCATCATCATCTGTCAAAAGACGCTCGCGTAAGAACGCAACATTTTAAAATCAATGTGGAAAACAAAAAGAACTCAGCAAGGGGTATGAACAATAAAGAGAGGGGTAAGTCGATAATCCATTCATTATCTTGACAAATTTTATCTTTAGAAAATATATTTTATCCTCACTACGACCAATCTAACTATGGGTGAGCCTACAGTCAGTATGGCTCTGATACCACCTCTGTCGGGACCCGAATTTGCAAATCCGGACCCTCTGTGTATTCAGCACTAGTCCAGGATCACGCTAATGCACACAGTCTCAACATTGGTAAATATCACAATCATACTCAACGAAATAATAAGGTACCTTAATTAGTTAACCAAGCTGGTTGCTCGACCCAGGGACGGTCCTGGCATTTTGGGGGCCCGGGGCGAAAACTTATATGGAGGTCTCATCCACCTCCTCATATATATATATATACATATATAGTCTTATAAGCACACATCATTGAAGAAATTAATATTTGATGCACAAAAATTACTTCTATAAAACACTTTAAAGTTTATGAAATGACAAATATAAATTGTAATCATAAACACTTACTTGGCACTTGGCATCATCTTAAAAAATTTCTTCTAACATTTTGTGATACAAAGTCATCAATTATACTATTGATATCAATCTTGTCCAATAACTTCTTCTCGATGCATAAAGTCGCCAAATCATTTATAAGCACACATCATTGAAAATAATAAATGTATCGAAGATTAAATAGTGTAAGACTAATAGGAAAAAGAGATTAGAGGAGATTAATATTCTATACTTTGGATTAAAGATGATCATGTCTCGTCGGTGAATTGTCCAGACAGGCAGACAGCACCACGTCCACGTCGTCGTCGTCCAGCGGTCCAGGCGCAGGCGATCTGCCGTCTGCGGTCTGCGTGACTGCGTCCAGGCACCAGGCGGCAGGCGATCGCTCACGTGGAACACCGAACACGCCGTTCACGCGATCGCCCAATCGATCTCTACAAGCGATGATTCGATGAAGCGATCAAGCGAACACGCCGGCACGCCGTGTATGCGGTACGCCGCCACGGGACCACCGCCCACGTCCCACGTCCAGCCGTCCTGGCCCCTGGGCTCCTGGCGATCGCTTCGCTCGTCACGCACGCCTCACAGCTCGTCTAAGGAAACGGGAAACCCTCAATGCTGATGATCTGATCGCTCCCGTTATCACGTAGTCTAAGTCACGTCGACTCGGTCCTGTCTCCTGGGCTCCTCTCCTGGGCCGTGGAGCCGTGGAGGCTGGCGACCAATTATCCAAGGCACAACCGCACAAAGCGATGAAGCAACTAGCCAACTAGCGTCTAACAAGCATGTATTGATGTATATACATGGGTATCGGCCACCGGGGCCACTGGTGGCGGGGAGGCGGCGGCCCACCTGCCCCACAGGGCGGCCCTGGCTCGACCTTAAGGTCAAGTTACAAATATATGCCACGCAGGGCGAAAACTCAATAAAAGAGAAATAACTGCAGCGGAATGTAAGATAACTTCGTGGCGCCATTCAGTATACCACAGGCAACTGACTGGGCTCGCTCCCTAGTTAGACGGTTTCTCTTGGAGCTCCTCCTCCAAAGCTGGTGTAGACTCTCCTTCAACTGGTGTTGTATGGTGGCAAGGGTGAGTACTTGGTACTCAGCAAGTCATGCACAGAATGCAAACTAATACACTACATGCATGGCTTAGTACAAAGGAGTAGCTTAGGGTATAATTGCAGTAAAACAGCATTTGACAAGTAGCATAAGTAGATTCAAAAGCAGTAGAAACAAGTTTAAGAGCAATAACTTTTCCAATAATTAAATAAACATCTTTTCCAATCTTAATCCACATTTTCATCAACATCATTATTAAACCAAACCCAACCTTTTAAGTCCAAGTTATTTTCGAGAGAATCTAACCCTTGACTGTAATTCCCGAGTGATGTCCAATACCGCGGACACGGCTATTCGAATAGATTTTACACTCTGCAGAGGTTATGCACTTTACCCACAAGATACAGCCAAACACCACAAAGGCGAGTGTCCGTAACAAAGTCTTTCGGAAACTTCCAACAGCACAAGTGGGCCTCCCCGGTTATTGAGCACTAACCCTTCCCTTAGCAAAGGCGAAGTCTAGGCTATTTAACCGTTAGATGGGTACCTGGCCGTAGCCCCGGTACGCTCCCCCGTACAACTACACAAAAGGTATAGTTGACATCCTGAGGTCCCACAGGTACGTTATTAGCAACTTAATCAACTAGGTCCGTCCCATTACAGACATGTGGTTGCACGTTTGACTCAGTTCAAAGGCTTGCAAGGTTAAGTCTTTAGGGTGACCAGGGCAAGACTACCCGAAGAACCAAATCAACGCTCTCGGTGCCACAACTGGCCTACCCGATCATTCTTGCCACATGCCCCGGTCGAAATCTATTTATCAAACCCCCAGTTGATTACTATGCACCACGTGCCATCAACAATCATAACACATGATACTTCTTTCAAAACAGGTGCAGTATCTCGTTAAGTCAAAATTAGCATTCGATTGTCCAAAGCATTTCACGTGGCAAGGCTAAGCATACTACATCGGTCTAACTACCCATGTTGGCAATTTAATAATGTCCAACTAATAACTCACAACTAGGGTGACAAGGGTCATGGCACATATTTAATTAACCAAGGTGTCATACAACAATTTGGCATTTATCTAATTTTCCATAATTAAAGAAAGCATTTTCTAATTAAACTAGCATGCAATAATTTAAACCAATTTAATTTGAAAATGGGTTCAACATGGTCAAAGCACAACTTACCTTCAAAGAGTACTTGTTCTTGGTCTTGAGCTGGCTCCTGGGTCAACACTTCACCTTCGAAGCCTTCGAGCACTTCAACGTCTACTCGTAAAGCGTGCAAATAGCAATAAATGAATAAACAGTAGACAAAAAGTGTTCAAACATCCAAATAAAGTTCATAAAAAGAGAGAGAGAGAGCATAATTTGAATCGGCAAAATCGGAGTTAAAACGCAAAAGTTACAAGCGTTTAAAGTTTACATAATCAATTAAATAATATTACAGAGAAAAACTTTGGTCCAAAAATTAAATAAAATTCACCATTAGGTATATCTCAATTTTATAAAAATTTAGAAATTTGAATCACTCAAATCGGAGTTAAATTGCAAAAGTTATAAGCGTTTGAAGTTTCAAAATTCAAATAAATCAATAATCCGAATTAAATCAATTTTTTTATACTGAAAAACCGAATAATGACGTCAGCATGACGTCAGCGAGGATTTTGATTTTCCACCGAATTATTTTTCTATTGAAAAATCGATTTATTGCGTCAGCCGGTCCATGGACGTGGTCCACGGTTTGGTTTGGGTCCACCGTGGACCCGGTCCACGAATACATGTCTCACTGACATGTGGGCCCCATCAGATAACGTCAGCGGTGACGTCATCCGCCGGCGAGGAGAGCGTTTGGGCCCCACCGTGGCGTCGCCGGTGACGTCATGGTGCCGATTCGGCCGTGGCAGCGTGGGTCCCAGGCCCGGCCAGCGGCGGCAGCGGCCGCGCGACGGTCCATACTACCGCCACGTGGCATGATCTCGGCCGTTGATTTGAAAATCAACGGCCCGGTCGGATCTAGCTCAACGCCAATAGGAAACTACTCGGTGATACGGGCCGTTCGATCTTGATCGGACGGTCAAGATCAATCTAACGTTTAACAGCGGCTAACCTAGCCGTTCGATCTTGATCTAACGGTGACAACTAACCAAACAGTGCGGGTTAAGCTACGTGGCACGATCACGAGCAGTTGGATCTAGATCCAACGGTTGGAAATAGATCTAAAGATTACAACGTGAGATCTCACCAGGGTAGCGTGGGCGATTCGGGCCCTTGGATCTTGATCGGACGGTTGGTGGAGCTCGAGTAGCGGCGATAACTGCGGCGGCGCTCACGAGAGACGGGGCGATGACCACGGCAGCGGCGTTGCGGGGCCCTCCGGCGAAGTGAATGGTACTCTCCGCCGTCGTCCTTGCGATTCGGTTGGGCTCAGCGGCGTGAAAGCGGCGCTAATCCGTGGCGGAACCCTAAGCGCAACTCTGGCGTGCGGCGCAACCACGGCGGCTCAGGGAACGTGGTGTAGGGCTACGGGTGCGCACGGAAATGAAGCACACGATGGCGGCGGCAGCGCATTAAATAGGCCCTCGGCGTCCGTGAAAATCGCGGAAACCGAGGCCCACACGGCTGTGGCGGCGGAATCCGAATCCATTTCGAATTCGGTGACGTGGCTCAACGTGGACCGTTGGATCAAGATCCAATGGCACAGGGGTTTGGGCTCGGGTCCGGCTCGGGCGACCTGGCTGGCTCGGTCGGGCTCGGGTTCGGCGACGTGGCTCAATCTCGGCCGTTCGATCTTGATCGGACGATTGAGAGGGTTAGGGTTAGGTTGGGTTCGAGTCGGACTCGGACTCGAGTCAGACTCGGGCTCGGGTCGGGTCCGGGTCGGAGGAACAGTACAAACCAACTCGATTTTTACCAGCGATTAAATATTCAAATTAATTCCCAGAAATTCATTTAATTCATTAAAAATAGCAAAATACTCAGAAAAATTCCAGAAAAATTCTAGAAAATATTTTGAAACATTTTGGACTCAAATAAAATATTTCCAACAAAATTTTATTTGCAAAGTTAAATTCTTTAATTATTTCAAAAGGGAATAAATTCAAATAAATTCCAAATAAATCCAAATAAATTCCAGAAAATTCCAAAAATTCACAAAATTGCCAAACCACATTTGAATTTAAGAAAAGCAAAATTTTGGGGTGTTACAGGGCCACTATGCCATTTCCCTGTAAGTACCTTGCAAAAGGTCCAGGAACTTGGCCATAAGGGGTAAGTCTACCGTAGTACTCTCCTCCACGGTCTGATCTTGCTACTTTGATCTTTAGATCATGCTGATTTTCAACTTCAGCTTTAAATATCTTAAACTTATCTAGTGCTTCTGATCGTTCTTTGATTGGATAGATATAGCCATAATGTGAAAAATCATCAGTGAATGTTATGAATGAATCAAAACCATCCACTGACTTCACAGGAAAAGGACCACAGATGTCTGTGTGAATAATTTCTAAAATTCCTGTGCTTGTTTGATATTTTTCTTAATTTGCTTAGCATATTTGCCTTTAATGCAATCAATGCAATGTTTTGAATCTGAGAAGTCTAACGGGTGGAGAATTTCTTCTTTGATTAATCTCTCAATTCCCCCCCCCTCGAAATATGGCCTAAACGACAATGCCATAATTTCGAAGACGTCTCGTTTGCTATTCTCTTACGCTTATTACATTCATTCACAGATGAAGAGGCATTCACAACATTCACATTATTACTTTGGGAAACTAAATAAAGCTTGTCTTGCATGAAAGCAAGACCAACATCAATATTATTGAATTTAATCAAACATTTCTTATTCCCAAAATGACATGCATAGCCATCATCATCTAAACATGATACTGAAATCAAATTCCTCCTCATGGAGAGTACAACTAAAACATTATGTAAATGAAGAGTGAAGCCATTATTTAATTCTAATGGAAGTTCTCCAATAGCTTCAACTTCAACTTCGATGCCATTGGCGACTCTAATGCTTCTTTCTCCTCTTTTCAGGATCCTTCTCGTATTTAATTCCTGCATAGAATTTGCAACATGAACATTTGCACCTGAGTCAATCCACCATGTATGAGTGGGAAAATCTAAGTACCGAGATTCATCTATGAATGTAATCTTTTCCTTACCATTTTTGTTCAGCCATTTGAGAAACTGAACACAGTCCTTCATGTAGTGCCCTTTCTGATTGCAATGCCTACATGTATCCTTGTCCACCTCTGCTGGAGCCTTGCCCTTGCCTTCATAAGGCTTCTTGTCTAGGGAAAATTTCTTATTGTGAGGTTTGCCCTTATTCTTAAAAGAAGTCTTAGATTTGCTCTGAAAATTGCTCATTTTCTTTGGAGATGACTTGAGATGATTGATATGGTCAAGTCTTTGCGCTCTAAGCCTTTCTTGTTCTTGAGCACACATAGCCATCAATTTTTCTATACTCCATTTTTCATTCATGGAGTTGTAATTGACTGCAAAAGTCTCATATTCCTTTGGTAAGGAATTCATGATAAATTGCACTAAATACCCTTCTGATATTTCCATTTCCATGGTTTTAAGTCTGGCAGCTATGTTGCTCATTCTCAAAATGTGCTCTCTTATGTTGCTTTGCCCATCGAACTTCTCATTTGAAAGCTTTTGCATGAGAGAGCTCGCATACATCTTAATAGAGCCAGTGAACTGGCTCTGAACTTTGCTAAGGTATTCCTTAGCATCAGCACATTCTGGGATGGCACCTCTTATTCCTTCCATGATGGAGTTTTTAATCACCATCATGCACTTACGGTTAGAATTTTCCCACTTCACACGCTCAAGGTCGTATGCCATTCTTATGGTTGGATTATTCTCAGCACCCGATTGACCAGCATGGATCATTTGGGGCTCAGTAGGACGATCATGCGTAATTGCATAATCAATGTCTGATAGAACAAGTGCCATCTCAATCTTCTCCCTCCAAGAGGGATAATTTCCCCCATTTAGGGGCTCAATAGTAGAGATCAAACTCAGTATGTTGGAAGAACCTTCGGAAAGAAAATAATTTAATCAGAATACTGAAATAGATGCATGAATTAATTTCACGTTGGTTCAATTAAAACAAGCTCTTAATCAAAGTTGTTCTACTTCTAAATCACCGTTGGGCAGAATTAGAATTGAACAAAAATTAAACTTAATTATGGCAAATTTTATCATCAACGTTGGTCAGAAGATAAAATTCCCATACTAACAGAACAAACTTATTATAATTTTCCAATTAAATTTTCACGTTGGATCAAATTTAATCAGAAAATTAAGCTTAAACTTAGCAGCGGGAAAAAAATAATTTAACTAATGCTTAAACTTAGTGCTTAAACTAATTTAAAAAATTAATTTGACTTAGTGCTTAAACTAATTAAGTTGATAGACTTAATACAATTTTCCAATTAAATTTTCCAATTAAACTAATTAATTAATCTTAGTCTTGATGCACTAATCTATTAAGAAACGGAGTTGATATTTAGTCAAACTAATTTAGCCTCGAGATCAAGGGGGAGAATGTTGGGTTGATCTCGCGCCCTGATCGAGGGTGCAATCAACCGTGATGGTTGTGGCCCCCCTGTGGCTCGTGCGCTATATAAAGAGAAGGGACAGACCGGGCTAGGAACCCATGTTCTCAGTACAACCTCGTCCCTAACAAACTCGTAACCACCCGATCTATTTTGCGTACGGAGCTACGGGAAGGCCACGCCGACTCTCTCTCTGCAGGCCGAGCCACAACGTCCTCTCCACCAGCAATGGCTTCATCGTCCTCTAATCCCGAAGGTAACCCTAAAGTCCCATTCATCTAGGTGTTGATCTAGGCATTAAGATCCTTAGTTGTCAACAATCGGCCTGCAGAGAGAGAGTCGGCGTGGCCTTCCCGTAGCTCTGTACGCAAAATAGATCGGGTGGTTACGAGTTTGTTAGGGACGAGGTTGTACTAAGAACGTGGGTTCCTAGCCCGGTCTGTCCCTTCTCTTTATATAGCGCACGAGCCACAGGGGGCCACAACCATCATGGTTGGTTGCACCCCTGATCAGGGTGCGAGATCAACCCAACAGAATCCAAGCAAACTGCTTACCCCGCATTCTCGATATCTCCTCCCTAGGTTCGAATCGCTCCATGAGATCCACGGGTCGGGGCGCCTTGGATCGGCAATGGCGACTGGCCGACAACGGCAGGGTCGTACTGCATCGTATGGAGCAACTTCAGGTGCCTAACAAGACGAAGGGCCTGTTTTGTGGAAGGAGTCGAGTGGATCAACCAAATAGTTTGGATGAATAAAATGAACACGCGTAGGACTGTCCTAACTCCTAAGGGAGCATCATCTCCCAGATATGTACAGTGGTATAAACGGTAGTTATCTATAATATATCTCTATATCATCTACAGACAGTACTAAAGGTAACTTATACAATATACTATCTATATAGCTGTCTGGAATGATATCTCATATGATTAATAAATTGTATGTACAAGATATACACAATATAAAATCATCTATAAAACCGTCTATTAAATAGTAGATAATATATTTATCTCTCTTCCTTCCACATTATCCAAAATTCGATATAACATGCTCTAATAGATAGCTGGCATGTAGGGGTGAAAACGGTACGAAAACGGTCGGTAAATAGTTGTTCCGTTTCCGTTTCCATATATTTTATCGGTAACGGAAACGAAATCGGAAACCCCGGAAACGGATACGGAAACGGATAGTGTCGAAAACGGAAGTGGAACGGAACGGAGCGGAAACGAAAACGAAAGCGGAAAATTCGACAAAGACGTAATACACTAGTACAGTAGTGCACTATCTATCCAAAGTTCCAAACATACCAACTTTTTTAAATGGTATTGTAGTTACACTAAACATCTTAATAGCATTAGCCAACATTGAGCATTGTATGAATAAGGGCATATAAACATTTTTGGGCAACAAGCTGTTGGGCAATGATCTATCAAATAACCGGATGTAGTTATTTTTACAACCATCATCATGTTCAGCAATTACAACTTTGTATTGCATTGGAGCACTATGATTTCAGCAATTACAATCATCAATTGGAGCACACACACTTGCGGCGTTGCAGGCTTGCTCCAAGCAGAATGCAAATTATGCAATACGAGAATGCAGGCTTGCATTGGAGGCTTGGAGCACATGATTCTAGAAATCAAAAGATTCGAACTCTGAATCTGATACATCATATTGGTGTAGCGAAGGTTTAGCTTGGATTCTCTGAGATCTGTGAAGGTCACCTCGAGGCCAAGGGAGGCACCGGAGTCCAGGAGTGGCAACGGAGGCGCCAGAGGTCAGCAGAAGACATGTCTTGGCTATGGTTCCCTTCGCACAAAGCACCGCTCATGTTAGATGGTAATTTTGATTCGATTTTTAAAACTGGTTCATCGATTTATTGATTGAGACAATGGTTGAGTGACCAGGGAATAGAGAACCAAAACATCTTGCTCTACATACTTAAATTAGCGAGTAACAGATTAATAATTCTGAAACATTATGGTCAAAAAAGCAACGATGAGCATTTAAAAGTTTTATAGCTTCTCAACTGATGCTTTATCATTCTATCATATTGCAAACTGTTATACGTAGAAAATGCCTTCTTGACATTTATTGATGTTTGAGCTACTAATTTGCTAGTCATCCATTTGCTTTGCACCCGTAACTAATGAAACTTCAATAGATAAAAAAAACTGCACAAAGCCATATTTGCACATCCAGGAGAGGCTTCACTTTTAGTTTTTGATCAAATATCTTTGTTTATGTGACTTGATGTGTTGTCTATAGTGCGCTTACTTTTGCATAGCAGCGTAGGTATTTTCTTTTCAGATCTATAGTGTGCTTACTTGGGAGCCGGAGACCGGGAGCAACTCGGCTGGCCTGGATCTTGGAGCGCATGAGTCGGTGGACTCCGGTCGGCCGGTTGAGTCTTGGCGCCGCTTTCGGCCTTCTGTGATGGAAGCGGCAGCGGTTGGGAGCCGCCGGTTGGGGCGGCGTAGTGCGGCGGCTCACTTCGGGCTAGCCTTGCAGTGGAAGCGGCGCCGGTTGCTAGGGCGGCCGGCGCGATCGAAGCGGCGGCGGCTACGGCTTCTGAGGAAGTTAGGGTTGGACATGGAGATTAGACTCGATTCAATGCTTGTCTTGCATGTGTGTGTCGGTGGAGTATCGGGCTATCGGCAATTCCTCGGTAGGTGAGGAATACGGAATGGGCCAAGCGTTGGGCGGTCGGTAACTTGTCAGGAATTTCGAATAATTTTGTGCGGAATTTCCGTTCCGTTTCCGTTCGTCGGATCGACTCTCGTTTAGTTTCCGATTAGAAAAAAATTACCGTTTAGTTTCCGTCAGAAAATTTCCGTTTTAGTTTCCGAAAAAACCTTGATTTAGTTTTCTTGGAGCGGTCGGAAAAGTTTAAAATCACCGTTTTCATCCCTACTGGCATGTACTATTGTACTAGTTACATGCCCGTGCATTGCTACGAAAAACAAAATTGATAACGAAAAATAAAGATTAAAAAATAAAAAAATTATTTCACAAGATCAAACATCTATCTTTAACGCTTCGTTTCTTGCGAAAGCTGGCTAATTAAAGCAACGCTTCGTTTTTTGCGTAGGGCAATTAATAACGTGAGTAGAACTCACCACTGCCACCAACTGTTGCTTTATAATAGTAGAGATATGCCCTCGATGCAGTTGCTACTGCTACCATCCATACCGTCCGGCGTCCGACAAAAAAAAATCCAACGGCTCGAATTCCTTTGGCACACCATGGACAGTATTTCTTGCGGTTGCGGGTAGCCACGAACAGTACATGTGCAGAACGTGCTCTATAGTAGCTCTACAGTGAGACCATGAAACAGTGCCAGCGGAGTATCTGGGCCGTTGATTATTTTCGATCCAACGGTTGGTAGGGCCGGATGTCTGTTTGCGGTCTCTCTCCTGCCTTCCCGTCCCTCCCAAATTCACCTTTCGCCAGCGCCGCCGAGACCCCCTCCTCGATCCGCGTGGCCAAACCCGGCGCCTCTTGTCCTCTCCCTCCCGCCGGAGCAAGCCTGCCACCGCGAAGCGAGGGAGCTCGGTCCTCGTCTCTGCTGGTGGCGTGGAGAGAAGATCCATCGGGACGCGATTGCTTTTCCTGGTAAGGAAGCCCTAGCTTGCTTGGATCGTTGTTCGTTTTGCTCTGCTCTTTTCTTTGCTGCGGACAATGGGATCCAACCAGATCTTCTTCAAGATCGATCTCAGTTCACCCCACCCCATCCCATTCCCATTGATAGGACTCTACGCAAGGTGCGCGCGGGTGCATCCGTGCCCATGTAGTTTGGTGTCTATTACCCCCTGAACTAACACTACTAATAGCAGCAAGTTTATTTTCAAGAAAATTGGGGGTTCAATGATGGTACGCCCAGGAATTCAGTGGATTGGGGCGAGAAACGTTAGATGCTGGGTGTTCGGGATGGAGCTTTAGCTAGTATCGTATGCCTGTACATGTTGTTTTTATTTTGCAGCTTGTGGTTGGCTTATCCTTTTTTTTCTCCCATCTCTACGGATATTTATTATTTGCCTTTCATCTCTCCTTCTGTTAGTGGACAGGGCGTATCGTGGGTTGCTGCTTCATTTGTCTAGCTGGGGAGCAACTTGCCAACTTCACAAGGTAAACGATGGGTATCCTCGAGAAGATCAAGGAGATTGAGGCCGAGATGGCCCGGACGCAGAAAAACAAAGCAACAGGTTGCGTGTTGTCTTCGCTGTGTCTTGAAATACGGCTCTGCAATTCTTGCTCATACCTGCATGCTGTCTTTTCTTCTCTGTTTTGGTGAAATTGCACCGTACTGGATGATCACTCACCTAATCATGAAAATAACTCGGGGGATTTGGTGCTAGTGAAATGAACCTCACAGGATATATGTTGATTTTCGACATTTTTTGGTTCATCAATTGCTACTTTGGTCACGCTTTCTATGTTTTCAGACCTATAGTGATTTTCAACCATCCAATTTGTTTTGGAGCTAGAATTTCTGATTATGTTCCCATTTATTGTTATAGACCTTTATATTAATGATGACAGGCTGTATACTCATTTCTGTATCCACTGTTGGATTTATAATAGTTCTAAATTTGCGGACACATGGTTTTCCTGCATGGTATGCACCTCCATGTAATTATGACTACTACACATTCCTTTTCCAATGTTATATGTTCACTTTCTAAATCAACCAATTATTTCCTGTACATCCATCTTTATGTATTTGGTGATGAATACGTGCCATCCTGTATATGCAAATGGGTGTGGCTTTCACACAATATGTGCCACTATGTAGGCCAGGACTATTTATAATACAACTGCAAAAAATTTTGTACAAAATGCTAGCACAAGTGAGTAATTGAGTATACATTTGTAATTATGCAATTTATGCATGCCGATTTTTCTTATTTTATTAACCAGGTATTGTTTAGTTTATCAATGATTATCTGATTTGTTTCATTTCCACCCTAATTTTGCAACAGGTCATTGTAGTGCCAAATGAAAGTTTTTCTCGCATATTGTATTTGGGAACAATATTTATTTTTATTGTCTCACAGAATATCATCTTGGACAACTGAAGGCAAAAATTGCAAAGTTGAGGACACAATTATTGGAGCCTCCAAAGGTATTTATGATAAGTATTTAATTAAAATCTCTTTTCCTTGTAATTTTGGTAATAGAATTAGATGATCTTGTGAAGCTATTGTTTTGTTGTTTCTGGGTCAATTTCACTGAATTGGTTCATTCCCTTCAACTTCAAAGTTTTTTTTTGAGTAACATGCTCTAAAAATGAGAAATAGTCTTAACATGGAAGTTGATTGATTTTCTATTGTTACATCTGCCATCTCATTTTGGTCATATAGGGTTCCAGTGGAGGAGGAGATGGTTTTGAAGTCACAAAGTTTGGGCATGGTCGTGTTGCGCTTATTGGATTTCCCAGGTATCTCTCTTATTCCAGCAAATTGAGTACCACAGTGTTGCGTTTCTAGCCTTTCGGTTTGTGGCTGCGGTAGGTTTATAATTCTTGTACTATGTTATAATCAGTAGGAGAATCTTGTATGTTCCAGATATATCATCTGCTTCCTTGTGTTCTTGACGCATGCCTGTCTGTCAAACTAACTACGATTGCTATTGGCTTGTATATAATGGAAAACTGAAATCTGGATCATGGTTGTCAAGGCGTCGCCTAGGCGGCGCTAAGGCGTCCTGGCCGGGAGGAGCTCGCCGGACGATCGCCTACTCGCTGGCCGGAACAAAGCGTCACTGGGCCGTCGCGGCCTCGCTGGCCGTCCTTGGCGTCGCCGGCGGTCGGGCGGCCGCCTAGGGTTGGGAGGAGGACGGGATAAGTCGCGAGGTCGGTTGAGGACCAGCCGTATCGCCATTCCCCCGTTCGTCCGGCCGTCCGCCGCGCATCGCCACCACTAGATCCGTCGTCTCCAACGCCGGCGCCCGCCTAGATCGGCCTCGCATCGCCTCGCCGCCGCGCTGCGCCTCTGCCTCGCTGCCGCTGCGCCTGCGCCTCGCATCCGGCGTTGCGCGCTGCGCCCTCGCCTCGCATCCGGCGATGCACACTTTGCCAGCCGCTTGATGCTCGAGCCGCCACAGAGACGTGGATTGAGGCTAGGGTTGTGAGGAATTAGGATTGAGGGTAAATGGGCCTTCCTATTGGGCTGTGTGAGAAGTGAGTGAAATTGGTGGGCTTATGGCTATAAGCCTATAATATAATAGATTTAGCCCAATTACATGCATACATGTATTACTCTTACTATATGAATGAGTGAATGCATTCATACAAGTATATATGTCATAGATGTATTGGTGATGATAATATTTTTGGTAGCCTAATCTCTAGGTGTCCATACAAGGTATATATATATGTATTGGTGATAATGTGATATACTAAAAATGTTGACCTTCGCCTAATTCTCGCCTAGGCGCCCGCCTAGTCGCCTAGGCGTCCAGGCGATGGGCTGGCGCCTCGCCTCGCCTTGTCGCCTTGACAACCTTGATCTGAATTATCTGATGACCCAACTCAAGCTATATAAGATGTCTTACTTTCTATTATCTAGTAGTAGGATCTCATGCCCTTTTTGATATGGTTACTAACTTAAACTGAAAATTTCTTTCTTGTTTGTACTGCAAAGCATAGAAGGCTCAATCTAGTTATTTGTTCAGATTTGTAACGTCAATATGATTCATGCATTTTTCATAATTCATATTGCAGTGTTGGAAAGTCAACTCTTTTAACTATGTTAACTGGGACACATTCTGAAGCTGCATCATATGAGTTTACAACCCTCACTTGCATTCCTGGTATTATCCATTACAATGATACCAAAATCCAGCTTCTTGATCTTCCTGGTATCATTGAAGGAGCCTCTGAAGGCAAGGGTCGTGGTAGGCAGGTAAATGCTATTATCAGTTTAATTGTTATGATATGTGCTGAGTTCTTTAGCCACAAATCACTCCATGATACTATTTTTTTAAGTTACATCATTGTTCTTGTTTTCAGGTTATTGCTGTCGCCAAGTCATCAGATCTTGTGCTGATGGTTCTGGATGCCTCAAAAGTAAGTAGTACAACTGTATCAGCTTTGCTTCATTGCTTGCGCATCCCTTTTTATTATATTTTCAGAAAAGCTAAGTTTTTTAAGGTAACGATGATTCTATGGTAGGAGAGAAGGGGGAAAAGAGAGGGAATGGACACATGTCCAGGACTCCAGGTCTTTTTGGGTAGTACGCTGCTCTCCTTCATCGTCAATAAAATATTCCAGTCCCCATAAATTGGATCTGATTCTCAAGAGCAGCTAAAATATCACCTTTTCCTAGCAGCATCTTTTCAACTCTAAAGTTCTCAACTAATCCCTTCAGCTAATTTCTCAAGTACCTTCCTTTGGAAGTACCTTTGTATATTTCATATTATAAGATTATGTTATTTGGGAGAAATTTTAGGCTGCAAATTCGAAGTTAGAAAATCTTAAAGAACAAATTTGAAACTAAAAGAATAATGTTTCTTTGAGGGGAAAAAGTGTTAAAAAATTGACAGTTTGAGAAGAAGAGAAAATTTCAGGAAGACTCTAAACAAATATAAGATTAGGAACACAAAAAAATGCTTAAAAATCATATTGTAGCAGAGGGCTTGGGTAGGTATTATTAGTTTCCTTTTTATTTCAACATAGCATGATAATTGTGATATATGTTCAACACTAGATGTTTTCAGTTTTTCTATTAGCAACTAAAATCCTGTAATATTACTTAGTAAGTTGAACATCAAGTTCAATTAAATTCTTCATGTTTGTTGCTGAAAAATTGCTAAATTATAGAAGAGAAATTTATGCTCCATCTTTCAATCAACGGTACAGTTACTTCAAACTTCTTACGAAATCTTAGTCAAGGGTGTAGATAAAGAGATGGGGGCATAATGGAGTGTGATTTTGATACGGATCGGCAGCAGCAGTGAAGGCACTGGGGCCGTGTGTATGTGCGCCGTAACCTTAAGGTGGGTGCACGGCACATGCCTAGAACAGCACCCCAGATAGCCGGTAATACCTAGCAATACTAATCAAGTTATAGATGAGGAAGATGCAGTTTATTGACTGCCCTCCCATTACAAACTGTCTCCTCTTTTAAAGAGAACAGCAACTGTTTCCTAACCTGCTGGGAATAAGAGTCCCAGTCGGATTGAACTGATTAAAGATGAGGGTGGTTCCTAACCTGCTGGGAATAAGAGTCCCAGTCAGTTTGAACTTATTAAAGATTCAAGAGTTTAGTTACAAGGCAGAAGGTCTCCTGATCTGAGATCTGGCGATCGCTTCCAGCTTAACAAGTTACCTTTCACCGCGGCCTCCTCAACTCGTTTCTTTGCTTCAAGATCATCCAGATCCATCACCACTCACCAGCTCCTCCTACCCCCGAACACATAACCGATTTTTTATTAAAAAATTAAGAAAAATTAATTAAATACATTATTTTCCTTTTTGTATGTGATTGCACATGATCCGAGCATTTTCTGAGTTCTATTTGCTTATTAGATTCTTGTTCTAAATTTCATTTCAGAGTGAAGGACATCGCCAAATATTAACTGGAGAACTTGAAGCTGTTGGACTCCGTCTCAACAAAAGGCCTCCTCAGGTATACACTTAGTGTGAAATCGGACAAATCCAAATGGATGTAAAACAACTATAGAGAAGGATACTCTATGCAACATTGAAATCATAAGTTGGATCCTGCAGAGCTCAAACCAGGGTTACAGGGCATTCATTTTATCTGTTTTCGAGAAATAGAACATCCTGAGTGTCCTGGTCGTGATTTTGATATGCACCTTCAGAGCTCAAACCATGGTTACAAAGCGTTCATTTCATCTGTTTTCGAGAAATAGAATATCCTGAGTGTCCTGGGCGTGATTCTGATATGCAGAATGATTATGCCAAATCCACATTATTACCATCAAGTAAATCTGGACCATTCTTGAGAATAGCCGAGTGCAGGTTCCCTTGCCACTCTTGGGGCATGGTGCCACAAAATCTGAATTGAATGATCTGTTTTGCATGGGTGTGTAAATCTGCTTATAGCAAATATAGCAGCGACATAAGCCAGTTCCGGCATAGATCTATCTGACAGGGTGTATAATTGAGCCAATGTTCACCAAGTCGCTAAACGCTAGACTCTTATCGGGCAGCAGACCAGCGCTTAGCACCTACTCACCGATTAGACCATCTCTTTGATGAGAAATAACAATGCACATATCATATACTGTGTACAGAAGTCACACTAAATTTAGTTGGACTGTGGTTATCATGGAAAAGTTGGTGTAAATCAACGGTTGTCTTAGTGTGGAGAGTTATTAAGGTTCTTGATCACATTTTGTGAACATCCAGTACAACTATTTTAGTACCTGAGGTGTTTTCCTATGGTCTATGGACAAGTGCTAATATGAACTATGTAACTCGACCAACTAGCTCTGTGAATCAAGTCTTAACACATGGCCTATGGCTATCCTCAAAATGAGGCCTTGGCATGTAGTTAGTTTGTGTTGTAAACTCTGCCAACTATATATTCTGTTGATTATGGAGCACTTCATATCATAGTTGTCACGGCGGTCCGGCTAGGCGCGGCAAGCCTGGACCGCCTGGACGCCTAAGCGCCTAGGCGATGATTAGACGATAAAAATAATAAATAATAAATAATATCTTATATGACATAGAATTAAGTCGAATATGCTGAAATATACCTTATATGAAAGGAAATTAGAGATGACAAGCAAGCAAATACGTAGTTCCAAATAGAAAGGCATAGATAGTTCCAAATAGAGCCATCAAGAATCAATAAGTAAGACATAAGCATTAGTAAGCAAAGCAGCAAGCATCCAGCCATCAAGCATCAGTAAGCATCAAGCAAGCCATCAAGCATCAGTAAGCATCAAACAAGCCAACAAGCATCAGTAAGCATCAAGCAAGCCATCAAGCATTAGCATAAGACATCAAGCATTAGTAAGTACACCAATGGACAGATTACTAAAGCATAAGACATCAAGCATAAGAGTATAAGACATCAAGTATTACTTGCGGCTTGCCAATGGACAGATTACTAAAGCATCAACATCAGTAGTACTACAATGCACATTCACAAAAAATCGTAGAGGGGAAGGCGTAGAAGCAGAGGGGATCTCACTGGAGGCGCCGAGGTGGAGGGCCTGGAGGCTCGGCGTAGGCTCGGAGGTGGAGGCGGACTGGCGGAGGCACCGAGGCGGAGGATCGGCGGCGGCGGCGAAGACGGAGGCAGAGCCGCAGAGGCGGAGGCAGAGGCTCGGCGGCGGAGGCTCGGAAGCGGAGGCTCGGAGGCGCCGAGAAGGAGGCGCTGAGGCTCAGAGGCGGTGGCTCGGCAGCGAAGACGCGGCGGCGGAGGCGCGAAGGAGTTAGGTTTAGGGTTGCCGGTTGTGTCCTCTGTCCTCATCAGCCGAACGGCCCGAACCTTATCACCCGAACCCTCACCCTCACGCTCCTCGTGCCTGGGCGACCGCCCAAGTCCTCCCGCCGTGACGTCCAACTGCCCTTATCATCGCCTGGACGCCTGGACGGGCGCCTAACTCACTCCAGGCGAGGCGGCCGCTCTAGGCGTCGCACTCTGGCCGACTGGACGCCTAGTCGTCGCCTAGGCGACGACTTGACAACTATGCTTCATATGTACTTTTATACATTTTATATTTCTTTCTGGTCTATTAATCACTTATATGTGTACAAACAGATATACTTCAAAAGGAAGAAGACTGGTGGGATTTCTTTCAACAGCACGGCGCCATTGACTCATGTCGATGAGAAGCTCTGCTATCAGATACTGCATGAGTACAAAATTCATAATGCAGAGGTGCGTGTGTGGCTGTGTGCAGAGTGAGTGTGCATGTGCATAACTCAACTATTTGGTTTACTTTAGGTGCTATTCCGTGAGGATGCTACTGTGGATGATCTCATTGATGTCATCGAAGGAAATCGGAAGTACATTAAGTGTGTTTATGTATATAACAAGATTGATGTTGTTGGTATTGATGATGTGGATAAGCTTGCTCGGCAACCAAATTCGCTTGTGATCAGCTGCAATTTGCAGGCATGTTTCATCTTTCACCTTCTTTCGCTCAATTAAACTTTCATATGCTCCTTGATTTATTTGTGGCATGTGTAAATGTTAAATTGTTGTGTGGCCATCTTTAAAATCACAGTGCACTCAGATATTGAGTTTTGTAATCTCTCCAGTTGGTTCCATTTCTTTCTTCTTTTTGTGTGTCTTTTATCTTGGATGTAACAGAAACTATTTCTTCTTCACAGCTGAACTTGGACAGGCTACTAGCAAGAATGTGGGATGAAATGGGTCTAGTGAGAGTGTATACAAAGCCGCAGGGTCAGCAACCTGATTTCACAGATCCAGTTGTTCTCTCTACTGTACGTTTCTTCTCCGTTATGTCTTGCACTGCCTGCTATTCTAAGGAACACATCCTGCTTGATTATTGTGGTTTTGTGCCATCAGGATAGAGGTGGCTGCACAGTCGAGGACTTCTGCAATCATATCCATAGGAGCTTGCTTAAGGATGTGAAATATGTGCTTGTATGGGGAGCCAGCGCGAGGCACTATCCGCAACATTGTGGCCTTGGTCATGTTCTTCAAGATGAGGATGTCGTCCAGATAGTGAAGAAGAAGGTTATTATTACCTTCCCGAGGCTGAGTTCATCACATCTTTTTTTGAAAGAAAGAAGTTCATCACATCTTATAAAGAACAATAAAAAAGATACCCATATGCGGTGTACATATGAGATTATCAGTTTTAATTAATAGCAGTGTATGCTGACTGCTCTACCAATTTCTGCAACCATGCTAAACCAGTGATCTGAAACTTTCAGGACAAGGAGGAAGGCGGGCGAGGCCGTTTCAAGTCGCACACGAATGCTCCTGCTCGGATATCCGACAGGGAGAAGAAAGCTCCTCTGAAAACATGATGATCCGATCGCCAAGCGCAACGATGTGGGCTTCTCTCCAAATCAAATGAACAGGCTTTGGATCAGATAATATGGAACTAGTTGAGCTGGATGCTACTTTTGTGCAGCCCTATTTTGTGCCCGAAGGCCCATATTTATGTACTCTCACCTGGTATCTGGGCACAACACCAGTGCAGTGCCACTATGAAAAATGCTGTATTTATTCAGGTAGTGTGTGTGGTGCTGCTGCCATATGTGGCTTTCGTTGCCATGCTGAAATAACTGAATGTTTTGCCACGAAGCTTTGCAAAGATAGTAAAAAAGTTATGGATGCTACCAGTTATTATACCTGAGTTTGGAAAGGTAATCCTTTTTCTTCTAGATCAAAAGGTTACTCTTATTGGTAACTGGTAAGGCTAATGGCCTCCAAATTGAGAAAAAAAAAGAGAGTATTTGACCCGCTTCAAAACTCTAGCTGATTCACTCCAGATGCGAGCGACGTGTCGAGCTGCGATTGGCGTGACCAGCGCTTTCCGCGTCATCGCGAAGCGGGCTTATCGTATCATCACGCGACCCGTTAAGGGAGCTGTGTTGCGGATTATAACTTAAACGGGTCCAAATCTCCGACCCGTAAACCCACCTCTCGCTCTCGCTCGTCCCCTCGTCTGATCTCCCGCTGTGTCGCCGGCGATGACGCCGCCGCCGCCGCCGCTGCCGGCCTCGGAGAGGCGGAAGTATCCAGCCGTCGTCCTCCTCTACGTCACGCTCGCCTTTCTCTTGCTTATGCTCCTCTCCTCCTACTCCCCCCGCTTCCAGCCCCACGGCCGCAACCTCCACCGCCGCCTCAAGCTCCATCCCAAGAGCTCCTCTTCCTCCTCCGCCTCATCCTCTGGAGCCACCTCCGATGGGTCCATAGGAAACGGGGGGCAGCAGCAGCAACACCACGCGGCACCCTTCGACCCGGCCATCGCCGAGCTGGAGCGGCGGCTGGAGGACAAGGAATGGGAGCGCGAGCACTACCGCATCCTCCACGGCGACGAGGCGGACGAGCACATGAAGGAGTGGGAGGAGTTCCTCAAGGAGGAGGAGGACTTCATCAACGACGACGAGCGCTTCAACCTCGACGACCGCATCCGCGCGCTCTTCCCCAAGATCGACCTCGCCCCGCAGGACGGCTTTGTCTCCCTCGACGAGCTCACCAGGTGGAACCTCGAGCAGGCCAGGGCCGACCAGCTCCACCGCTCCGCCAGGGAGATGGAGCTCTACGACAAGAACGGAGACGGGATCATCTCCTTCGGGGCCTTCCGGCCGCTGCACGAAGAGGCCCATGGTAATTTGCCAAAAAGTTCTGCCTTTGTTTGCACAGCAAGTCAGCAAGAGAACAATATATGGAGAAAAATCTTTCAGACGATGCAGAGCGAGCTAATTAATTAATTATTTGCAGGAGAGGGTAATTCTCTGGGGTTCCCGTGGTGGAAGGAGCAGCACTTCAATGCTTCGGACGCAGACGGAGATGGTTTCCTGAATCAAGCTGAGTTTAATGAGTAAGCATTCATTTGAGTTGTACCAAAGATCAAGTTTTTCTTATGATTATTGATTGTTCGTTAATGTTTCCCTTCTGAATTGTTGCTGTCACTTCAGCTTCCTTAATCCAAGTGATTCGGAGAATCCCAAAATTATCAACTTGATCTGCAAACTAGAAATAAGGTGCATGCTTCTTCAACCTTGTGACCATTTTGTATCATAGTAATATACAGTTTACATAACTTTTCAGTAGCATGGCTGCAAAGACCGTGAATTGCTTCCATATTGGGTTTTAATCGTAAAAGGCGCGTAAGCTCAATAAGAATCATTCTGTTGTGTTTGAGTCCCAAAGTATCAAATCATGTCCTCTAATTGTTAGGGGCGTGCATTCGGTTTTTTTGGGCCAAATCGGTTTGGTTTTTAAATATTTTGGCTTTTGGAAATTGGCTACCGAATTTCTCATACCAAAATGAAAAACTGAGCCGAATTAGCCGAAATATTTCGGTTTGGTTAATTCGGTTTTTTGGGCAACCGGAATATGAATAAGCACTAGGTTGTTGGTGATTGAAAACAAAAAGGAATCGACCAAGCAAACAAGCAATGAAGCAAACAATACATTGCAGGATAGTTCAGTTGATGGTGCCATTTTTGAAACTTAAAACTGAGATGAGATCCCCTGACTCTGGAGTCCAGACGGCCACCTAGGTCACTCGGTGGCCCAAACGCTCAGTGCTAGTCGTAGATCACCTATCGCCGCCCTCGCCTTGCCGCACTGGCGTTGTGGCGCAGTTGCGTGGCGGACTGACGATGGTTGGAGGCGTTATTGGGTGAGCACATGGGTTGGTAGGATGGCGGCGGCAATTGGTGGATGGCTCGGCGGAGGCTAGTAGATGTTGCGGCAAAGACAGGTGGGATGGCGGGGGCCGCGGGGCGGTGGTCCAGTGGTTCCTATGACAGGCGGGATTGCAAGGCCATGACAATTGGGAGGATGGCATGGTGGTAGCGGGTGGTGGGGGCTGTGGCAGCTAGTACTCAAGCGGATGGGATTGCATGGCAGCGATGACTGGCTGGATGGCGCGCTGCCACGGCGACGAGTGGCAGCGGCTTGGGTTGAGAATTTGGGGACACAGTAGATTGGGCGTCTCAGCATCTGGGGTCTAGGGATGGTGATTCGATTAGTGGCGTGCTGTCAAGTATTGACGGGCCGAGCAGATCAACGGAGGTGGAGTTGTTGAACTGGGTCCGGAGCCGAAGGAGCGCTATTGTACATGGGCTATTCGGTTCTTTGGTGATTTCGGTTTCTGGAAGCAAAAAATCGAACCGAACACCGAAAACCAAATAATACCAAAATAAAAATTCGAACCAGAAACCGAAAACTTCGGTAATTTGGTTTCGGTCTAAAAATAACCACCCCTACTAACCGTTGAGAGTTATATACTTGCGAGATTAATCTTAGTCTTAAAGCACTATATTTGCAATTTCATGCTATAGTGGGGAATAGGATTCAGCTAGAAAGTGATACTTGCTACTAGATACTAGGATGATATTTCCAAGGCTGTTCGGGTTTTGTTAAAACTAGTAGGCTACCATTGACAGGTAGTAATTGCCACTTTGCTGATAATCCTGAGTAACTGATAGATTCCACCTACCTTAATGCAAATTGATGGTTCAAAATTTTACCATGGTCATGTATGTAGATTATGTTGTATGTATGAGCCAATTGGGCCTGTCTAGCCCATGAAGCTGAGCCGGCCCAGCCGACTGCGGCTAAGGCACTCGATGCCCTAGCCCTAGTCGGGCGACTAGGTGGAAGCGAGTCAAGAGGGGAGCGAGAGGGAAGAGGTGGTGCTGGAGTCGCGCTGCGCGGCGGCAAGGTGGTGGTGTCCTCTGCAACTGTTGCCCCCACTCCGCCTCGGGTGCTCTTGTATAGGGGAGGTGAGTCCCTAGGTTGAGAAGGCGAGATACAACTGATTTTCCCCAATTTGCAAAATCCCTTATCCTATAAAATCTGTGCTTGAAGGGTGGATTCTTGGCTACCCTTTATCCTTGTGTTGTTTTTGCTCTTTATCGGTACTCAAATCACTTTGTGGATGCCATGTTAGTGAGTAATCCAAGGTGTTTTTGACTACGTTCTTGGAGGAACAACAACTTGAGGTCTTCGGGGAGAGCTAAGTTTGCCGGTGCTCTCTGTTGCTAAGTGCTTGATTGATCTTGGTTGGTTCGGTTCGTTGCCGAGTGCTTGATTAATCTTGTTGGCTCGGTTCAGTGAGTATGGTGCTCAGTTTTTGAGTGGTTTGTGTAGCAAGTCCATCGAGGCTTGCTTGGTGAAGCTATCTCCCATGGCCAGAGAGTTGCCAGAGAGTTGATTCTGGTTCTTGAGCACCTTTTGCTGCATCTCGGGATCTCCTGGTGAAATTGCCTTACTCGGTGGTCTGGCTTTGTATCTCCGAAACATTTGCCGGTGAGTATGCGGCTTTGCAACAGCGATATTATTTTCCGGGACATCATCTTCGATGAGCCTAGCATGCTGCACTGACTGTCAGTCGGTGCTTTGTAAGTATACTCAACCTTCTGTCATTTGTACTGCTCTGATTGTGCAAAGGGGCTTGACAATTGATTGTCTTGGGGATCTTGCATGTGGAGTGGCTGTTGTTCGATGAAGATTGGGGTAGAGAGACAATTTGTGACAACACTTTCAGTTTTCATAATCTGAAATATACTTGATTAGTTCAATTGCTTACCATTGACTAAGTGGTCATGCATATATATGCTCATTGTGCTTGCTGTCATTGCTTACTACCTTGCTGTTCTTGATCAATTCCATGCTATTATCAGCAGTAAATGATGCATGATCAGTAGGCTTATCTTGAGTTTGATTCCTATATATATATGATCTTAGGGAATCAATTGATTGGGTTATAATTAACAGTTAAGTATTGAAATCTGTTTCTTGCAAATCTGATTGGTAAGGTTATCACAAATCAGTGTATGATCCTGTTCTTAGTGGTAAGGAGGTCTTTTAATTAAGGCAGCCCGACATCTGAGAACACACCAAAAACAACTTGAACTTTTGTTGCTAGTTGTAAAGCCATTATTACTGTTCATTGTAAACTCATGTGACATAAGCGGAACAAGTAAATATGAGTTGATTCCATGACAAGAATAAACATTATCAGGATTTTCACGAGATATAACCAAGGTTAGGCATCTCAATAGTCATAAATTGGTCAGTGAACCAAACAACTCCATTTTGAAGCATTATACCATCTAAGTACATAAATAATCTGTTGGAAATATTGCGGTATTAGCAAATTTCTTATTAATTTAATTCCAAGCATAATTAATAGCCAGAGAATAATAAAGTCATAAAAGCATAGATATTGAAGCATGATATTAACTAATATCAAAGCATAAGAATAGATCATATTCTTAGCCTCACCCGATGCATTGTTTAGCGCTCAAACAATACATTTATTGGACCGTTGGAACTAGGAACTAAACCATGTCCCATCTCTTTAAAGGTGCAAAATAAATCTTATCACTTCTTTAAAGGCCTGGGCGAGGCTTAGGGTGGATCTGGACTGGGCTTTGGTCAAGACGTCAGGTTAGGTTGGCCTTGTTATGATATGGTTAGAGTCCGTGTCCCTGTATGGTAGGACTTTATCCATTGGTGGGCGAATCCGAATTAATCTCCAGGGGTCCTCTACTATATATATATATATATATATATATATATATAGGGCATTGCCTTGTACAGAAATCAATCAATCTAATAAATAGAGAGCTTTCCCCTTATATGATGTGCTTGCATTGGCGTGTCGTTGATTGGCGTAGGTGAATAATCTAGTTTCACAACACGTTATTAGCACGAGTCTCTACCACAAGAAGCGGAGAATCGTCGACTACGACGAATGACTACTGCCGGCGATTGATCACCCGATCCGATTTGCAATCAACTCGCCATCAAGCCGGCATCCACTCGGATCGTCGAAAAAGTCCGACGCGATTCTATCCTACGCGATAATCAACACATCCGGCATCAAGAACGTAAGTAATCGCGCATGATCAAAATCCTGCAGATTGTCTCAGTGGATGTATTGATCTAATCTACTGTTAGAGATCGTTCTTGATTTGTTATTGTCCATCAAAAAAAAATTATTTTTTAGCACACTATTGGAAGCTCCATACCCTGGGTTTATTTTCTAGCCTTTGCCATGTTTAATATGTGGTAAATTGATTTTTCTGTTACATAAGTAATTCTGAAAATTGCTCAAATATTAACGGAGAATTGCAAAATTTGTTAGAAAATTTTGAGGACATGAGTAGTTGGGATTTGATTTCAGTAATGAAGGAATAGATGCAAGACAATTGGGGTCTAGGAAAACACACATGAGGCTTGGTTCTTTAATTTGCACCCGGAAACGGGAAGTGCTCCCTCCCTCATGTGAGCCCTAGGGGCGGGTTGACCTGGCCATGAGTCGAGCTGACGGAGACATTCATTACCTGTTTTCACTCTCAACCAACAAGAATTACATAAGATGTAATTAGCATTATGCCGTGTTTAATTGATGTTGGGATTTATTTTCTGTTATTAAGTAATGCTGAAAAATTGTTGTATAATTAACAGAAAA
This sequence comes from Rhipidocladum racemiflorum, assembly GCA_036346355.1. Taxonomy (NCBI): domain Eukaryota; kingdom Viridiplantae; phylum Streptophyta; class Magnoliopsida; order Poales; family Poaceae; genus Rhipidocladum; species Rhipidocladum racemiflorum. The sequence goes on from CM070569.1 coordinate 8,038,388, forward strand.
TGGCTAAATGCTAGGAAAATTCTGGAAAATTATGATAATTATCTACTGAATAGATATAAACCAAAACTTTATTGATTCAATGAGAATGCATGCAATATAATATTTTACCAATAGTAAAATTTCGTATTGCTTGCAGCCTTGCATATAGGATATGTCTGACATCGCAAAAAGGGAATTTGCTGTGCTTGCCCTGGATGGCAGCAATTATCTCACGTGGGCGATGGATGCCAAAATCAACCTAACAGCTAGAGCATTTGGAGCTGTTATTGCCCGGCTTTGGTGCACTGTCTGTGCTCGAACATAAAATGCGTTGCTTTACATTTCAGGAGGCACCATCTTCATCAGGACACAAGGCCGAATACTTGATGGAGGAGGCCCGTGGTATTATGGAATTCTCGAAGGAACGATATAACCAAAGAAAGATTTGTGTTGTTGCGGAGGCTGCGAGAATGAACCCTCCTACGCTTTCAGGATTTCAAATCTGTGGCAGCATATAATTCTGCAATGCATAAACTTGTCGCTAAATTAACATTTTATCACTAGAAAGTTACTGATGCTGAAATGATCGACAAAACCTTGTGCAACTTCCACCCCAACATGATGATACTACAGCAACAGTACCGTCATGCAAAGTACAAGAAGTACTCTGAGCTTATTAGTGTTATGCTAGAAGCAGAAAAACATGATGAACTCCTGTTGAAGAATCATCATGCAAATGCTAATGGAAATCAAGCATTGCCCGAAGCACATGCTACCGCTCAACAGGCTAGTAATAACCATGGCCGTGAAAAAGGTCAAATGCATAAGGGGAATAAATGGAAGAATAGCAGAAACCAAAAGGGAAAGGGCAAATCCCAATGGAAAGGTAAAGGGAAAGGTACTGGAACCTTCCAGAAGCAAGGTCCAGCCAATAAGGCATCTAACCCCCCTCAGTCGTGTTTTATGTGTGGGTGCGTTGGCCATTGGTCACGTACCTGTCGCACCCCAAAGCACCTGGCGGAACTTTACATGAAATCCACTGGGAGATTCTAGAAGAATCAAGAAAAAAAGGTTGAGGCACACTTTGTTGAACAAGAAGGTGGGAAGAAGGACGACAATGTCGCTGACCCTACGATCGAGTTCAAAGAAAGCCTTCTCGGATATGGTGACTCGTCCATGGAGGAAGATGACCTTGGTACTGAACTTGTGGAATTCCAGAAGAATACCAATGTTCCCCAGGAGGAGGAACATGACTTATATGGGGACTTGCAATAGTTTCCTTGTACCCCTTTTTGCTTTATGTCACATTTCCATTAGTTGAGTCTCCTTAAGAGCCTCATATTATCCGTTTGAGTATTTATGTTCCTGCATGAACATTTGATTTATGCTCCTGTTGAGCAATTATCAATAATAGTCAAATAAGGTGTTTTTCCAGAATATCTGCTCATTCTTGTGCTATGCTTGTCCTCTATTCTACAATTTTTCCTGATGCAATAATTGTTTGATTGTTAAGTCATACCTTTAATATAGAACAAATTATAATCCAACGAAGAAGGAATAAATTTGTCTAGAAGACAGCTATACCACACTAAGTGATTTGAAAATTATGATTATCGCCAGAAGCGATGATCTTATAGTTGGCACTGGAAGAATGTCATATTATACCCTGAGTCCAGTTGTACTCATTTATATCTTAAAGACATTGGTCTGAATGATACCCATATGCAGACATAGAAAGAGAATGGTACTGAATACCTACTCATGGCTAAGTTTAATGGGTGTAATAAATATGTGGTTGAAAAACTTCCTCCCTTCTTCTCTGGGTTATACTACGCATATATAAAACCTGAAGTTTGTGTTGCGATAAAAACCAAGAGATATTTAAAGATCTTGTAGATTGACTAGGTAATCTTGAGTTGAATATTATGATAAAATAATTAGTAATTTTGCCGGCCATAGCATAAAGACTTTCCTAGACCTGAAGATTTCTTATGCCCTGTTTGTGCTATAGGAAAATTTACAGTTAAATCCTCTAACTTTTAGATGAATCACTGAATTTCCTAGAAAATTCGAAGTGATATATATGGACATTTTCAGCTCTTGTTGGGCCCTTTCAGATATTTTATGTTTCTTATCTACTAGGAACAATGCTTCTGCCAAAAAAAAAAAAAAAATTAATTGCCCAAAGCCTCCTTTCCAGAAGAAAGAATCAAGTCTATTCAAATAGACAATGCTAACAAGTTTAACCTCAAAAGCATTTATTGATTATTATGTGGCCCTGGGAATTAATGCAGAACTTTTAGTACCTCATGTCCACACATTAGAATGGCCTTGTAGAGTCATTATTAAAGGAATAAAATTTATTGCTTAGCCACTTTTGCAGAATAGTAGGTACCCACCGATTCAGACCACTGTGATCTTGCACACCGCGATATTAATTCAACTCAAATCAACTGCATATTATGGAATTTCCCCGTTGCAGATAGTGCATGGAAGCAGGGTTATTAGAACGTCGTTTACACGACGTTTAAACGTCGTGTAAACGAGAGAACGAGTCCCAGCCTCGGAACGTCGGCGTTACGCTGCCGCCAGAACGTTACGAACGTCGTGGAAAGACATGAAAACGTGAAAACGACGTGGAGCAGTGGAAGCGGAGGGCGTTGCCGATGGAGAGGGTGGCGCGGCGGCGTAGTAAACAGCGGCTCGTGTACATGCTCTGGCGGCCACGAAGAGCTCTTCGGTGCTTGTACCGAATTGGTGCCGGAACGTCACCTTGGCCAGCCTGGCCGGGTCGTGGATGACATCGGTGACCACACCTTGAGGTACGCAGTGCCGCCGAAGTCGGCGAGCGGAGGAGAGGCAAAGCGGCGGTGGCGGAGACAAAGAGGAGGCGGCGGCGGAGGCAAAGAGGAGGCGGCGGCGGCGGAGGCAAAGAGGAGGCGGCGGCGGCGAACGGGAAATGGGGGCTCGGGGCGGCTAGGGTTATATAGGGGGCGGCAGGGGGTTTTGGGGTGGGGCCATGGGGTCAGTGTGAGAGAGGCTGGGTTAGTGAGGTGTGGACTAGGCTGTGATGGGCCGGAGTGAATCTGTCTGGTGGGCTGCATGCTGGGAGATTGAGAGATGAGACATTGAGATATTGAGATGGCATATGGCCTCAAATTATATGGAAAAAAACTACAAAATCAAGGTACATATGATATATATTTGCTCTCATATTTGTTTTACAATGGTGTCTAAAACTACGTTTCAACGTCCGTTTAAACGTTTAAAAGTTAAAAAGGGGGTGGGTCGTTTCGTTCTCGTTTTACGTTTTAATAACCTTGCATGGAAGAGAATTAAGTATTTCCCATCTGCGAAAATTCTGGCTTTGTTGTATACATGCCAATCTCTCCACCACAGCGTACCACCATGGGACTTCACTGGAAGTTGGAGATCTGTACACGGTTCGGTACACTAATTGTACTAAGGACTTTTCCGACATTAGGGGGAGATAAGTACCACAATAAAGAATGCCGAGTCTTTAGATCCACGCACTAAAGAGACCGAACTTGAAGTTCAAAAAGTAATAAATCTGCAACAAATATGCTAATAATCTGCATGAAATAGTATAGTTCCAACCAGAAGATATTGGGCTAATATTAAGACTTTACTCATATACCTCTAAGGTACCTAAGATCTTGGATTGTTTTTCCTGAAAAACCAAGACTTAATCATGGGGGAAAGTATGGATGTTGGCTATCTGTCTGATCCCCCACAGTGCCAAAATTAAGACTGGTTTTGTATTTCTCTGCAGTGATACAGCTATTTCTTGGCGGTCTTTCAAACAGACTTTGGTAACCACTTCTACCAACTACTTAGAGATTTTATCTTTGTATGAAGCCTCACGGGAATGTGTTTGGCTAAGACGTGTAATTAACCACGTCCAGAAGTCATGTTGTATGAATACCGTCGATACCCCTACTATTATCTTTGAAGATAATGCTGCTTGTGTTGCACAAATGCAAATGAGTTATGTAAAGAGCAATATCACGAAGCATATTGCCCCTAAGTTCTTCTATCCTCACGAACTCCAGAAGAACGGTGAGGTAAAAATAATGCAAACTAAGTCGTGTGAAAATCTAGCAGATTTATTCACAAAATCTTTGCCAAAGTCTACCTTCCAACGGTACGTCGATGGCATTGGAATGAGGCGACTTAGAGATTTGCAGAGTTCAGGGGGAGTAAATCCTGAACCATAATCCCATTTGCTTGATCCTGAAGATCATAGTTTATATCTTGAAGATTATAAGTTGTGCTCTTTTCCCCTTAAGTGAGTTTTCTTGAAGTTTTTCACATTAAGGTTTTTAATGAGGCAACTAGTGTAACACGGAGTGCGAGTGCAATGTACTCTTTTCTCCATCCCTTTTTTCCCACTGGGTTTTTGATAGGAGTTTTTAATGAGACATGTGCATTCTCTAGGGGTCCTTTACTATATATATATATATATATATATATATATATATATATATATATATATATATATATATATATATATAGGGCATTGCCTTGTACAGAAATCAATCAATTTAATAAAGAGATAGCTTTCCCCTTATATGGTGTGCTTCTCCTTTTGTTTGTGTGCTTGCATTGGTGTGTTGTTGATTGGCGTGGGTGAACAATCTAGTTTCACAACAGGCCTTACGCTATGTTTGTCTTGGGTAGGACTTACCCTGGTCCTGACCTGGCCATTGATCAAAGGTCTAGCTTTTCTGAAGAGAATCATGAAATGGTACTAAATGCACATTCGTATTAAAGTTGTATCACCTATTTATCAGGTAAGTTTTCATGTTATCAGATGTAAATCTTACCCTTATAATGTTGGCACTTGGCAATTAAAGTTCTTTTAACCTCATTGATACAACTATAGATGTTAAATCCATTTTTTCCTTCATACTTAAAAAATTTAAAGACAAGTAGACAACACCATGTACTAAAATCTCACACACATATGCCAAATATTATCTTAAACCTGTTGCAGCTTGCAACAAATGGACCAGATTCTAGTAAACCCTTCAAAATGAGGCGTACCTAAAAATCTCTTCAAGCTGGGGCTACTCCAAAGGAACTTTTGAAATATTTTTTATCGTGTCTGGAAACCTGTCGATTTTATGACTATAATTTTCTAAAGGTGAATGTTCCTGTCATTATTTCATTATTTGTGTGCATTATAAGAGAGCGCTCACAGTTTCCTTGAGCTGACATTTGAAATTCCTTACCGGCTTACCCATTATGCCCATATCCAGGCAGAGGGATAAAGATGGTGATGAAAAGCTAAACTTTGAAGAGTACTTAGATGGGCTACATGACCATATACATGGTTATGATGATGAGAATGCAGATATTTCCCATGTTGGGAACATAACAGTCGCAAAGGAGCGATTTTCCAAACTTGACAAAGATAATGATGGGTATGCAAGTCGAGCGTTAATTAAAGATTTTTTATGACACACATTCTCTTACTGAATTCATCATCAACTTATCTTTTTATGCATTTGAAAAAAAAAGTCTTTCTTTTATGTAGGTTTATTTCGGAGCATGAACTGGAACCTGCTCTGGACAAGCTCCATCTTTCGGAACGCTATTATGCTAGACAGCAAGCCACCCATGCTATTTCAGAGGTTTAATTCACATTTGCCTCTGAGCTTCTGCTTTCCATTTCTGCTATCCATTGTGTCCTCAGAATATTGCTCCATGCTCTCTTGGTTATGCATATGTTAACCTTTGATCTTTGCTTTACTAGTTCAGGATACATTGGGATGCTTTCTTTATGTCTATATGTGCGTGATCATAAGACACTAGACATACTATAGGAACTATTCAGTTCTAATTTCTAATTTTTTAGTTTAGCAATCTCATTTGCATTACAGAAATGATATGGATGTATTTTCAAAAAGTTGGTAATGCTCACTTACCATCAGGTAAGACTATGTGCCACTTGCTCGTAAGTGTGTTGTGAATTTTCAGGACATGTTTGTAGATACAACAAGAGTCTTTCTACTATTGGTTCACTATCAATTAATTTTCATATTCCAACCAGTGGATGGGCTTACAATTTGTAACAGGTTTAACAGCTTGCTTAATCAAGTTTTGCCAAAAAAAAACTAATATATCATTAATTATTAAAAGTTGACATGTTGGCAAACAAGAGACACTATGAAAAAGCTATACAGTATCTATTCCATACCTAGTGCCAAAATCATTTGTTTCCCATTGCATGATACCATCCGAGTTCAATTCACGGATGATCGGATGTTGTAGGCTTTGCATTATGTGGTTTCTGTTCGCACAAGGTGGATTTATCATTTTAGCTCTTCCTGGAAGCCTAGTGGAAGCATTGGAATCCACATGCCATGGCCTAGTTTCAAGGAAGTAGAACTGGGCTTCTGCTTTGGGTTAAACCATGGGGATTCGAAAGAAGGCATTGGCTTTTGTATTAAAAAAATCCCACAGGAATTGGATTGATTTTGTCCGAATGTTACATTGGATCTATTCTTTGGTGATTTATTTCCAATATACCCAAAAAGGGCTTTAAGGTTAAATAGTCCTAATTTTTTGTATAGAAAACAAAGGATACTGCTTTCTCAGCATGGGTTGGAGCATTTGCCTATACCCTGTAGGAGACCTGATGTTTTGAAACAAATTATAGAAATGAGCTAGTCTATACTTGCACGGTCAAGCACCTTTTTTTTCTCTCCTGTTTGTGTTCTGATATAATTGCAGCTATTTGGTTTTGTTTTTTGGCACCTAATATGTGATCAAGCAAAAGGACAACTGTATTCCAGCATCTTCCTCTTACCCTGGAGATGACATCTACGATTGCTTTATCCAAAAGTGCAGGCGGACAAAGATCACGACGGAAGGCTAACTTTGGAAGAGATGATTGAGAACCCCTATGCGTTTTATGGTAGCGTTTTCCTTAGTGACGACGAAGACTATTCCCACGACGAATTCCGCTGAGACATGTGCAGGTAATCTGTTTCAAACTCAACTACGTACCCAATTCCGCTGGCAGTAGCTGCTCTCTCTGCGCCATGACTAAAATTGCCATGTTTTCGCAGATTATCGTTGGTATCCCAACCATGGAAGGAACAGTCAGCGAGCCCGGCTGTGGCCGGAGGGCTTGGAGTTGCCGTCACATGAGTGGAGTGTCGGTTGGTTCTTTGGGTCGTTCGGTCAAGTGAAACGACAGCTTCCTAATATATAGCGGCAGCCAGTCCACATGCCGAGTTGCTCACCTTCCGTGATCGGATTGAGCTGACATTGCCTCAGTTTTTGTAAAAAAAATGCATGGAGTCTAGGAGGACAATGAGAGCGGAATTGACATGGCAGTGACGAGCGATTATAATGCAAAGCTAGCTAAACCTACCATGCTGTTTGGTTCTGTGGAAGTGGAGCCAATCAACCGTGTATGCTCATGCCTAGCCTCTGGCAAGAGAGGTCCCATTCGATCGATCGGCTGTGAGCTGATCCCTTCTTGTTGAGGCATCGATCGATGCGTCCTGCTGTACGTGCGGCTGCAGATGCATGCGTCAAGCCAACAATTTTCCCTTGTGCATGAGTGCGTTACGGACGGCGAATAGATGGGAATTATTAGGGTGACAAGCCATCGACCGCATTATTCGAATCATCAATTAAGCCTAGTCATCCCTCGTCCGTGTTTGTGTTCCTCGAGTACGGAGGATGCGGGCCGGGTACCCACGTGTCGTGCCATGTCATGTGAGCCCCCGATGATATACGACTCGGAATTCAGGTGTCGTCCCGTGGGGAATGGATAGAGAGTAAGGGTGGATGACAGCCAACTTGGTTCGGTTAAACTCGTTAAGGTAACCAGTCAGCTCAGCTCGATTCATTATCGTAACAGTTCAAATCTTGGCTCGGCTCATTAAAAGCTCGAGTTGGCTTGCTCGTTACAAATGTGAGCATCAGAGCATTGGAAAGAAACAAAAAATACTTTTCAACACTAAGTAGTCAGGAGATAAAATTGTATCATTTCGTAAGAGGCTGTATAGGATATATCCAGGGATGAGTACACAAGATGCTGTTTAGTTTAAGTGAGTTAAATGGTGGTGGTGGAAATACATGCTATTTAGATGCGTACTAGAAGCAAGGTATGGAGCTTGTTTGTGTAACTGAGGCACAAACCTAAACTTCAAGCAGTTAACCAAACAGTAACAACATCTCAGGTCTCAGCACATCCAGTTGCCACTCATATGAATTATAGAAACCTAAACAAATCGACCAACACTCATCTATTCAGGATAACATGTAGCATGCATCCACTCATGCAGGATGAATTGCTTCAAGCAACCAAACATATAAGCACCACATTATCATCAGTATAATAACCCACACGCCAGTTGAATCGCTTTTGTTCTGCTGAACATGCCACGACAAAGATAGAGAGAAATAAAACCAACAAGCAACGGTTGAGCAATGAATCAAATGATACAAGGCAATTAAGTAACCAGATTGGATCCCACAAGACTAATGAGAACTTGACTGCCCTAACCAAAACAACAGAGCAACAACAAGCACTACTACAAATCTGGTCTTCCATACCGGCCCATCAGTACCGGTTATGCATGAATCGATACATCAGTCCCGGTTCAACGGTCTTTTGGTCCGGATGGCACATCAGTACCGGTTCCAACATCAGTACCGGTTGGTTACACCACCCGGTACTAAGCAACCCTCAACCCAGCAGGCTGCTTAGTACCGGTTGGTGTAACCAACCCGTACTGATGATTCCACATCAATATCGGTTTGTGTATTAAACTGGTATTAACACAGTCGACTCTTCATCTTTCACGCGCGCCCTCAGCCAGTCTTTGATCCCCTGCGCGCCTTTTCAATGACAACTCTTCGTGTTCATTAGAATTGAAGTACTTTGTCTCTTCGTCTTCCGATCCTGGCCACCTATAAAACCATGTTTTCGCAGTGTTTTTGATCATCACCGGCCGATCAAACTTCTAACTGTGGCTAGCCGCGCTCCTCTCCGTCTCTAACTAGTACACAAAGGCTTATATCAGATGCACCATCACAACGTCTGTGATGGTGCGTCTGATATACGCCTTTCTGTACTAGTGACCTCGGGCTCTTCCACCGCCACCAGCAAAAGGAAAAGCGCGCGCCGGAGGACAGAGAGGTCAATGATGACGACGATGAGGAGGAGGAGGAGGACGACGACGACAAGGAGGGAGAAGGAGGATGAGGAGGTGTACCAACCGGTACTGATGATCCCACATCAGCATCGGTTGGTATGTTAAACCGGTACTAATGCCCCCTCAGCTAGCGCGCCAAATGGGCTTTGCCCTAGTGGACATCAGTACCGGTTGGGGTTATGACCCGGTACTAATGGAGGAAATTAATACCGGTTAAGGTTATGACCCGGTACGGATGTGGGAATCAGTACCGGTTGCTGTGATGACCCGGTACTGATGCCCACTCATATAAAAATTGGAGATGCTCTGCTCGACTCCCGCCTCTCTCTCTTGCCGCCTCAGTCCAACCTCTCTCCTTCTCGCCGCCACTCCGCCTCAAAACCCCGACATCGAAGACCCTGCACGCATTGTCGTCCTCCTCGCCTCCGACTCCGCCCGCGCAAGCCGCCGTCGGGCTTCGCCTCCGATGACCCCGCCGTCCTCCTCGCCTGCACCCCCCACGGCGGCTCCCCTTGTTGTATCCCCCTCGGTGAGTGCCCTCCCCCCCTCGCCGTCTCCACCCTTGCTGTTTCCCCCTCGGCTTGTGTGTTTGTGAAATGAGACTTGTTGATTGATTGTGTGCCATACATTATTCTCTTTGTCAAAATAAAAATATTGGAATGTGGATGCTGATTATGTGGATATTTACTTAGCACCACTATCATTGGTTCATGTGGATGTTGTTTAGTGTAATACCCCGGCACCTCACGTGCCCAAAGTGCTACCAAAACTTATCCAAATTTTTTTCACAAAAAAACTGCAAGACCTCCCCTGCTAACTGGACATCCACTCAGCAAGCAAAGAGATCACAATATCATTTTCAATCATAAACATTCAAACATCTATTTAGACATTCAAGTAGTTAACTTCTAACAACTATTAATCTTAACATCGCAGAGATCATAATAACCACAACACAGTTATTACAATGATCTCAACTAATTAGCCCTTTGAATTATAAACCACATTGTTCCTCTATCATGACATAACGATGAGTGAAGGTGATGCTATTTCCCATCCCGGTACACTACTACAGAACAGGAAATCCTTGCCGCCATATCACTGCCGGTTGGGCTAGAGCCATCAGTGATAAAATATCACTACCAGTTCGTAAGAACCAATGCCCTGGAAACGTATCACTACCGGTTTGTATAACCGACCGGCAGTGATAACACACTATCACTACCAGTTTATATCCAAAACCGGTAGTGACATATCACTGCCGGTTCTGCGCAGAACCGGCAGTGATATTGGAACTTTTACTGCCAGGTTTACTCTTTAACCGGCAGTGATATGTATTTTTTGAATTTTCCCGTGTAATCTAATCTTATGACTGCCGGTTCTGCGCAGAGCCGGCAATGATAAGTGTAACATCCCAAAATTTTGCTTTTCTTAAAATCATGTGTGATTTGGCACTTTGGTGAATTTTTGGAATTTTCTGGAATTTATTTGGATTTATTTGGAATTTATTTGAATTTATTCCATTTTGAAATAATTAAAGAATTTAATTTTGCAAATAAATTTTTGTTGGAAATATTTTATTTGAGTCCAAAATAATCCAAAATATTTTCCAGAATTTTTTCGGAATTTTTCTGAGTCATTTGCTATTTTTAATGAATTAAATGACCATCGGGAATTATTTTAAATATTAAATCGCTGGAAAATCCAACTCGGCCGTCATCTGTTCATCCGATCGAGTCGGACTTTAGTCCGACCGAGCGTTGACTCGACCGAACTCACTAACCTAATCGATCCTAACCGTTGGATCAAGATCCAACTACCGAGATCCTTGAAACCCGACCGAGCCGTGTTTGGACCCGGACCGTCGCGCGCGATCGTGGCCGCTGATCGCGACACGTGCGATCGCCACGATTCGCGTCTTCCGTAATCGAAGCCGGACTCCGCCGGCAGCGCCGCCAAGTGACCGATTAGTGGCTCGCCGAGCACGCCTCCCGGGGCTATTTAATGCCGGATCGCACCGAGGACTGCCGTGACCCGCGACTTCTTGCCCTAACCGCCCGAGCTTTCTAGCCGTAGGGTTCGCCGGAATCGCTCGCCGTAGTTGCGTGAAGCGCCACCACGTCCTTGCCTGCTCGCTCGCCGCCCGTCCCTCCGCCGCTATCAATTGACCCGGTCAGAAACCCGAAGCGGCGCGTTATTCAAGACACCCTCCATCTGGCCGAGCACGCCCCAACCGCCGCTTGGGTGGTCGCGTCCTCAGCGCCGAGCCGCGAACTCCGCCCGTGAAAGCCATCGCCGACCCCAGAAGCTCCACCAACCGTCCGATCAAGATCCAAAGGCCCGAGATCGTACACGCCACTTGGTGAGTTTCCGCTGAAAATCCTAGATCTAATCCCAACCGTTGGATCTAGATCCGCCCACGATCGATCCACGCGCGCCCCAAGCACATGAGGCCAAACTCAATCCCGGTACCGGATTTCAAACCAACGGCCACGATTGTGCCACGCTGGCGTCGAAGCCGAACTGTCGCGCCCACGCCGTCGTGGTCAGCGACACGACACGCCAGCGTGTCGGGCGACAAGACTGCGTGGCGTCACCCATGGCGTCATCGGTGGGACCCACCCGACCGGTGGCCGAGCCCAGCCGACGCCAAGAATGACGTTACCCGAGTGGGCCCACATGTCGATCTCAGCGTGAGTGTGGATCGAGTCCACTGCGGACCCAAGCCGAGTGTGGACCGAGCCCATGGATCACTGACGTCAAGAGCCAATCAGGAGCTGCCACGTGTCCATGCCGACGTAATAATTAATTTCCGAAAAGAAAATGATTTATTAATTCGAAATATTGATTCAAATTTAGATTCAAACTTCAAACGCTTATAACTTTTTGGCGTTTCAACTCCGATTTGAGTGGTTCAAATTTCTAAATTTGTATAAAATTGAGATCTACCTAAATATGAATTTTATTTAATTTTTGACTAAAGTTTTTCTCTGAAATATTATTTAATTGATTATTTAAACTTTAAATAATCATAACTTTGCGTTTAACTCCAAATTTGGCGATTCAGCTTTCTAAAATCCGAAAATTATGTTCTCTGTTTATGGATTTTATTTGGAGTTTTGGGATCTTTTGCATAGTGTTCATTTGTGTATTTGCTATTTGCACGCTTTACGAGTAGACGCGTTGAAGTCTGGGAGGGATTCAAGGAGAAGTATTGACTCGGGGATCCAACTCAAGACCAAGAGCAAGTGCTTTTTGAAGGCAAGTCAGGCTTGACCATATTGATCCCATTTCAAAATCTATTTTGATTTAAACTATTGCATGCTAGTTCAATTAGAAAGATACTTTGTTTAAACCTGGGGTTAGATAAATACCAATTTGCTATATGACACCTTGATTACTTTAAGTATGTGCCATGATCCTTGTCACCCTAGTTGTGGTTTTACTAGTTGGACATTATTAAATTGCCAACATGGGTTTAGATCGTTGTAGTATCGCTTAGACCACTACGTGCTCATGACATGATTTTGGATAATCAAATGCTAATATGGACTTAATGATATATTGAACTGTTTTGGAAAAGTATCATGTGATGTTGATGGCACGTGGTGCATGGTAATCAAGCGAGGTTTGATAAACAGATTTCGGCCAGGGCATGTGGCAAGAGTAATCAGTGGGCGGTTGTGGCATTGGGAGTGTTGATTTGGTTTCGGGTAGTCTTGCCCTGGTCACTCTAAGGACTTAACCTTGCAAGCCTTTGGCCCAGGTCATACTTGCAACCACATGGTTTGGAATGGGACGGCCCTAGTTGACTAAGTCGCTAAGGACTCACTTGTGGAGCCTCGTGGTGTCGGGCTTACACCGTTTGTGTGATTGTACCTGGGAGCGTATCGTGGCGTGGCGGTACCCATCTAATCTGGTGTGTTGGTCCCATACTTCGCCTTGGCTAAGGAAGGATGGTGTAGAGCACGCACGGAGAGGACCACCTGTGTTTGAGGCTTCAGAAGGCTTTGTTATGATCGTCATTCGCATACTCTTGTATGGCGATTCACTGTGACGTGGTGAGTGGATTGTATCTTGTGGGTAAAGTGCATAACCTCTGCAGAGTGTAGAATCTATTTGAATAGCCGAGTCCACTGATGCTTGGACAACGCTCGGGAATTACAGTCAAGGGTTAGATTTTCTGAAAATAACTTGGATTTGAAAAGTTGGGTTGGTTTAACAATGAAGATGATGGAAATGTGGTTTAGGATGGGGAAAAAATGTTATTTAAACTTCTTGAAAAGTTATTTATGCTTTACTTGTTTCTACTGCTTTCGAATCTACTTATATTACTTGTCAAAAGCTGTTTACTGCAAATATACCCTGAGCTACTCCTTTGTACTAAGCCATGCATATAGTATATTAGCTTGCATTCTGTGCATGACTTGCTGAGTACCAAGTACTCACCCTTGCCCCAACACAATATCCGTTGAAGGAGATTACGCCCGGCCTTTGGAGGAGGAACTCCAAGAGGACCCGACTACTTAGGGATGCGAGCCCAGTCGGTTGCTGTGGTATCTTTGGATGGCGCCACGAAGTTTATTTGATTTTCATTGCTATTATTTTTCTCTGAATAAGTTTAAGCGCTCACGAGGCATATATTTGTAACTTGGCTATAAGGTCGAGTAACTGGGCTTTTATTACTTTAATAAAGTACTTTTATGGTATCGATTGGTATGATTGTGATATTTACCGATGTTAAAGACTGTGGTGCACTAGCGCGTTCCTCGACTAGTCTTCAATACCTGAGAGGTCCTGATTTGCAAATTCGGGTCCCGACAGAGGTGGTATCAGAGCGAGTTGACCGTAGGCTCAACCCTAGCTAGAATGGGTCGAGCGAGGATAAAACCTATTTTCTAAAGCTAAAATTTGTGAAGACAAGAAATGACATCACGACTTATCCTCTCTCTCTTTTCTTGTCTCTGCTGAAAATTTCCCTTACCTTGTCACAATTCGGTACCGAGTTCTTACGTAAAGCACTCTTGTAATGAGATGGAGGTTTTCTTGATGAGTGAGCATAGGTTCTATAGTGAGACTCCTTCACGAGTCGCGTCATAAAATAAAGAGTCACCCTTTAGGCGTTAGATTCGAGAGTTAGTTCGATTTGGATTTGCTTTGTTTCTTTGAGTGTGCATTATGTGTTGCAAGGCCCTTAGGCATTGTAAGCGACCATACCAAGTTATTACTAATAAAGATGGACCTTAAAGTTACCCCTTTCGCCCGCATAAGTTCCATACTACTTGTCTATTCTTGTTTCCCTCTCATCTCTAAACCTAGAGCAAATCAACAGAGATGGTGAACACCCGTGGAACTTTGGAAGCAATGGGAGTGGATCTCGCCAGAAAACCCCAATGATGGAGCACCAAAGCCGCCCGTTGGATGTGCAGAATTTTGGAGCATTTCTTGCTGCTCAGGATTGATGCATGCTATGATGCAACAAATGCAGCACGTCAACCTGCCAGGCCACTTTGCTAATCAAATTAATCGGGGACCACGCCGAATAATCACAAGGCTGTCGAGTTCATGAGGACTCACCACCCACTTTCTCTGGAAATGCCAATCCATTGGAGGCCGATGACTGGTTAAGATCAATTGAGAGGAAGCTACACATAGCCCAATGCATAGGAAATGAGAAGGTACTTTACGCTTCTCATCAGTTGGAAGGCAGGCCAGAATGGTGGGAGAACTTCGTGCCACGCAGAGAACCCTCAAGATATCACTTGGGAAGAGTTCATACCGCATTGCATTAAGATATCCGGCTCAAGGAATTATGGACCTTAAGAAGGAGGAGTTCAGAGCAATCAAGCAAGGTAATCAACCAGCTGGCCGACCCTACCGAACAAGTTCACACACCTAGCACGCTACGCACCGAGGATGTGGCGAGATAAATCCGCATAGTCTCGCTTTTATGAAGGGACTTAACTCGGGATTGCAAGTAGGGTTGATCACCCACACCTTTCATTTCCCCCAAGAGTTGGTGAATAAGGCGCTTATTCTTGAGGACAAGCGCAAGGAACTGATGAGAACAGAAGCGCAGATGCAACAAAGGATCACGTCGGGAACGCAATAAACGCAGAGTTGCACCAAATCAATTCTTGATTCCAACCACGAATGCAACAAGGACACCATCCTCGGCACCAAGACCCGCCAATCGAACTACAAAACCCAGCTCGCTAGAAACGCTACGAGCAAATGGCGGAAACAGGTGAGACGCTACAATCAGCGCAACGAGACACTTGCCAACAGCTTGTCCGAAGAAGACGCAGAGCGACCCAGCCGCTTCAATCTAGGAACCACCCCGGCCTAGGACGCTGACCAGAGAGCCACACGGACCGTGGAGGGGCCGGAGTCAACCATGTCACTGCGGATGCATTGCAAAATGCTACGGACGTAAATCTTGGGTAAGTTACTTGTTAACTCGGTACTGCAGCAGCTTTGTTTGACTCTGGAGCTTCGCATTCGCTTGTTTCTGCAAGGCTTTGCTACTAGAAATGACTTAAGGATTGCAAGACTTAAGTGCATGCTTTTAGTTCAAACCCTCAGTTCGAACTCGAGCAAGTAGGATGTTCGGGTGAGAATACTAATAGATGGAATGGAGTTCCTAGCAAACCTTATAATTTTGGAGACCTGCACCTTAGATGTTATATTGGGAATGGATTGGTTATCCAAGCACAAGGTGTATTGGATTGTGGACTAAGGACTATCTCGTTGAGAGCCCGTGTGGGAAGAAAGTGGAATTTCAAGCCACCGCATGATTAGAGATGGACGATTGATGGTTAACAAGATGCCAAGGCAATCCAAGACAGAGATGTCCCAAGAGTGAATGAGTACCCGATGTTTTTCGAAGATCTACCCGTATGCCTTGAGACAGGACATAGAGCTTGTGATAGAGCTTGTATGCACAGCACCGATAGCAAAGAGACCCTATCGGATGTCAACCGAGGAGTTGGTAGAGATGAAGAAACAGCTAGAAGAGTTAATGGAGAAAGGATTTATCGAGCCCAAGTTGTCGCCATGGGGAGCACCGATTTTGTTTGTCAAGAAGAAGGGCGGGAGTTTCGGGATGTGCATTGACTACCGTGCACTCAATGAAGTCACCGTGAAGAATAAGTATCCGCTACCCGTGATTGATGATTTGTTTGATCGATTAAGAGGAGCCGGAGTTTTCTCAAGATTGATCCGAGATCGGGATATCATCGCTTAAAGATCCGATGAAGATATTCAAGAAAGCTGCATTCTCGTCCAAGATATGGACATTACGAGTTTACAGCTATATGTCCTTTGAAGTACGACGAATGCGACTTATTTCATGAATATGATGAATAAGGTGTTCATGGAATATTTGGACGAAGTTTGTCGTCGTGTTCATGACGATATCCTAATCTACCCAAGACAGAGGATGAACATGCCGAACACTTAAGGCGAGTTTTGGAAAAGCTGAGGAACAGCAACTTTTCGCCAAGTTCAAAGCAAGTGTGATTTTTGGAAGGACAAGGTGGAGTTTCTTGGACATGTAATGACCGCAGGAAGGAGTCGCCGTAGATCCAAGCAAAGTAGAAGCCGTGTGTTGGGGAACAACCAAAGACGGTGACCAGATTCGAGTTTCCTTGGAATGGCAGGATATTACCGCCGTTTCATCGAAGGCTTTTCGACAATTGCGAAACCTCTTACGCAATTCTTTGAAGAAGGAAAAGAAGTTTGCATGGACGCCGGAATGTGAGGAAGGATTTCAGAGTCAAGAAGCGATTGACAAGACCGGTGTTAGTTCTACGGGATGTTGCTCAAAGCTTCGATATTTATTGTGACGACGCGCCAAGGACTTGGATGTGTCTTGATGCGAGAATGGAAAGGTCGCCGTAAACATGCATCAAGGCAGTGAGGCCGCATGAGGAAAATTATCCGACACATGACCTAGAGTTACGGTAGTGCATGCTTTGAAGATATGGCGTCACTATCCGATTGGAAACAGATGTGAGGTATATACGGATCATAAGAGCCTTTTGGGCACATATTCACCCGATCGATCCGAATATGAGGCAAAGGAGATGGCTAGAGTTAATCAAGGACTATAATGTTGGAATCCATTACCATCCTCGGGAAGGCCAACGTAGTAGCCGATGATGCTCTGAGTCGGAAGAGCCATACCGTGAGTACGTTGCTAGCCACAAGTCGGGGATGAGTTATGTGAGGATTTTAGGAAAATGAAGATTGAGGTTGTACTCTAAGCGGATTCTTAGCCGCCTTGGAAGTAAAGCCTACTTTAGAGGACCCGAGATCCGAGAAGGACAGAAGGATGATGACAAGATCCGTAGGATTAAGTCCAAAATGGAGGAAGGCAAGGCAAAGGATTTCCAAGCTAGACAAGCAAGGCACGTTATGGATGAAGGATCGCATTTGTGTGCCTAACAAAAGGAGTTAAAGCAACTGATTCTGCGAAGAAGCCCATGACTCTAAGTACTGATTCATCCTCGAAGCGCCAAGATGTATCGGGATCTCAAGGAGAGATTACGGTGGCGAGTATGAAACGTGAAGTTGCCGAGCATGTTGCATTGTGCGGCGTATGCCGAGAGTCAAGGCAATGCATCGAGACCCGGCAGGATTACACACTACCGGTGAAAATACCCGAGTGGAAGTGGGAGGAAATCGGAATGGATTTCATTACCGGTTTGCCGAAGACTCAAGGAGGTTATGACTCCATATGGGTTATAGTGGATCGCTTGACTAAAGTAGCCCATTTTATCCTCGTGAAGACCACTACTCGGGAGATAAGTTAGCAGAGTTGTACATGATCGATTGTTTGTTTGCGGAGTGCCAAAGAGGATTGTATCTGGACAGAGGTACCCAATTTACCTCAAGGTTACGGAATAAGTTGCATGAAGCCATGGAGGACCCGTTTTGAACCAAAGATCTGACCTTATCATCCACAGCGGATGGGACAGACCGAAAGAGTCAACCAGATTCACGGAAGATATGCTAAGAGCTTGTGCATTGGCTTATGCTACCTCTTGGGATAAAAAAGTTTGCCGTATGCCGAGTTTAGTTACAACAATAGTTATCGAGGCTAGTTCTGAGATGTCACCTTTTGAGGAAACCTTTGTATGAGTCGACCACTCGGACACCATTGAATTGGAATGAGACGGTAGCCGTGTCTTTGGGCCTGATATTTTTCAAGAGGTGAGGAGCAGATCGCTATGATTAGGGAAAGGTTGAAGATAGCCCAATCTCGACAGAAGAGTTATGCCGACAATCGTCGCGAGATTTGAGTTTTGAACCGAAGACTTGTATACCTGAGTTACGCCTCTCGGGGAGTTAAGAGGTTCCATGCCAAAGGGAAACTTCGCACCTGCTATGTTGGACCATTTAAGATTTTGAGTCGAGAGGTGAAGTTGCCTACTACCGGTGGAGTTGCCCACTGATCGTTGGCAGGAGTGCATGACGTGTTCCATGTGTCCCGATTGAAGAAGTGTCTCCGAGTTCCCGAGGAACAGCACCGCTAGAGTCAATTGAGTTGCAAGAGGATTTGACTTATAAGGAGCACCTGTGAGGATTCTAGACACAATGGATCGAAACTAGAAACAAGTCAACCCGATTACGTAGAGTTCAAGTGGAGCAACCATGAAGAAAGTGAAGCGACTTGGGAGTGAAGAGGATTTGAAGAAAGAATTTCCAAACCTATTTCTTTAGTGAGCCCCTGTGAATCTAGGGGCGAAGATTCTATTAAGAGGGAGGTTTGTAACATCCCAAAATTTTGCTTTTCTTAAAATCATGTGTGATTTGGCACTTTGGTGAATTTTTGGAATTTTCCGAATTTATTTGGATTTATTTGGAATTTATTTGAATTTATTCCATTTTGAAATAATTAAAGAATTTAATTTTGCAAATAAATTTTGTTGGAAATATTTTATTTGAGTCCAAAATAATCCAAAATATTTTCGGAATTTTTCGAATTTTTCTCAGTCATTTGCTATTTTTAATGAATTAAATGAATTACTGGAATTATTTTAAATATTAAATCGCTGGAAAATCCAACTCGGGTCAAAAGTACTTGTTCATCATCCAGTGGACTCGTCCGAATCGCTGAGTTTCGCTTGACTCAGAACCCACTCCTAACCTGTCGATCCCAACCGATTGGATCAAGATCCAGCCGAGATCCACCACCTCGCATCAAGCCGTGATGTTTGACCGGACCGATCGCCGTGCGATCGTGGCCAGTTGATCGCGACATCGCGGACGCGCCACCGATTTCGTCGTCTTCCGAATCGAGCCGGGACTCGCCGCCGTAGAGTGCGCTTGCGATCGACAGGTGGGGCTCACGAGCACGCCTCCGGGCTATTTAATGCCGGATCGCACCCCGAGACCGGCCGTGACCCCGCCACTTCTTGCCCTAACCCGCCGAGCTCTAGCCGTGAGGTTCGCTGAATCGCCGCCGTGGCGTGAAGCGCCACCACGGTCCTTGCCTCGCCTCGCCCGCCGTCCGCCCTCCGCCGCCATTGACCCATTCAAACCCCGGCCGGCGCACCAAGACACCCTCCATCTCGCCGCGAGCACGCCCCAACGCCGTTTGGGTGGTCGCCGTCCTCGGCCACGCGAGCCGCAACTCCGCCGTGAAAGCCATCGACTTCGGCCACTCAACCGTCCGATCAAGATCCAAAGGCCCAGATCGTGCCACTTCGCCGGTGAGTTTCGTTGAAAATCCTAGATCTAATCCCAACCGTTGGATCTAGGATCCAGCGACCACGACTCGATCCGCGCGCCCCAAGCACATGAGGCCAAATCAATCGGTAGTCGGATTTCAAACCAGCGGCCACGATTGTGCCACGTCGAGAAGCCGAGTCGTCGCGCGCCACGCGGCGCGCAGTGATCCCGACCGCAGCGGGCCCGTGGGTCACGGGCATCTGACGCCACCATGACGTCGCCATCGGTGACTCCACTGCCGACCGTGGCCGAGCCTCGCGACGCCAAAGAATGACGCGTCACCGAGTGAGCCCACATGTCGCCTCACGTGAGCTGACGGCCGAGTCCACGGTGGACCCAAGCCAGAGTGTGGATCGAGCCCATGGATTGGCGTCGACGCCAGCAGCCAATCAGGAGCTGCCACGTGTCCATGCCGACGCAATAATTAATTTCCAAAAAGAAAATGATTTATTAATTCGAAATATTGATTCAAATTTAGATTCAAACTTCAAACGCTTATAACTTTTGCGTTTCAACTCCGATTTGAGTGGTTCAAATTTCTAAATTTGTATAAAATTGAGATCTACCTAAATATGAATTTTATTTAATTTTTGGACTAAAGTTTTTCTCTGAAATATTATTTAATTGATTATTTAAACTTTAAATAATCATAACTAACGTTTTAACTCCAAATTTGACGATTCGGTTTCTAAAAATCAGAAAATTATGTTCTCTCTGTTTATGGATTTTATTTGGAGTTTTGGGATCTTTTGCATAGTGTTCATTTGTGTATTTGCTATTTGCACGCTTTACGAGTAGGCGTTGAAGTGCCGAGGGATTCAAGGAGAAGTATTGACTCGGGATCCAACTCAAGACCAAGAACAGCAAGTGCTTTTTGAAGGCAAGTTGTGCTTTGACCATATTGATCCCATTTCAAATCTATTTTGATTTAAACTATTGCATGCTAGTTCAATTAGAAAGATACTTTGTTTAAACCTGGGGTTAGATAAATACCAATTTGCTATATGACACCTTGATTACTTAAGTATGTGCCATGATCCCTTGTCACCCTAGTTGTGGTTTACTAGTTGGACATTATTAAATTGCCAACATGGGTTTAGATCGATTGTAGTATACCGCTAGGGCACCTTTACGTGCTCATGCGACATGATTTTGGATAATCAAATGCTAATATGGACTTAATGATATATTGAACCTGTTTTGGAAAAGTATCATGTGATGTTGATGGCACGTGGTGCATGGTAATCAAGCTGGGGTTTGATAAACAGATTTCGGCCAGGGCATGTGGCAAGAGTAATCGGTGCCGCTTGTGGCATTGGGAGTGTTGATTTGGTTTTTCTAGTAGTCTTGCCTGGTCACTCTAAGGACTTAACCTTGCAAGCCTTTGAACTGGTCATACTTGCAACCACATGGTCGGAATGGGACGGCCCTAGTTGACTAAAGTCGCTAAGGACTCACTTGTGGAGCCTCAGTGGTGTCGCTTACACCGCTTTGTGTGATTGTGCGGGAGCGTATCGTGGTTTGGCCAGGTACCCATCTAACGGTGTGTTGGTCCCATACTTCGCCTTGGCTAAGGGAAGGATGGTGTAGCACGATCTGGGAGAGACCAATTGTGTTGTTTGAGGCTTCCGAAAGGCTTTGTTATGATCGCTCATTCGCATACTCTTGTATGGCGATTCACGGGTAAGACGTGGTGAGTGGATTGTATCTTGTGGGTAAAGTGCATAACCTCTAGAGTGTAGAATCTATTTTGAATAGCCGAGTCCACAGATCTTTGGACAACGCCTGAATTACGAGTCAAGGGTTAGATTTTCTGAAAATAACTTGGATTTGAAAAGTTGGGTTGGTTTAACAATGAAGATGATGGAAATGTGGTTTAGGATGGGGAAAAATGTTATTTAAACTTCTTGAAAAGTTATTTATGCTTTACTTGTTTTTACTGCTTTCGAATCTACTTATATTACTTGTCAAAAGTCATTTCGCAAATATACCTCTGAGCTACTCCTTTGTACTAAGCCATGCATATAGTATATTAGCTTGCATTATGGCATGACTTGCTGAGTACCAAGTACTCACCCTTGCCCCAACACAATATCGGTTGAAGAGGAGATTACGCTTGACTTTGGAGGAGGAACTCCAAGAGGACCCGACTACTTAGGGGATGCGAGCTCGACTCGATTGCTGGTATCTTGGATGGCGCCACTAAGTTTATTTGATTTTCATTTGCTATTATTTTTCTCTCGAATAAGTTTTCGCCCCTCTGAGGCATATATTTGTAACTTGGCTATAAGGTCGAGTAACCGCGAGTTTATTACTTTAATAAAGTACTTTTATGGTATCGATTGGTATGATTGTGATATTCTGATGTTAAAGGCATGTGCACTAGCGCGTTCCTGGACTAGTGCTGAATACACAGAGGGTCCGGATTTGCAAATTCGGGGTCCCGACAATAAGGTAGGCAGGTGCTCCAAATTTTGGTTAGGTGTTCAAATTTACCATGACATGGGCGCTTCAAATTCCAACTAAGTGTTCAAATTTAAATTTGTAAAACACTTAGTTGGAATTTGAAGCGCCCATGTCATGGTAAATTTGAACACTTAGTTGGAATTTGAAGTGCCCATGTCATGGTAAAATCGAATACTTAGTTAAATTTGAAGCGCCCATGTCATGGTAAAATCGAACACTTAGTTAAATTTGAAGTGCCCATGTTATGGTAAAATTTGAATACTAAAGTTGGTGTTCGGGTGCTTTGTAAGGTTAAGGGGAGGAGGACGCGTTATATTTCAAATGTGATCATACCAACACTACGGTACTGATCATGTAAGAACTTCGAAGTTAAGCGTGCTTGGGCCAGAGTAGTACTAGGATGGGTGACCTGTCGGGAAGTGCTTGTATTTGCATTATCATAGAATTAGTGTCGGTTCCATAGCGAACCGGTAGAGATATCTATCATCACTGCCGGTTCCAGAGTCGGCAGTGATAATCCTGAGTATCACTGCCGGCTCCCATAACCGTCAGTGATGGCGTTTCGGACCCGGCAATGATGCACTGTTCTGTAGTAGTGGTAAGACGTCCTCAGAGTACCTAAAAACATTAAACAAACAAACGTGAGTCCAAGACTCAGCAAAGTGCATCCAACAATCAAATCATAAATAGTAATACATTTAAGTCAACAACATGATCGTAATTGATATACAAACAGCAAGTATATTAAACAATTGTATCAACACCATTTACCTCATTGTTTATATCACACACATACCTCATTAAACCTCTTGGGAGGAGTCCACGACTCAATCCCGACCACACATCACCATTAACACAATAAACATCATTAGTGATGCAATGCAACATGCATGCTCACGAATGCACATTTTCTTTGCACATACCGGTATTGCCGAGTGCACACTCGTCGGTGTGCACCCTCTCATTCCCTTCCATCCCGTGGAGGAGCCTACTCTTACTGTCTCGCTCCCATTCACCTCGATGAATGGGACTACGAGGTAGGACTTTCGTGTTCACTACGTGTGAACACAGAGGTCCGCATCAGAATGGGTCGCCTCTTCCATTATGAATACACATATGCAATTTAACCTGAATAAATCACAAAATGCAATCTTTTCCAATATCCACAATTCCTTCAACATGAACATAAATACACATGCATATTATCATTTACTCACCATCAACACTTTACCATTTTCATCATCACAACATACTCATCTATAACAATTCATAATCATTTAACAATTCTCCTTCAACATTAACATACTCACAATTTACCATTTTGACTAACATAAACATAATCATAAAGGTTAGCAAGGAATCGACATCCTAGCTATCATACTAGTGATACACTTGCCTTAACCATGAAGAATGGGGTGGCAAGTGGTCACGGCCATCCCCGAGATCGCATTCCCTGCAAAATCATGTATGCAATCATCTCAAAATAATTCAAACATGATTCAACGATAAATGACATTAACACTTTCTTTAAACTCCCTCTGGAGACTAAATAACCCAATCATAACTCATCCAATTCAAATCTAACTCTCGCACTAAAACCAAATTACGGCCACACTGGACAGCAGTCATTCAAAGAATCATAACTTTTGCTTCGCTTAATCAAATTGAGTAAACTCAGTCTCTAATTGATCACAAGAGGATAATCTACCATTATCACAAACCCATTCAATTTGGAGATACCTCACTCAATCCCAGATTTGCAACGAACATCAATCCATTGCGTTAACTCTAATTCCGGACAGTCTACACCAAAATTAGCATATCTCTTAATTGGCTAAACCAAATCTGGAGTTCTTATGCTCTAAATGATCACAAGAAGATCATCTACCAATATATCATACCCATTCATGCTAGAACTTCTTGAATCAATACCAGATTTGAAAAGAACATAGAATAATTACATTAACTCCAATTCCGGACAGTCTACACTCAAATTAGCATATCTCTCAAATGGATAAACCAAATTTGGAGTTCTTGTGTTCTAAATGACCACAAGCAGATCATCTACCAATATATCATACCCATTCATGCTAGAACTTCTTTAATCAATACCAGATTTGAAAAGAACACCGAACCCGATCTACCCCAACTTTTGAATTTTTCAGGAAAATTACAGTTTGGGATAGCCCACTTCCACATAGCATAACTTTTGATTCTAGAATGTAAATCAAGTAAACACATACATTTTCTCAATCTATATGAAATTTCCTAGCTTTCTATAGGCAAATGGAAAGTCTAATTTGGCTTGCATCTAGCATTAAATTGAAGTTGAACATTACATCTACCAACACATGTATAAATAGAGCACTCCTCACTAATTTGATCATAACTTTTAATTGGCTTAATAGAATTTAGTGTTATTGTGCTTCAATTAAAGGGGACAGGATAGCTACAACTTCTTCTACAACCAAAGATTCGTGAGATGCTTCTAACTGCCCCCAAACAGCAGCTCTAAAAACACTCTTTTCTCAGCCCGAAAACAGAACATATTTCCCTCCAACCTAGAATCAATTTCCCACCAACCTAGAATCAATTTCCCTCCAAATCTCCCAAATCTAGGAACCCTAGAGCCAACCAAACCAAATAGGACCTCTATTAGAGTAGGAAAAACAAATCCAAACCTTACCTTCACACCCAAATGGAGGAGGAAGGGAAGGAGAGGTAGCAGCTCGGCCAAGGGGCGCCAACTTGGGGGAGCAATGCCGGCTGGGGAGCTCACCGGAGCAGGGTGACGCCGGCTCCCCCCTACTGCTGCTGGATGCATGGAAGCCAAAGGAGAGCCAAGGGGAGACTCCCCCACGGGTTGGAGAAGAAAACAAATGGCAGCCCACATTGGGGGAGAGGAAAAGAGAGGGAGAGGATAAGGTTAGTTGAGGGAAAAAAGAAGAAGAGAGCAAGAATTCTCTCCCACACCTAAACTTAGACCCCTCAAATCACAAACAGGTCCACCAAACACCCAGATCAGGAAATTTCAAGACTTGGAGAAAGATCCGCGTATTACATTTAGAGAAGTGCTGCTGAAATTACTTGTAAAAGGATGTTAATCATAGCAAAAGAAAAAAATAGACAGAATTTACTTTATATTTACTATTACATTAGACACAATTTACTTTATTATAGAGAAACAAGGAACGCCAAAAAATTATATGAGATGAGTTGCTGATACTATCAGTGCTGATAGCCCCTTCATAATCCCCGGCTTATGGAAGGTCATGTCTTTTGTCGCGACATCGCCAAACCCCAAGCAATCAGCCCGTCATCATCATCATCATTAACCAACAAACTATAGCATAAAATTAATTACTCACAACATTAGTAGCTCAAATCCATAACCACATGGATTAATCAGTTGCTTGCTTTAGTAGAGAAACATAAGCGGTGCAATTTAGATGAGTCATGAATCTGCACAAGATGCGTGAAGAAGACAAAGCAAAAGTGTAGCCATAAGATGATCCTGGCCAGCACACCAAAACATGACACAAATAGAAAAGCTAAACGCAACTAGTTTAATAGTCTATTACACCCAAAAGAAAGCTAGTTTGGTTGCTTTCATAGGTGTACTCGCCGTCTTCTTCGGCGTGCCGCTATCCATGGACTTTTTCGCACTCCATTTCTTCATCGATCCTTAACTGAATCATCGCTGCTGGGATCAAAATAATTAGGAATGAATCCTACTATTTTTCTAGCATTGAACTTGGCTATCAAAGCCTTAGCAGCAACATCATTTGAGGTAGCATTATCAAGAGTAATTGTTATGATCTTGTCTTCTATTTTCCATTCAGATATACATTCAAACATTGCCTGAGTTATAATGTTCCTTATTAGGCATTGTGTAACCTAATAGGATCTATGTAGTGCACTACCAAAGCCATATAGCAAAGATTTTGGTTCGATATCCATAAATCCCATGTCAGACTAATACTCTCAACAGTCTTAAGACTCTTCCTAAGGAGTTATTTTTCATATTCATTAACATTTATGCATTAACTTTGTATGGTCTTCCTACCAATGAGCTTGTATGATGCATTCATATATCTCATCAAGACATTAAACCATGTGTGCTCTACCATCCTAAAAGGATATTCATACACAATTATCATCTTATCAATGAGCCTACGAACTTCCTCATGATCATATTCGGTACGAACAACTGAAAGAAATGAACATGACATGTTGGGGTCATAGTTGAGTGTACCTTGATCTAGCTGCCTTCCCTTTAAGTTCATGTAGTGTGAGACCCTCATTTTTATGCCACAGTGTAACATAAAAACAAGGTTCTAAAGTGCATACCGTGCCATTCTCATGATCAGTGGCTGGCACGCACCAACACAATTTGAAATTACAGCCATACACAAGTTCAAACTTTTATTACATCAGGTGTTTGATAGTGATATTACATAACCAAAAGTAGTAGTAATAAAACCACATCTCATTGTTTGCCAACTAGCCCAAAATTCCACAGGCAACAGACGAGATGAACTTAGAGAGGACAGTCGTCGCCATAAATTACGAGATCTTCACTAACGTTATCGTCAACAGGGTATTCTTGTTCTTCACCTAAAAACATTGTTGAAGCAAGTTGAGTACATTGTTACTCGCAAGACTTTGTAGTGTTTGCAAATCCTGGAATATATGCAAGCTGAATGGAAAGTGGGTTTCTACGGTTGTTTTGCAGAAAGCAAAAATTTGGATGAAGTATTACTGAATAGTAATGGAAAGCGTAAATAAAAATTTAAGACAGTTTGATAAGTAATTGAAATGACAAGTAATAAAAAGGATAATAACATTTTTACTCACGGCCCTTTGTGAGCAAAATAACGAACAAGACCCTCCCTGGTCTTAACAAATCAAAATAACAGTAAATGACATTTATACTGATATGAATCATTTCCAAAACATTTAAACATGTTTTTTTGAAAATAGAAAACATTTAACTAGCGTCAGTTCGCCAAGTCATCCATGACCGTGGATACGGCTATTCGAATAGTTTTAGACTCTGCAGAGTTGTACAGCTTTACCCACAAGATATGTTCTCCCTTTTTGCAAGCTATAAGACACACTTACTTTGGTATGTCCGCGAGGAGTTCATAATGAAACTGTTCGATTATTTGAACCTTAACTTTGCACTAGCCCAATGACGTTACTCCTGACTATGATGGAAGCTAAAAAAATAAAAGGGATTCTGGAGTCAGTAACCCACCAGGAATAGAAATTCCGGAGTCAGTGACCCACCAGGAATAATAACAACCCCAAATTCATAGCTAGGCGTACACCGTTACAATGGCAGATGCCAACACCTCGGTGATGACACCTCCCTCGAGCAAACCTATATCCAGAATGCCCGTGCTACAACTGCCTACCAATGTGCAAAGCTAATTCCCAAATAATTTAATAAGTTAAGACTGTCCCAGTCCAGTACTTGTGGATGTACGGTTATACTTGGATCATGCAACACTACGTTCGGTCCTTAAAGTGACATGGGCGATAATCCACCCTAGCTACGTACACGTTAAAACATGTACATCCGGCTATTGCCAATAATCACCCACGTCAAAACAGTAGTTTTATTTTCATTTTTATCAAACTACCAGTATCCTTTAATGCTTAAATAAACCATAAAAAGATTCATAAAGAATGATGTGTAGGTGTAAATGTTTCTGACATTAATCTAAAGCAGTGCTAAGCATATGCAGATTAATAAGCGATTATACCCAATTTAATGGACTTAACAATTCCTAGGGTTTTTACGGATCGTATGTCCATGTGATTAAGGGAATCCATCAATTTGGGTTAATATCTACCAAGTAACACAAAATAGGGATTTATCAAAACATATGCATGCAGGAAGATTCTTAATCACATTTTAGTGGATTATGAAATCTGGGATCAAGATGATCAAGGGGGTGCTTGCCTTGCTCCTCAGTGGTATAGGCTGGATCGGTGTCGTCGACGGTGAAGTCGGTAGTTTCAGCGTCTATACGTCGATTAAGAACATGGCAAATAGAATACTTCAATATCGATAAAAGAAGCAAATACATGAACAACACGGATAGCAGTTGAAAGATTCAAATGAAATCACTCCATGACAATCATGATAGCAATCAACTTTGTCATTTCATGTAGTAATTAAGTTATATGGGTTTGGTCCTAAGGATAAAGTATAAGGGTATACATAGCACAACTACTTTTCTTTATGTAATATTTTATTTTAGTTTACGAATTCAGGAAGCTAAGATTGTAAAATCAAACTTAATAAAGTTCATTTTCAGGGTGTATGATCAATTATATTAATATGGACTAGTTCATAAAGCATCCCTAATCATATTCAATAAAAGTAACATGGTACATCCTAACTTTTATTTTATCAACTGGTTGTAATTAATATAATTAACACAATGAAACAAGTTTCATTCAAATTGGATCATTTTTGAGTAAGTTATGACCATTATATTGATTTCATATATAGTATTCAATCTTAATAGGAAAAGTTCACAAAATAACTTCAAATTTAAATCTAATCACATATTTGGATAGTATTTGGCATAAGGATTCAAACAAAATTGGTTTCACTCAATTTGGACTTAGTTTGCAAAAATTCTATATGGAACATATCCAAATCTCAAGCTTCAAATTCAAATTCAGATTTAAATTTCTAAACAAGTTTCAAATGTTTTTGCATATTACAAAACAAGATGATTTAATATGAATTTAGAAATTTGTTTTACTTAGTTTGGAGCTATAGATAAAAAGTTATGCACATTTGAATGGATTCGGGTTTCTAAAATCCAATAAAAAGGAAAAAATGCGCTTTCCTTAAAGGAAAGCGTATTCCTTAGTTTTCGCGCGGGCTGGCTTTTGAATTCAGGCCGCAGTCGCTGACAACTGGGCCCGGCCCGTCAGTGGCTTGTGTGTGAGGGTGTGGGCTCCCGGATCGGCTATCCGGAATCCCCTGTGTATTTCTGTACTAGTCCTAGATCAGTAGCTAGTACACACAGTCAAAAGTGATAAATCAACAACCATATCACGAATACATATAAATAAATAAGAATAATACTGAATAAAAGCAAAGACCTTATGGTCAAGGTTTACCATTATGACCTGAACAGGCGGAACAACTTGAACAACTGCAGCGGAAGACGAAAACACCAAAGCGACCCATCCAAATGCCCACAGGCAATCGAGTGGGGAGCGCGCCCTAGTCGTTGGAATTCCTTGACAGCTTCTTTCACTTCTGAGATAGGATTAGAATGTAGCACATGAGTACATAAAGTACTCAGCAAGTCTGGGAAATTATGCACAATGTAGGCTATCCAAAGAGAGGGCTTAATATGGTTCTTTTGCATAAAGCCAAGTTTCATCAAATCATACTTGTTAATAATTTTCACAAAGCATATTTGAGCAATTCTTTTGAATAATTGAATTAGGTAATATTGTAGTGAAGGTTCTAACCACCACTCACTAATATACAGGCTCTATCCGCCACAACTCAACAAGATCAGGGTTCAACCCAATCACATGGCTCGGTCAGCCACGGTTCACAAAATCAGGTTCCTTCCACCTACCTGGCTTTAGCCGCCAGAAGCACACCCGAGAGTTCTAACCGCTCTCGGATCCCAAAACAAACCATTGTTTAGTTTGAAACCAAAAACCAAAGTCTACCAGTATGAAAGCATTCAACAAGCTTTGCCTTTGACCGTAGGCACGGCTATTCAAATAGTTTTAACTCTGCAGAGGTGTACAACTTTACCCACAAGACATGATATTCCCTTGATGCCATGCAATTAGCACACTTCCTTAGGTGTGCCGGCAGGGATATCATGACAAGGCCTTTACAATGTATACGCCTAACCTGACCCACCCGCTGAGGTTTCATCGCTGTTAGGGTTATATCCACCCAGTACAGAAGCCCCCTCTTGCGCCGTGTGAGAAAAACAACAACAACAACAACAACAATGCCTCCTTACAGCTCTCACATTCCACCGAGTGGTGAGTCTAAGTCAGGTTTCTACAAATTAGTTAGCCAGGTCGTGCCCACTTTGACATGTGGTTGTACGGTTATGCTTAGAATGGAGACAGTCATAAGTGTCGGTCCTTAACTGACTTGGGGCGATACTTGCACAATGAAGACTAGCACTCCATCCGCGCCCACCAGACAAACCATTCCGCCCCAGTCCAAAACCATTTTTCATTTTATTTTTATTTTGCAAACCAACGGCAATACTCCTTGCCTATAACTTTCAACACAAGGTTTCAGGAGATAAATGAAATTCCCCCATAGGTGAATACTGACCGTTTGCGAGTCTAAGCATTTCTACCGAACTATTCTATTCCACCAATAGTTTATTTTTATAAAATACAAAGCTCAGGGTGTGATTACAATCCCTATAATCATTTTTATAATCTCCAATAATCCTTCTATTGCCATAATTTGATAATCATAAGAATAATCCAATCCAATATGGTACTTTCACCATGTAAAGTTGATACCATGCCATCATAACTCCAAAATCATACCAAGCTATTATTATCATTGTATATGAAACAATCTCCTCAAAATATATTTCTCATTATCGATTACCCATCATCCATACATTGATTAATTTTGTAATCTACTTGATCCACCATGCATAATTCACAATCTCATCCCCAAGCATCTTTTAACAAAGACTCCCGAAACCAAGACTTTATTAATTCAGCGACTATAATGATCTTCATACATAGTGACATCCGATCGACTTAAACAAATCACACATAATACACATTATTCATGAATCCACATAAATGGTTATCGCGAGACCATATTTCACCAAAATCATCCACTAAACCACCGAGACTACTTCACAACATCACCTTTAATCATCTAGAATATAATCCACCGATAATACTTCATAATAGCATATATTTAATCCTTCACATCATCACCTCTAAATCATCTACTTTAGTCCACCAAAAATAAGGAATATTATCATTTACTAAACCACCAAGTATTCGGGATCATTCACAATTCTCCATGAATGATTAACGCATATCTATATTTCCACGATCATCTATTTCTTAATTGATCAGTTAGTAATAGTTCCCCAACAAGCACTAATCATCCAACTAACTCTGATTCTCATTTGATACTATTTTAGCAACCCAAGAAATCCAATTCAACATATTATTTACTTATACTGACCTATTTAATCCAACAAGAATACTTCACAATACCATACATCTTCCAAAATTTCCCCCAATCCATTATAATGTGAACTACTGTAATAATCCAACTTCACAATACTTCAATCATCATCGCTCATAAATCAACTTCATAACTAACAATCCCCATCAACACTAATATTCATGTAATCTCCAATCAAATTGGGTTCTAGCTTCAATCTACATTCTATACTAACATGTTACATCCAAACTGTCTTCCAAACAGTCATTTCTCTAATAACAGAATATTCTTCCAAAAACACTTATATTAGTGGACTACTATACTAGGGCGACAAAGGGATCATGGATAACAATATCAAGGAGGGATGGACAACAGGTATAACTAACAATCTAACGTTAACATCATTCTTTAATAGAAATAGCGATGCAATTTGTAAAACATGGTAAAACAGTTATAAATTGTAGGATCAACATGCGTCAAGGAGACTTGCCTCGGTCACAGCGAGAAGGTTGAACTCTTTGAAGTCCGGCGGCGGGGTCGGCGGACTCGGCGGGATCGTCGACTACGCGCAAAACGAGGCAATAAATAAATAAAAGAAAATAAATAAAATCCAAAAATTACAAAAATAATACTGGCAGGTAGATCTTGATTTTGGATGAATTTAGAAATTTGAATGGAGTCAAACGGAGTTCGGACGGAGAAGTTATGAGCTTCTGAAGTTTGAAATTTGAAAAATTGGAAAATCAGGAATATTCCCGGAATATTCCAATTTGACTGGTCAAATGCTGACTTTGACTGGCTTTGTGTCTATGGCAAGTGGGGCCAATGTGTCATAGGGTAGAGAAGCTTCTTCTCCAAGTGCGCCGGCGACGGGCGGCGGCGGTATGGCCGTGGCACGGCCGGCGCCGGCCTAGCCCAATCACAGTGCAAACCAACAAAACAGAGAGCGTGCCACTTCCAAAAAAACGCAATTTTTCACTCATTTTTGCATGGAATTGACCCAAATAAAAGCATGGATCAACAAGAGGACATCCTTAGGGATCTATAGGAGGGAGGAATTGGATCAAAACTCACCGGAGGCGACGAACTCGACAACAAACGGAGCTCCGGCCGAATGAACAAAACCGAGAAATTCGTCGCCAATTCTTGATGCAACCTAAAATTGATGATTGGGTTAGACTCTAGACTCATCCACGGTCACAAGGAACCAAGTGGCGTGAAGAATGGCTCACCGGAGAAGGATCTACAAGCACGAACTCGAAGAACACCGAAAAAGTGCGACCCAACTTCAGTTTTCTTGATCTCACGGGCACAAGGGTGGAGTAGATGGAAAGAGGAGCACACTCCTGGAACGGGGATACTTATACGAAGAGAATGGAGGTGGTGGTGCGGCGTTTGGAGTAGTAATGGCCGAGATAATGACGTTTTAGTGGATTTCGGTTTTTCATTAACACGGCCGTTTCCGGTGAGATTGGCGGCGAGTGAAGGTGGGGAATGGTAAGAGATCGTCGTTGCGGATCCAACGGAACCGACCGTTCGCATTTTGGAGTTAAGATGAAGAAGTTATGGGCATTTGAAGAGAGAGACCTCCATTGGAGAGGAGTTGAAGCTTCTCTGTTAATTGAGTTGGCTGGAGGTAGAAGACAACACTATTCCCTTGCCACGTGGCACTCTCCCATTGGTCCTCCTTTACGTAAATGATTCGCCCTAGAGAAAAATAAGGATAAATGGCCTAAAAATTCCGAAAAAATTCCTAGAGCCATTTTAGAATATTTGGGACCCAATAAAATTGGTTCCGCTGAATTTGGATGAATTTTGTGGAATTGAATATTCGGGCACGGATCGCAGGCATTAAGCAAAAGCCGCGCGAGATAAAATAGGAACGGAGGTCCAAAAATCCTTGGAATGATTCCTAAAATCATTTCGGAATATTTGGGACACAATTGAAGTGATTTTGGGATTTTTGGAGCATTTTTGGACTTGGGTGGAATTTCGGGTACCGGCGGGAACTGGAAAATTCGATTTTTCGACCGGAGGGGAATTAAATCCCGATTTTGGAGGGGAAAGGATGCCAGGTTAATATAAACACCAAGAAAACTCCAAATTTTTGAATTTAATTAATTTAAATTAGATTTTCTCCGAGGCTAAAACTAGGCGCAGAGCGAGCGCAGCTTGCGCCAAGAATCTATGGTTGGGCCAAGACGGCAGCGGACGCAGTGCGCTGGTAAGGGCCGACGCCAAGATGGCTCACGCGGCAGTGAGCCAGCGCAGAGGAGATGGCCGACGGCCTCGCCGGCGGCTCTCCGGCGGCGTCGATCGGGTTTGGCTAGCAGCTACGGCTTCACAGGACCATGGTGAATTCAGGGAACCACTTGGATATGGGTGGTGTTCGGGGAAATCATGCTCACGGAGATGAACGGCGGAGGTTCCAGGTGAGGTCTGTCTTGATGATGCTACGAGGTATCTCGGGCTTAATGGACATACGGATAAGCTTCAATGGGACCTAAGGATGCTATTTCACAAGTTACTTGAGAAGGGGAGAGTTTGAACCGAGTTCTCACCGTGCTTAGTAATGGCGGAGATAAGGCGCACGGTGCGGGATCTCCTCGGGTAACCTTGGGCTGGAAGAAGATGCACAATAGCTTTGTGAGTATCTGTGGATGCTCAAAGGTCCATCAATTTGGACGTTCTCTTACCGAGTTGAGCAAATTCGGAATTTCCCCCAAGTCGGGACTTGCCGGAAACGGGGAAGAAGGCTTCGGCTTGGGTGGTTCCGGGCGTTAAGGGGGAAATGGTGGTGCGTGTTGGTTTGGGGAGGTCACTACGCACTCGGTGGGTGCTTAAATAGAAGCGGAGGTCGACTAATAGGGTTTGGGTGGTGGAGTAGAGGCGGCGATTGGTTCGGGCGTTATCTGGAGCTCTCCACCGGCTCAATCAGGGCATGGGTGCGGTACAGGGGTGCAACGGCGTGGCAGAGGGTGGCCTCGAGGCGCAAGATTGCAGCTAGGTCACAACAAGGATGGAGGCGGTTCCGGCAGCTCTGTCGGCAATACAGAGAGAGAGCGAGAGAGAGAGAGCAGAGGGACTGAGGGAGAAGAAGGATCTGGCAAGGGAGGTCCACACGGCAGCGAAGAGAGAAAAAGGGAGAGAGGAGCTAACGCGTGGGCACAGAAATTTTTGGGTCCCGTCGGTAGTGCTCCTGGTGTTTGGACCGGCCGAAGGGTCACTGGGGACGTGGCCCCACGTGGAAGAATATGAGAAAGAGAAGGGAAATCCAGCTCCCTTCATCTCGGACAGCATGCTAAGCGCATTAATGCACGGGTCAGACCAGCTCCAGATTTTTCAAAACTTTTTGACTAAGCTGATGGATGGATTATCTACCTCGAGTAAAATTTTGAGATTAAAATGAGCTACAGTTATTTAATTAAAAATCTGACATTGTCTGCTGCACAGAATATCCAATTCGGTTTTTGAATTGATTATAGAACGAAATCAACATATTTACTTTTGAAATTTTTACTGAAGGTGTGGTTCTATACAATGGCCTTACCATAAAAATTTAAGTGCTAAACTCGCATTATTTATTTCTCTAGAATTCTTCTACTATAATTTGCAGAATTCCAAAACTGTAATAATTAAATGGAAATAGATAGCTAACTTACTTATTAATTTCTGAAAAATTTACTAAATGAGGATAATATCAAGACCTACTCTCAGTAAAAATTGCAGCTCCTATAGTTCATCCAAATGTTCTACACAATTCTTTTATCTCTCAGATTAGGTTTAATTGTAAAGTATAAAGATCATTATTCCATGGTTTTAATGGTGTTCAAATTATTCTTTTGACCAGCCAAAGCCACGTCCTGGCATTCCAAGGTTAGGCCAAAGTTACTAAGGTAATTTCTCACTTTTACTATTTTACCATTTTCTCTTTTTCTTTTATTTGATTCCAATAATTATTTCAATCAATAATCAATTCAACAAATGCACAAGAAATCATGAAAAACAACATTGAAATGATTTCACATTTTTAATATTTGATTTTAAACTTTTATAAATTTGAGGATGTTTCATGTAGGGTGTACACTTTAGCAAATGTTTATTAAAGCTAGAAGTTTGTCCCCCTTGAGTGTAAGCAAACAAAGCACCATAATGCTAGCCATGCCCTCTAAAACAACAAAAATATTACAAATCATCACAAGCATATATTGATTACATCCATTTCAGCAATTAACTCAATTACATCATAGCATGTATGTCACATCCATTTCAGAAATGAAGTCAGATATATTAATATGGGACTCAATTTTATTAACCAATTAATTGAATGCACAACTGCAATTAACAAATTCACATCACAAGTTTCATAAATGAATGAACTCGAGTGGCAATATATGCTACAACTCCAGCCTAACTGGCAGCATGGAACTCACCTTTTTATTTATGAATTGAGTGAGTAGGAAGAAACAAAGTTTCACTCGAATGTTGCTCAACTCAGTCTCTTTCAACGCAGTTACGACCTCACTGCTCTTTTTTGTAGTGGCGAGAAGTTCCATGTTGTGGGAAACATAAAAGCCACATCGGTTATTTCCCTTTCCCTGCTAGTGGTACTACAAAATATAGAATAGGTTAGTTCCAGAGTCATTATTACAGAGTTTGATATACAATTATTGTGTATAGAGGATACCTGTCGGTGTTTCGTGCACCGGCAAGTAAATTTGTATAGGTAAAAAGGGGGGCGCTCCCTTTCCTCGAACGGTCTGACCCAAGAGAGCCCAAGAAGTATACTGGTTCGGGCCGAACGTCCCTACTCCAGTTCGTGCGTTATGGATTGTATTGATTCTTCGTTTCTTTCTCGTGTCTGTGAGCTTACATGCCCTCTTTTCCTCTTCGTTCGCCCCTACCTCCTCTTATACGGTCGAGGAGGTGGGTTACACTGTCGATCGGGTAGAAAAAAAAGAAAGGAAAAGGCTACCCCTAGGGACCCTATAATCGTCCGGAGATGTACCCCCACGGCGGACTGATGGAGCCTGTCGCCGACCCCTGCCGTCCTGTCACCGGTCGCCGCAACCGCGGCGTCGATCGCAGTAAATGCGAACGTCGGGAACTCGCGCTGCCGAGCCGTCGTCTTTATTGCCAGCATTCAATGCGCACGATATGTGATAAATGCTGTCGCCCTTTTTGTGACGTGAAGACCCGGCCACGATCTTGGGCCGTGGCCGCGTCGGGGTCGGCCCATTCGTCGTTCCGGGCCGCTGGGAGTACCCATGGTACGGGTACTCGTCAATACCGAAAACTTAAAATCGTGCTGCAGTTTTGCCCCATCCTTGCACACTTTGAACACCCTACGTGATTGCAAAAGGTTAGCCTCAGCCATTCTAGGAGCAAACCTAGAACAACTTACATGACCATGTTATCTATGGAGGAAACGTGATTACGTGCTAAGTAATTTCGCAATAGGATTCAAGTTGTGGCTGCCGCTCTGTAAGGAATCAAGGTACGTAACCCAGTTTGTGGATGGATGAATTACAATTAGAACCCAATGAAACCTACACAGGTATGTCACAATGGCCAATGAACAAAACTGAGTTGAGTGCATAGTACAACTCAAAGTATAGCAAGTAGTGTAGCACTTACCTTGGGTTATGGGGTATAAGTATCAAATCTTTATCTTTTTGAACCAGCAATGCCTGTTTCATGTATTCTTCGACCATGTTGATATCTTCATCCATTGTTTGCTTTGAGACTATGTGTGGGTCTAGCAAACCCACTAATTGTTTGTTCCTTATCGTTTCGGGTATCATGTTTCTATATATACAAAGATGAATTATATATATATATATATATTGGTAGACATTTATCACTATTATACGAATGTAGACTGTGATAGCACACACTTATAATGTACATCATCTCATGAGCGCGGCATCGAGGGCGTCAATGTTGTAGAGATCGAATAAATCCTTGAACTCGACCAGGAAGAGGCCCCTCGATGTCTCGTTCAACAGATGCTTATGCTTGAAGCTGATCATGATAAACATCATACGTTCTTGCACTGGCTTGATAGTTTGTCCAATGTACCAAGAATGCAATTGACGACAAGACAAACAAAGTGAATTTAGGTGATCTATCGTTAGCCAAGGATCTCCTAGTTTGTATACCCGGGCCAATGGGGCAATCGGATAGTCGATGATCTTTGTGATCTTTGATTTGCCCTTGCCTTTCTTTTTACTACAGGGAGCCTTCACGGGAGACGATTGGGCAGGAAATCAGTCAAAGTTATGAAGATCAAGTGCACCATGGTGCACCACGGGTTCCGAGATGATGGTCCGCTGATCAGGTGTAGCAGGTAGATTAGATGGTTTGGGTAGTTCTTTGACAGGATGGGCGATCAGGGAGATGTTGTTGCTGGGCCATTGGATGAATGTGCCAATGGCATCCCCCATTGTCACAATCTTGTTGCTTGGCAGCTTCTGTAGCTCGACGATCTTGAAACTATCATGTACCCCGTCCACATTGAACTTCGTGAAACCCGGTGCTACCATGGTACCGTGCACCAACGCCCCTTTAGTGGATGGATACGCAATCCCCTAAGCAGCCGTAAGAGCAAATGAGCCATCGGCAATTCTCACTTGGAGATTGCACCGCGTGACCTCCTATACAATAGTACACAATTAGCTTATGTGTCCAACAGTTATATCTACGGAGCATTCAAAAGATATATTAGTACCTTAATGTCACAGACAGGAAAATCCCTGCTGTGTTCATCTATGTGAACGGCAGATGCACATATGCTCTTACGGGTAGTGGGGCTGACTTACGGACATACTTTTGGGGCTTGCGCGGTCTGTCTTTCTTGATTATTGAGCCTTTCCTCGATGCTTCTTATCTTATCACAAAATTCTTCTCTCAACTCTTTTTTCAACTTGTCCTCCAAATTCTTTATAAGCATTGACTAGCGCTCGGCTTTAGTTCTCTTCTTATTTCGGTATTTGTCCGAGTCATCTGGGAATCTATTTTTCCATGGATGTCGGGACCCGAATTTGCAAATCCGGACCCTCTGTGTATTCAGCACTAGTCCAGGATCACGCTAGTGCACACAGTCTCAACATAGATGAATATCACAATCATACACAGCGGAATAGTAAAAATAACTCAATAATAGAATATAAACTATTGAGCGACCTTAAGGTCAACCTTACATTTGTGAAACCCTGACGGCTTCAACTCCAAATAAGCAAAGAATGAACGAAGAACATCGGTGAATCCCATCAATACGCCACAGCAACTCGATGTGGTTCGACTCCTAGATAATCGCCTTCTCACGGAACTTCTTCTTCTTCGACGATGTAGACTTTTGCTCACTGGTGATTGTTTGTTTGCAAGGTGAGTACATAAAGCACTCAAAGAAGTCATGCACGTAATGCAAGTCTAATAGCTATATGCATGGCTTATTCCAAATGACAGTCAAGGGGTTATTTTGCAATAAACAAGATTTCACAAATATTCATAATAGATTGTAAAGCGGTAAAACAGATAATAATAGTAATAATTTCACAGTTGTTTCAAAAGTAAATCACTCCACATCCTTAACCAATTATCACTTTTCCATAGGCAACCGCCTTCCAAACCCAAGTTTACTTTTGAGAAAATCTAACCCTTGACTGTAATCCCCGAGCATTGTCGATCGTGGACTCGGCTATTCGAATAGGTTTTACACTCTGCAGAGGTTATACACTTTACCCACAAGATACAATCCACTCACCACGTCACCGTGAATCGCCATACAAGAGTATGCGAATGAGCGATCATAACAAAGCCTTCGGAAGCCTCAAACAACACAGGTGGTCCTCTCCGGTTCGTGCTCTACACCATCCCTTCCCTTAGCCAAGGCGAAGTATGGGACCAACACACCGTTAGATGGGTATCGGCCACGCCACGATACGCCTCCCCGCATACAATCACACAAACGGTGTAATCGACACCTCGAGGCTCCACAAGTGAGTCCTTAGCGACTTAGTCAACTAGGGCCGTCCCATTCCAGCCATGTGGTTGTACGTTTGACTCAGTTCAAAGGCTTGCAAGGTTAAGTCCTTAGGGTGACCAGGGCAAGACTACCCGAAACCAAATCAACATCCCCAATGCCACAATCGGCCCACTGATTACTCTTGCCACATGCCCCGAAATCTGTTTATCAAACCCGAGTTGATTACCATGCACCACGTGCCATCAACATCACATGATACTTTTCCAAAACAGGTTCAATATATCATTAAGTCAATATTAACATTTGATTGTCCAAAATCATGTTATGAGCACGTAGTGTGTCTAAGCAAGATACTACAACGGTCTAAACCCATGTTGGCAATTTAATAATGTCCAACTAGTAAACCACAACTAGGGTGACAAAGGGTCATGGCACATACTTAAATAATCAAGGTGTCATACAAAGAAATTGGTATTTATCTAACCCCATGTTTAAACAAAGTATTTTTCTAATTGAACTAGCATGCAATAATTTAAATCAAAATAGATTTGAAATAGGATCAACATGGTCAAAGCACAACTTGCCTGGCCCTTGCAAACTTTATCAGTTTTTTACTCTTTATCCTTGATCCTTGATCCTCGAGCTTCAACTTCCACTTTCTCGATCCTCACTGCTCGAACGACTTCCGGACGACACGTCTAACGATTAAGGAAGAAGCAAATACAAACCAATTCAAAAGACAAATCAAGTAAACTCCAAATTAAGAACGAACAGCATTGGGCACAACGGCTTGGGAGAGATTTGGGAACTCGAACGGATTAGATCGAAGAGTCGACAAAAGAGAACGGGCTTTCGGCAAAACACCGAAAAGGGAAAGATTAATAACTGGTAAAGAAAGAATAATATTTCGAAGAATATTTCTTCCGAAGTTATTATCTTGATTGGACAGATAGCGACATATGGGCTCTCGATCTATAGATCGGGTCCATAAGGATATGTTAGTTCGCAGTGAACTAAACTGATTCTTGAAGTTGACTTTTGTTGACCGAACGGACACAGTCAAACAAAAGAGAGACGGATAGATCGGGCACAGGGGTATGACAGATGGCCAATGGTCTATCGACCAAGTCCACGAAGGAATTCTCGATTAAAGGCAGATTAGGTCTTCAGGGATAAGACAAGACAAGTGTCTTACCACGATTGAAACAACGGGAAAGATTGCAAAGATAACAACGCGGTTCACGATAAACTTAGTTCATCAAACCGGTCTTCGGTTAGGGTTTTGATTCGGCTTGAAGATGATATGACGATGAGACTAGGCTCACGTCATGATAATAGAACAGGTGAAGGCATCGCACTAAGGTTTATGCATGAATGCACGCATGCGATGACAACGAAGCGAAGAGAGCCAATCGTTAACGATGAAACGTTAACGATGGAACGTTAACGACGAAACGTTAACGGTGGAACGTTAACGACAGAGCGTTAACGGCAAAACGTTAACGGAGGAACGTTAACGACAAAGCGTTAACGGCAAAACGTTAACGGAGGAACGTTAACGATGGAACGTTAACGACGGAGCGTTAACGGGGAAACGTTAACGGAGGAACGTTAACGGAGCGTTAACGACAAACGTTAACGGCAAAACGTTAACAGGGAAACGTTAACGGCGAACGTTAACGGCAAAACGTTAACGGTGGAACGTTAACGACAGAGCGTTAACGGCAAAACGTTAACGGAGGAACGTTAACGATGGATTGTTAACGGCGAACGTTAACGGTGGAGGTCAACAATGATAGGAGACTTCATGAAGCGAAGTAGCGACCGTCGGTGCAACGACATGGCCGCGGTAGAACGCTACCAAGGACGGCTAACCGGTGCGCGAACCGGCGTACGGCTAGGTTGAAAGACGACGGGTTTAGGCCGAATCGGGCTTCTCGGCAAACGGAGACCAAAAGAACCTTAATGATGGACCAAAACAGTACAAGATGATCCACCGGACGCGACAACACGGCCGAGCGAACTAAAATAGCCGGGCGCTAAAGATGACGCCGCGGCGACGGCAAACGGTGGCCTAAATATATATAAAAATTCCGGAGGATGGGATGGCAAAGGAGAATGTCTACTCGTAGAACACGGCGAGACGATCTCAACGGTATAGGCGGATTTTGGCGCGCCTTCCGGATTAATCACAAACTGGCGATTAACGGGTTTCGATCAAAACTTTGGACGGCCATAACTTCTAGAATAATGATCGGAACTTAACTAAATTTGACCGAGAGCTAGATGGGACCAAGAGGCACACCGTGACGCAGGTAGCTCGAAGAAATACCTTCTGGAACAGCGGGAACGCGCGAGGAAGTTTGCCGCTCGAACGCAGTCTGAACGGAGAAATTAATTTGCTGCGCCAAATCCAGAGGGCAAAACCTTGGGGCAAGATGTGCATCCTGTAGAGGACATCCCCAGGAGTCTACACAAAAAATTTCACCGTCAAACTCGAAAAATTGAGGGAGTTATGGCCTCGGCAAGATTCGAGATTGAAACGGCCGTAACTTTTGATCCCGTGGACCAAATTGGCTGAATTTTGGACAGCAAGCAGATGGTACCTTGTGGCACACCACGGAGAAGACGGATCTCGAAAAGAGTCGACGAGCTGCCCGGGACGCGGCTCCAAAGTTCGGCCGACGTTGGGCGACGTTCGGGCGACATTGGATGGATCTCGGAGTTTTGGAGATGATCCGGAGGTTGTATATCCGTGGGAGAGGTCTAGGGGCACTTATATAGGTTTGGGGAAGAGGCTAGATCAAGAAAAATCAAGTTTGGACGCGTTTGGAGGTGTTTGGGTCGGTTTGGGCATTTTACCGAACACTTACCGTGCATGGGACGGATCCGGCGACGTGGGCCAACGGGAGTCCGACACGTGGCGGCCTGGGGGTGCGGCTGGGCTGGCGGGAGGCGTGGCTGGGCCGGCCTGTGCGGGCGGGCGCGCGTGGAGGCACAACGCTGCGGTCGGCAAGGCAGCTGCCGCGGGGCCAGGCGAGGCGGGATGGGCCGAGGCGGCCTGGTGGGCGTGGCCGGCTGGCGCGTGGGCCAGGCGCGGGAGAGAGAAGAGCATGAGGCCCAAGCCAAAATCCGAAATTTCCAACAATTTCCGAATAAAAACAATTCTAATAAATCAAATAAATCAAATGAGGCAATAAAAAATACCAGAAAAATTCTAGAAAAAATCTAGAAAATATTTTGAGACATTTTGAACTCAAATAAAATATTTTCAACAACAATTTATATAAACTTTTCCAAATAATTAATTAATTTCAATAAAAGGACTTAAAACAAATCGAATTCAATTAAATCCAATAAATAGCAAACGAGCTCCGAAAAATCTCAAAAATTACAGAAGAACTTCTTGAAGCACAAGGAATCCAAATAAAATAAAATAAACTTTATTTGGGGTTTAGAATAATCAAATTAAATTGTTTTAGCTTTTAGAAAATTCAAATCAAGTTTTTATAAACGCGAGAAAATCAACGAAAATTTTGGGGAAGCTAAACCAAACCAAAATTTTTGAAAACCCAAATTTTGGGATGTTACAAATCTACCCCCCTTAACAGAATCTCGTCCCCGAGATTCAGGGCTGA
Organism: Rhipidocladum racemiflorum; assembly: GCA_036346355.1. Taxonomy (NCBI): domain Eukaryota; kingdom Viridiplantae; phylum Streptophyta; class Magnoliopsida; order Poales; family Poaceae; genus Rhipidocladum; species Rhipidocladum racemiflorum. The sequence continues at coordinate 8,081,615 of CM070569.1, forward strand.
CTATAGAATTAGGTTCAGTGGGACTCAACTCTTGAGCTTCTTTGACTTCCAAACAACTGCACACAGGATAGGGGTCGCTTCTGAACAAACGCTTGGTAACATCCAAAATTTTGCAGGCTGCTCCTTGCTGATGAGGTCCTCTTACAAGTCCACTGACTCCAATCAGGTCGCTGGCCACGAGGCACTTCTTCTACGGAAAATCTTGATACTAACTTTGTCGGAAATCTTGAACATCTTACGCACTCATGCCGACGCTTCGTAACTCCATTGATAGGCTCCTTGCTTCTGTTCCTAAACACTTGATTTTCCGCTTCTTCTAGAAATTGGACAGGCTGTATCTGACAACAAAGCTTACTTGTGATTACGTGGTTTTCGACAAGACTTGAATAGCATTCCGGTTGGTCTGGCACTATCTTTGTCGGCTTGATTCTTTGACTGAAACTCTGTATCAACTGAATACTCCGTCACAATTCACTTTCTGACGCAAGTGTCTTGGTAGGGGTAGGATTAGGATTGAAGTGGGCAGATAAAATATCTTTTCTCCTAGGACAACTATTATCAAAGTGTCCCGGCTCATTGCATCTGAAGCAACACTTGACTGACATCCGCTGGCTTCCTCCTGACATGGCACTAATCTTGGTAGGGCAGAGCTGAGATCGATGCGATCAGCGGTGATCACTTTCTTCTAAGGATAGTGATTAGCAAAATATTCTGGCGGATGACAGGCATAGCAAACTCTAGAGAGCAGGCTTCTTTCTTGAGAACGTTTCACCAGGTTGGTGTTATGAAAACTCTAACCATCAGGGCGAAGCACAGGTGAAGGTGTCTCTAACAAAGTCTAAGCAGTATGGCAACTAAATTGTTGAGGGGTACTCCTCATTCGCTGTTGCGGTGGTCCTCCCTGATTAGACTTCTGACGCTTGCGGTGGTCTTCCAATTCCTTGCACTCATTTTTCAGGTTAAGGCCTTGTCAATCAACTCTTCTTGCTTCAACTGACTCCTTAAGCAAGTTGCTTCCATAGCCTTACCATTCACTTTTTGTGTTAAAATCTTTACTGATGTAATTTCTGGGATGATCATGGCTTTCGAAATTGCTTGATCTTTACTGGCATTCCTTAGCAAATGACCTGACTCGCCACAGTGGTATCATGAACGTTTGGGTCATCGTGCTGGGTTGATGGGGCATTCTCTAGGCCAATAACCTCATTTATCACACAAGAAACAATTCCATGGTGACCAAGTATTACTGATTTCTTGAGGTAGATGGATAGGGTTGACATGTTTCTTCTTCATTTCTTCACGTGGCACAGCTGGTGCGGATGGCAATCCTTCTCCTTTTTGCTAACTCTTGAGCAATGACGGCTCGAAAATCTTCTTGCTGATGCTGAGTCACCGCGGTCACTATTGGATCTAAGGGACATTGAGCTGGGCAATGATCACGACCTTCGCAAAGATAGCAGGTGATATTGCGCATAGGACATTCTCCGGGTAAATGGCTTCCTTCATACCGAACAATTGATTGCATGTTCATCAGTGTATCCTATTTCTCCACATCGGATGCATGCACGGTCTTCTAACTTGTTTGGTCGACAACACTTCAAAGAACAACATCTCGGTATGGTATTAGGTGCAGGGTTGTGCTCTTCTCTGAACTTCGCGGTAGTCACACTATCTTCTCGATGACGCAACAAGCGACGAAGGGCGGTGGCAATTTCCAACCAAGTGATAGTATGTCCATCTTCCGAGGTGGCGAGAAACCTTTCCTCCAAACTAATGCATCTCCTTTCTTGGCAAGTAGCACAGGGACCTTCTCTTCATCTTCACATTACACCAAAGCTAGCTTCTCTCCTATGACACGAAGCCATATTTCGTCTTTGAGAGTGGTGATCCATCAAACACGGGTGGGTTGGTCTTCATGAACAAGTCAAACTTTGACTGAGGAACAGGAGGTTGCGACTTCAGTGGTGGAGGGGTTGATTTTGGCACTGATAACATTCATCTGTTGCATCATTGTCTGCATAAGCTGAGTTTGGGTAGGGACAAACTGATCCAAGTGTCGAATTGTCACGGTTGGTGCAGGGGACAGCTGTTGGTCACAGTCTGCTTTAACACTGACACAGGTAGTAGCAACTGAACTGACTTGCACTGCCTCAAAGTTACTGCTGTAGTTGGTCCTTTCCATCTTTTGTCCACTCCAGGTTTTTAGGTAAGAGGGAAAAGCATAGATGAGGTTCAAGAATCCTATTGCAGGGGAGCAGGTTTAACCCAAAAACTTGTACAAACATTATTAAGAACTTGGTATGGTTGCTTATCCAAGCCTAAAAGCTATGCAACGCATACTGCACACTCAGCAATAAAGAAAGATCCAAATTCCTAAGTACACAATAATCTAGCGTCTAAAGGGTAACACTCCTATCTTAAGAGACGTGACTCTCACACATGAGTCTCAACTAAACACTGGTTCTTCAAGCTTCTAGAACACTTCATCGATCCACTTCTCTTCGAGCGCGACGATCCCTTACTTCATGATCTTCAGGGTTGACGGCGACATACAAGACTTTCTCCTTAAGTGTGAAACATCGTTAACTATTCGGAACAACTCGTAAGATTTCCATTTAAATCGGTGGGAAGGATAGAAATTTCAGCAAAGGGGAAAGAATAGAAGAGTAAGATAAGTCAAGAACGTATTATTCTTTCAAGTTAAAATTTCTCTTTAGAAAATAATTTTGAAGCTCCTAAAGACGGCCAATCTATCTAAGGTCAAGACCTACAGTCAACCTGGCTCTGATACCACCTCTGTCGGGACCCGAATTTGCAAATCCGGACCCTCTGTGGTATTCAAAGACTAGTCCAGGATCACGCTAGTGCACGCCTCAACATAGATGAATATCACAATCATACACGGAATAGTAAAAATAACTCAATAATAGAATATAAACTATTGAGCGACCTTAAGGTCAACCTTACATTTGTGAAACCCCGACGGCTTCAACTCCAAATAAGCAGCAATGAACGAAGAACATCGGTGAATCCCATCAATACGCCACGTGCAACCGAGGTTCGACTCCTAGATAATCGCCTTCTCACGGAACTTCTTCTTCTTCGACGATGTAGACTTTTGCTCACCGGTGATTGTTTGTTTGCAAGGGTGAGTACATAAAGCACTCGACAAGTCATGCACAGAATGCAAGTCTAATAGCTATATGCATGGCTTATTCCAAATGACAGTCAAGGGGTTATTTTGCAATAAAACAAGATTTCACAAATATTCATAATAGATTGTAAAGCGGTAAAACAGATAATAATAGTAATAATTTCACAGTTGTTTCAAAAGTAAATCACTCCACATCCTTAACCAATTATCACTTTTCCATAGGCAACCGCTTCCAAACCCAAGTTTACTTTTGAGAAAATCTAACCCTTGACTGTAATCCCGAGCATTGTCCAAGATCGTGGACTCGGCTATTCGAATAGGTTTTACACTCTGCAGAGGTTATACACTTTACCCACAAGATACAATCCACTCACCACGTCGCCGTGAATCGCCATACAAGAGTATGCGAATGAGCGATCATAACAAAGCCTTCGGAAGCCTCAAACAACACAGGTGGTCCTCTCGGTTCGTGCTCTACACCATCCCTTCCTTAGCCAAGGCGAAGTATGGGACCAACACACCGTTAGATGGGTATCTGGCCACGCCACGATACGCTCCCCGCATAATCACACAAACGGTGTAATCGACACCTGAGGCTCCACAAGTGAGTCCTTAGCGACTTAGTCAACTAGGGCCGTCCCATTCCAGCCATGTGGTTGCACGCTTGACTCAGTTCAAAGGCTTGCAAGGTTAAGTCCTTAGGGTGACCAGGGCAAGACTACCCGAAAAACCAAATCAACATCCCCAATGCCACAACTGGCCCACTGATTACTCTTGCCACATGCCCCGAAATCTGTTTATCAAACCCCAGTTGATTACCATGCACCACGTGCCATCAACATCACATGATACTTTTCCAAAACAGGTTCAATATATCATTAAGTCAATATTAACATTTGATTGTCCAAAATCATGTTATGAGCACGTAGCAGGTCTAAGCAGTATACTACAACGGTCTAAACCCATGTTGGCAATTTAATAATGTCCAACTAGTAAACCACAACTAGGGTGACAAAGGGTCATGGCACATACTTAAATAATCAAGGTGTCATACAGCAAATTGGTATTTATCTAACCCCCATGTTTAAACAAAGTATTTTTCTAATTGAACTAGCATGCAATAATTTAAATCAAAATAGATTTCGAAATAGGATCAACATGGTCAAAGCACAACTTGCCTGGCCCTTGCAAACTTTACTGTCTTTTACTCTTTATCCTTGATCCTTGATCCTCGAGCTTCAACTTCCACTTTCTCGATCCTCACTGCTCGAACGACTTCCGGACGACACGTCTAACGATTAAGGAAGAAGCAAATACAAACCAATTCAAAAGACAAATCAAGTAAACTCCAAATTAAGAACGAACAGCATTGGGCACAACGGCTTGGGAGAGATTTGGGAACTCGAACGGATTAGATCGAAGAGTCGATAAAGAGAACGGGCTTCGGCAAAACACCGAAAAGGGAAAGATTAATAACTGGTAAAGAAAGAATAATATTTCGAAGAATATTTCTTCCGAAGTTATTATCTTGATTGGACAGATAGCGACATATGGGCTCTCGATCTATAGATCGGGTCCATAAGGATATGTTAGTTCGCGATGAACTAAATCGATTCTTGAAGTTGACTTTTGTTGACCGAACGGACAGTCAAACAAAGAGAGACGGATAGATCGGGCACGGGGTATGACAGATGGCCAATGGTCTATCGACCAAGTCCACGAAGGAATTCTCGATTAAAGGCAGATTAGGTCTTCGTGGATAAGACAAGACAAGTGTCTTACCACGATTGAAACAACTGAAAGATTGCAAAGATAACAACGCGTTCACTTATAAACTTAGTTCATCAAACCGGTCTTCGGTTAGGGTTTTGATTCGCTTGAAGATGATATGACGATGAGACTAGGCTCACGCCATGATAATAGAACATGTGAAGGCATCGTGACTAAGGTTTATGCATGAATGCACGCACGCGATGACAACGGTTAAGAGAGCCAATCGTTAACGATGAAACGTTAACGGCGGAACGTTATCGACGAAACGTTAACGGGAACGCATCGATGCAGCCGCTAACGCAAAACGTTAACGAGGAACGCTAACGGCTAAAAGCGTTATCGCAAAACGCACCCGAGGAACGCGATCGATGGAACGTTAACGACGAGCGCGAACGGGGAAACGTTAACCCGAGGAACGTTAACGGAGCGTTAACCAAACGCACGGCAAAACGCAACAGGAAACGCACGGCGTAACGCAACGGCAAAACGTTAACGTGGAACGCAACGCATGTAGCGCATCGGCAAAACGTTAACGCGAGGAACGCATCGATGGATTGTTAACGCTAACGCAACGGTGGAGGTCAACAATGATAGGAGACTTCATGAAGCGAAGTAGCGACCGCCGGTGCAACGACATGGCCGCGTAGAACGCTACTAAGGACGGGCTAACCGGCGCGAACCGGGCGGCACGGGCCAGGTTGAAAGACGACGGTTTAGGCCGAATCGGGCTTCTCGCAAACGGAGACCAAAAGAACCTTAATGATGGACCAAACAGTACAAGATGATCCACCGGACGCCGACAACACGGCCGAGCGAACCAAAATAGCCGGCGCCAAAAGAGGATGCGCGACGGCAAACTGCGTGGCCTAAATATATAAAAAAATTCGAGGATGGGATGGCAAAGGGAGAATGTCTACCGCAGAGAACGCGGGCGAGACGATCTCAACGGTATAGGCGGATTTTATGGGCGCTTCTTCCTGATTAATCACAAATCAAGCGATTAATCTGGTTTCGATCAAAACTTTGGACGGCCATAACTTCTAGAATAATGATCGGAACTTAACGAAATTTGACCGAGAGCTAGATGGGACCAAGAGGCACACCGTGGACGCAGGTGGCTCAAGAAATACCTTCTGGAACAGCGGGAACGTGCGAGGAAGTTTGCCGCTGAACCGAACGCAGTCCTAACGGAGAAATTAATTTGCTGCGCCAAATCCAGAGGGCAAAACCTTGGGGCAAGATGTGCATCCTGTAGAGGACATCCCCAGGAGTCTACACAAAAATTTCACCGCCAAACTCGAAAAATTGAGGGAGTTATGGCCTCGGCAAGATTCGAGATTGAACGGGCCGTAACTTTGATCCCGTGGACCAAATTGGCTGAATTTTGGACAGCAAGCAGATGGTACCTTGTGGCACACCACGGAGAAGACGGATCTCGAAAAGAGTCGACGAGCTGCCCGGGACGCGGCTCCAAAGTTCGGCCGACGTTGGGCGATGTTCGGCGACATTGGATGGATCTCGAGTTTTGGAGATGATCCGGAGGTTGTATATCCGTGGGAGAGGTCTAGGGGCACTTATATATAGGCTTTGGGGAAGAGGCTAGATCAAGAAAATCAAGTTTGGACGCTGCTTGGAGGTGTTTGGGTCGGTTTGGGCATTTTACCTAACACTTACCGCGTATGGGACGGATCCGCGACGCAACGGGAGTCCGACACGTGGCGGCCTGGGGAGTGCGGCTGGGCTGGCGGGAGGCGTGGCTGGGCCGCCTGCGGGCGCTGGCTGCGGAGGCGTACTAACGCCGCTGCGTCGGCTAAGGCAGCGCTGCCGCGCTGGGGGCCAGCGAGATGATGGGCCGAGGCGGCCTGGTGGGCCGGGCCCGCGCAGGCCAAGCGCTGGAGAGAGAAGAGCATGAGGCCCAAGCCAAAATCCGAAATTTCCAACAATTTCCGAATAAAAACAATTCTAATAAATCAAATAAATCAAATGAGGCAATAAAAAATACCAGAAAAATTCTAGAAAAAATCTAGAAAATATTTTGAGACATTTTGAACTCAAATAAAATATTTTCAACAACAATTTATATAAACTTTTCCAAATAATTAATTAATTTCAATAAAAGGACTTAAAACAAATCGAATTCAATTAAATCCAATAAATAGCAAACGAGCTCCGAAAAATCTCAAAAATTACAGAAGAACTTCTTGAAGCACAAGGAATCCAAATAAAATAAAATAAACTTTATTTGGGGTTTAGAATAATCAAATTAAATTGTTTTAGCTTTTAGAAAATTCAAATCAAGTTTTTATAAACGCGAGAAAATCAACGAAAATTTTGGGGAAGCTAAACCAAACCAAAATTTTTGAAAACCCAAATTTTGGGATGTTACAATGGAACAAAACCCCCTTTGCCTCGCATATGACCAGAGTGTTCCTTGTTTTCCAAGGCCATGAATAGTGCATCTTTCTCCCTGTCTGGCAAAAAAGAGCCATCGGACGATTGTGTACTCAGCTCTACCTGCAAGATCCCGACAAGTTATTCCACTTATGAAGTTATGGAATAATTACGTACAAAATTGGTAGTTCGATTTATATATTACCAGGCATTGGCAGACTTCCTCGTCCACACGGTTTTTAAAGGAGACATTTGCGGAAGACGTGGCACTTGTCCTCGCTCTTATCCAGTCTCTGGCGCGCTGATCTACGATCGATGCAAATGGTGAGGAGGCCTCCTCGTCCTCCCTTTCCCATTGCGCCCTCTTCCCCTCATAACCAGAAGTGCCGAGTTTATGGGGGTGAGTGTTCATCGCCTGAAGGGCCTTGTGTGCTTCACTTTGACGCACGAATTCATCCGTCATCTTCATCTCAGCAAAACACCACCATATGTCCTCTTCAAGCGTGCATTGATACTATCCTTTGACAGAGTATAACAAGCTGGTTCACAGTACGTACGGCCTTTATCAGTTTCTTTCGGTGCTAACTCAGGTCTTATGCCCATATTGACCAAGTCAAGCTGTGCGTTGATACCATCCTTTGTTTTGCCCTTAATGTTGAGTAAGAGACCAATCACGTTGTCATAGACATTCTTCTCTATGTGCATGACATCGATGCAGTGGCTAACTTCTAGGTGCTCCTAGTAAGGTATGTCCCAAAATATTGATCTCTTCTTCCACATGCTCTTCTCACGGGTACATGATTTACGTCCCTTTCCATACATAACACCCAAATCCTTAACAATGTCATGAACATCTCTCCCACTTAAAGGCCTTGGAGCTGAACCATTTTCGTTGCTTCCGTCGAAAAGTTGCTTCATCTTACGGTATGGGTGATTCCTTCAAAGGAACATACGGTGACGCATGTACACGGTTTTGCGGGAGTGATTTAGCCATATACTCTCAGTATCATCTAAGCAGTGAGTGCAGGCTTTGGATCCTTTTGTACTCTAGCCCGACAGGTTAGCAAGAGCAGGGTAATCATTTGTGGTGCAAAACAACAGGCAGTGCAAAGTGAAGTTCTCTCTTTTACACGCATCCCAAACCTGTACCCCGTGAATCCACAATGTTTTTAGATCTTCCACCAATGGAGCTAGGTACACATCAATATCGTTCCCAGGTTGTTTCAGTCCTTGGATAAGTACGGACATCAAAATGTATTTCTGCTTCATAGACAACCAAGGAGGAAGGTTGTAGATATAGAGATTCACGGGCCAAGTGCTATGCCGACTACTCATGTTACCAAAAGGATTCATTCCATCTGTACTCAATCCAAACCTTATATTCCTCGGATCTACACCGAATTCTTGAAACCTCTTATCGATGTTTCTCCACTGAATGGAATCAGCAGGGTGCCTTAGCATTCCATCATTCTTACTCTCCTCAGAGTGCCAACGCAATAGTCTTGCCTCCTTTGGGTTCGCAAACAAATGCCTCAAACGGGGAATTACAAGCAGATACCATGCCACCTTAGCAGGAGGTTCTTTTTTCACCTCGATGCTCTCACCGTTATCATATGAATGACTCTTACGCTTGTACCGGGATGTGTTGCACACTGGACATACATGCAAGTTTGTGTACTCTTTGCGGTACAAGATGTAGTCATTCGGACATGCATGTATTCTTTGTACTTCCATTCCCAAGGGACAAAAAATCTTCTTGGCTTTGTAGGTGGTTGTCGGCAACTCATTTTCCTCTGGAAGCATGTCCGCCAATAGACGTAACAGCGCTGTGAAACTCTTATCGGACCAACCGTTGCTTGCCTTCAATTTCAGTAGTTCAAGCAGGGATGACAACCTTGTGTATTTCAACTTGTAGCCTACGAACAAAAGTTTCTCCGAGTCCTCGATCAAGCCCTGGAACTTTATATATTCCATGTCATCATGGTTTCCTTCTGCATCGCATGACATCTGATCCATATTGTCATCCTGCAACCTATCCTCATCGGAAGCACAATCGATATGATAATCCTGTATACTATGCAACCTATCCTCATCGATGGTATTAACACTACCAGCTACTTCCTGTATATTCTGCTCTTCGCCGTGACTGGTCCAACATGTATATCCCTTTTTGAAACCCCTGCGAATCAAATGTGCTTCGATCTGCGCTGAGTTTCAAAACATTTTCAAATTTTCGCAGTCAATGCAAGGACAATACATAAATTGCACCCCCTTAATAAACATATCCTCCTCTGTAGCTCTTTTAAAAGCGGAGACGCCAATAAGGTACTCAACACTTGTACGGTTTTGTCAGGACCCGAATGTGCAAATCCGAACCCTTTGTGTTTTCAGCACTAGTCTAGGATCACGCTAGTGCACACAGTCTCAACATCGATGAATATCATAATCATACACAACGGAATAACAAATAAGTCTTTATTGTAACGAAAGTGGTTGAGTCAACCTTATGGTTAACTTACAAAAGTACGCCTCGCAGGGCAAAGTCAATAAATAAACTGCAGCGGGAATAAATAAGTAAACTTGTGGAGCTAACCAATATGCCACACGCAACTGACTGGGCTCGCCCTAGTTCGTCGGCTCCTCCTGGAACTCCTCCTCCAATGCTGGTGTTGATTCCTCCTCAGCTGATGGTTGTGTTGTGGCTAGGGTGAGTACTTAAAGCATTCAGTAAGTCATGCACAAAATGCAAGTCTAATAGCTATATGCATGGCTTATTCCAAATGACAGGCTAAAGTGGTTCTTTTGCACTAAGCAACATTCATAAATAACAGTAGTAAATTGGAAAGCAGTAAAACAATAATAACAATAATAACTTTCACAATTGCTTTCTTAAGTAAAGCATTTCTCATCCTAAACCAGTTCATCATTTCCATACCAAGTATCAATAAACCAAGTTCATTTTTATAAAAGTCTAACCCTTGACTGTAATCCCCGAGCAATGTCCAATACGGTGGACTAGGCTATTCGAATAGGTTGTACACTCTGCAGAAGTTATGTAACACCCCGGCATTTAATATGCCCGAATGCTACCAAACATAAGCTAAACAACATCTAAGTACCACAATTAAACATAAATTCCAGCAAAGGTTCATATGCTAAAAACCGATATTTCGGCAGCATCTCCTTTGTTTTTCCATGAATTAACACAATCTCAATATCATGGCAAGATATATATCATAGCACACGACATCTAAAACAACAACATAAATGGACATAACATCAAGTTACGCCAATAATACCACGCTTAACCACTTCATAAACTATAACGAAGCAAACAAGCATGCTAGATTAAACCATACATTAAGTTTAGGGCACAACTCTTAATATCATGTCTCCAAGTGGTTAATTATGGACTATGATGGTGGAGCTACGTGTAGAAGTGTAGCTAGATCCCTTTTTCCTGCATGCCGATCTCAAAGTACCTAAAAACAACATAAAACACAAGCGTGAGTTCGAAAACTCAGCAAGCATATTGTAATGGACAACAAGATCATTTACAAGACAATAATACCTCACATCACATATAACATCTCATACTTGAGCACATAACAACATCATCATCATTAAAAAAAAATGTATTGCAATGCAATGCAATGCAATGTTATGCTCATATCTCCATGGAAACTCATACCGGTATGGTTGAGTACACACCCGTCGGTGTGCACCCTCTCCCCCCTTCCATCCCGAAGATGGAGGGTGCCTACTCCTCGCTTCCACAACCCACGGTAGATGGAATCACGATGTAGGACTTACTCTAATGGCTCTCCGGATTAGTCATAACTTTCTCACCGACCTTCCCGGATTAGTTAATGACTTTCTCACCGCTCGGCCATGTAACATGTCATGCATGCAACTATGCCAATTATCATATTTCACATGTACATAAACATATGGCAACTCATCATGACAAATATAAACACATGGCATCGAACCATGATAATCATACTCAATATTTCATTGGAAAACAGCAAGCATGGCAAGTGAGCATAGCAAGTGTTCAATCTTTCACCCAATATCAACAAACAACCTACAATCCGCTATACATTACAACACACTTGCCTCAACCTGGCGACTTGATTTGTGGGACGTAGAGGGCACTCCCGGTGTCACACCACCTGCACATAGGCATCACACACTCACAATAATGCCCGCAAAACAGTACACAAATCCCCATCTAACCCGACATTGCCCACTACTTGCAAACCTAAAAACAGAGGTTCTGTCCCGGCGGGATAGCAGCCTTGCAAAGGCCATAACTTGAGTTCTGGGACTCCAAATCAATTAAACGAGTACACCATCGCGAAGCTTAGGAAATTTCCTACCTTTTTCTAGTTATACGGAAAGACTGATTCGGACTCTAAAATTGTTTAATCCACAGATTACTACGATCTGTTCCAATCGCGTCACAGATTTTAACACGCTCGGTAAAATGGCCATAACTTTCAAACGGCTGATTGGATTTTAACGTGCTTTATGTCCACGGAAAGATAATTAAATTATATACAACTTATTTTAAGTCCGTATGGACAGATTCGGATTCTAAATCGACGAAAACTCGAACCCTAGCCCGACTGCTCAATCTGCCCGAAAATAGAAATGTGGCAACGTCTAGATCTAACCCAAAGAACTCCAATCCAGCACCACCAATTGATCTAAAAACTTGATAATCACCCTAAGAACAGTACCTAGATCAATTCCAAGGATCCCCATGATCATACCTTTGCCCAACGAACGAATCTCCAATAGATCTCCTCGCGGATCGCTCCTCGCTCCACGCTCCTCGCTCCACGCTCCTCGCTCCTCGCTCCTCGCTCCAACGGATGGATCCACAAGGTGCAGAGGTGTGGAGACCACCCTAGGGCAGCAAGGGGGTGGAGGAGAGGTGGTGGAGAGGTGGGGAGCAATGGGGCAAAGGGGGAGGTGGAGGCGCACAAGAGGGAGAGGGAGAGGGAGAGGGGGTGGCGGCTAGGGCTTAGGAGGGGGAGGTGGGGGCGCCCAAGGGCAGGGGGAGCACGCCCAAAAGGCTGGTGGGGAGCCCTTTTACCAGCCCCCACACCCAATCCTAGTCCGTTACGGAGACCTACTCCATCCCACCAAAGCCCACCAAGGCCCAAACTCCCCCGGGAAGGCCCAAAACCCCGGAAACGCCCCGGAAAAGCTATTAACCTCCATATCCTATAGTTTTAACCTTAATTCCACATCTCATAATGTTATTAACCTTATCATGCACGTTAAATAAGGTTACGACACTCCGTGGCGACATAACACTTCAACCGGCCCAAAAACGCGAGAAAACCCTAAGCCGAAAGGTTTTATTCTCTAGTTTCACCTTCTATAACGTCACACCAAACCATAGTGTCACATTCTTCCCCCCTTCAACAGGATTCGACCTCGAATCTGAAGGACGCCAAAAAAAAGAACAAAGTCCCCAAGGGACAAAAGGCTTCTCTCTGACACAAAACATTCGCACAACGACTAGAACCGGAAACAAACGACAAACGAGTTCCCAAAACCAACACTTAAAGAAAAAGTGTTGATCTAGCTCAACTAAGGGCAACCGCTCACAGTTCAACTTTCAATTCAAATCCCAAACAGAATATGCGTTTCAACCTCGAAGGGCTTCAACAACCCAAAACGCTCGAATCCTCACGACAAACACCTCACCCTTTTATCACAACCTACCTGACTACACACTGCAATAAACTCAACATGACAAAGTCAAAGGAAGTCACAATTCCTTTAACGACCTCTCTTCATTCCCGAAAGTTTCCATCGAGGGGAATAACTCATTAAGGCACACTAGCCCTTCCGATACACGATCATACTAACATTTTATTCCATCCTTTCCCAGGCAAGACTCAAACCCAAAAACAACTAGTGAAGACAATCGCTGCTCACGGCAGGGCAATTATCACCGATCTACCGTCAACTTCACTTCCACCCATCGCTACTCTTAGTAAAGGTTAAACCCATACATCATCAACCTCCATCACAAACCACCCTTATATCACTAAGGTTCGACACCTAGCCCAAGCTAGGATCGAAAACCTTACCAAACCACAATTGGTTCCTTTCTTAAGAGGGTCTCGCCCTCACACAAAAACACTTAGCTATCAAGCCCAAGTGTACACACAACAACTCAAACCCAAAGCGTTAACAACCATTTTGGAAAGAATTCGGCAACATCCAAGCCAAAACACAAAGGAAGCATAAATCCCCTACATCACAACCAACATACCAGAAATTATTCATTGCTTCTTTTCATACTAGAAAGCAAGGGAAATCTCGTTTCATGACATAAATGCACACTCTTCAGGAACACTCCGGATTAGTCATATCTCCATATATGACTTTCTCACCGACCTGGCTCAATGACTCTTTTATCATTTAACATGTCAAAACGATGTCATGTTTACTTTTCACCATTCCCTCATCATGTAACCACACTACCGAATAGTCATTCACATGATGACTTTTGCCTCGGTATCATATGAATAAATCTCGAATAACATCGAGAGTTGCGCTAATTCATATAAACTATGACGGCAACATTGTTAATCAACAAAACACCACATTGTGTGAAAACCCATCTTCGATTTAACACTAGCTTTGCAACACCTCGCAAAATCAAATTCAACCCTTTGGAACAGAACATCGACTCCAAAATCAAACATCTGCAGACACAAGCACCATAAATTTTTATCAAAAGAGAGGGAAACTCAATCCAAAAAGAAAACTCTTCACTAACCAAATTCACTTATGAAACATTCATAAAAATCCAGACTTGTAAAACACCAAAGACACGGACACATTTTCCAAATGACTCAACTCTAGTCAAATAGAGTTACACATCAAGGGCTTAACTCAAAAGTTTCCAACACAACCCTTTATGACCATCTGCTTCCTTTTAAAATTAATTCCAAAGATAAATCGGTAACGCGAAAGGCGCGATCCACTCAAAAACTTTTAGATGTAAACTCAAACTCACAACACGAACTAAACAAATTCGCCAAAATCAAAGGTCGACACCAACCACTACGAATTTTGGGGAAACTCTGAAACTCAACATAAGGAACACCTCAACCGAAAGCATTCAACCGAGATGGCAAACAACCAAACCAGTTTCAAAGGTTTTTAGACAACAAATTTCAAAGATGAAAGGAACCATCTCTAGTACTCCACTACGCTTTCCATTAAAGACTTCAATAATCACTATTTACTATCCGAGGAGCCCCAACACAATTCAACCGAAAGTTTCACAACAAATTCTTCCTCTAGTTACCATTCCCAACATTTTTTTAATAAGGGTTGATGATGCTTATCAAAAAGGCACCCAACCAAGACTATAATGACATGATCCCCACGGCTCACCGAATCACAATACATCTTATTCTAAATTTGAAACATAGTACTTCCACAAATCTTTCAGCAAGATCAACCTATAAATTTCATACCACCTATATATTCACGCCTCGACAACCGAACCTTATTCAGCTTAAACAACGACTTCAACATGTAAATATTATCTCTACAAGACAAAGTTCATAACTAGGATTCCAAGGCATACATTCATTAAGGATGAAATTGTACATCATGTTAATTATCCAAAGCTCACTCCATCGCAACATGTTAAAATTTTCCTCTATTTTAACCATGGTTTTCCAACGAATAATCTAAACAGTTACCACAACTACTTAGTCATCAATAACGACAAATGGGCATAATCATCAACCAACAACATTACTTTTAGCTACCCTATACATAGGTGATAACGAAATTACCACCACACAACATACTCCCACTATTTAAAATAGACTGAATACTAGCATTAACACTACCATTAACAACATCATTAACAATAAGTCTTATGTCTTCTCCATTGATATCAATACTAGCATTGTAGCGACACAACTGCATACTTCCAAAGATACTAGTAGTTTGCAACAACATAAATAGCAACTCTAATCAACATCCAAATTAAAGTCACTAGTCAACACGATTAAATTTCTCTATTAATCCATTAGATTAGAACATCTTTAACAACCAAAGAAAGTTTCTTTTACAATAATGCAGTTCACGTCATCTTAATGTTTTAACTATGCATCAAAGTTTAAACTTTTAACATTAACAAGGATCATAAGCACTTTTAAAGCAAGGCAACAGATTCTAAGCATGTACATTAACACATTTAATCATTCTCGCTAAGAGTAAACTGCAACACTAGTAGTCTATTTATTCTCAAGCTAGAGATATTAATCACATTGAATTGATTCAACTCAAAATTTAACTTAGCAATACATCAATCCATAAACCACATTGTTACCTACTACATAACATGCTAAACATCAATTCTTACTAGGGACAAACGATTTCAGTCAAAAGACTACTTTGTTTATGACATTTTAGTTTTAAAACTCATCCTAAGTTCATAAGGAAAATTTGACTCTCAAAATTGCGATGAGACAAACCCAAACTTGGTCATGCAAAGGAATTCTCCAAAACACTTTTCAATCTCCAAGACTCCCCTTTGGAGGGAACCAACCGATCAAATAAACCTTTGCAAATAAAACCTTAGCACAAAAACCCAATCTTTCACGAAACAAGAAGGGTTTTTCAAAGATGATTTCTTAAACCAAGAAAATAACGAAATCAAACACCACGCACTACTACAAAGCCACGTAACTTCAGCCCCGACGGCCTGTGTCCGCACAACTCTGCAATAACTCCTTTAACCTCAGAGAAAGACAAACACAGGGATAAATTGAATGCTTGTTCCCCATAATGCAATCAACAGGCATCAAAACTGGAAAGGCGCCCAAAAGAAGCGCAACACTAGTCTCCTCTTCTTCGTCTTCAACCAAGGAAGAGAAAACCACACACCGCATACGGAACGATCCGCGAAAACCCAACACTTTTCATTTGATTCAAATCTACTAAAGCCAAGAAAAGCAAAGAACACCGACCGTCATTTAATATGCCCGAATGCTACCAAACATAAGCTAAACAACATCTAAGTACCACAATTAAACATAAATTCCAGCAAAGGTTCATATGCTAAAAACCGATATTTTGGCAGCATCTCCTTTGTTTTTCCATGAATTAACACAATCTCAATATCATGGCAAGATATATATCATAGCACACGACATCTAAAACAACAACATAAATGGACATAACATCAAGTTACGCCAATAATACCACGCTTAACCACTTCATAAACTATAACGAAGCAAATAAGGATTCACAAGCATGCTAGATTAAACCATACATTAAGTTTAGGGCACAACTCTTAATATCATGTCTCCAAGTGGTTAATTATGGACTATGATGGTGGAGCTACGTGTAGAAGTGTAGCTAGATCCCTTTTTCCCGCATGCCGATCTCAAAGTACCTAAAAACAACATAAAACACAAGCGTGAGTTCGAAAACTCAGCAAGCATATTGTAATGGACAACAAGATCATTTACAAGACAATAATACCTCACATCACATATAACATCTCATACTTGAGCACATAACAACATCATCATCATTAAAAAAAAAATGTATTGCAATGCAATGTTATGCTCATATCTCCATGGAAACTCATACCGGTATGGTTGAGTACACACCCGTCGGTGTGCACCCTCTCCCCCCTTCCATCCCGAAGATGGAGGGTGCCTACTCCTCGCTTCCACAACCCACGGTAGATGGAATCACGATGTAGGACTTACTCTAATGGCTCTCCGGATTAGTCATAACTTTCTCACCGACCTTCCCGGATTAGTTAATGACTTTCTCACCGCCCAGGCCATGTAACATGTCATGCATGCAACTATGCCAATTATCATATTTCACATGTACATAAACATATGGCAACTCATCATGACAAATATAAACACATGGCATCGAACCATGATAATCATACTCAATATTTCATTGGAAAACAGCAAGCATGGCAAGTGAGCATGGCAAGTGTTCAATCTTTCACCCAATATCAACAAACAACCTACAATCCGCTATACATTACAACACACTTGCCTCAACCGCGGGCGACGGATTTGTGGGACGTAGAGGGCACTCCCGGTGTCACACCACCTGCACATAGGCATCACACACTCACAATAATGCCCGCAAAACAGTACACAAATCCCCATCTAACCCGACATTGCCCACTACTTGCAAACCTAAAAACAGAGGTTCTGTCCCGGCGGGACAGCAGCCTTGCAAAGGCCATAACTTGAGTTCTGGGACTCCAAATCGATTAAACGAGTACACCATCGCGAAGCTTAGGAAATTTCCTACCTTTTTCTAGTTATACGGAAAGACTGATTCGGACTCTAAAATTGTTTAATCTACAGATTACTACGATCTGTTCCAATCGCGTCACAGATTTTAACACGCTCGGTAAAACGGCCATAACTTTCAAACGGTTGATCGGATTTTAACGTTCTTTATGTCCACGGAAAGATAATTAAATTATCTACAACTTATTTTAAGTCCGTACGGACAGATTCGGAATCTAAATTGACGAAAACTCGAACCCTAGTCCGACTGCTCAATCTGCCCGAGAACAGAAACGTGGCAACGTCTAGATCTAACCCAAAGAACTCCAATCCAGCACCACCAATTGATCTAAAAACTTGATAATCACCCTAAGAACAGTACCTAGATCAATTCCAAGGATCCCCATGATCATACCTTTGCCCAACGAACGAATCTCCAATAGATCTCCTCGCGGATCGCTCCTCGCTCCACGCTCCTCGCTCCTCGCTCCAACGGATGGATCCACATGGTGCAGAGGTGTGGAGACCACCCTAGGGCAGCAAGGGGGTGGAGGAGAGGTGGTGGAGAGGTGGGGAGCAATGGGGCAAAGGGGGAGGTGGAGGCGCACAAGAGGGAGAGGGAGAGGGAGAGGGGGTGGCGGCTAGGGCTTAGGAGGGGGAGGTGGGGGCGCCCACGGGCAGGGGGAGCACGCCCAAAAGGCTGGTGGGGAGCCCTTTTACCAGCCCCCACACCCAATCCTAGTCCGTTACGGAGACCTACTCCATCCCACCAAAGCCCACCAAGGCCCAAACTCCCCCGGGAAGGCCCAAAACCAGGAAACGGCCGGAAACGCATGGAAAAGCTATTAACCTCCATATCCTATAGTTTTAACCTTAATTCCACATCTCATAATGTTATTAACCTTATCATGCACGTTAAATAAGGTTACGACACTCCGTGGCGACATAACACTTCAACCGGCCCAAAAACGCGAGAAAACCCTAAGCTGAAAGGTTTTATTCTCTAGTTTCACCTTCTATAACATCACACCAAACCATAGTGTCACAAGTTATACACTTGACCCACAAGATACAATCAAACACCACCAAGGCGAGTGACCGTAACAAAGCCTTTACAGTGCTCCTTCTAAACCCAGTACTGCCCGCTAAGGTTTTAACACTGAAGGAATTGGTTACCACACTTAGGGCCCCCCTCTTGCGCCATGTGAGTCCACCCGTACACTCGGGCTCACACCACCACGACAGTACCGAAATCTAGACATCACAAATTAATCAGCTAGGTCTGTCTCATTCCAGACTTGTGGTTGTATGTCAGACTCAGTTCAAATTCTTGCAAGGTTTAGTCCTTAAAGTGACCAAGGCAAGACTACCCAAGAATTCACAAGTGTCCAAATCAGCAAAAACCAAATACGACCTCCCATGTGTCACACCTGGCCCACCAGAAACAATCTTGCCACTTGCCTCAGTCTAAATCATTTTATCACACAGTTGATTACCATGCACCACGTGCCATCAACCTCATAAATAACACGTCACATCTTTTATAAACATGTTCCATATCTCATTAAGTCAAATTTAACATTTAATAGTCCAAAATGGTGTTATCGACACGTGGAAGGGCTAAGCATACTACATACGATCTAATTAACCAATGTTGGCAAATTATTAATGTCCAACTAATATTCCATAATCTAGGGTGATAAATGATTTTCTGGTGTACAATTATTATATACAAGGTGGCATACAACAAGTAGGTCGCATAGCTATTCCCAGAATTATTTAAAAAGCATCTTAAATAAACTAGCATGTAATAATTCAAATCAACATAATTTCAAAAGTGGGATCAATATGGTCAAAGCATAACTTGCCTTGGAAAAGGTCCTGTTCCTGGTCTTGGACTTGTTCCTGGGTCAAAACCTCTACTTCGAAGCCTTCGGGCAATTTAACGTCTATGTGAAATGAATAAATAAATAAATAAAAATAGAGACAATCTCAAGTCCAAAAATTAAATAAAATTCACCATTAAATAGAGCTCAATTTTACAAAAAATTAGGAACTAGAATCACCTCAATTGGAGTTAAAACGCAAAAGTTATATCCATTTGAAGTTTGAAAATCAATTTAAAAAATAAACCAAATTATCTTATTTGTTTTTCTATTGAAAAATCAAAATTATGACGTTAGCACCGAATTTGATTTTCGGCCGAATTATTTTTCTAAAGGGAAATCCATTTATTGTGTCAGCATGACGTCAGCCGGCCCATGGACTGGGTCCACGGCTTGGGTCGGGTCTACGGTTGACTCGATCCACTGGGACATGTGTCACTGACATGTGGGACCCACTAGTTGACATCATCGCTAACATCATCACTACTTGGTCAAGCGGACTGGCAGTGGGCCCCACCGTGACGTCACTGCTGATGTCACGCTGGCGTCACACGCGCTCTGGTACGGTGGCCGACATGCGGGCCCAGCGCTGACGTCACGAGTGACGTCAGCGCTGACCGTGGCTCGGCTACATCACTTCGGTCCTCGCATGGACATGCGGCACGCCGCACACGCGGATTGGCTCGGCTTCGGTAAGATCTAATCCATGCAATTCAAATCTAGCGGTCCAGATTCTTCCAGACCTAATCCACGCAGACTGATCCGATCCGCACGATCCAAAATGGACGGCCCGGATCAATCCTCAATCACGCGGGTGGGATGCCACGCAGCATGACTCGGTGCTCGCCACGTGGCCACATCTAGACCCTTGGCTCGGGTTCGAATGGTGCGGATTCAATCTAAACGCTATTATGCAAATTAATCCGAACAACACGTTCTAGATCTAACAACTACGAGTCGATTGGAAGCAACACTGCGCGAACTAATCCACACTGTTCATCCAGATCGGACGACCAAGATTAGATCTAAGCCTAAGTTATGAGAATCAATCTAAACTGCTCATCTTAAATCCAATGGCATAGAATGGATCTATCCTACGGCTAGGGAAAGCGAACGCGTGGACTAACCTGGACCGCACGATGGAGATCTGACGGCCAGTGGAGTTCGCGAAGGTCGGCGAGGCTGTGTCGGAGCTCGAACACCAGAGACGAAGATGGCGACTTGCTCCGTGGCGTTCTAGGGTTGCTCTGACGACGTGAAGACCCTCTCCCGAAGCGCCTCGGCGCAGCAGGTCTGGATCTGGGCGCAAAAGTGGCGGGAGACGGCTCGACGGCGACGCAAAATGCCAAAAATGGAGGTGGCTCCTCTTCCGACTCCGACGAGAAATCTTGGGAGCGACAGAGCTCTACGGCTAACAGCGGCTAGGGCAAACGGTGCGAAGAAGAAAGGGCGAATCTCGGACGACCACCCGGTCATTAAATACCGGCCCAGACGTCGAGATAGGCACAGAAATCATAGCGGCTTTCCGTTCGGGCGGCAGAGTCCGGTGGCGATACGGAGAGGCGACGTGGCAGGATCTCGCGCGTACATGCGTCCACGATCCAACGGCCGCGCGCGCGCACGCGGGCAGTTCCTGGCCGTTGGATCTCGATCCTACGGCCGGCTCGATTAGTGGTTAGGGTTTGGTCCGGGTCGGGTCGGGTTTGACGGGTCTCGACCCGTTTAGGGTTTTCCCGAAATTTCCTTTTGATTTTATTATTTAAATGATTCCAGTAATTTAAATAAATCAAGAAAAATAGCAAAAAGCTCAAAAATTTTTTGGAAAAGGACCGAGTAGGCAACTAGAGGGGGGGGTGAATAGATGCCGAATAAAATTCAACTATTTCTTTCTGAAAATAAAAGACCCCTAAATAGCGGAAGAATATCTAATAATGAAGAGATCAAAACCCTAGATTAATTAGCGAGACAAGTCGAACAAAAATCAAAACTAGTTCTATCAAAAAATCGAACAAACCTTCTAATCAAGAATCAAAAAAAAAAAGAGAATATTGCATAAACTTATCTTTTTATTCCAAAGCCATCTTCAACAAGATGACACCAAAAAAAAATCTTCTAATCTTCAATGATTAGAAAACCCTAAACAAAATCTCTAATCTCACAAGATTAGAAAACCCTAAACAAACTAAAGAGAGCACAAAAGCTTTTCTTTGTTGTAGGCACCTTTTGCTTCTTGCCCTTTGCATTGGATGAGTTCTAAGCCCCTAGAACCCTCTATTTAAAGGACAAGAGAACAGGACATCTTCATGTTTGATTCGGACAACGCTTGCGCCAGCTCTTCTCCGACTTGTACTCGGTTCTCCACTCGGACTCGAACTCTCTCCTGCCAACCAATCTGCGCCAGCTCTTCTCCGACTTGTACTCGGTTCTCCACTCCTCCTGCCAACCAAACCGCAGCACACGCACTCACGCCACGCACTCATACTCTCGCATGCACACACACATGCATGCAAAGACGCACACACTCACGCTTACTCATGCAAACACACACACACCTCTCACACATGCATGATCTCACGTCACTAATGCATGCACACCATGCATAACACACACACTAGCATGCACACACACATGCATGCATTAAATGCATTCACACACACATGCATGTATACTCACACACTCACATGCATGCACACACACATGCACGTACACACACACACTTGTATGCATGCACACACATATGCACACACACACTCTAAAAATCGTATACACGCGTACGGCTTCCTGCCACTACGCTGCAACGATCTCGATCTCACGTGCACCGTTCTCTAGTCCGAAACATCTCGCATGACACCCTCGACCCTCACGACCTCAGTTCCTCCCTGAACCTAGTCTTGGTCCCGTCATCGACCATGTTCGACCTCAAGCAACACCTGCACGTGAACAAAAAACACAAAAACAATTTCCGAGCCCAAGTCCGCGACTTGACTCAAGTTAATCCATACAACCACTAAATAATCAAACCACTTTCAAATCTTATCAAATAATCAAATCAATTTCAACTCTTTTCAAATACTCATCATCAAAAACAATTGGATCAAAAACAATGATCCTTCAATCTCCCCCTTGATGAGTAATTTGACAAAACACAATAAGATTTGACAAGAGTAAAAAAAATGAGAGTTTGAGACCCAAAAGATTCCAAGACCAAGTAAAGACCAAGTAAATCCAAATTCTCAAACAGTATTCCAAGACCAAGTAAAGACCAAGTAAATCAAGTAAATCCAAATTCTCAAATAGTTTGAAATTCTTCTCCTCTCTTTTTATTTTTCTTCTTCTTGACTTTTGCTCTCCCCCTTTTTGACAAAATAGTCATCAAGATCTCAAAACTCCCCCTTAATGAATGCAGTATCTCAAGCTTTGAAGTATATTCAAGGTATATAATCAAAGTAAAGCATTTGGAGAGTTTTTACGAGAGTTTTCACATTTTGTATCAATTTATCCAATGAGAAAGCAAATTGTGAGAATATGGAGGCTCTAACACATAGAATAGTTGTTGCATAAGAAAATTAGAGCAAACAAGTAAAATGTCATAAACTGATTTTGCCAAAGCTAAAAAGAAATCTATCATGAGCAAAGAGAGACTTTCAAATTCACTAATGTTTGTCTCAAGCCTTTTCAAAAATTTGAATTTCCTTTTTCTCTTTTAGCAAGTTTGACAATTTTGCTTTGTGATCAACAGGGATGACAAGTAACTGCACACTAGCCCATACTTGTGTATGAGTAGGTAGTTCTTTCTTGTATCTTTCTCAGTTTAAATTGGCAAGTGGCTTCACATTAATCTGAACTTTTGTTTAGACAAGTAGCCTTTCCTTGCATCTTTTGAATTTAAATCCCTGGCAATGAAGCTGCACATTGTACTAAACTTGTGTTTAGCCAAGTAGCTTTTGCTTGCATCTTTTTCAACTTGCTTTTAATATTAAAACACTGATTTTGCTTGAGACTCATAATGATCATTTGAAGTCCAACAAAAAGCTCACACATAGTTTCTAATCAGCTCTAGCCTTTCAACAGATGACAAGAAACTTTTAAGCCTATTTCACAAATGCAATACCATAATGAACAAGAGCCAAAATATTCTCGAAAAGCATCTCAAATTGAATTATTTTAGTCTTTTAGTCTTTTAGTGAGAAGTGAAGCAATGTAGCATTAATTTGACTATATACACAAGAATAGTCAACAAAGCTTTGTACTACATGATGAAATGAAAGCAGGGAGTTTTCTTTAAGTGTAACGACAAAATAGCTCCTTGTAGTAACCAAAGTCAAGTAACACAAATGAAAGAGTTAAAATCAAGACTCCCCTCAAATCAACCCATGGGGATGAATGATCCCAAGTTAAGCGCGTAAGAAAGCAAAGCGAGAAGAATCAAGCGGCTTAGTGAAAATATCAGCAATTTGAGCATCCGAATCAACAAATTTCAGTTCAATAGCTCCTTTTTCAACATGATCTCTAAGAAAATGATATCGAACATCAATGTGTTTAGTCCTTGAATGTTGAACAGGATTTTTAGCGATGTGAATTGCACTAGTATTATCACAAAGAAGTGGAACACTACTAAAGTTAATGCCGTAATCTTTAAGAGTTGAAGTGATCCAAAGAATTTGTGAACAACAACTAGCTGCAGCGTATTCAGCTTCAGTGAGATTGAGCAATCGAGGACTGTTTCTTAGAAGACCAAGAAACAAGTGAAGTGCCAAGAAAATGACATGTGCCAGAAGTACTCTTTCTATCTAATCTACACCCCGCAAAATCAGCATCAGAATATCCTAGGAGTGTAAGCGAAGAAGAACAAGAATACCAAATGCCAAATTCAGAAGTGGAGCGAAGATACCTGAAAATTCTTTTAATTGCTTGTCGATGTGATTCTCGAGGAGAGGCTTGAAATCGAGCGCACAAACATACTGCAAAATGTATGTCAGGCCTCGGCGATCAAGCAATGTAGTGATCCAATCATGCTACGTATTCTTTTGGTCCATCTCGACACCATTTTCGTCAAGATCCAAAATTGTTGTTGTGCTCATTGGAGTAGATATCGACTTTCCTTCTCCCATGTCGAATTTCTTTAGTAGCTCCTTTGTATACTTGGATTGGTGCAAGAAGATCCCTTCTTTTGCTTGCTTGATTTGAAATCCAAGGAAGTATGTCAACTCTCCCATCATACTCATCTCGAATTCCCTGGACATCAGCTCGGAAAACTGCAACACAAGAGAGTGGGAGGATCCTCCAAAGATAATATCATCCACATAAATTTGCACCACAAGGAATTGATCATTTGAATTTTGAGTAAACAGAGTTTTATCAACTTTTCCCATCTCAAAATTATGTTGAAGCAAGAAGCCTTTTAATCTATCATACCATGCACGAGGAGCTTGTTTTAATCCATAAAGAGCTTTTGATAAACGATACACATGATTAGGAAATTTTTCATTTTCAAAACCAGGGGGTTGTTTCACAAAAACTTCTTCTTCTATAAAACCGTTTAGAAAAGCACTTTTCACATCCATTTGAAATAACTTAAAACCTTTTGAAGCTGCAAAAGCCAAGAGGATGCGAATAGCTTCTAAACGAGCAACAGGAGCAAATGTTTCATCAAAATCAATTCCTTCAAGTTGAGAATAACCTTGAGCTACAAGTCTAGCTTTGTTTCTAACAATTATTCCATCTTCATTTAACTTGTTCTTAAAAACCCATTTTGTTCCAATAATGTTTTGATTTTTAGGAGGTTCCACTAAAGACCAAACTTTATTCCTTTCAAAGTTTTCTAACTCTTCATGCATCGCATCTACCCAAGAACTATCGGTTAAAGCATGAGTAATGTTCTTAGGTTCAAAATTTGCAACAAAAGCGAGAATGCATGCATAAAAGAGTTTGAGATGAATTAGAACGTGTCACCCTTTCATGAAGACTTCCAATAATTTGTTCAGGAGGATGGTTCTTCAAAACAATGAAGGGAGGTCCAGTTGTTTCGATCGCCGTGGGAGGTGTAGGAGAATCTGAAGTAGTAGTCACATCAATTTGTTCAGGAACATCTTCCCGCTCTGTAGGTATGAGCTCATCATCATCATTATCTTCATCATTTTCTTGAATCTTTTATCCAAAAGATTGGCTCTAAATCTTCGTGAACCTGAAATGTCGGGTCTAGCTCCAGTGGCTAGCCTCATCAAAAGTAACATCGCATGTCTCCAACAATTTGTTAGTCGATAAATCAAGTACACGATATCCACGAGAGTGCAACGAATAGCCAAGGAAAATACCATCCGTACTACGAGCTTCGAATTTATCAAGATTTCCATGTTTAAGAATAAAGCATTTGCAACCAAACACTCGTAAGTGAGAAGCAGATGGTTTACGATCAAATCTCAGTTCATAAGATGTTTTACCAAGTAAAGCTCTGAGATAGACCCTATTTGATATATAGCAAGGTAAGAAATTGCCTCATTTCAAAATTTTCTTGAAGTGTTGTATTCATCTAGCATAGTTCTAGCCATTTGAATCAAAGTTCTATTTTTCCTTTCTACAACACCATTCGTGAGGGAGAATATGGCGAAGAAAATTGATGTTCAATCCCATTAGTTTCACAAAAAGATTTAAACAAGGCATTTTGAATTACTGTACCATTATCTGTTCTTATGGCTTTCAATGAGTTAGGCAATTCATTTATCAATCTCTTAAAGAAGACATGAAAGAGTCCAAAAATCTCATCTTTTGAAGACAGAAAAATGCACCCAAGAGTATCTCGAATAATCATCAACTATTACTAGAAAGTACCACTTACCTCCGGCCGATTGTACTCGAGATGGTCCCATCTGTATCCATGTGAAGAAGTTGACCGGGGCCGGTGGTCATTATAGTAGAGACAGGAACATGAGGGGCTCCAACCATCTTACCATGTCGACAGGAAGCACAAACAATGTCTTTGCAAGATTTCAATTTTGGCAAGCCACGAATTAAGTCTAGACCACTCAATCTAGATAATGATCAAAGCCCATGTGACCTAACCGACGATGCCAAAAATTGAGATTTCTAGATTACGAAGCAACAAAACAATGTGAACTTGAAGCATTGCTAAAATTTGCTATGAAAATTTTTCCAAGTCTAGATATTTTAAGAATCAAGTTTCGGAAGCATCGAGTACTCTACATGCATTTGGTTTAAAACTTACTTCAAAGTTCTCATCCAACAATTGAGATAAGACGAGGAAGGTTGAATTTCAGTTTAGACACCAAAGAGACATTTTTTAAAGTAAAGTGCTCATTTACCTTCACTGTACCTTTTGCAATGACGCGTCCAGTAGTAGCATCTCCAAAAGTGATTGTTTCGTTCCCAAATGCTTTTGTTAGGGAGGAGAACCAACTTGGATTGCCTGTCATGTGTTGGCAGCATCCTGAATCAACAACCCAGATGTTCTCCTTCCCTTCTCGTACCACCTACATGTTATGAACAGAAGATGCCGAGGATTCAGCGCTGGGGTTAGAGAAATAAGATTTAGGTATCCAGCACTGAATCACTCGACGAGGAGGTGATCGTACAAAAGCTTGTGAATGCAACGTAGATGAATTTCGAGGAATTTTGTTTGCTTTCACTAGCGGAACATGTTGAGAAATGATACGTGTTTGTCTAAAGTTAGCCTTTGAATTTTCCTTTCTCTGTTGTTTGGCTAGTCTAAAACAAAAATTCACCAAATGACCATCTTTTCCACAATGAGTGCAATTGTACTTAACAAATGGTTTGTCTTTAGGAGCAGAAGCAACATTTGCATTCATCATTGTAGAAGATAAAATTCCAGCAGATTTGAAGACAGTTTTCTCAGGTTCTTTGACAATTTCAAACTTTCCTTTTTCAAGAGTTTTAACACTAGTAGGAGCATATGATTTGTGATGAGCATAAGGATTAAAACCTAAACCTTTGTGATGAGTGCTGATTTTTGATTGATCCAAAATCATATTTAGATTTTTCTTTCCTTTAGTAAAACGTTCTAAAGACTTTTCCAAATAATCAATTTTTCGAGAGAGTGTTAAACAATTATTACAGGAAACATCTACTTTTTCTTTTTGCTTGCGACAAGTTGAGCATGAAAGAACTTCATGTGTAAGCAAATTATTAAACAATTGAGTAATCTTAGCATCTGCATCATGCAACTTCAATTCTAGTATGGGACATTTAGAACAAGAAGTTTGACCATGTAAACCATCAGTAGAGCAACCAACATTTTTCACAAGTTTTTCATTTTTGGCATAAACTTGTTCTAGTTTAATCATATGTTCCTCTTTTAAAGATTTAATTTCAAATTTGAGATCTAAGCAAGAATCACATGTCTTTTCAGAATTTGAATTTCTAAGATCAAAGTTTTCAGTTTTCAGCATGGATAGATCTTTCTCTAAGTTTTTATTTTTGAGTGAGGATTTTCTTAAAGATTTTCTCAATATGACTAAAACTTCACAAAGCTCATCATACGAAGGTATTACCTCATCACCGTCGCTGGAAGTGTTGTCGTTGTCACTAGAATCACTAGTGTTCCCTTTCGCCATGAAGCACACCGGTGAAATCTTTCTCGTTCGGCTTAGTTTGCTTTGCTTCCTTCTCATCGTCAGTTGAATCATCAATGTCGCTTAAGTCTAAGCGACCAATTGCCGTGAAGACTTTGTTGAGCATCTTCTTTGTCCGTTGCTTATTTTTGTCCTTGCTTTCTTTTGGCGGAAGGACTTGGAGGAGTTGCTTTGCTCCTTCTCCTCTTTATCTTTGTTCTTGAAAGCAGATTAGCACGGATGTGCCCGGCCTTGCCGCTTGATTGTAGCGATGGATGGAGGCTCCTCTTCTCTCCCTTGATCTCATGTAATTTGCATTGACACGCTTGGAAAGAAGAGCAAGTGTATCTTCCGGTATTTGATCTAGGCTTTCATCACTAAGAGCACTCAAAGCGATAATGGAATATGATGATGAAGAACTAGTGGCATTATCATATGAAGAATTAGCATTAAGAGCCATAGAGTTGTCATTGGAAGTTCTTGAAACAATGTCTATCTCAAAAGTCTTGAGACTAGAATATAGTTTATCCAAAGTCATTTCACTCATCTTATGAGCTTCCCTAAAAGCGATCACTTTCATTTGCCGATTTTAAGATCAAGAGATGATAGGAAATGTCTAGCATTTTCAGAGTCGGTGTACTTTACATCTACTGACTCTAAGATTGTTTAAGATTACATAAAGCGAGCAAAACAATCATCTAGAGATTCTCCAGAGTTCATTTCAAATCTAGTGTATTCTTTTTTAAATTGATCTTGCCTAGCTTCTTTTACAGAGTCAGTGCCCTCATGATAATCTTGAAGAGATTTCCAAATTTCATGAGCAGTGAGTAAATGATGAACTCTATCGAATTCTTTTCTAGCAAGTCCTTGAAGCAATATGTTTCTAGCTCTATTATTGTTTTCAACATCTTTCTCAAACTCGATTTTATCAATATCATCATTAGAAGGAAGCTCGTACGAAATTTTTACCTTGCGCCAAATCGCGTTACCTTGAGCTTGAAGATATGCAGTCATTCGGATCCGCTTGATTGGGGAAGTGCGTGCCATCGAAGATTGGCGGCTTGTTTGAGTATTTCTCTGTTGCCATAACTTACCGTTTACTAATCACCTGTTAAGATGGATTAGTAGAACCTTGCTCTGATACCACTTGTAGGACCGAGTAGGCAACTAGAGGGGGTGAATAGATGCTTAGAATAAAATTCAACTATTTCTTTCTGAAAATAAAAGACCCTAAATAGCGGAAGAATATCTAATAATGAAGAGATCAAAACCCTAGATTAATTAGCGAGACAAGTCGAACAAAAATCAAAACTAGTTCTATCAAAAAATCGAACAAACCTTCTAATCAAGAATCAAAAAAAAAAAGAGAATATTGCATAAACTTATCTTTTTATTCCAAAGCCATCTTCAACAAGATGACACCAAAAAAAAATCTTCTAATCTTCAATGATTAGAAAACCCTAAACAAAATCTCTAATCTCACAAGATTAGAAAACCCTAAACAAACTAAAGAGAGCACAAAAGCTTTTCTTTGTTGTAGGCACCTTTTGCTTCTTGCCCTTTGCATTGGATGAGTTCTAAGCCCCTAGAACCCTCTATTTAAAGGACAAGAGAACAGGACATCTTCATGTTTGATTCGGACAACGCTTGCGCCAGCTCTTCTCCGACTTGTACTCGGTTCTCCACTCGGACTCGAACTCTCTCCTGCCAACCAATCTGCGCCAGCTCTTCTCCGACTTGTACTCGGTTCTCCACTCCTCCTGCCAACCAAACCGCAGCACACGCACTCACGCCACGCACTCATACTCTCGCATGCACACACACATGCATGCAGCACGCACACACTCACGCTACTCATGCAAACACACACACACCTCTCACACATGCATGATCTCACGTCACTAATGCATGCACACCATGCATAACACACACACTAGCATGCACACACACATGCATGCATTAAATGCATTCACACACACATGCATGTATACTCACACACTCACATGCATGCACACACACATGCACGTACACACACACACTTGTATGCATGCACACACATATGCACACACACACTCTAAAAATCGTATACACGCGTACGGCTTCCTGCCACTACGCTGCAACGATCTCGATCTCACGTGCACCGTTCTCTAGTCCGAAACATCTCGCATGACACCCTCGACCCTCACGACCTCAGTTCCTCCCTGAACCTAGTCTTGGTCCCGTCATCGACCATGTTCGACCTCAAGCAACACCTGCACGTGAACAAAAAACACAAAAACAATTTCCGAGCCCAAGTCCGCGACTTGACTCAAGTTAATCCATACAACCACTAAATAATCAAACCACTTTCAAATCTTATCAAATAATCAAATCAATTTCAACTCTTTTCAAATACTCATCATCAAAAACAATTGGATCAAAAACAATGATCCTTCAGTGTCGGAGCTCGAACACCAGAGACGAAGATGGCGACTTGCTCCGTGGCGTTCTAGGGTTGCTCTGACGACGTGAAGACCCTCTCCCGAAGCGCCTCGGCGCAGCAGGTCTGGATCTGGGCGCAAAAGTGGCGGGAGACGGCTCGACGGCGACGCAAAATGCCAAAAATGGAGGTGGCTCCTCTTCCGACTCCGACGAGAAATCTTGGGAGCGACAGAGCTCTACGGCTAACAGCGGCTAGGGCAAACGGTGCGAAGAAGAAAGGGCGAATCTCGGACGACCACCCGGTCATTAAATACCGGCCCAGACGTCGAGATAGGCACAGAAATCATAGCGGCTTTCCGTTCGGGCGGCAGAGTCCGGTGGCGATACGGAGAGGCGACGTGGCAGGATCTCGCGCGTACATGCGTCCACGATCCAACGGCACATACAAGACGTGGCGATTCTGGCCGTTGGATCTCAATCCTACGGCCGGCTCGATTAGTGGTTAGGGTTTGGTCCGGGTCGGGTCGGGTTTGACGGGTCTCGACCCGTTTAGGGTTTTCCCGAAATTTCCTTTTGATTTTATTATTTAAATGATTCCAGTAATTTAAATAAATCAAGAAAAATAGCAAAAAGCTCAAAAAAATTTTGGAAAATACTTTGAGGCATTTTGGACTCAAATAAAATATTTCCAACAAAACTTTATTTGAAACTTTTAAATATTTAAATAATTCAATAAAGGACTTAATTCAAATTAAATCCAAATAAATTTTAGAAAATTCCAAAAATTCAAATAACTCAATAAATTCAATAAAAGCAAAATTTTGGGATGTTACAAACCTCCCCCCTTAACAGAATCTCGACCCCGAGATTCAGGCTAACTACGGAATAGGTTTGAGAACTCCTTCAAATCTTCTTCACGCTCCCAAGTCGCTTCACTTTCTGAATGGTTGCTCTACTGGACTCTGCAGAAGAGGGTCGACTTGTTCCTTGTCTCTCGATCCATTGTATTCAAAATCTTCACAGGATGCTGTTTGTAAGTTAGATCTTCTTGTAACTCGATCGACTCTAAAGGTGTTTGTTCATCTAGCACTCGAAGACACTTCTTTTGTTGTGACACATGGAACACGTCATGCACTCCTGCCAGCAACTGCGGCAACTCCAACTGGTACGAAACTTCACCTCTGCGGCTTAGGATCTTGAATGGTCCTAAATATCTTGGTGCAAGTTTCCCTTTAGCATGAAATCTCTTAACTCCTTTGAGAGGTGTAACTCTAATGTATATGAAATCCTCCGGTTCAAAACTCAACTCTCGATGACGGTTATCGGCATAACTCTTCTGTCTTGATTGAGCTATCTTCAATCTTTCTCTGATCATGGCAATCTACCCTTCCGCTTCTTGAAGAATATCTGGTCCAAAGACATGGCCCTCACCTGTCTCATTCCAATTCAATGGCGTTCGACAGGGTCGACCATACAATGCCTCAAATGGTGACATCTGCAGACTAGCTTGATAGCTATGGTTATAGCTGAACTCGGCATACGGCAAACATTTGTCCCATGAAGTAGCTGTCGGGACCCGAATTTGCAAATCCGGACCCTCTGTGTATTTAGCACTAGTCCAGGAACGCGCTAGTGCACACAGTCTTAACATCGGTAAATATCACAATCATACCACTCGATACTAAATAAGTACTTTAATTGAATAATCAAACTGGTTGCTTGACCTTATGGTCAAGTTACAAATATACGCCTCGCAGGACGAAACTTATTAAAAGAGAATTAATAGCAGCGGAAAATAAGATAACATCGTGGCGCCATCCAGTATACCACAGTGCAACCGATCGGCTCGCTCCCTAAGTAGACGGTTCCTCTTGGAGTTCCTCCTCCAAAGCTGGTGTAGTCTCCTCTTCAACTGGTGTTGTATTACGGCAAGGGTGAGTACTTGGTACTCAGCAAGTCATGCACAGAATGCAAGCTAATATACTATATGCATGGCTTGATACAAAGGAATAGCTCAAGGTATATTTGCGATGCTTGACATTTAACAAATAATATAAGTAGATTCGAAAGCAGTAGAAACAAGTATATCATTAACAACTTTTTCGGGAGTTAAATAAACATCTTTCCCATTCCTAATCTACATTTCCATCAACATCATTATTTAACCAAACCCCACCTTTCAAGTCCAAGTTATTTTCAAGAAAGTCTAACCATTGACTGTAATTCCCGAGCGATGTCCAATACCACAGACACAGCTATTCGAATAGATTTTACACTCTGCAGAGGTTATGCACTTTACCCACAAGATACAGTCAAACACCACAAAGGCGAGTTCCCGTAACAAAGTCTTTCGGAAACTTCTAACAATACAAGTGGTCCTCTCCGGTGTTGCACACTAACCCTTCCCTTAGCTAAGGCAAAGTTTAGGCCAACTAACCATTAGATGGGTACCTGGCCGCAGCCCCGGTACGCTCCCCCGTTCATCTTACACAAAGGGTGTAGTTGACATCCTGAGGTCCCACA
The DNA here is from genome assembly GCA_036346355.1 of Rhipidocladum racemiflorum. Lineage (NCBI taxonomy): Eukaryota > Viridiplantae > Streptophyta > Magnoliopsida > Poales > Poaceae > Rhipidocladum > Rhipidocladum racemiflorum. Next base: position 8,114,673 of record CM070569.1, read on the forward strand.
GGTACGTTATTAGCAACTTAATCAACTAGGTCCGTCCCATTACAGACATGTGGTTGCACGTTTGACCCAGTTCAAAGGCTTGCAAGGTTAAGTCCTTAGGGTGACCAGGGCAAGACTACCCAAAGAACCAAACCAACGTTCCCGGTGCCACAACTGGCCCACCCGATCAATCTTGCCACATGCCCTAGTCAAAAGCTATTTATCAAACCCCCAGTTGATTACCATGCACCACGTGCCATCAACATCACATGATACATCAACATCACATGATACCTTTCCAAAACGATTCAATATATCATTAAATCAATATTAACATTTGATTATCCAAAAACCATGTCATGAGCACGTAGCAGGTCTAAGCAGTATACTATACGGTCTAAAATCCCATGTTGGCAACTTAGTAATGTCCAACTAGTAAACCACAACTAGGGTGACAAGGGTCATGGCACATATATTTGATTAACCAAGGTGTCATACAGCAATTTGGCATTTATCTAATTACCCATAATTAAGTAAAGCATTTTCTAATTTAAACTAGCATGCATTAATTTAAATCAAATTAACTTCAAAATAGGATCAACATGTTCAAAGCACAACTTGCCTTCAAAAAGTACTTGCTCTTGGTCCTGAGCTGGCTCCTGGGTCAATACTTCTCCTTCGAATCCTTCCGGCACTTCAACGTCTACTCGGAACGCGTGCAAATAGCAACAAATGAATAAAATAGTAGACAAAAGTGTCCAAACAACCAAATAAAGTTCATAAACAGAGAGAACATAATTTTATGAATTTTTAGAAACTGGAATCGTCAAATTCGGAGTTTAAACGCGAAAGTTATAGCATTTTGAAGTTTAAATAATCAATTAAATAATATTACAGAGAAAAAATTTAGTACAAAAGTTAAATAAAATTCATCATTAGGTAGATCTCAATTTTATACAAATTTAGAAATTTGAATCACTCAAATCGGAGTTAAAATGCAAAAGTTATAAGCATTTGAAGTTTGAATCAAATTTGAATTCAATAATTCGGATTAATAAATCATTTTCTTTTTCGGAAATTCATTTATTGCGTCGGCGAGGACACGTGTCAGCCCCGATTGGGCGGTGGCGTCGGCCGATCCATGGGCGTGGTCCATGGTTTGGCTCGGAGTCTCACCGTGGACCGATCCACGGCTCCCGTGAGGCGGCAGTGGGACCCATCGGGGTAGCGTCATTCTTGGCGTCGGCGGGGACTCAGGCCGCTGCGGCGGTGGGACCCACTGGTGACGTCATGGGTAGCGTCAGCGGCGTGTGGGCTGCCTTGTCGGGCCGGGAGTTCACGCTTCGCACGGCGTGGGCGGCAGGTGGGCCTCGACACGCGCGGGCCGCGTGTCGAGACACGCTCCACGCGCGGCCCGACGCGGCGGTCGATTTCGACCACGTGGCGTGATCTCGGCCGTTGATTCGAAAATCAACGGCCCAGATTGGATCTGGTGACGCACGTTTGGGGTGAACGTGGCCAATCTGGACCGTTGGAACTAGATCCAACGGTTGAGATCCAATCTAACGCGTATAACGCTGCTAACGCTAACCGTACGATCTAGATCTAACGGCTGAGATTGGATCTGGGGTTTGAAACGGGATCTCACCGGCGGGACGACGTGGCGTGATCTGGACCGTGTGATTGTGATCCGACGGCTGAGGGAGCTCGAGTCCCGGCGATGGCGTGTGACGGTGCTGACTGGCCGGAGCTGGGGACGGCGACACGGGCAACGGCATTTCGGGCGCGCTCCGGCGAGGTGAGTTCTCCCTTCGGGTGCGCCTCGTCGCGGGGAGTTCGAATCTGGGGTCGGTGGCGGCGGGAACAACGAAGAACCGCGGCGGTGCTTCACGCAACTACGGCGAGCAATCGCGGGCGCGACGGTGCACTACGGGCGGCGGCAGCTAGGGCAATGGCTGCGTGGGGTCAAGGCGGTCCTCGAGGTGCGGCCCGGGCATTAAATACCCTCGGCGTCCGCGCGGAAAACGGAAACCTAGGCCCACACGGCGGCGGGCGCGGCGGCGGAGTCCGTTTCGGACTAGGTGGAGACGACGACGGGCGACCGTCCACGTGGCGCGATCAACGGCCACGATCGCACGGGCGGAACCGGATCCGGCCCGGTCACGGCTCGAACCGGTGCGGTCCAATCCGGACCGTTGGATCCTGATCCAACGGTCGGGATCGAGTAGGGTTAGGATTGGGTTTGGTCGAGTGAGCTGGCTCGGGTCGGACTCGAGTCCGACTCGGGTTCCGACTCGGTCGGATGAACAGTACTCGACCCGATTGATTTTTCCAGCGATTTAATAATTCAATTAATTCCCAGAAATTCATTTAATTCATTAAATATAGTAAAATACTCAGAAAAATTCTGGAAAATATTTTGGAACATTTTGGACTCAAATAAAATATTTCCAACAAAATTTTATTTGCAAAGTCAAATTCTTTAATTATTTCAAAATGGAATAAATTCAAATAAATTCCAAATAAATCCAAATAAATTCCAGAAAATTCCAAAAATTCACCAAAGTGCCAAATCACACATGAATTTAAGAAAAGCAAAATTTTGGGGTGTTACAGTAGCATAGGCTAGAGCACAGGCTCTTAACATGTCTTCCAAAATCTGGTTAACTCTTTCTGTCTGACCATCGGTCTGCGGATGATAAGTTGTACTAAAATTCAGATGGGTCCCCATGGCTTCATGCAACTTATTCCAAAACCTTGAGGTAAATTGGGTACCTTGATCCGACACTATTTTCTTCGGCACTCCATGTAAACAGACAATCCTTGAAGAATTTCTGTTAGTAGGTCATTGCGGCTCTCATCAATCAGCGACTTCTAGGATGAAGTGATGATGGGGATCCATTCCCGTGCAACTATCCTGCACATTGTCCACAATGCATTCGTTGCCTTTCTTGGTTCGGTAGGGGATCCATCCTTCAGATCAATCGCTGTGATGGTATATCTGTCCGTTGGCTTTTTTTTGCTCCTCTTGGACCGCGGATCAATTTTCCTTTCGTCGGCTCATCACATCCTTGAGACACGAATGAGGGGATGACATCTTCTTTGTAAGTGATACCACTAAAAGATAAGAACAAATAAAGTCCATTTAGTTTGAGGCAATGTGGCATCCATTCGGAATGAAAGTAGTTGGAGTCTTTTTTACATAACAAATAATTTAATAATATAAGCCAACAATAGATAGATTCGGATTCTCCTAATCTTCTGCAGCCTCCTTAGTTCTTGGAATATTTTTCAGGATTATATTTTGGTTTCTGGTTTTTGATGTTTAATTCTATCATAATATCGCTTGCAGCTTCTTTAGTTGGAAAAGAACAATGGCATGCCAAATGGAAGCTGGAAAAGAACCGAGATGGTTGTTACTGTTTCCCTTCTTTTTTTCCTATTGTTGTTGGCTATTCTTTAAGACGGCTGTTATGTATGTGTTTATAAAGTTATATTGGTTAAGGACATCTAAAGCATAATTTATTTAGTTACGTACCCTTAACACAAACTTTTGATTATTAGAAAGTTATATGGGTACGAGCAAAGGGGTCGGAGGCTATAGGAGAGACCCCACAGTGGCCAATGGATGTGTACCGGCCGACTGCTGCCGAGAGGGCTCACGAATGATGCCTTTTTGGCAGTTTTGCTAGGAACGGGGATTGGCACTACCATCTCCCTATGCTTGCCCGATGTAACACTATCCTGGGCAAGGTCGAGAACATAGACCATCGGCTAGGTCTCGAGTATCAGAGCCGGATTCAAGCCGACGAAAGGAGAGTCAGATGAGGCTAGTTCATGAGAGGATATCTGAGGTGGTCCAAAAACAAGAACAGCTCGATCAAGAGCACAAGGAGGTGGAAGATTTGGATTAGTTGATAAGATACGCAAGCCAATTGAACTGATGCCGCGATGGTGCCCTCTAGGCGTAAATCACAAAGGCGTGGGCTTCAATGCCTCTAAACACAAGAGTTGCATGAAGTCGATCAGGAAAAGTAGAGGGACAAAAATTTCAATAGATTTTGTCCAGTTAGGATGGTAAAAAAGGAGTGGAGAAAAAGGAGATCGTGTAGGAAGAATTTGATTTAGCCGACAATCTAGATTCTTTTATTGTGCGCAATAACGCCACCACCAGTGGATATCAATGTGGTGTTCACTTTGCCGACCGAGTTCAAGGCACGTACGCTATCGACTAGGGAATCATATGCTCAACCGTGTCTTAGTTCCCAAGCCAATTTTGAAAAGCCAGAAGATGATCATCAGCATCTTAAGACATTGTACTTGAAGGGTCACATTAATGGAAAGCCGATATCAAGGATGCTGGTGGATGGTGATGCAACCGTTAACTTGATGCATTATTCATTGTGTAAAAAGTTGGGTAAGTCTGATGAGGATCTTCTTATAACAAACATGGTGCTGAATGACTTCACCAGGGATCCCACGGAGGCTAGAGGCGTCATGGTAACTGAGCTGATGGTCAGTAGCAAGACTTTGCCAACTGCCTTCTTTGTGGTCGATGCCAAAGGAAGCTATAGTGTATTGCTCGGTAGGGATCGGATATACGCCAAATGCTATATTCCATCGACCATGCACCAGAAGTTGGTATAATGGGACGGTGACCGAGTTGAAGTGGTCGAAGCCGACACTTTAGCCATGGACAGTCCGGAGGCTAATTGGCAGCATGAAGGAGCTGAATGCATATCGGGTAAGGCATTGTAAGATTGTGACTTTATATGCATTACCCAATCAAGTGTGAGTCCGATCAGCGTGAAACCCAGTACCATTGATCGGACAAGTGAGATCTTACACTGATGGAGTCTAAATAGGTAGTAAAAGTTTTATAAGATAAAATACAAGGCTTTCAGCAAACAATTGATAGCCATGAAGCCATCAAAGATTTTAAAGATGTTGAAAGATTAGGACATGGTTTTACATCTTTAGATCCATTGGAAGAAGTAGACATATGCGATGGCGATAGGAAAAGGCCAACATTTATTAGTTAAAAGTTAACTACTGAGTACAAAGTAAAGCTGGTGGTCTTATTAAAGAATTATAAAGATTGTTTTGCTTGGCAGTATCACGAGATGCCTAGTTTAAGATGATAGCTAGTTGAACATCAGCCGTTTAAACAGTCTCCTCGATGATGAGAATAGAGTTAGGATTGAGATTGGAGATCACGCACTCGCATTGGGTGAGAACAGATTCGAGGAACTCACTCTTGGGCGTCCGCAGCCCATTGACGAAGTAAAGCTCGTAAGAGATGATCTCTCCTTCCCGCGACGCAGAGCTTCCTCACTGTCAGGAGCGCACCACGACTCCTCGTCAAGGTAGCCGAGTTCCACAAGCACTTAGAGCCTCTCCTTGCTGATCTTGCTCGCTCCGAACTTCGCCATGGATTCAGTGGAAGAAGAAGATGCAAGCGCAGAAAAGTACGGGACTTGAGAATTCCTAAGGGCTCAGGTGCGAAATGCAGGTAAATAGTTTCTCACCACTGCTCCTGCCCCTTCGCGAGTTGGCACGTGGAAGCACAACTTTCAAAATTGTCTAATAAAGGCACAGTTCCCAAAAAATTGTCCAAACCATTAGTGTGATGCATCGCGAAGAAAGAACCAGCACGACCCTTTGATCCTCTCTTGCCTGAGCTTCCCTTGGTTGGAGGCCTAGCTGGTAGCTCGGCTGCTATCAGCCATGCTTGTCCGCGAGCGGGACCTGCTCGAATGCTACAGTAGTACTTTGCTGTAAGTGTGACACTACGGTATGGTGTGACATTATAGAATGTGAAATTAGAGAATAAAACCTTTCGGCTTGAGGTTTACTCGCATTTTTGCGCCGTTTGAAGTGATGTGTCACCACGGAGTGTCGTAACCTTTTAAATGGTGCATGTTAAGGTCAAAAATTTATGAAATATGGTATGGCAGGTTAAAACCATAAGGTATGGAGGTTAATAACATTTCCGGGCCGTTTCCGGGCCGTTTTCGGGGTTTTGGGCCTTCCCGGGGGAGTTTGGGCCTTAAGTGGGCTTTGGTGGGATGGAGTAGGTCTCCGTAACGGACTAGGATTGGGTGTGGGGGCTGGTAAAAGGGCTCCCCACCAGCCCTTGGGGCGTTCACCCCTGCCCCTTGTGCGCCCTTCCCCCACTTGCCCTTGCCCTAGCCGCCTCCCTCCTCCCTTGGCCGTGCGCCTCCCCCTCCCTTGCCCCATTGCTCCCCACCTCTCCACCACCTCTCCTCCACACCTTGCTGCCCTAGGGTGGCCTCCCCACCCCTGCATCCTCATGGATCCATCCGAGGAGCGAGGAGCGAGGAGTGAGGTGCGAGGAGCGAGGAGCGAAGAGCGAGGAGATCTATTGGAGTTTTCGTGCGTCGGGCAAAGGTATGACCATAGGAACCCTGGGGATTGATCTAGGTACTGTTATTAAGGTGTTTATCAAGTTTTTAGATCAATTGGAGGTGCTGGATTGGAGTAATTTGGGTTAGATCTAGATGTTGCCACGTTTCTGTTTTGGGACAGCATGAGCAGTCGGGATAGGGTTAGAGTTTTCGTTGGTTTAGATTCCGAGTCTGTCCGTATGGATGTTGAAGAAGTTGTAGATAATTTAATTATCTTTCCGTGGACATAAAGCGCGTTAAATTCTGATCAGCCGTTTGAAAGTTATGGCTGTTTTACCGAGCGTGTTAAAATCTGTGACGTAATTGGAACAGATCACGGTAATCTGTAGATTAGACGACTTTAGATTCCGAATCAGTCTTTCCATATACCTAGAGAAAGTTGGCAAATTTCCTAAGCTACGCGAGGATGTACTCGTTTAATTGATTCGGAGTCCCATAACTCAAGTTATGCCTTTTGCAATGCTGCTATCCCGACGGGACAGAACCTCTGTTTTTAGGTTTTGCGAGTAGTTGGCAATGTCGGGGTAGATGAGGGTTTGCGTACTATTTTGTGGACATGATTGTGAGAGTGTGGTACCTATGTGCAGGTGGTGCAACTCCGGGAGTGCCCTCTACTTCCCGCCAATCCGTTGCCCGTGGTTGAGGCAAGTGTGTTGTGATGGATAGCGATTTGTAGGTTGCTTGTTGAGAATAGATGGAATTGACTACATGATATATGATCACTTGCCATGCTTTTATGATTGCCAATGATATGATGAGCATGTTTAATATGTTATGATGCCAGGTGTTAATATGTGAGTTAAATATGATGTTGGCATAAATGCATACATGGCATGTTACATGGCTCGGGCGGTGAGAAAGTCATAACTAGTCCTGGAAGGTCGGTGAAAGTTATGACTAATCCGGAAAGCCAATGAGTAAGTCCTACATCGTGATTCCATTCACCACGGTGAGCAGGCGAGGAGTAGGCACCCTCCATCTTCGGGATGGAAGGGGAGAGGGTGCACACCGGCGGGTGTGTACTCAACCATACCGGTATGAGTTTCCAAGGAGACATGAGCATTGCATTACATTGCATACATAATGATGATGATATTGTTAAGTGTTCATGAATGAGATGATATATATGATGGGAGATGTTATTGCCATGATATTGTTCTTGTTGTCCATTGCAATATGCTTGCTGAGTTTGAACTCACGCTTGTGTTTTCTTGTTATTTTAGGTACCATGAGAACGGCATGCGGGAAGGGAAATAGTCACACGCCCACACGTAGCTTCACCATATTGATTCCACAAGTCATTCTATTAGTTTGATAATAAATTGCGTGTGATGATTATTGCTTTAAGGTTTAGCTTTGTTTATGAGAGATTTATTGTTCGTTTGACACTTGGAGACTTTAAGTGCTTGATGTTAGTCTTATATTGTCGTTAAGACTCCATTTATTGCTGTTTTAGATGTCTCTCATATTGCCTTATAATGCTATACTGTTGTTGCTCCTTAAATCCATGTTAAAACAAAGGAGGTGCTGCCGAAATCTCGGTTTTTAGCCTATGCACCTTTGCTGGAATTTTATGTTAAATGTGGTATTTAGATGTTGTTTAGCTTATGTTTGGTAGCATTCAGGCATATTAAATGCCGGGGTGTTACAGTAAGATTCCAATCCTTCCGTTGAGTCTGTAGGCTCAAGGGAAGGCCCCGTCAAGTAGTTTTCCACTTGAGCCTTGGGGGCTAGCTGTCAGGGATTGGATAATTTCCATAAGGACTGTTATACCCTGGCAGCCAATTTTAGCCGACCATACATGCCCTTGGATGGTATCGCCAAGGAGGACCCTCGGATAGTCTAGCCAGCTAGTCCGCGATTAGTCCCAATGCTCACCCACGAGTATGCAAGCTCGTCCACGAGCACCCAAGCTTGCTCATAAGCATGCAAGCTCGGAAACGTGCAAGGATCGGTTAGAGTTGGGGAAATCCCCGAGCATGATCGAAAGATCGTGTTCACCCTACAATGTTTAAGTAGCGATAATTACGCCATGATCTAGGGCCGTTTCGCCCACAGCGGGAACGCGACGAGAATCAAGGCTACAGTAGCGGCCACAGTTAATGCACTAAAACACGTATTATTCGGCTGCAGTTTTTTCAATTATCTTGTTAGCTATAAGAACCCCCGGTAAATTGGTAAAGGGGGAGGAAAAAAGGAAGAGCAAGACACAAACACACTGATATACATGAGCCTTCTTGTAAGAGTTCAACAACAATAGTGAAATCACTGGATTAGGGTTATTGGCCCCGTTCATTTCAGCTTCTGGATAACTTCTGCTTTTAAAAAAGCGGATTATTTACCGAACGGAAGGATTCTGGACAGCTTCTCTGAGAATTAGAAGCTAATTTCTATATAGAATCAGAATCTGGCTGAAACCTGATTCTCACTGATTCTCGCCGGCTCGGTCCGGAACCTAGCAGTTGTAACCGGCTCGGCCCAATTTTCCCATTATCGGAAGCAGCTTCTCCGATAGTCTAGAATCCATAATCCAGAAGCTGAAACGAACTGGGCCATTATCTCCGCTGTGAGAGACCCGATCCAGTATAAACCTTTGTCTATTTTTCGAGTATCCTATCCTAAGAGCATTCTCCAAATGCAAATCTTTCTCCAAAAAGGGGCTCTATTGATCCCTCATTCAACAAGTAAGCTCGACGGGGACATGTTTCCCAAACATCGACAATAGTGCTTGGTCGAAAGTCGCTGCCAGTGAGCTTGTACAGCAGAGGCAACGACGACAAGCCACAGCGGAGTTTGAGGACAGCTTGAGCTCGAGTAAGGCATGGGTGAGTATCAGGGATGTCAAGGCATTCCATTTTACCCATTAATTGAGACAGGAGCAGCCGGAGTGGGCCACTACCATGCGCTGGCTATGGAGAAGAAGGGTGAGGCAGTGGTGAGCTTTCAGTCAATTTGACCTGCAAAACGAGGTCAGGAATTTTTGTAATTTTTTGTAAATTTATTTCATCTTCTCTATTTTTCAGTTATCTGAAGACGGAAACAAGGTTAGGAATTTTTTGGAAGATTTGTTATGATCCAAGTGATGTTGTGTAAAATTTTTAGATTGAGATCTTGCATATGTCTTTTCTAATAAATCTGACATTGCAATTTCCAGATTTTCTAGTTTTATATTTTTAAATTTTAAATGGCACTAAATATGAGTATTATTTTTTTGATATTTTTTTACTAGAGATTTAAATTTCTCTCAGGAAGGAATGATAAAATTTTTAGCTCGAGATAATCTTTTATAGATATTTCAAAAATCTGGTATTGCACTGTTTTTAGTCAAAACCCATTAATTCTCACATCTTTTCATTCATTAATGAGTTCATATTGCTTTTGACTGCAGATAAAGAGCTATATTGACTTCTTATATTTTAATATATATTTTTTAGATTTTTGTTGATGTTTGTTTTTTTTACTTTGTTATATTTACTTTTTTACTAATTCCATTATAAAAGATTTTTCTTTGGAGCAAAAAAAAGCCAGGAAATTCATAATTTAAATATATTCTAAATTTAAAATTTCTATTTTTACTATCTTTGAATTTTTGGGATGTTACATAACAACACATGAGTTTTTTTTTTTGATAAAGGCATGGAATCTATAAACTCTCTATTTTTGAAGATGTACAGGTTTGGCCGTCTGATGCCATGCCCCCTAATTCACTGTAGTTTCTACAGTGTTAAACTACATTATTTTTCATTTTTCATTTTTTAAATTATAAAAAAATGGAATAAAATTCCCCCTCTCTGTTAATATGGATTACAGTATTTTTTTATTTTTCTAGCTTTTTAAAGAAATTTTGCTTTCTCTACTAAAATTTATGGTTCGTCTGTAGCAACACGTCGAATTTTAACTAACTAGTGGTGTTTGTATATATAGATGGGTTCACTGAACCTGTGTGCACACACCACATATATTACTATACAATCCAGACGATGACGAGTTGACGACTGCGTAATGTAGGGATAGGACGAAGACGTGTTAGACCAACTGGCCAATCGAGTACTAACATCGGACCATGGACTCACATGCGCGGCTTGCTCACTGCTCAGTGCCTGTGATGACGTAGCCGTATCATCCTGTAACACCCCGGCATTTACTATGCCTGAATGCTACCAAACAAAAGCTAAACAACATCTAAATACCTTAATTAAACATAAATTCCAGCAAAGGCGCACATGCTAAAAACCGAGATTTCGGCAGCATCTCCTTTGTTTTAACATGAATTGAAGCAACAACAATATTAACATGTCAATGTGGCATAACGAACGATAGCAATAACATGATCAGACGGAAAAACAGCCACCATACCACTAAGGATATAAATTCTATCCATCACATGACAAATATGGACTAATCAATTACTCATAACGACCAACGAATCATCGAAACCATAGTTTAGTTCAATGAATTAACCATAACCATAAGGGAAGGAACATGTCATTGTTTAAATGTGTGACGCTAAGTGATGACATGTGACTAGCTCACTTTCCCGCATGTCGGATTCATGGTACCTAAAAGAAAACAACATAAACACAAGCGTGAGTTCATCACTCAGCAAGTATATTGCAATGGTACAAACATAAACAATTACATAGCAATAATATCTCACATCATGTAAACCATCTCATTCATGGTCACATATTATCATCATCATCAATATGTATGAAGTGCAATGCGATGCTCATGTCTCCTTGGAAACTCATACCGGTATGGTTGAGTACACACCCGTCGGTGTGCACCCTCTCCCCCCTTCCATCCCGAAGATGGAGGGTGCCTACTCCTCGCTTCCGTTCACCGCGGTGAATGGAATCCTGATGTAGGACTTACTCATTGGCTCTCCGGATTAGTCATAACTTTCTCACCGACCTTCCCGGACTAGTTATGACTTTCTCACCGTCCGGGCCATGTAATAATGCCATGTATGCAAATATGCCACATCATAATCAACTTGTACATTAACACATGGCATCATAACATAATAAACATGCTCATCATATCATTGGCAATCATTAAAGCATGGCAAGTGATCATATCATATAGTCAAATTCATCCATTCTCAACAAGCAACCTACAAATCGCTATCCATTACAATACACTTGCCTCGACCACAAGCAACGGATTGGCGGGAAGTAGAAGGCACTCCCGGGGTCGCACCACCTGCACATAGGTACCACACACTCACAATCATGTCCACAAAACAGTACGCAAACCCTCATCTACCCCGACATTGCCAACTACTCGCAAAACCCAAAAACAGCGGTTCTGTCCCGTCGGGACAGCAGCCTTCCAAAAGGCGTAACTCGGGTTCTAAGACTCCAAATCAATTAAACGAGTACATCTTCGTGTAGCTTAGGAAATTTCCCAACTTTTTCTAGGTATAGGGAAAGACTGATTCGGACTCTAAAGTTGTTTAATCTACAAAATACCGTGATCTGTTCCAATCACGTCACAGATTTTAACACGCTCGGTAAGACAGTCATAACTTTCAAACGGCTAATCGGATTTGGATGTTCTTTATATACACGGAAAGATAATGAAATTATCTACAAGTTCTTCAACATCCGTACGACCAGATTCGGACTCTAAATTGGCGAAAAACCGAACCCTAGGTCGACTGCTCATGCTGTCCGAAACAGAGAACGTGACCAACTCAAGAATCCATCTAATCTAATCAAATCCAGCACCACCAATTGATCTAAAAACTTGATAAACATCCTTATAACAGTACCTAGATCAACCCCAATGATTCCCATGGCCATACCTTTGCCCAACGCACGAAAACTGAACGGATCTCCTCCCGGTTCGCTCCTCGCTCCTCCCTCCAATGGATGGATCCTCGAGGTGCAAGGGGTGTGGAGGCCACCCTAGGGCAGCAAGGGGGTGGAGGAGAGGTGGTGGAGAGGTGGAGAGGCAAGGGGCAAAGGGGGTGGGGGCGCACGGCCTAGGAGGAAGAGGGGAAGGTGTGGGTGGCGGCTAGGGCATGGAGGAGGGAGGTGGGGGCGTAGGGCAGGGGCAGGGGCAGCCCTCTTTACCAGCCCAAACTGGTCTCCTACTCCTAAAAGGACTCAAACTCTCCCCCACCAAGGCCCACGACCCTTTCCCCTAGGCCCAAACTCCCCCGGAAAGGCCCAAAACCCCAGAAACGGCCCGGAAACGCGATTAAACCTCATAGCGTATGGTTTTAACCTTAATTCCACATTTTATAATGTTTTTGACCTTATCAAGCACATTAAATAAGGTTACGACACTCCGTGGTGTCACACATCCAAAATTAACCCAAGGCAAACATCAAATATCTGTGAGCTCAAAACTTTTAGTAAACCCCGATCGGCATCGATATCTCAAATCCACCAACGCAAACCGAACTCAAAATCTCAAATCATTGCAGTGAAATTCAAACCACTGGAAAACATAATCCCTTGTTTTATTACTCCCTCACCACAAATATGTGCCGTTTAGATATAAGTACAGTCAAATTTTTAAAATTTTAATTATTAATATATTTTAAATATTTAAATTAGATACATAAAAATTATATGTATAGAATTATTTTGATAAAATATTTTTATAATATTATAATTTTATTGAGTCTTATAAACATATTATAATTGAAATTTTTTATTAAAATTTTATTTTAAAGACTGTATTCTAAAATATGTACTTGTGTGACGATCAGATTAGATTGGTCTTGTGGACTATGAACAGAAAAGACGTGTTAGCACAAGGTAGAGCGCACATGGAGCCGAGCATGGAAAAGTAAATCGCCACAAAGGAGCATGAGAATAAGGGGACATGGAAGGAGGATGATTCCTGCCTTTCGAATGGACTTGAACGTGATCCTGGGTGAGTAGCTCATGACTTTTATGAGGAAAAATTGATTAAATAACCAACACTTAAATAGAAATTGAGGAAATAACCTTCATTAAATCGAAATTCATTGAATAGCACTCGTTTCCGCCAGATGAAGCCGCTTCCGCCACACGTCATGGAGGAAGCCGGGCTTCCGCCACACCACGTGGCTTCCTCCATGCCATACGGCGGAAACCACCCGCTTCCGCCACGTGGTCTGGCTTCCTCCATGCCATACGGCGGAAACCACCCGCTTCCGCCACGTGTAGGGCTGGAAACGAGCCGAGCCGAGCCCGGCTCGGCTCGGCTCAGTCTTGGCTCAGTCGATGTGGCGAGCCGAGGCTTGGCTCGGCCCTGAGGCGAGCCCAAAAAACCCGGCTCGGCTCGGCTCCTCGGCTCATGGCCGGCTCGTTAACTCGCCGAGCGGAACATTTTATCAGAAAATTAAATATTTATACAATAATTCATGTATTTGCAGTGAATAATATTAACTTACTAATTACTACTAAATAATAGTAGTTGCTTAGTTGCTCTCTATCACACTTGTAGGAAATGGAATTGTCTCAACATCATCTTCATCATCTTTTTTCTAAAAATATAAGTCATTAGTCATACTAAATTCCTTGCATGGGCTGGACCGCCGAGCCAATTTGGCTCGCGAGCCGAGCCGAGCCGGCTCGGTGTTTTTGTGAGCCTGAAAAACAGGCTCGGCTCGAGCTCGATCCGAGCCACGAGCCTGTGCGAGCCGAGCCAGGCTCGGGCGAGCCCGAGCCGAGCCACGAGCCACGAGCTTTTTTTCCAGCCCTAGCCACGTGGTCTGGCTTCCTCCGCGTGGTGTGGCGGAAACCACCTGCTTCCGCCACGTGGCAACGTGCACTGCCGTTCGGCACATGGTGTGGGGGAAACCGATCGCCACCGACAGCATCTGGACAGCATCTGCCAAATGTGCATGTGACCACCTGCAAAGGAAACCGTCCGGGCGCATGTGACCACCTGCAAAGGAAAGCATCCGGATTTCACGGGAGTACAGTGAAAGCTTGGCTGCATGTGGTCATATGCACCGAAAGTTTCAATGTCCTCTTGTGATTTAATTAGTTAATGACTAGCTTAAGTACAAATGAATAAGAAATGACTCGCTTAGTGTAATTTAATCAACACAAAAGTAATCACCGCTTCGTCTATATAATGAGCACTGGTCCGGGCAACGCTCTCTCATCCTTGTTGCTCCCACTCTGCTCTGTCAGGTGCCCTCTCTTCGCATTCTTTTTCTCTATTTGTAATATCTGATGAATATGGTTTTTTTTGCTAATTACTATTTTATTTTATGTAAATAAACTCTAAGGCGCAAGGATCTGGACCTCACAACGCTCTTGTTATTACTCTATTCACAAGGTACTCTCTGTTGTCATGATTTTTTTTTATATTTGTGTCATCTGTTTACATTTGATTTATATGAGAATTTACGTGACGCTTTATTAAGAAATTAGTAAAATAGCGCCGTTTCCAAAAGATTTCATGCCTCTGATGTCCTGGCTATTAATGTATATAGAGTAGAGTAGGGTTATTGTTTAGAAAACGTCATTATTTTTTGTTTGAAATAAACATGCATTTTTGAAATAAACATGCATTTTATTTTATGTAAATAAAATTGTTGCAGTGATTACGAGCTGTAGTGAAAGGCAATAATTGTTGTAGTGCAACCTGTTGATAAGTAGGTTTTTATTGAGCTTCATAATATTGCATGCCTTTCTTTCAGTGGCTGGTGCATACAAAAATTAATATTTTAATGTAAATAAATTGCAAGGTGCTTTGGTGGACGAGGCAAGGACTTATTGTAGGAGTGTCGATCTGTTCGGTGCTGTGAAGGTAATTTAATTTTTGTGTTTTACACCTTGTTATTATTTCATGTCATTAAAAAAACATGTTTATTTGCTAATGATTATATAATTTTATGTACATAAGTTTGACGGTGCGCATTGTAGTGGAAGTCAAGAATTATTGTAGCAACGGTTAAATGTGTAGAAATAATTTGAATTGTTATATTTGATGCTATTAAATTTAGTTGGTTGTTTACTGAAAATGGTTATTGTTTGATGTACCACAAGCATAGTAATTAGTGATGAAATGGTATGCTAGATGATAAGCATGGTCGTTGTTTGATGATAAGAGAAGGTGGTTGAGTGGTGCGTAGTATTACATGCTATTAATTTTTGTTTGGTCTTTACTGAAATGTATAAAATTTAACGTAATTAATTTGTACGGTGTTTACGATGTCTACTGTAAAAAGGAAAAAATTATTGTAGGGATGTCAACCTGTTAGGTGGTGTGAATATGTTTTTTACTTTGTCTTGTATACGATGTTTTATTATTCGTACTGTGTTGTAACATCCTCAAATTAATAAAAAGGTTATAATCAAATATTAAAATATGAAATCATTTGTTTGATGTATCTTAATATTTTGCGTGCATTTATTTAATTGTTGGACATTGAAATGATTGTTGGAATAGTGAAAATAAGAAATGGTAAAATGGTAAGACGATGTTTACGAGGTGTAGTGTACAAGGATAAAATGTAGAAGGAGTGTTGTCGACCTGTTAGGTGGTGTGAATGGGTTTTTTTAGTTTGTGCTGTATACGATGTTTTCATATTCGTGATGTGTTGTAACATCGTCAATTTAATAAAAACCTTATAATCGAATATTAAAATATGAAATAATTTGTTTGCTGTATTTTATGATATTGCATGCATTTATTGAATTGTTGGACGAAGCAAATGATTGTTGGAATAGATAAAAGCAAGGAAAACGAGAAAATAAGAAATGGTAAAATGGTAAAATAAAAAGAATTACCTTAGTAAATTATGTCTAACCCTAAAGTACCCTGGATGATGACCTAGGATGGTCAAAAACAGTGTGAACATCATTAAACCATGTAGTGATTAATTTTTTGGGAGTAAAAGTTAAAGCTGACCTAAATAGTAATAGAATTATGGAGAATTATGGATAGAACTCTAGGCCTCGAAATTTTTACTATAAGTAGTTATTACCATTATCCTAAGTCAGTAAATTTTTTAAAAATTAAGAAGTAGTTTAGCTATTTTTTTTCACTTAATCATTGTAGTTTTCAAATTCTGGAAAAAGTAGTAAAAGAATTGTAAGAAAATAAATAATGTGATTATCGTGCTAAAATTTTTATGGTGAAACTATAATGTATATTCACACTTCCAGTAAAACTTTCAAAAATTAATATGTCCATCTAAACCCTTACAAAAATCAAAAACCGAAAAAATTGTACTGTGCAGCAGGTAATGTTAGAATTTTTATAAAATAACCATAAATAATTTTAGGCTAAAAGTTTTATGGTAAAACTATCATGTAGATCCACACTTCTAGTAAAAATTGCAAAAATTAATATGTCCATTTAGATCCTTAGAAAAATCAAAAACCGAAAAAATTGTACTATGCAGTAGGTAATGTTAGAATTGTTATAAAATAAAAATAAATAATTTGAGGTTAAAATTTTTATGGTAAAACTATCATGTAGATCCAAACTTCCAGTAAAAATTTCAAAAATTAATATGTCCATCTAAACCCTTAGAAAAATGAAAAACCGAAAAAAGTATACTGTGCAGTATGTAATGTTAGAATTGTTATAAAATAACCGTAAATAAGTTTAGGCTAAAATTTTTATGGTAAAACTATCATGTAGATTCAAACTTCCAGTAAAACTTTTAAAAAATAATATGTCCATCTAAACCCTTACAAAAATCGAAAACCGAAAAAATTGTACTGTGCAGCAGGTAATGTGAAGAACTTATCCCTTAATTTATTTTAAAAGTTTAGAAAATTCTGGAGTTGAAATGACCCACGAACGTGGAGTACAAAAAAGGGTTTGCGTGATGAACATCAGAACGGCACTAAATGCTCAAATTTAATAAATGTATTTTTTTATGAAATAATGGCGTACATAATAATACACTTTTGTTCTGCATGCTACCATGTATTACTAAATGACACAACTAAATTTAATAACGCATTGACAGATTTCGATGGCTACAACACTGCATATTTACTATGGAGATGCTCCCACAGAAGTGCGCGGACCTTTTGTTAGCATGCAGAGCTGTAAGCGCACGCAGGCCGCAATAGATCTTCCTATTGGACCTAAAGACCTGATAGGGATAGTAGCTCAAACATTAGCTATTGACCGGAGAAGATATAAACTGCGCCTACAA
This sequence comes from Rhipidocladum racemiflorum, assembly GCA_036346355.1. Classification (NCBI taxonomy): domain Eukaryota; kingdom Viridiplantae; phylum Streptophyta; class Magnoliopsida; order Poales; family Poaceae; genus Rhipidocladum; species Rhipidocladum racemiflorum. Next base: position 8,132,211 of record CM070569.1, read on the forward strand.
GCGGTTCGGCCCCGTTTGGTGCCGAACACCGCACAAGTAGTGTGCAACCTGTGGGAGCTTCGAAACAGAAGTTCCTGGGACCTGTACGTTGCAAAGGCCGTAGATGAATCTTTTCAGATTGGTGTGTACGCTGAGATGGTACCACGTCAATCAGGCGAGGAGGAAGGCACAGGGGCAACCTCGTCGGTGCCTGTAGAGGACGACATTGGTATTGCCGGTAACACGTTAGAGGTGGGAGGGTCATCTGGGGGTCATACTACAGAAGTACAGGAGAGTGTGGGGGGAGAGCACGTGGTTAATGTGGTCGCAGAGGAGGTCGATGTGGAGGTCATGGAAGATGAAGGCCTTGACGCCACAGGTGAAGGCACAGAGGATGGTGAGGATGATGTGGGGTCTGCTGTCGCGTATTTCCGCCAATTAGATGCGGATCAGTGCGTAGTTGCTGATTACGCACAGATTTCGAGGTTTCCCCAGCATAGTGACATAGTGCTAGAACAGGTCTTCCCCAATAAAAGCGAGCTGGTGGACTTCATTAGCAGCTACGCCATCATGACCCGACGTGAGCACTATGTGCACAAGTCAGGGCCAAAAGTCTATGAGGTTAAATGCGTTAAGATCGGAGAATGCCCGTACCGTGTACGGGCGTTCGAACCAATGAATGAGAGCCATTTTATCATTTCACGCTACACGGGGCACACCTGTTGCGCCGAGTTGGTGATGAGCAACAACAATTCCATGGATGCCAAATTCATAGCCCATAAAATCCTTGGAGTCGTCCAAGCTGACATCAAACTAGCACCAAAGTCCATAATTGCCACGATGCAGAACCAATACGGGATGGTAGTCCCGTACCATCTGGCATGGCGAGCAAAACAGAAGGCTCTAACGTTGCTATTTGGGTCATTCAAAGAGTCCTACAACTGGGCTCCTCGCGCCTGCGCCAGATAGCAAAGACTAACCCAGGGACAGAATGGGGCATTGACCAACAGCCTGTGGTGCTAGAGAATGGATCCGTTGCTGAAGGTCACCAATTTCTTATGAGGCTTTGCTGGGCATTTGCACAGTGCATCGAAGCATTTAGGCACTGCCGCCCTGTGTTGTGTGTGGATGGCACGTTCCTGACAGGGAAGTACCAGGGGACTCTTCTCACCGCCCTAGCTGCTGACGGGAACAATCAAATAGTCCCAGTTGCCTTTGCGATTGTTGAGAGTGAGAACAACGATAGTTGGCTTTGGTTCATGCGGTTTGTGAAGAACAAGGTTGTCAGGAATAGGCTCGGCGTGTGCGTCGTATCTGATCGTAATGCTGGCCTGTTGCATGCTCTCGATGTTATGAAGGGGGGGAGGGACCCATCGTGTGCTTGGCCTGATGTGGAATGCCGGTGGTGCATGCGACACCTAGGTGCAAACTTGTACACCGCATACAAGAATCGCAACATGGTGAAGCAATTCAAGATTATGTGCATGCAAAACCAAGTGCGTAAGTTCGAAGCAATATTTGCGCAGTTGAATGAACGCACGAGGAAGTTAGTGGCAGACCAGGAGCAACAGGCTTCCCAGCTTGTTGGTGGTCAAGGAGTTACTGTACGGCGTAATACTACGTTCGCGCAGTGGATCGCCGGCAAACCGGTAGAGAGATGGGCACTGGCACACGACACGCACGGCGCATGGTAAGTAGTAAAATTTTTTTATATACCACAGTATGTCCCGTCCTCTAATTGAAGTGTGACTGCATTTTCAGTTACATGGTCATGACCACCAACATCGCTGAGTCGTACAACAACGTTCTGAGAGGGGTCCGTGGGCTGCCGATATGCTCAATAATTGAGCTCACTTTTTATCGGACCATGGAGTACTTCCGAGACCGTGGCCGTGCAGCACAACAATCGGAGTCCACATTTGCACCGCGTGTCGAAGCTCTTCTAGAGAAGCGCCGCTTGAAGGCACAATTTCACTTGGGGCAAATGTTCGATCCCGTGCATAACGAATTCAAAATTTCATGTAGGAGAAAATATGCCTCCGGCTATATCGCGGGCGACACCGTCCAAACGTGTTGGATTGGAGCGGACAAGGCTCATTGCACTTGTAACAAGCCCCGTTTGGAGCATATTTCGTGCTCCCACGTGCTTGCCGCATGTCGTCAGCTTGGTGGCAACACGGGAGCCCAGTTTGTGTCCCCGTACTACACAATGCAAGCTATACAGAACACGTGGCAGCCAAAAATGAAAAACTTTGGCGATCGGAGTTACAGGGACATGGTGGCCCCCTGTACTTGGCATCCGTTCCCTTCGACGAAGCGGGATCAACCAGGAAGGCCATCTTCATCGCGACTTAGGGGTGACATGGATGCGTCACAAGGTGGTGTTGGTCTGCGCCTTTGTGGAAAATGCAGGCAGCCGGGCCATGACCGCAGAGCATGCCCTAATAGGGCTTAATGTCGCAATTGAGCTATTTCGATTATTGTATAAGTGCGAACTAATGTCCATGTCAGGTGGCGCTTGTGTATGCACTATCACCGTACGATGATGATAAACTATTTCTTATGGAGTAATCTCGTCGTTATTTCATGTCATTGTGTTGCCTTCTTATTTGAATAGGATGATGATAAACTATTTCTTATGGAGTAATCTCGTCTTTATTTTTGTTGAAGGTTACGTGAATCGGCCACTAAAATGGCACTCCCAGAGTTGCTCCACGAACAAATCGACTCAAAGCATAGGGCCAGGAAATTGGCCGCACGTGAAGAGGTTGTAAGACACACTACAAAAATTCATGGTTTTCATGCACATTAATATTATTCGTCTTATATACCATCTTCTTCTGCAGCTTCATGCCATGCGTCTGAGGGGATCCCGGCAGCTGAAAATTCTTAACGGCAGATTCGATGTCCCACTTGCACATTGCGGGCTGCTCCCATTTGCGAAGCTTATGAATGGGGCAAAGGAGTGCGGTGGAAGACGCACTCCTCTTCCGGCTTTGGATGCTCCACTCTTGACGGCCCTTGTTGACCGTTGGCGGCCAGAGACGCATACTTTCCACCTGTCGCTTGGGGAGATGACTATCACCCTACGAGATGTGGCATTGATTACATGGCTGCCTATTGCTGGGCAACCATTTGTTGTTGCAAAGCCAGAGCGAGTGGCATGGCAGCACTACCTAGAGAACAGGTAACATATGCATATTTCATTTAATCAGCACCACTCAATCAAAAAATTAAAGGCCTTACATGATTAAATGAAACTGTAGGTTCGGGGAGGAGTACCATGGGAGCGACCAGGGGGTGTCATTCTCATGGTTGCGACAGTTGGAAGAGTTCGAAGCATGCCCAGGAGACGCGGACCAGGCAACCGTGAACAGACACTACGAAGTGTACCTACTCGGACTCCTAGGGGGTGTGATGTTCACGCACTCAAATGGAGATAATGTCGCTACACATCTTGTGTGGGTTGCCCGGCAGCTAGCCATCGATGCGGCAAACGGGGACGCACCACAGGGTTTCAGCTGGGGATCCGCGGTTCTAGCGGACACCTACCGTGCCTTGTGTGACGCATGCAGACGGACATCACAAAGCTCCATCCTGACGGGTTGTCCGTATCTTCTGCAGCTTTGGTCATGGTTTTACCTTCCTATGTCTCGTCCAAGAGTTGAGAGGCCTTACTACCCAGTGCCTGTACATGATGACGTACCCCAGCCGTTGCGCCCAACTTTTGGTTACATATACATGCACGCTAGGTTGCGCTGGGCGCAAGAAGTTGATCGCGGGTCATACATGCGCGTCATCGCCAACCTGGACTTTCTGACCCACGATCACGTCGATTGGGACCCGTTCTCCTACAATCGCATGCAGCTAGTAGCTGAAGGAGGACGCATATCATCTGCGTGTAACCAAGACGAAGCATACTGGCTCACGCAATGCAACATAGTGTGCATGAATGCTGTGGAGGTGTACTCGCCAGAGCGTGTGCAACGACAGTTTGGTCGTCGACAGTTGATTCCTCCACCCCCCCCACGATCCGCCGGTTCGTCGCATGGGTAAGCTGATATCAACACTTTCAGGAGGAGTTCCCACTATAGTTATCATCATCCTGGACTAACGGCTTGCACGCTACATTTTCAGGAGGAGCTCACAAGGCCACAACTTTGACTGGAGAGCCGTACACGAAGCACACATCACGCGATGGCTGGAGTCAGCTACGGACAATGTGTACGAGCCAACTGGGACTTACGATGCCACCGAATACTGGGCCTACCTCTACTGGTACAGGCCTCGAACAAGGTGTGTTCTTCTTGCACGTCAAGCCCACGAACAAGCACAAAACTATGTGCAGGACTACGCCGAGAGAGTTCATAGGCTGGTACGTGTACAGACTCCCATATGTGTTTAAATACTTTAGATATCATGTACAGCTTGGACATCGATATGTACTAACAGAACGATGTATTCGTACACAGACTCAGGAGTCCGCAAACTTACAGGACGAGGCGGACGAAATGTTTACGCAAACCGGGCATCGTGGTCAAGACAAAGGGAAATCCTAGGCGTGGTTTCTTTCGCAGGGCGGGGGATCGGTTGCGATCTGCCATTCGGGCAGTTGGAGGTCACCGGTCGGCCACACGAAGAAGCTATGATGAGGTGGCCGATCCAACCCCCCAGCATTCGTCCCCACCCTTGAGGTCAATGTCCATGAGGTATCCTCCACCAGTTTCCCAGGCGGCACCGACACAGCCGGCACGGGCATCCACATCAGCACATGGTGCTGATAGCCAACGGTGCTCAGCGTTCACGCCAGTCATCGGGCCCCATCCAACGGGAGAGATGTCACAGGGCCTCGATATGAATCGTCCACTGACTCCAACGATCGGGATGGGCGACGACATGTTCAGCTCCCAGCAGACATTTGGATACGGGCAGTACGCTCCCCCCCAAAATGAAGGAAACTGGCAGGCCTTCGACAATGCGTTCACTGAGACATTTGGTCCCGACTTTGGATTATCTAGCTTGCTGCAAACGCCTTTTACGCCGCACCCACGTCCTGACCACGTTGGAGGGTCTAACTGGTTATCTTCGACAGGTGGTTCACAGTTGGACCAGACACCAGTACCACCTGCAGCGCAGCCTAGCCCATTTGCAGGATGGAATATTTACACTGGATCAGGATATGTTGTCGCCCCGCCAGCACCGACAGAGGATAACCAGATGCCGCAGCCGACAACACGAGTTGGACCGTCGCAAGCAGCAGGGACAAGAGTAAGATGTGAACCCCAAAATTACACCCCTAGTGCATATGATAGTAGATGGGGAACTGGGGGACAGTGATTGTCGTTGGGCTGTATGTACCTTTTTGTAACACTAACAATGCAATCAATAAATATTTGCTACGTGCTGACTACTATTCCTATTCCTTGCAATAAATTATGCGATGCTGGTATTTTGAGCCCATTTGCAGTATTGAAGACAAAAACCGAAATTGGGGATTTTTAGCTTCTTTTTTTTTTTTGAAATCTGGGCACTACTTCAAACCGGCATAACTTACTCCAAATTAATCCAAAATAAGCAAACAAATACATTTTTGAAATCTACTCGAAATTCCCTACAAGTTCTCAGGCAATTTTTTTTCCAAATTCGGCCTCCAATAAATTCAAATTCGCAGCTCAATATCCAATTCACCAATTTCGTCCATTTCGGACAGTCAAAACTAAAAATGGAATAACTTTCTAATGGAATGTCCAAATGGATTGATTCCAGTTGGAGATGCTAGATAATTTCACCCTCTACAACTTCCTAAGCAAATGTAAACTCCAATTCGGCCTCTAAGTAGCTCGAATTCGCAGAAAACTGAGAGCCAAAAATCTGCCCCGACCAAGCAAACTTTCATCTCGCGGTTGTGTGGTGGAGGGAGGAAGAAGAGGGAGCAGCTCACGGTTTGGGAATGAAGTGGCTGCCACCCAAACCACATAACCCATACTTTCATCTCCCCAACATACCCCCCAAGCAAACCAACCAAATTGGCTAAGTCCTCCAACAGAAAACAGCGCTAGATTCACTTTTTGAGCCAAGTTTAAAATCAGTGTTTGACACCGGATTGGCAATATGACTCCACCACTATATAGAGAAATGTTTTTACTTCGCAACCATGTAACCCGCGCACTCTAGGTCATTATAGATTGCCAGTTACAAGGCTCCAAAGTTGGTTCAAAGTCACAAGTGCGGACTGAAATTTTTGGCTCTAAACTTTTGGTTAAGCTTGGGATACTCCTAAGTGCCAGTTTAGGACATTAACTGAAGCCGGGAATTGACCTTAATAGCGGCTAAAACTTAATTGATGCGAAACTTAGCCGCTATAATCGACCGGTCAGGACCGTGACAGCCTGCAGGACATATCATGTCGTAAGCATGGCTGTCATAACCTGTCCGAAATGTCATGTCAAATGCATGTGTGGTACAGACTGCCCGAGTCGTCTCGTCGAAGCATAGCTGCCAAAGCCTGACTGGCACCTCTCTACCAGCTAGAAAGCTGTATGCATATGTCGGTATCAAGCATAGGCACAGATGCAAAGGAATCCGATGCTGCCACGTGTAGCTTTCCTGTCCAGGCCCCTCGCCTCGCACGCTAATGTGCCGCCAGCTGTTGCCCACTGCCAGCTGCAGCTAAGCTATAGCCAGGCCCCACACCGCGCGCGGCAAACGATGCCTCTGCCAGCCGATTCCCTCCCACTGCACGCTTTCGGCGGCTTTTGGTGGGTGAAACAGCATCGGTACGTGATACGAAACGTACTGGCTCACGCAATGCCACATAGTGTGCATGAATGCTGTGGAGGTGTACTCACCAGAGCGTGTTAACTTTTTCAACCCCGAGGCTGCGACTTAGGTTGGACTGGGCCGGGCGTGCCAGTTTCCCGCCTAAATACCGCCACGGGAAGCCGCGGTTTTGCAATGTTACTGTTCAGCCAGGCCCCCACCTCGCGCGCTAATGCTCCGGCAACTGGTGGCCACTCCCAAGCCACTGCCAGCTGCAGCCAGACCCCCCCACTGAGCGCACTGCAAACGCTGCCACGTGCCGATTTTCTGTCTTGGCCCATCGCCCCGCACGGTGAGGTGCCGCCAGCTGTCTCGTTTCTCCCTCGCTCCCTGCCTATAAATTGCAAGGCCGCCTGCACTTCTATCAGGCAAACGCGATACATTGCTCCGAGTTCATAAAGTTTGGATTGAGTTGAGAAAACCCTGAGCGCATAGAGGAGAACTGGTAGTTTAGCTTTCCTTTTTTCCAATATTTCATTTCAGCTTCTTGTTCCACAGGTATTATTTACAAAAGTTATTTTGTACGGTCAGTCACATTGTTGTGTTGTTGGGTCAGTCCACATTATTTTGTACTTATTATGCTTCTTATTGATATTTTTCCTTCGTGTAGATACCGACTTAAGTGTTAAATCGATTCTGTCCAAGCCATGTCGAAGGCGTCGAGCTCAGTGGTTGCCAATGCAGGGCGTGTCATTTGCCCTAACTGCCATGTGGATGCTCAAACCTGCTACTCCACCACTGCGCCAAATAACGGACGGGCGTTCTATAGATGCCCAAATTTCTCTGTACGTCTAAATGTATTTCGATATCTTCATATTTCGATGATTATTCTATTGCTCGAGTTTTAAATATCCATGCTCACACTGTCGTGTAGTCTACCGGATGCCAATATCAGCAGTGGGCAGACGATATAAATACACCGACAGCTTTAAACAGGACGCTTCCAATGGGACACCAAAGGAAGGATCTAGCGCAGGAACTTAATAGGGTAACGGTACGAGAATTACCGCAAAGAGAGGGAGTTCGGCCTGAACAAGAAGAAAACAACGTATGATCGCTTCCTTGAGCGCGCCATAGAAGATAACCATGAAGCTGTAAGCCCTGATTTGGTTGCTCCTCTTGAAGGCCATAGCGCTGAAGACTACAAACGTGACCGTTCGGAGTTTTTCGAAGAAGAGGGTGTGGAATTCTATGATAGTGATGATTCTGGAAAGTTCTAAAGCCGCTCTACCCTGCATCCATTTGTATGTTAGTTCTTGTTCACAAGAAATGTTGTTGTAGTTGTTCTCCCTATTGTACTTTGTTCTAATGCTATTATGTGTTTCTGTTGTATCGTAATGCAGTTTGTACTATTATGAAGCTTTCTGTTATGTTCACCAAGTTATTCGAAGTTATTTTTTCGGTTGAATGGAGCATATTTTTTATTACATGTATGTAATATCATATTCACCGACAACAGTCATTCAACCTTGTGTTCTTTCGTATATTAGCTGATATGCGACAAAGCTGAATATGATGATATGACAGAAGGATGAAAAAAGCGATATGACAAATGAACGTATTAAAAATAAACAACAATGGCAAATAGTCCAAATGATGATATGAAAAATGGCTGACAATGGTGATATGCCAAAAGGCTGAGAAGGCCGATATGACAACACGCTGAAAACAACAATGGCAAATAGTCCAAATGAAGGTCGATGTCATCTGTAAAGCTGTAAAATCATTGCTGTCAAATCTGTAAAAGCATGCCTGCCATGTCATATCAAAAGCACGCCTGTTAACTTTTTCAGCTTTTGTCATCGGTAAAACTGTACAAAGCATTCTAGCTGACCTTGTCGCTTTGCTCCGATTCTCTCGTTTGGCTGGTGGCGGGCTATTTAAGCCCCAGTGCTCGCCTCCGAATACTCACACGAAGCAAGCAATCCAAACCACGAAGCACAAGTTCGCCGGCCAACCAACCGGTGCCAATGGAGTTCCCCTCGCCCCCAAGGCACAGCATTGTCCAATCCGTCCCCGGCGGCACGGAGGTCCGAATGTACCAGATTTGCTATTTGGTATATGGACTACCATATTATGTAAAAATATCTCGATTACTCTCTTTGCATATAAATTCTCAACGCCCAATAACCCTAAGTATTAAAGTCGCGCACAAACCCTAACGACGAAGGATTTTCGGCGGCCCGTAAAAAAGCATGTTCGAAGTAATTTTTGGGTCCGAATGTACCAGATTTGCTATTTGGTATACGGACTACCATATTATGTAAAAATATCTCATTACAGCTCTCTTTGCATATAAATTCTCAACGCCCAATAACCCTCGGTATTAAAGTCGCAAGACAAACCCTAACGACGAAGGATTTTGGCCCGTAAAAGCATGTTCGAAGTAATTTTTGGGTCCGAATGTACCAGATTTGCTATTTGGTATACGGACTACCATATTATGTAAAAATATCTCAGTTACAGCTCTCTTTGCATATAAATTCTCAACGCCCAATAACCCTAAGTATTAAAGTCGCGCACAAACCCTAACGACGAAGGATTTTCGGCGGCCCGTAAAAAAGCATGTTCGAAGTAATTTTTGGGTCCGAATGTACCAGATTTTCTATTTGGTATACGGACTACCATATTATGTAAAAATATCTCAGTTACAGCTCCCTTTGCATATAAATTCTCAACGCCCAATAACCCTAAGTATTATAGTCGCGCACAAAACATGTAGTCCTTTTCTTTCCTGTTGAGCCATGAAAGCCAGCCTAGATTGCATCTGCAAAGCTGTGTACTCCACTGCCATGACCCGTCGATGTCATCTGTAAAGCTGTAAAAGCATTCTTTGTCAAAGCCGTAAAAGCATTCTTTGTCAAGGTAAAAGCATTCTTTGTCAAAGATGTAACAGTATGCCTGCCATGTCATATCAAAAGCACGCCTGTTAACTTTTTCAGCTTTTGTCATCGATAAAACTGTACAAAGCATTCTAGCTGACCTTGTCTCTTTGCTCCGATTCTCTCGTTTGGCTAGTGGCGGGCTATTTAAACCCCAGTGCTCGCCTCCGAATATTCACACGAAGCAAGCAATCCAAACCACGAAGCACAAGTTTGCCGGCCAACCAACCGGTGCCAATGGAGTTCCCCTCACCCCCAAGGCATAGCGTTGTCCAGTCCGTCCCCGACGGCACGGAGGTGCCCATGTGCCTATGCGGGGATCCTTGCTGCTTTCGGCAATCTGTAGACAATTCATACACTTACGGTATGAGGTATTGGAGCTGCCGCAACCACGACTCCGAGCCAATGCTGGGGATGCGGATGCGGTGAGGAGCCCAAGATGTTCGTACTCGCATTTCTTTGTTGCATCAAACTGTCCAAACCTTAACACCGTTATACCATCTTTTGTCACCAATCGCAGCCTCCATTATGCGAGTTCATCAAATTCTACGACGCGGAGCGAACTCGAGATGGAGAGGATGCGGAATTGGGAGTACTCGCATCGCAGAGCTATGGTAGAGCTGCAGTTGCCGTGAGCAGCAGGAAGAGGAGAAGCGCATGAAGTTTGCGAACAAATGCGTGCAGAGAGGAGGCCGAATGGCAGCGCTGGCGGCCGAGCGAGGCCGAGCGTGACAGAAGCGCGAGAGGGCGGCTAGGGCCAGGGCGGCGGCAGGCACCGATGGGTTGCGCAAGGGGAAATATCCTCGGTGCACTCAGTAGAGTGTACGAGAAGGGCCCTTGTTGTTCTTCCCTTTCCCTAAAGCATGTTAGGTTTAGTCCGGTATACTCGGTAGAGTGTGCCGTACATGCCATTGCTGTTTAGCATTTGTAAGCCATATGCAATTCAGTAGATTCTTATTTCTGCCCATTCCTGTGACTTATTTACTCAATTTTTCCAGCGATTCGATGGGGATTTGGGGAAATTCAAATATGGAACTAAATAGATAAAAGGAGCGAGCCCGCGACTACTTTTTCCACAGCGACGAGCTAATTGAAAACGATCCGCGTCGCAATCTGCAGAAATGGGACACAGAATCTTCGGTGATTATGTTAATTTAGAAAACCTACTAGAACGAGAGCAATAGTGTAATACGCCCCTTGCTTTTCGTTGAATTTTGACCAAACAGATCACCTCAATTTGAATTCCGAACCTCTTCTACTTTCTCTATATTACAGCCAGATACTTCTGTCAAATTTGGTAAAGATTTACGGATGGCTTATATATAAAGAAGCACCTGTAGTTTATCTTAAGCATACCATCTATGTATGTTAAGAGTATTTAGAACACATGATTGTTTTCATAAAGAACGTGGTAATTCTCGCGAAAATTATGTAAAGTTTTGGGTAACTTATTTCGGTATTGCTAGGGATCGGACGGCGGATTTTTTCGCAACATTTTTTTCCACGCGTGAAAGATTTTTTTCTACGTAGTGAAACAATTTTTTTACGTAGTGATACATTTTTCTTCGACAAACAGTAAAAAAAATGTTTCATACGTTGAAAAAAAATGTTGCACGGCGTCCGAAAAAAACAAAAAAATCGGACGTCCGGCTGCTAGTACTGCCCAACTTATTTTACCACGAAAACTCAATTTTTCCGCGCCCAGGTGCCGGTCGGCAGTGCACGTCGCCACGTGGCGGAAGCAGGTGGTTTCCGCCACACCACGCGGAGGAAGCCAGACCACGTGGCGGAAGCGGGTGGTTTCCGCCGTATGGCATGGAGGAAGCCATGTGGTGTGGCGGAAGCCCGGCTTCCTCCATGCCGTGTGGCGGAAGCGGCTTCATCTGGCGGAAACGAGTGCTATTCAAGGTATTTCGATTTAATGAAGGTTATTTCCTCAATTTCTATTTAAGTGTTGGTTATTTAATCAATTTTTCCCTTTTATGAGCTTCAGCAAGTAAATTGGCTGTTTGCAGGGTTAGGATGGGATTTGCAACCATAAATAACTTATGGGTAGGTTTTTGACGAATTTTGTGATGTGGGTGTGTTTTTTATGAACTCTCCCAGTGGTTGTAGTATGTTACTCCTTCCGTTTCTTTTTATAAGGTGTATTTGGTTTCGTTAGGACAAGACTTTGACCAACGATTACTTTATTAATATATCATTTATGCAATACAAAATCATAATTATATATAAGTACTTTCGAATACAAATCTACTAATATCAATTTTGTGTCATAAAAATTATATGCTAATAGAGTAATTGTTGGTCAAAGCCTTGTCCTAACGAAACCAAATACGCCTTATAAAAAGAAACGGAGGGAGTATTTAATAGGGTATATATTGCCATTTTTTTTATTAACTTGTCCTTGTATTTAGTGCTTCCTTATATTACACTTCTTATGAAGCCTGGCTTCCAGAGCCAACCGGGGTGCCCACGTGGCGGGCGTTTTTTTGCGAAAAGCCCCACGGGTTTCTTTGAAATTACATCCAGATCCTTACGCGATTTTATGTGAGAGGAAAACATTTTTACCGGTTCGCGTTTAGGTCCCTGGTTTGCCATTTTGCATGGAGGACCTCCTGTTAAGTACGAATTGCGAGGGAGCCCTTTCCTAATTTTTCGGGATAGCGAACAGGTCCAAAATTATAACAAATAGGTCCTCGCGCTTTACGTTCAGGTCCTTTCTCAGTTTTGTCCCAAAAAAAATGTTTTCGGGATCCGTTTTTTCTCCAGAGCATGTGAAAAATATTTTCGGTAGCCGTTTTTCCAAAAAAAAAATGGAAAACCGTTTCCTTTCTCCGTTTTGCCCGGGAAAAATATTTTCGTGATCCGTTTTCCCTCCGGAGCATGGGGGAAATGTTTTCGGTGGCTATTTCCACAAAAAAAATAGGAGACCGTTTCCTTTCTCCGTTTTGCCCGGGAAAAAATATTTTCGTGATCCGTTTTTTCTCTGGAGCATGGGAAAAATATTTTCGTTGGCCTTTTTCCAAAAAAAAAATGGAAAACCGTTCCTTTTGTCCTTTTTGCTCGGAAAAAATGTTTTCGTAATCCTTTTTCCTCCGGAGCATAGGAAAAATATTTTCGGTGGCTATTTCCCCCCCAAAAAAAATGGCAGACCGTTTCCTTTCTCGGTTTTGCCTGAATTTTTTTTTCGTTATCCGTTTTTCTCTGGACCATGGAACAAAAAAAATTTCGTTGGCCGTTTCGCAAAAAAAAATGTATATCCGTTTTTCATCCGCCGTTTCTCGGTTTTTTTCCCGCTTTTCCTCATTTTTCACGGGAAAATAAGTGCATAGGGTGTTAAACTCGGCATCTAGAATTCCTTTTGCGGCTCGATCTCTAATATTTTTTAAGACATATATTATTGCCCATTGACCGCATAAAGTGTTAAACTCGGCGTCTATAGCTTTTTTTGTGGTTTGGGATCTAATATTTCTCGGAACATGTATTATTTTTTTCCCAAAAAACAGTTGTTGTTTCGCTGGTTCATCGACGGTTCTTACCTAGCATCTTTTTTCCAAGAAATACCCAAGCGAACAAAAAAAACTCGGATATTCCTGCATTTTTTTGGAGATAAAAAACTTGGATCAAATTTCGCACGGCGCAGCGGAGCGCGCAGCTCTCACTAGTTCTCTCTATATAGTAGGACATGGACAAATATCGTGAAACGTACAGAGGGAGTATATGCTTGTTTAATTATTATGATTCTATGGGCCTGTTTGGGGAGGTTGCAGCTGGGCTGAAAAGTTGTTTTTGGTTTGCTGGGCTGTAAAGCAGCTGTACCTAGCGGTTGTGGCTTTTCTTGATAATATCATTTGGCAAATTGGCTGCTGTAGCTGTAGCTTTTCAAGGGCAACCGAGTGGGCCCGATTAAGGAGGGAGTCGGGGAGGTGGTGCCCAAACCAGAGGGAGTCGAGGAGGCGATTGGGTGGGAATACGATGGGACGAGGAGAGAGGCGGAGCGAGTGGAGAGACGGTCAAGTGAAACCACAGCTGAAAAGCACATTCCTACTGGATGTGGCTTTTAGGGGTGCTTCAACTATAGCTTATCTGTACAACTGCTTTGCAACTAGGCTGTTTGGGAGGCTTTAGGCTCAAAGCTGAAGCACAGCCCCCCAAACAGGACCTATATTGGAAGGAATGCCTTGTGCCTGTTCGATTTGGCCGGACCTATTACCAGATTTTGTAACAAGTGCGGTGGTGACGACTCAGCTGTGCACCCGAGTTAATGGACTTTTAGACTTGTGGATTGAAAATGTATAATTGAAAGGCATGGTAGAGGAAGTTAAAAGTAATTACGAACATATTAAGCTCCCTGTTTCATTTTAAAAGTAATTTGCCGTCGTTCCGACGCAGGTTAAAGTTTCTGCATATTTCGTTGTTTGGATATTATATATGTCTGGCCATATTGATATTGTACATGTTTTTTGTTATTTCAAACCTAAAATACAATCGTCGAAGAAAGCAATAAGCTGTGATATACATATATATATATATATATACATATATATGTATATATATACATATATATGTATATATATATATATATATATATGGATTAGATGTAGCTAGCCGCTTAATTATTACTATGATGTTAGCCTGTCATACGGTACGGGAAGAGAATTAATTCAGGGAAATTAAAGTCAGGAAAATGAAACGGGCGGGAGAGAGATCGAGAACAATGAATCCCAACTCGTGGGCTATCGTTGCGTGACAACTACATGTGTGCAAGCATGTCGTGTGTGGTGCGGCACACGATCCGAGGACAGCAAGGGTACTGTGAATCATAGCTACAGTAGAGAAACTCACCTACTCCACTATGCATGCAGAAGAAGCGTCCAGCGACGACAAGGCCTTCATGCATGGCATATGCACGCCGGCCAGAGAGAGACAGGCAGACAGGAGCTGATCCAAAAATTAAAGAAAGGGGAATGATACATGTGCATGCGACGGTGTGCAGAATCTGCAGATCAATCATGATGAGCAAAGGGCAGGTTGGGGGTCACAAGGTTCTTGCCTCGTGGGTGTACGGGTACCTAGTTTGCAGTGGCGTAGTCAGGATTTTAGAGAAGGTTGGTCCAATTTTAAAAAAAATAGGTAACAAGGCAATATATAAACATAAAATGTATCAAAAGCTAAATATATACGAAGATACTAATAAGGTTTTGAATATTACCATTAGCATGGAGGATATGAATAATACTCGGTGGTTGGGTTGGCAATTTTTTCCTTTTGTTTTATCTGTTGTCTGACTCTCAAGAAATAGGAGGATATGAAGAATACTCGGTAGGCCGGGTTGGCATTGGTTGGACCATGGCCCAACCGTGCCAACCCTTGGCTACGCCCCTGCTAGTTCGTCATTTCGTTCGAGGTCTTTCAGGCTTATCTGAGGTGTTGGTGGTATCTCTATTAGACCTGGTATCTTTTTCTTTTTGGCGCACTAAAAACGGTGTTTTTCTCTTTCTTTCTTTTTTTTTTAAAAAAAAGAATGGCGAAGTCCTATCTTAATTTTAAAAAAATTAGTTTCAGCTGCGTGCGCTTACACAACACAAGTCAGTCGAGTTGAGTCGATCGCTGACAGCGCTGTCGTGCTATCTTAATTAGCACATGCAGCTGCTCCCTCGCGATGCATCGGCCCGCGTCGCCGTGTGCCTGCAACACTAGTAGTCTATTTATTCTCAAGCTAGAGATAACAACCGCATAGAATTGTTTCAACTCACAAATTAACTTAACAATACGTCATCCCATAAACCACATTGGTACATACTACATAACATGCTAAACAACAATTCTTACTAGAGACAAACGATTTTAGTCAAAAGACTACTTACTTTGTTTGCAACATTTTAGTTTTAAAGCTCATCCCAAATTCATAAGGAAACTTGACTCTCAAAATTGCAATGAGACAAACCCAAACTTGGTCATGCAAAAGGAATTTTCCAAAACACTTTTCAATCTCAAAGACTCCCACATGAGGGAACCAAGCGAACAAATAAACCTTTGCAACACCAACCCCCAAACTTTCACGAAACAAGAAGGGTTCTTCAAAGATGATTTCTTAAACCAGCAAAATAACGAAATCAAACACCACTTACTCCTACAAAGCCACAGAACTTCAGCCCTAACAGCCAGGTCTGGCACAACTCCGCAATAACTCCTTTAACCTCGGAGAAAGACAAACACATGAATAAATTGAATGCTTCTTCCCACACATGAATAAATTGAATGCTTCTTCCCCATAAAGCAATCAACAAACTAGACATCAAAACTGGAAAGGCGCCCAAAAGAAGCGCAACACTAGACTCCTCTTCTTCGTCTTCAACCAAGGAAGACAAAACCACACACCGCATACGGAACGATCCGCGAAAATCCAATACCAAACACTTTTCTTTTGGTTTCCATCAACTAAAACCAGGAAAACCAACCAAGACCGACCACAGAACGATAAAGAACATCCGAAGGAATCCACCACCAAACTCTTCTATTTGACTCCAGTCAACTACCCGATCTACGACAGAAAGGGTAAGCACTCTTCTCCTACAGGGGTTAATAGTTCTTCGGTGATGGCGCTAACCGGCCACACCGTCAAACCTCACCCTTACTATGAAATAAGAGAGGTGGCCGAAACCCTTCGACACCAAAACCCCACTTTATCACAACAACAAGAACAATTCAATCACTTATCTCATAGACATAGCAACAAGCATTATCAAATGAAGCATTCAACATCATAGCTTAAATACAACAGTTAAGCGTAAAAAAACGATACTCATACCCTTTCCTACTGTGAATCCATTGTGTGTCAAATTTTAGATTTAGTTATACCACTTTTGGAAGTTTTATTGTTGCTATCACTACTACAAGAATACACATTAGAATCGGTTCTTTTTCGTCATCACAATCGGTTTTGGTGGCGATAGAAAGTCCAACGATTGTAATGAGGAATAGCTATCACAGTCGGTTTTCTCCCCGATTATGATAAACAATCATCACAATCGGTTCTTGCGAAGAACCGATTGTGATAAGCCCCTCATCACAATCGGTTCTATGCTAGAACCGATTGTGGTGACCCTCTCATCACAATCGGTTCTTGCGAAGAACCGATTGTGATGAGCTATTTTCACTATTAAACATTGTTATGACGGTTTTAACACAAAACGAAGAGATTTCCCTAGGAGGTCACCCTCACCCATCCTAGTTAGTACTAACCTCGCCTAAGCACCTTAACTAATGAGTTTTGCCGCCAATTTTAATGCAAATGCGAGCATTTCCCGAGAGGTCACCCATCCTAGTACTACTCTCACCCAAGCACGCTTAACTTCAGAGTTCTTATATGATCTAGTACCGTAGTGTTGTTATGATAGCATTTGAAAATATAACGCGTCTCCCTCCCCTTAACCCCACAAAGCACCCGAACACTAATGTTAGTATTCTTATACTTCGAATTTACTCTGACTTGGGTGCTACAAAATTTAACTAAGTGTCCAATTTAGTACCGTAGTGTTGGTATGATAGCATTTGAATATATAACGCGTCTCCCTCCCCTTAACCCCACAAAGCAAGCACCCGAACACTAATGTTAGTATTCTTATACTTAGAATTTACTCTGACTTGGGTGCTCCAAAATTTAACTAAGTGTCCAATTTTACTATGACGCCCAATTTTCACTTTGGCGCCCAATTTTCACTTTGGCGGTCACGAGCACATCACAATCGGTTCTGAACAAGAACCGATTGTAATGACACCGTTATCACAATCAGTTTAAGTTGAGAACCGATTGTGATGAGGGGCCCCTTATCACAATCGATTCTGAGTAGGAACTGATTGTGATGACCACCCTCATCACAATCGGTTCTGAGCTAGAACCGATTGTGATGAGGGTGTCATCACAATCGGTTCTGAGATAGAACCAATTGTGATCACACCCCTCATCACAATCGGTTCTCAGCTAGAACCGATTGTGATGAGGGTTGCATCACAATCGGTTCTGAGATAGAACCGATTGTGATCACACCCCTCATCACAATCGGTTCTCAGTAGGAACCGATTGTGATGACCACCCTCATCACAATCGGTTCTGAGCTAGAACCGATTGTGAAAGAACCGATTGTGATGAGGGTGTCATCACAATCGGTTCTGAGATAGAACCGATTGGGATCACACCCCTCATCACAATCGGTTCTCAGCTAGAACCGATTGTGATGAGGGTGTCATCACAATCGGTTCTGAGATAGAACCGATTGTGATCACACCCCTCATCACAATCGGTTCTCAGCTAGAACCGATTGTGATGTGGTGTCCACCACACCTTTAATTCTATTTTTCATCTAATTTAAGTTCAAGCCGAGTCGGTCTCCACTTTGCTAAACTTTCTATATATATGCTATTGAAATGCATTCCTTTCATTGCCTTCACATAAAGCAATAGGTTTGATTAGTAGTGTCAGTTTTAATTGAAACTGACTACAATATGAAAGCACTAGTAGTGCTGGTATTATTCTTGGTATTGTTTTAATAATTGTTTGGAATTATGTGTTGTTCTTGGATGGAGTGGAAAGAATGTGCAAGTAATTACTAATAATTATGCGTTGAGTGGAAAAATTCTTCCCTTTCCTTCCTTATGGAAGTATTGTCCTGTATATTTTAACTAAAATAGGTTCAACAGCAAGTTAACAAGTTGGCAAGTTTGTACTTTTACTTTGCTGGTACTTTACCCTTGAAATGGCATTAGCTTGTCTCAATTAGACATGGCAATCTTACAACTTTATTTACAATACAACCCTCTTTAATGATCTACACGCATGTAATTTGTTCCATGTGTGTCGTCGTCACCACTAAGTGCTTGCTTATAAATATGCTAAAAACCTCAACTGAGAGAAAATAGAGGGGAAATCTTCTCAAGCTGGGGCTTCAACTTACCCTCTTAACACACATCCTTAAGGATTTCAGATTTTTCTCCCACAAGTCTAAGTTTCAACAAGAGTATGTTCTATTTTTCGGGGTGGCGACGGTTATTTTTTGCTCTAGAACACCAACAACAGAGGAGAGTTCATCCCGAGAGGATATAAACCTTGTGAGTCTCATCACAATCGGTTCTGAAAAAGAACCGATTGTGATAAGGGGTCCCTCATTACAATCGGTTCCTAGAAAGAACCGATTGTGATGAGGAAACGGGTTATCACAATCGGTTCTAAGAAAGAACCGATTGTGATGATGGACTTATCACAATCGGTTCTTAGAAAGAACCGATTGTGATGATGATTCTTATCACAATTGGTTCTTTCTCAGAACCGATTGTGATAACCTATCACCAAAATTTACGAATGACATACACGTATCACAATCGGTTTTTTAGTCAAAAGTTTGGAACCGACACAGATGAAGCGATAGTGATGTATCATTTTGTAGTAGTGTATCCTATGACAAAATTTTAGTTGAAACCTAAGCCATGTTTCTAAGTTATTCCACATCACATTTTAGTTGTATCCTATAGCATGACACTAAAAATACACATTCCAAGGACCTACAGCCCGCTCTGATACCAACTGTAACACCCCGGCATTTAATATGCCTAGATGCTACCAAACATAAGCTAAACATCATCTAAATACCTATAATTAAGGTAAATTACAGCAAAGGAGTAAATGCTAAAACCCGAGATTTCGGCAGCATCTCCTTTGTTTTAACATGATTTGAAGGAGCAACAACAGCATAGCAATATACGGCAATATGAGAGACCATTAAAAAAACAATAAATAACGACTTAACAACCATGTAAGTCTAGTTTCAAGCATTTAATGTCGCCAAGAGTCAACAAACAATAAGACTCTCATATAGCAAAGCTAAACCATAAAGCAATAATCATCACACGCAATTTATTATCAAAAACTAGTTGAATGACTTGTGGAATCAAATGAGTGAAGCTACGTGCGGAAGTGTGACTATTTCCCTTCCCCGCATGCCGGTCTCATGGTACCTAAAACAACAGGAAAACACAAGCGTGAGTTCGAAACTCAGCAAGCATATTGCAATGGTACAACAAGAGCAATTATATGGCAATAATATCTCACATCATGTAAACCATCTCATTCATGATCACATATCATTATCATCGTCATTATGTATGCAATGCAATGCTATGCTCATGTCTCCTTGGAAACTCATACCGGTATGGTTGAGTACACACCCGTCGGTGTGCACCCTCTCCCCCCTTCCATCCCGAAGATGGAGGGTGCCTACTCCTCGCTTCCGTTCACCGCGGTGAATGGAATCACGATGTAGGACTTACTCATTGGCTCTCCGGATTAGTCATAACTTTCTCACCGACCTTCCCGGACTAGTTATGACTTTCTCACCGCCCAGGCCATGTAATCATGCCATGTATGCAAATATGCCACATCATAATCAACTTGTACATTAACACATGGCATCATAACATGATAAACATACTCATCATATCAATGGCAATCATTAAAGCATGGCAAGTGATCATCACATATAATCAATCTCATCTAGTCTCAACTAGCAACCTACAAATCGCTATCCATTACAATACACTTGCCTCAACCACGGGCAACGGATTTGCGGGAAGTAGAAGGAACTCCCGGGGTCACACCACCTGCACATAAGTACCACACACTCACAATCATGTCCACAAAACAGTACGCAAACCCTCATCTACCACGACATTGCCAACTACTCGCAATACCCAAAAACAGAGGTTCTGTCCCGCCGGGATAGCAGCCTTCCAAAAGGCACAACTTGAGTTCTGGGACTCTGAATCAATTAAACGAGTATATCCTCGCATAGCTTAGGAAATTTCCCAACTTTTTCTAAGTATAGGGAAAGATTGATTCGGAATCTAAAGTTGTTTAATCTACAAAATATCGTGATCTGTTCCAATCACGTCACAGATTTTAATACGTTCAGTAAAACGATCATAACTTTCAAACGGCTGGGCGGAATTTAAAGTTCTTTACACCCACTGAAAGGTATTGAAATTATCTACAACTTCTTCAACATCCGTACGACCAAATTCCGACTCTAAATTGGCGAAAAACCAAACCCTAGGTCGATTGCTCATGCTGCCCGAAACAGAGAACGTGACCAACTCAAGAATCCATCTAATCTAATCAAATCCAGCACCACCAATTGATCTAAAAACTTGATAAAGACCCTTAGAACAGTACCTAGCCCAACCCCAAGGAGTCCCATGGCCATACCTTCGCCCGACGCACGAAAACCCAATAGATCTCCTCCCGGATCGCTCCTCGCTCCTCGCTCCAACGGATGGATCTTCGAGGTGCAGGGGTGGGGAGGCTACCCTAGGGCAGCAAGGGGTGGAGGAGAGGTGGTGGAGTGGTGGGGAGCAAAGGGGGCAAATGGGAGGGGCGCACGGCCACAAGGGGGAGGGGGGCGGCTAGGGCAAGGGGGGGGGAAACTTGTGGGCGCACACAAGGGGGGGTGGGCGCACAAGGGGCAGGGGGAGCCCCTTTTACCAGCCCCAACCTGGTTTTCTAGTCCTAAATGAACTCATACTCCTTCCCACCAAAGCCCACAACCCCTTCTCTTTGGCCCAAACTCCCCCGGAAAGGCCCAAAACCCCGGAAACGGCCCGGAAACGCGATTAAACCTCATAGCGTATGGTTTTTAACCTCCAATACCATATTTCATAATGTTTTTGACCTTATCAAGCACATTAAATAAGGTTACGACACTCCGCGGTGTCACACTCTTCCCCCCTTCAACAGGATTCGACCTCGAATCCGAAAGACGCCAAAATCAACGACAAAGTCCCCAAGGGACAAAAGACTTCTCTGCAGCACACAACATTCGCACAACGACTCAAACCGGAACAAACGACAAGCGGGTTCCCAAAACCAACACTTAGCGAAAAAGTATTGATCTAGCTCAACTAATGGCAACCTCTCACAGTTCGACCTTCACTTCAATTCCCAAACAGAATCTGCGTTTCAACCACAAAGGGCTCCATCAACCCAAAACGCTCGAATCCTCACTACAAACACTTCACACTTCTATCACAACCCACCTGACTACCACACTCCAATAAACTCAACATGACATAGTCAAAGCAAGTCACAATTCCTTTAACGACCTCTCTACATTCCCGAAAATTTCCATCGAGGGGAATAACTCATTAAGGCACACTTGCCCTTCCGATACACGATCATACTAACATTTTATTCCATCCTCTCCCAGGCAAGTCTCAAATCCAAGAACAACTAGTGAAGACAATTGCTCACGGCAGGACAATTATCACCGAACTACCGTCAACTTCACTTCCACCCATCGCTACTCTTAAAAAAAAAGTTAAACCCATACATCATCAACCCCCATCACAAACCACCCTTATACCACTAAGGTTTGACACCTAGCCCCAAGCTAGGATTGTAAAACCTTACCAAACCACAATTGGTTCCTTTCTTAAGAGGGTCTCGCCCTCACACAACAATACTTAGTTATCAAGCCCAAGTGTACACATATTTGGCATATTCAACCATAAACCAAGAACATTTATATTCTCACTCCCATCTATAGAGCAAGAGGAGTACAATTCTTTTTAACCCAAGTGGACCACACACGACAACTCAAACCCAAAGCGTTAACAACCATTTTTGGAAATAATTCGGCAACATCCAAGCCAAGTCACCAAGGAAGCATAAATCCCCTACACCACAACCAAAATACCAGAATTTCTTCATTCTTTTCTTTTCGTACTAGAAAGCAAGGGAAATCTCGTTCATGACATAAATGCACACTCTTCAAGAGCACTCCGGATTAGTCATATCTCCATATATGACTTTCTCACCGACCTGGCTCAACGACTCTTTTATCATTTAACATCTAAAAAAACGATGTCATGTTTACTTTTCACCATTCATTCTTCATGTAACAACAATACCGAATAATCATTCACCAAACGACTACTTCCTCGGTATCACAAGTTTGAAACATACATAACATTGACGGCAACACCATTAACCGCAAAACACCACGTCGGGTCAGAACCCACCAACGATAGATAGCTAAACTTGCAAAACATCGCATTTTAACCAAAATCAACATTTTGGAAAAGAACATCGACTCCAAAGTTAAACATATGCACAAACAACCGCCATAAATTTTATCAAAAGCGAGGGAAACTCAAGCCCAAAATAAAACTCTTCACCAACCAAATTCACTTATGAAACATTCATAAAAATCCAGACTTGTGAAACATCCGCACACTAGACACATTTTCCAAATGACTCCAACTCTAGCCAAACAGAGTTACACACCAAGGGCTTAACTCAAAAGTCTCCAACACAACCCTTTATGACCATTTGTTTCATTTTAAAATTTATTCCAAAGATAATTCAGGGTGAACGCGAAGGAGCACGATCTACTCAAAATCTTTTGGGTGTAAATCAATACTCATAACACAAATTAAACAAAATAGCCAAAACCAAATATTGGCACCAATAGCTACGGGTTCTAGGGAAATTCGGGAAACACAACACAAGGAATACCTTGACCGAAGGCATTCAACCAAAATGGCAAACAAACAAACCAGTCCAAAAGCTTTTAAACACACGCTCAGCATAACAAGAACCATCTCTAGTACTCCACTACGCTTTCCATTAAAGACTTCAATAATCACTATTTACTCCTTGAGGAGCCCCAACACAAATCAATCAAAAGCTTCACAACAAATTCTTCCTCTAGTTACCATTCCCAACACTTTTAATTAGGATTTATGATGCTTATCAAAAAGGCACCCAACCAAGACTATATTGACATGATCCCCACAGATCACCGAATCATAATACTTCTTATTCTAAATTTGAAACATAGTACTTCAACAAATCTTTCAGCAAGATCAACATATAAATTCCATACCTCCTATATATTCACGTCTCGACAACCGAACCTTATTCAGTTAAACAACGACTTCAACATGTAAATATTATCTCCACAGGGAAGAATTCGTAAGTGAGACTCTAAGTTATACTTTCATTAAGGATAAGATCATTTATCATGTTAATTATCCAAAGCTCACTCCATCGCAACATGTTAAAATTTTCCTCTATTTTAACCATAGTTTTCCAACGAGTAATCTAAACAGTTACCACCACTACTTAGTCATCAATAACAACAAAAGGGCATAATCATCAACCAACAACATTACTTTTAGCTACCATATACATAGGTGACAACAAAATTACCACCACACAACATACTCCAACTATTTAAAATAGATTGAATACTAGCATTAACACTGCCCTTAACAATCATCATTAACAATAAGTCGTATGTCTTCTCAATTGATATCAATACTAGCATTGTAGAGACACAACTGCATACTTCCAATCATGCTAATATTTTGCAACAACATGAATAGAAACTCTAATCAACTTCCAAGTTAAGGTCACACGCTAGCATGATCAAATTTCTCTACTAACATGTTTAAATTAGAACATCTTTAAACAACCAACAAAGCTTCTTTAACAATATCAGCAGTTTACATCATCTTAATGCTCTAACTAT
The DNA here is from genome assembly GCA_036346355.1 of Rhipidocladum racemiflorum. Taxonomy (NCBI): domain Eukaryota; kingdom Viridiplantae; phylum Streptophyta; class Magnoliopsida; order Poales; family Poaceae; genus Rhipidocladum; species Rhipidocladum racemiflorum. The sequence goes on from CM070569.1 coordinate 8,156,476, forward strand.
GCATCAGGGTTTAAACTTTAAACATTATCGGGGGTCATAAGCACATTTATAACAAAGCAACAGATTCTAAGCATTTACATTAACACCTTCAATCATTCTCACTAAGAGTAAACTCCAACACTAGTAGTCTATTTATTCTCAAGCTAGTGATAACAACCGCATAGAATTGTTTCAACTCACAAATTAACTTAACAATACGTCATCCCATAAACCACATTGGTACATACTACATAACATGCTAAACAACAATTCTTACTAGGGACAAACGATTTTAGTCAAAAGACTACTTACTTTGTTTGCAACATTTTAGTTTTAAAGCTCATCCCAAATTCATAAGGAAACTTGACTCCCAAAATTGCAATGAGACAAACCCAAACTTGGTCATGCAAAAGGAATTTTCCAAAACACTTTTCAATCTCAAAGACTCCCACAGGAGGGAACCAAGCGAACAAATAAACCTTTGCAAATAAAACCTTAACACCAACCCCCAAACTTTCACAAAACAAGAAGGGTTCTTCAAAGATGATTTCTTAAACCAGCAAAATAACGAAATCAAACACCACTTACTCCTACAAAGCCACTGAACTTCAGCCCTGATAGCCAGGTCTGGCACAACTCCGCAATAACTCCTTTAACCTCGGAGAAAGACAAACACAGGAATAAATTGAATGCTTCTTCCCCATAAAGCAATCAACAAACTAGACATCAAAACTGGAAAGGCACCCAAAAGAAGCGCAACACTAGACTCCTCTTCTTCGTCTTCAACCAAGGAAGACAAAACCACACACCGCATACGGAACGATCCGCGAAAATCCAATACCAAACACTTTTCTTTTGGTTTCCATCAACTAAAACAAGGAAAACCAACCAAGACCGACCACAGAACGATAAAGAACGATAAAGAACATCCAAAGGAATCCACTTTTCTTTTGGTTTCCATCAAAAACTAGTTGAATGACTTGTGGAATCAAATGAGTGAAGCTACGTGCGGAAGTGTGACTATTTCCCTTCCCCGCATGCCGGTCTCATGGTACCTAAAACAACAGGAAAACACAAGCGTGAGTTCGAAACTCAGCAAGCATATTGCAATGGTACAACAAGAGCAATTATATGGCAATAATATCTCACATCATGTAAACCATCTCATTCATGATCACATATCATTATCATCGTCATTATGTATGCAATGCAATGCTATGCTCATGTCTCCTTGGAAACTCATACCGGTATGGTTGAGTACACACCCGTCGGTGTGCACCCTCTCCCCCCTTCCATCCCAAAGATGGAGGGTGCCTACTCCTCGCTTCCATTCACCGCGGTGAATGGAATCACGATGTAGGACTTACTCATTGGCTCTCTCCTCGCTTCCATTCACTGCGGTGAATGGAATCACGATGTAGGACTTACTCATTGGCTCTCCGGATTAGTCATAACTTTCTCACCGACCTTCCCGGACTAGTTATGACTTTCTCCCCGCCCGGGCCATGTAATCATGCCATGTATGCAAATATGCCACATCATAATCAACTTGTACATTAACACATGGCATCATAACATGATAAACATACTCATCATATCAATGGCAATCATTAAAGCATGGCAAGTAATCATCACATATAATCAATCTCATCTAGTCTCAACTAGCAACCTACAAATCGCTATCCATTACAATACACTTGCCTCAACCACGGGCAACGGATTTGCGGGAAGTAGAAGGAACTCCCGGGGTCACACCACCTGCACATAAGTACCACACACTCACAATCATGTCCACAAAACAGTACGCAAACCCTCATCTACCCCGACATTGCCAACTACTCGCAATACCCAAAAACAGAGGTTCTGTCCCGCCGGGACAGCAGCCTTCCAAAAGGCACAACTTGAGTTCTGGGACTCCGAATCAATTAAACGAGTACATCCTCGTGTAGCTTAGGAAATTTCCCAACTTTTTCTAAGTATAGGGAAAGACTGATTCAGACTCTAAAGTTGTTTAATCTACAAAATACCGTGATCTGTTCCAATCACGTCACAGATTTTAATACGTTTGGTAAAACGATCATAACGTTCAAACAGCTGGGCGGAATTTTAAGTTCTTTATACCCACTGAAAGGTATTGAAATTACCTACAACTTCTTCAACATCCGTACGACCAAATGCCGACTCTAAATTGGCGAAAAACCAAACCCTAGGTCGACTGCTCATGCTGCCCGAAACAGAGAACGTGACCAACTCAAGAATCCATCTAATCTAATCAAATCCAGCACCACCAATTGATCTAAAAACTTTATAAAGACCCTTAGAACAGTACCTAGCCCAATCCCAAGGAGTCCCATGGCCATACCTTCGCCCGACGCACGAAAACCCAATAGATCTCCTCCCGGATCGCTCCTCGCTCCTCGCTCCTCGCTTCCTCGCTCCTCGCTCCTCGCTCCAACGGATGGATCTTCGAGGTGCAGGGGTGGGGAGGCTACCCTAGGGCAGCAAGGGGTGGAGGAGAGGTGTTGGAGTGGTGGGGAGCAAAAGGGGCAAAGGGGAGGGGCGCACGGCCACAAGGGGGAGGGGGGCGGCTACGGCAAGGGGGGGGGAACTTGTGGGCGCACACAAGGGGGGGGGGTGGGCGCACAAGGGGCAGGGGGAGCCCCTTTTACCAGCCCCAACCTGGTTTCCTAGTCCTAAATGGACTCATACTCCTTCCCACCAAAGCCCACAACCCCTTCTCTTGGGCCCAAACTCCCCCGGAAAGGACCAAAACCCCGGAAACGGCTCGGAAATGCGATTAAACCTCATAGCGTATGGTTTTTAACCTCCAATACCATATTTCATAATGTTTTTGACCTTATCAATCACATTAAATAAGGTTACGACACTCCGTGGTGTCACAGGGCATCACAACTGGTCTATTAGAAACGGTTTGGTGCGAACCGGTTGTAATGCTCGCACCAGAAGCGATTCGTGGCAACAGGCCGGAGGGGATCTCTAGAAGCGGTTCGTGACACGAACCCCTTCTAAAGCCCCACCTTTAGAAGCGGTTCGTGACACGAATCCCTTCTAAAGATCTTTACAAGCGGTTCGTGTCCCCAACCGCTTCTAAAGCTTTAGAAGGGGTTCGTGTCACGAACCGCTTCTAAAGACCCCTTCAGAAGGGGTTCGTGTCACGAACCGGTTGTAGAAACCCACTTTTAGAAATAATAAATGGAATGCATGCCCTATTCTATCAGAGAGCACGCATGGGTGGGTTGGCTAGATGGATGAGGCGGGTCACGAGGATAGAGTGATGTGGTCGTGGGTTCGAATCCCATTCCCACGATATTATTACCGTATTTTATCATTTGGTGTCGCACCGGAACCGCTTGTGATACCCCTCGGGGTATCACTCACGGTTGCTTAGAAGCGATTGTAAAACCGCTTCTGGAGGTGGTTTTCAACCTCTTGTGAAGCGCGGTTCTGTAGTAGTGGCAGCTTGGGGCGAGTAGTAGTTGGTAAAAAAAACTATATATATATATATATATATATATAGATATATAGATAAAATAGAAAAATTAAGGGATATTCAAAAATCCTATTGCATGCTTAATTATCTATACTAGCTATCAAGGGGAATCCTAGGCTAGCTAGCTTCTCATCCCATCGATGGTTTGTATATATGACGTGGTATTTGATGACGCATGTTATTGAGTAATATGTATCACTTAGTTTATCCAAAAATTCTGATGAGAAAAGATGAGTAATTTACTTATATTTTAACATTTCTCATGTATAGATTCCTTTAAGTTTAGGAGTGAATATGGGTTGGATACGAGTGGATATTGCTTTTTTCATATTTTAACCTATATTTTTTTCGGATTCGGAATCGGATATGGGCTAGCTGGATACGGATACGAATCCGAGTTATTTGAGATATGGATACGAAATAAATATATGATGGATTCAGATTAAAAATAGATAAAATTACACAGATAATGCACGCATACCTTTTAAGCTGTGTAACTTCTGACTGGAGTAGGGTAGTTCTTTCCTTTGCTTCTCTCAGGGGGGATCTGGGCCAACATGGTGCAAACTTTAAAACACAACAGCTTAGGAAGTCTGAACTTTGGCACTGCATGGTGCAGTGCTAACATCAGGCTTAAGTCACCGATCACAGGATTACTTCAGCAACATTATCAAGAACAGGGTTTTTTTGTTTATGTAACTAAAATATTTGAACGATTATAAAAGCCCAGTAAGCTACAGCAAGACACTAGATAAGTAAGTAAAGACGAAGATATTTTTCAGTATAGCAGCATAAAGAATTGTACAGTACTCAAAATTGATATCAACCACTACAACAGATCTGGCCTTCCATACCGGCCCATCAGTACCGATTATGCATGAACCAGGACTGATAATTACATCAGTCCCAGTTCAACGGTCTTTTGGTCCGGGGGGCACATTAGTACCGGTTTAAGATACCAATAGGTACTGATGGTCTAACATCAGTACCGGTTGGTTACACCACTCGGTACTAAGCAGCCCTCGACCCAGCAGGCTGCTTAGTACCGGTTGGTGTACGGTTGCTGATGATCCTACATCAGCACCAGTTTAATATACCAACCGGTACTGATAGTATAACATCAGTACCGGTTGGTTACACCAACCGATACTAAGCATCCTTGGAGCACGGCTACTTAGTATCGGTTGGTGTAACCAACCGGTACTGATGATCCCACATCAGCACCAGTTGGTGTATTAAATCGGTACTAAAGCTCTTCGTCTCCCTCGCGCGCCTCCTCGATTCCGCCCCGCGCTCCTTTTCGATGAAACTCTTCATGTTCATCAGATTGAAGTGCTTTCTCTTCGTCTTCTGATCCAGGCCACCTATAAAACGATCATATGACTGAGGGAGACATACGAGCTATCAACGGGTGAGCCAATTAAAATGGCAGCTCCTTCTCCTTCTCCCTCTGGCGCACCATCACCACCCCCAGAGGAGGAGGATGAGGATGACAACGAGGAGGAGGATGAGGAGGCCAAGCTCCGCTGGGGGAGCTCGTCGAAGGAGGAGGAGGAGGGGGACGACGACAACGACAACCCCCCTGCACGATGACAACGACAACCCCTGGCAGCGACGACGAGTGGAGGTATCCGTGATCGCGCCACCCGCCACTCGTCACTAAATATTATATATATATTGTAATTAATATATTGTTATGTAATTAACTATTGTAATTTAATGAATATAATATTTTGTGTTCTATATAATATGGTAATGTGAAGAAGTAGGCCATTGTCGTAGCAATAATGAGCCAAAAATTATGGTCGCCGCTTCAACCCTGGGTGCCTCCCGCCACCTCAACCGTTAAATTCAAAAATTCAAAAAAATTATGAAACGTTAAAAAAATGCTCAAAAAAATTATGCCACAATGAGAGAAAGTCATTCAATAAAATCGGTTTTGAGAAACAATCAATTGGACAGTGAAAATCAGGAGAAAATCGGATTTTTTTTCTTCAAAATTTTGGATTTCAAAACCATTCAACATCTAGAGGAAGTAGGGCTGGAAAAAAGCTCATTTGTGGGGCTCGGTTGAAAATTGCTCCTATTACACTCGTTTTTTGATTAATCATTGAATGAGTTAATTTTGAATGAAATTGGTTTTTGCTCTGGCTTGCCTCGGCTCGTTGGCTCGATTCTAAAAATACTTCCAAATTGTAAATAAAATTATATTAAATCAAACTATGTCAATTTCGAAAAAGCTTGAAAAAACGGTGACTTGGCTCGATTTTCACTCCCGTTCAACGGTTAGTACGTAGTATTGGTGGGCACATCAGTACCGGTTTATAATACCAACCGGTATTGACTCCCCACCTTCAGTACCGGTTGGTTGCACCGACCGGTACTAATAAACGTAGGTACATTAGTACTGGTCGGTGTAACCAACCGGTACTAATTTTAGAGCATCAGTCCCGACTGGTAACATCAACCGGTACTGAAGACCCATAAGTCGTTGCCTATGGGGACATCAGTACCGGTTGTTGCCTTAAACTGTACTGAGTAGCCTTATTTGAATCCCCTCTCCCTGGTCTCCTCCCCACAGTGCCCGATCAAGAACACTGCTCGATCAAGAACAGTGCAGCTCCACTTCAAGAAGGGGGAGGTCCTGCCAAAATTTCAAATTTTTGGTCATTTTACTCCAAGCCAATTTAACCAAGGTTAGTAACATCGTTCCTCACTACATTTAGTGTATAATGGAGCTTCTTCTTTGCTTGAAATGTGAAGAAAATTTGATCTTTTCTCATGATCGATTAAAGATTAAGAATGTAGAGATCTAGCTCGATCTTTTCATGTATGGTGCAATAAATTGTTGTGTAAGTTTGGAATTTGCTTGGATTAGATGTAGTTCGCATTGAAGGTGTGGATCTAGCTCAAATTTAAACTTTGGTTCCATCGATCGATGAAGATTTTTGCATCTAGACTTTGATATACCAATTCTTATATTTTAGGTGTTGATCTAGCTAAAATTTTGGTTTTGGTTCCATCGATCGGTTGGAATGTGTATGATTTATTATTTTATTAAGCAAAGAAGAAATAATTGAATTTATATAACAAGATGAAATTTTATCATGAAAATTAAAAAATTATTGAGGAATTTTAAGACATCAGATATATAAAGAATAGTCCTTTTAAAAATATGCAATGAAGTATTGACATTTTAAAAATATTAACTTTTTAATGAAATTCACCTAAAATTAAATTTACCTACCTAAAATTTTTAAATATATTTAATATTGGTTTAATATGAATTTTGGGAAATGTTCAAAAATTCATTATTGGAAAATAAACTAACAGCTGCGTTGATGTAACATAATGTAGATGGACCGGCGATGGATGTACATGGATCGACGCTCCCTAGAGTTCTTGCAGGGTTTGCACGCTTTTGTTCGTGCGGCCGATGCATACACGAAGTTAGGCTACATATGTTGTCCATGCATAGATTGCAAGAATAAGGAGTGGCTAAAATCCAGCCACCTTCACTTCTATTTGCTCTCAAGAGGTTTCATGCCAAACTATTCCTGTTGGACCAAGCACGGTGAAGAAGAGACTATACGGGAAGATAGTGAAGAAGAAGAAGAGGGGGGACAATAATATCCCGGATGCTGGCCAACATGGTTCTTTCGAAGATACATTGGGGGAGTTTGGAGACGATGACCTAGACCAGATGCTGCTTGATGGAGAGGGAGAATACACTAATGAAAGACATTACATGTAACACCCCGGCATCTGGTATGCCTGAATGTTACCAAACATAGACTAAACCACATCTAAATACCACAAATAAAGATAAATTACAGCAAAGGAGTAAATACTAATACCGAAAATTTCGGCAGCATCTCCTTTGTTTTTCCATGAATTGAAGCAACAACAAAATGATCACAGGATAAAGCATAAAGAATGACATCTAAATCATCAATAACGAGGGTTCTAGCAACAGTATAAGTCTAGAATAATGAATTCAACCATCTCATGAGCCAAACGAAGTAAATTAGGAAACCAAGCACACAATTTAACCATGCACCAAGTTTCATGGCACTATTCTTATTATCATGACCCAAACGAATAAATTGTCTATAAGTGTGGAGCTATGTGTAGATGTGTAGCTAATGCCCTTTCTCGCATGCCGGTCTCATGATACCTAAAAACAACATAAAACACAAGCGTGAGTTCATCACTCAGTAAGTATATTGCAATGGATCATAAAGAACAAATCAATGCCAACATCAATACATACCATACTTAACATCATGATCGAATCATAATTTTATATACAACATCATGACCATGTCTCAATCTCATTGTACACATTTCATTATCACCGTCATGTATGCAATGCAATGCACATGTCTCCTCGAAGCAAATACCGGTATTGCCGAGTGCACACCCGTCGGCGTGCACCCTCTTTCCCCTTCCATCCCGTAGATGGAGGGTGCCTACTCCTCGCTTCCACTCACCACGCGGGTGGAATCACGAGGTAGGTCTTACATCCATGGCGCTCCGGATTAGTCATAACTTTCTCACCGACCTTACCGGACTAGTTATGACGTTCTCACCGACCGGGCCAGTTTTCATGCCATGTATGCAACATATGCCATAAACATAAACAATTAACCATTGCATAGCACCATAAAAGACCATTTTCACCATAACATGGGCAAGCACTAACCATGGCAAGGTAGCATATCATGAAAACAATTTGCATCTAGTCAAGTCTAATAACATTCAACACGATATCCATTCCAATACACTTGCCTTAACCGCGGGCGATGGATTGGCGAGAGGATGAGGGCACTCCCGGGGTCACACCACCTACACATAAGTACCACATACTCAAAATGTGCCCACAAAACAGTACACACTCGCTCATCTACCCCGATTACGCAAACTACTCCCGAAAACGAAAAACGGAGAATCTGTCCCCCGGGACAGCAGACTTCAATCTAGCATAACTTGAGTTCTAGGTCTCCAAATCGAGTAAACGAGTACATCATCGCGAAGCTTAGGAAATTTTCTAGCTTTCTCTAAGTATTGGGAAAAGCTGATTCGGCTTCTAAAATTGTTTAATCTACAAAATATTACGTTCTGTCCCAATTTCGTCACAGATTTGAACACGTTCGGTAAAATGATCATAACTTTCAAACGGCTGGGCGGAATTGGACGTTCTTGGTGTCCAATTAAAGGTATTGAATTTATCTACAACTTCTTCGACAAGAGGACGACGAAATTCCAAATCTAAAATTGCGAAAACTCAAACCCTAGGTCGTGTGCCCAATCTGCCCGAAACAGAGAACTATGCAATCTCTAGTTTTCATCCAATCTACCCAATCAAAGCACCTCCTCTTGATCTAAAAGCATCAAATAAACCTCTAGATCAGCACCTAGACCAACCCCAAGGGTCACCCATACCATACCTTTGCCCGACGAACGCCGAACGCCGAATCCTCTCCTCCCGATTTCCCCGATCATCTTCCTCGCGCCGGAACCGCCGGATCTCCTCGTCACGGGGCTTCCCGATGGAGAGATCAATGGGATGGCGAGGTGGGGATCTCCTCTAGGGCAGCAAGGGGGGTGGAGAGGGGAGGGGAGAGGTGGTGGCGCAAGGAGGAAGGAGATGGGGGGGCGGCGCACAAGGAGGTGGAGAGGGGGAGGGGCGGCTAGGGTTAGGTGGGGGCGCACAAGGGCAGGGGGAGGGCACCCCAAGGGCAGAATTTCAGGTCTCCCCCTCCCACACGGGCCCAAACCCCCTCCCACTAAAGCCCACGACTCAATCCCTTGGGCCCAAACTTCCCCGGAGAGGCCCAAACTCCCGAAAATGGCCCGAAAACGCGATTAAACCTCATACCGTACAGTTTATTCTCTAATTTCACATTTTATAATGTCACACCATTCCGTAGTGTCACATTACAAAAAGTTCCAGCGCCTGTGGGAGACCACGGAACACTATTGTACCCAAACTACCAACAGGGCAACAAAAAATTGCATACCACACTAGAACTGATGCAATAGAAGGCGACTAATGGATTGTCTGATAAGGGATTCGATGAGTTGTTATGCCTCATAAAGAAGTTGCTTCTAGAGGGTAATACGCTCCCTGAAACTAAGTACGATGCCAAGCAAGTTGTCTACCATTTGGGGTTGGAGGTATAGAAGATACATGCATGTTGTAATGATTGTATCCTTTATCCTAATGAGTATGAGGATTTGGAAGCATTTCCAGTGTGCAAAACTTCATGGTACAAGACTAGGTGTGATGACCCAGGTGAGGAAGTGGGGCAGCATAAGAAGAAGAGACCCCTCGCTAAGGTGGTGTGGTATTTCCCTATAATACCCCGTTTGAAGTGTTTATTTGCGAGCAAAGCGCATGCCCAGATGATGCACTGGCACAAAGAAGATCGTAAGAACGATGGAAGGCTAAGGCACCCCGCTGACGGCTCCTAGTGGAGCAAAGTCGATAGAAAATACCCGACTTTGCTAAGGATGCAAGGAACATAAGGTTTGGGTTGAGTATGGATGGGATGAACCCGTTCGGTGAGATGGACAGTAGTCAAAGCACTTGGCCCGTGACTCTATGTATCTACAACCTTCCTTCTTAGCTGTGTATGAAGTAGAAGTACATTATGATGACATTGCTTATCCAAGGGCCGAAGTAACCTGGAAACGACATCGACGTATACCTCAAACCATTGGTTGATGATCTGCTAACGCTATGGAACAATGGTGTACGTGTATAGGATGAGTACAAAAGGGATCACTTCACCATACGTGCATTGCTATTCGTAACCATCAATGACTGGCCTGCACTTGGTAACCTGTCAGGTCTATCTATCAAAGGATATAAGGCCTGCATCCAGTGCTTAGGGGATACAGACAGTAAGTATCTGAACAACTCCTGAAAGGTCGTGTAGATGGGCCACCGTAGGTTTCTCCATACGAAGCACTCGTTACGAAGGAAGGGTGAGAATTTCGGTGGGACAGAAAAAAAACGTAAGAAGCCCCTACATCACAATGGGACACTTGTATTTTCTCTGGTAAAGGATCTGAAAGTAGTATTTGGAAAGGGTTCTGGTAGCAAATGTGTCCCGACTGAACAAACTCATACGAAGCCCATTTGGAAGAAGAAGTTAATATTTTGGGACTTAACTTGCTAGAAAGACTTAGAGGTTTGCCCATCACTGGACTTCATGCATATCACGAAGAATGTCTACATGAACCTACTAGGTTTCCTAGATATGTACGGAAAATCAAAAGATACACTTCAAGCAAGAAAGGACCTGCATCTACTAGGACTCAGGAACAACCTACATTCGGAAAAGAGAGCAAAAGGACAACTTTACCTCCACCCCGCGAGCTACACTCTTAGCAAAGAAGAGAAAAAAACATGATTAAGTTCTTGAATAGTGTGAAGGTCCCTTCTGGATATTCCTCAAATATAAGGAGACTTATAAACATGAAAGAGAATAAAATCGTACATCTGAAATCCCATGATTGTCACATGTTGATGACACAGTTGCTCCTAGTGGCGGTGAGAGGTATTCTTCCAGACTGGGAACAAGGGACAATCATAAAGTTGTGCTCGTTCTTCAACACGGTGTCGTAGAAGGTCATCGAGCCAAATAACATATCTAAGCTACAGGATGACGTGGTTGATTGGTCATCCTTGAGATGATCTTCCCTCTGTCCTTCTTTGATATTATGGTCCATCTCATGATCCACATTATCAAAGAGATACTTGGACCCATGTTCCTACATAGTATGTTCCCTTTTGAGAGGTACATGGCTGTCTTAAAGAAATATGTTCGTAACCGGTCTCGTCTAGAAGGCTGCATTGCATAGGGTGTTGGCACAGAGGAGGTGACTGAGTTTTGTGTCGTTTACATTGATGATCTAAATCCGATTGGCATCCCTGTATCACGCCATGAGGGGAGGCTACGGGGAAAAGGGACTCTAGGGAGAAAATAATTCTTTAGCGACGATCTACTTTCATTTAGACAAGCACATTTCATAGTCTTGAAACAAGCAACTATAGTGGCTCAGTATATCCATGATAATGAGATGATTCCATGTGACTAATGCCAAGAGAAGTCAGAAAAGTGGATCGCACTAGAGCAAATGGATCGTTTTGGCAGTTGGTTACAAAAGCAACTAATGGCCAACCAGACAGACAATGAAAAGTTGAAACTCTTGGCTCGGGGACCATCCACTACAATCGTGGCATTTCGTGGGTATGAGATAAATGGGTACACATTTTACATGACTACCTAGGATAGCAAGAGCACCAACCAAAACAGTGGCATCTGTATAGATGACTTGGACAATAATGGAAAGATGGACACCTACTATGGTTACATAGATGAGATCTGGGAGTTCGAGTATGGATGTTTAAAAGTCCCTCTTTTTCGGTGCCAATGGGTCAAACTGACAGCCGTTGAGATCGACGAGTACGGTATGACAACCGTGGACCTCAAGCAAGTGGCCTATAGAGATGAAACGTTCGTGCTCACCAATGATGTGACACATGTATTCTATGTGATGGACATGAACAGCAAACCAAAAAAGCAAAAGGGCAAGCCTACTAAAAGAAAGAAGCAAAAGGACAAGCCTACCAAAGATAAAAAGCAAAAGCAGAAGACTAGTAGTAGCGATCAACCAAGGTGCCATGTGGTTCTTCCAGGTAAAAGAAGGATTGTTAGAGTTGAGGGCGTCATAGAAGAAAAAGAGTACAATTAGTTTGACAAGCTACCTCCTTTTATGGTGGACGTAGACATTACTGTCCTGAATGATATAAAGGAATCTCCCTACGTACCACATGATCATAATGAAGGATCACTTGTAAAAACAAAGTATATTAGCAAATAAGTCCAACCGTGTGGTATAAACCCGTGTATAAATTATAAATATGGATATTTTCCCACTATTCATCTTTTACTAATCTCTCTCTCTCTCTCTCTCTCTCTCTCTTTGTCTTGGGAACAGTAGTGTCAACAGATCCTTTATACTACTCATAATTCATATAACCATACTATTCATCTTGAAAAATGTAGGGACAGATGCAGGAGCACAGGGCTATTACGCTATGGCCACCAATCCATGTCATCCTTTTTTATTGGGACTGCTAAATGGCCAGTGCACGTTCCCCTATAGATTTACTAGGTTCACTGGGACAGATTAGAGATCATGTAAATTAGAGAAAAATAAAAAGATCTTCATTATCGGTTATAGTGGAACAGGAGTTATAAATCACGTTATAAATCAAGAAAAAGAAAGGATCTACACCATTTATATAACAAGATGAAAATTTATCATGAAAATTGAACAATTATTGTGTAATTTTAAGGCATTAGATATATAAAGAATATTTTCAATGCAATTACAAGAGTGGAAACATTTTTTTGAAAACCATTTGAAGCAATATTTGATGAATATATATAAATATATATAATAGCAAAGAAGCAATATTTTATGTGTATATATATAATAGCAAAGAAGCAATATTTTTGAAAACCATTTGAGTTTGGAATAATGGGGCATCAGTACCGGTTGGTTACACCAACCCGTACTGATGTTGCCTAGGGCAATCTCCCATTTGGTGGGCTTGGTTGTGGGGCATCAGTACCGGTTGGCGCCTAGGGCAATCATTTGGCAGGCTGGCTGAGGGGCATTAGTACCGATTGGTTACACCAACTGGTAATGCTATCACTAGGCTGGGCATCAGTACCAGTTAGTGTCATGACCTGGTACTGATGCCTATAAATATAGGAGGCTCCGCTCGACTCCCGCCTCTCTCTCTCTCTCTCTGCACCTCAACCTAACCTCTCTCTCTCGCCGCCGCTGCCGCCACTACCGCCTCCAACCCCTGACGTCGAAGACCCTGCGTGCGCCACCGTCCTCCTCGCCTCCGATGACCCCGCCATCCTCCTCATCGTCCTCCTCGCCTCTGCTATCCGTAAGTAAAACAACAAAAGATATTTACTTGAGCACCACCATCATTGGTTCATGTGGATGTTGTTCATCAGCTATGAGAATTGTTTAGAGAAGTGCTGCTGAAATTATTGGTAAAAGGATGTTAATCTTAGCGAAAAGGTTGAATGCAGGAGCACTTTGAGCACATGAAGTGTTGGGGTGCCATACAAAGATAGTTATCCACCATTCTCTTATGCCTCCCAAGCCAAAATTTGAGGATCCTAACTGTAGAATCAGACACAATTTACTTTATGTTTACTATTGCATTAGACACAATTTACTTTATGATAGCGAAGAAAGGAACACCTAAAAAATTATATTTACCTTTTGTGCTCACCACACAGTATAGAAAATTTCATATTTTCTGTGTTGTAGACCATGGGTAGTTATATCGCAACTATATGAGATGGGCATTGTCTATGCAAGAAATGAGTGGAGATCAAATATCTGTGTGAGGTGACTGAAATATTGGCAGTACTGATGGAGAAATATTGATAGTACCGATGGAGGAGTGGAAGATGAAAATGATCTATATAAAGAAGGGGAGCGAATGTTGGCTGTCGTAAATAGAGGTAGCTAGGACAAAGTGGATTTGCTAATTTACCTCTTTATTAAGTAATTTTGTGAACCATAGCAATTACTCTCTCCGTCCAAATTTACAAGATGTATATTTTGAATGGATTTGTCTATAAATATAGTGCTTAGCGATAATAATTATTGGTAATATATAGTCATTTTTAATATCTTCTTGGTCTATGCACTAAAAAAGAAATATGCCTTATAAATTTAGATGGAGGGAGTACCAATTTTGATAACACAATAGGGCAATCATATAAGTTTGCATTGTACTTCCACTGTAATGGTGATTGAATTAAGCTCTTGCCTCTTGTGATCCTTTTATTATTGCTAAAGCATGTGGGATTCGAAGCATTTTCTCTGGTATCGACAAGGCAACAAGTTTGATCTTTGCATTCTCATAAAATTAATGACAACAAGACTGCATTAAAAAGAAAAAAATGTATTTCGTAGCTTTCATTTTCCATTACTTTCTTAATAAAGAAATAGTGTCACCACTTTACGGCTGCATTCTGCCATGGACCCATCATCGAAGCTTTGTTCTAAATAAACTCTAGGAGACTACTGATGGGTGATACACTGTGACGGACCTCCCTTTTCAGGGGGTGCGTTTAAATCCGCAACGGCTACCCAGGAAGATTAGCCATCGAGAACCAAGTCATACATTGCCAGCATAAGAGCGAAATCAACTGTTTTATACAAATAAGGCCTAACGACAAGAGTTTACAAAGGAAGCGGCGGGCTTCAATCTAATACATCACAAAAGACCACACAGGCAAGGCCTGAACAAAGAAAAAGAACCCTAAAACCAGTCTACTTCGCCATCTACGATCTTCTGGAATTCTCCAGCGTCTTTGAACTCTAAAATAGGTTAAGAAGCAAGATTGAGTACACAACAGTACTCAACAAACTGCATAGGAAATTCTGAATATTACATGCGGGGATATTCACAAAGGAAATGGCAATAAGGTCATCATTATCGTGGATGCAGTTTTGTTTTCCAAGTCATTTTACCTTTGAAACACAAACCATACATAATAGAAATAAGAAAAATTTTGAGTTTTCACAAGTTCATCATTACGTCAAGTTGGAATTAACAAGTCTACTTGGGTTAGGTTACGGGATTCACCCCAATTCAAACTTAGCTTCGTTTACTGGAAGCACGGTGTATTTGAATACCATTTAAACATGACTTTGCAGAGTTGTTCAGCTTTACCCACAAGATTTCTACGGTCGTTAATGCCAAGCGCAACAAACATGCAACTTAAATGCATGCGGCTGGGCTGAGATTATCAAAGCTTTTCGTTGAACTACCCCTCTTTAGCACTTACCCGGTAGTTTCAAAAACACACAGTACTCGGGACCCACTAGCCACGGCGGGAGGCGATCTGATACTGTGGGTATCTACCATTGTGAGAATCGGCAGGTGACTCCACCTGTCAACCTCCATTCCACCCCGTTGCTCCGCGGTCCATACTTGTCCAAAACACACAGTATGGTGGCTTCAACCTATAAGTATTCCAAGGGGGAGTTCAAGTACCGAGCTAGGTTGGATCGAGTCAAGGGGCTGACTGACCCAACTTGTGGTTGAGCGGAATCTAAGTTATTTACCTTGCCCAAGGTTATGATTACTTATTTTATGCCTAAGACTTAGCCAATTCCAAACCAACCATCTCACCGCACACATTGGCCTCGTTATCGGTCGAGGTTCGGGCACGTAGCCATCTAGTGGTTTGCCCGCCGAAGTTCTCTCACTGTAGCACCTTTTTAATATAGTCTACACCAAGCCTGCCGCTTATGGTTTTATTTTAATACACAAAGCTTTTAATGTTCAACTAATTAATTAAATACTAGCATACGAGGTTCCAATAGCTAAGTCTAGGGTTTGCAAAAGGAAATATGTCACATCAATACAAAGTGGGTCTTTAATCAAGCTAGGTTCTAACTATGTCATCATGGCATTCTAAAATAAACATTTCTAGCTTTTAACATACCAACATAATGCAATATTAAAATAATTATAATTACAACATTGTTATGGGTCCAACATGTTCAAGGAGTGCGGCTTGCTTTGCAATGCGAGGGGAGGTCCTAGGTTGTCGTCGACGTAGTCGAACTCGGTGCCGGTCGCGTCCGGCTCCTCCTCCGGCTCTTCGTACTGCTTCGGGATGGGCTCCAAGGTTGGATCTAGCGCAGAAACGAGAGAACCGAAAACGATAAGTAAACAAAAACGAAAACGAAACAAAAATGAAAACGGGAAAAAGGGCTGGAGAGGGTTCGGGGGCACTTTGGACATTTTGGAATTTTGTGGACTTCGGAAGGTGTTTTTGGACTAAGAGCGGCGAGACGATTCGAAATAAGTAATTTTTGCTATTTTTGGAAGTGCGGAATTTTTTGGGGAATTTTGGAGTATTTTTGGGCTATTTTTGGAATATAAAAAATATTTTTGGATTAAAAAATCCGAAAAAGAAAAACAGAAAATAGAAATGGGCTGCGCCAGGCACAGCCCAAGGCCACGCGCGCGGGGGGGGAGGGAGGCGAAGCTGGGCCAGCCCAGCTTGCGCGAGCGGCGGGCCTGACACGCGGGCCCGACGGGGCAGTGGCGCGGGGTGGCTGACAGGTGGGCCTGGAGCGACGGCGACTAGCGCGCGGGCCCAGGGCACATAGAGACTGATCGTGGGTCCATTGGTGATGCGACGGGTGTGGATTTAAGGGGGCTGACCGGTGGGTCCCCGGGCGCAGCGAGACAGAGATCGATCGATCGATCGAGCAAAAGGGGGAGATTTAGGGTTAGGCGAGGGCGAGGCGAGGCTGCTAGGGCTGGGGGAGATGAGGGTGGCAATGGGGTTTTGTGGGGAGGTGAAGGGGCGGCTAGGTTTTCTAGCGGGGGCGAGGGTTAGGGCTATGGGTTGGGGTCAGGACGGCTCGGACGGCTTCGACCGGAGTTGAGGGGGATGAAGGGGAAGGCGAGTGGGTTCGGTCGGGGAGGAAGACGAGGGGGGGCTCACCAAGGATGATGAGGAGGCGAGCAAGGGGAGGCGAAGGCGAAGGTGAGGCGACGACCGCGCGACGGTACGTTAGGGGCAGCCGAAGGACCGACGGTCTGAGCGAGGCAATAGTAAGTCTCCAACCACTCCCATTTTCCAAAACCTCAAATCCAAGAACTAGGGTTAAGAACAAAATCAAGATTAAACTCGATTAGGGATGCAATTAGGGTTTGATTGGGTTTTCAAAATTTTGGGGCATTTCATACACGATGTTTTGCAATTCCTAAGGTGTTTCATAATTCTGCACACTTTATCATCGCTAGATCAATCAGATCAGAGGCAATTCGTTGGTGCAAGGCCATTTCTTGCTCTTGCATAGCTAGGTAGGCCATGAGATGATCAAACATGCCACAAATTTGAATTTTGAGATGTATATGTATATGCCAATTTTATAGCAAATTTGAATCTGAGATGTATATGTATATGTCAATTTTATAGCAATTTTGAATTTTGAGATGTATATGTATCATGCGAAATGTAATGTATATGAATTTTTAAATGTATAAGTATATGTAAAATATGTAGGTATACTTGTTGATGGTATTATGAACATCTTCCTCTACCCCACCGTCCTCATTGCCGTCGCCTGTCCTCCTCTACCCCCTCTTCCCCACTGCCCTCCTCGTCGTTGCCACCCGTCCTCCTCTACCCCTCTTCCCCATCGCCCTCCTCACTGTCGCTGTCCGTCCTCCTCTACCCCCTTTTCCCCACCGTTTATGTATAAGTACATGTGAAATGTATAAGTATATGTGAAATTTGTAAGTATACTTTTGTTGATTTTTTTCATTAATTTTCAGTGCCTTCTTCTAGCATAAGAAACAATGATAGCGGGGTGAAGGATTTGATGGAGAGGAGTTCATGAGAAGTTTGATTGCAGGAGATGATGTTTATGAGGCGGGGGATCATGAACCCGCCCTCATGGATCAACCCAAGGCCACCGAGACCACTGAGGCCACCGAGGTCACAAGGCATGCCGAGACTGATGAGATCGCAGAAGTCCAACGATTTGCTTGTACACTCCAACATCAATATACATACAAGCAAGCAAATCTGAAGTTACTATTCTTCAGTACAAACAACATACATACAAGCATTATACACGTTCATGCATATGAAATGATGTATATGAGATGCATGTGAGATGCATGTGAGAGTCAACCAATTACTCCTAGTACAGCCATTATAGGGTGCATGTTCTTTCTGTCGGCGTATGAGCTAACAGACCCCTTCCGTCGAGGGCTGTATTAAGTTCTAACCGGGGCTTTCGTGGGGACTGCTCTGATAGGAGAGAACCGAGGGTGAAGTATGCAAGAAGAGTCCGGGATTTTCTCAGGTTCGGGCCCTCCTAAGAGTAATAGCCCTAGTCATGTGCTCTTGTATTTTGGTATGCTTGGGGGGAGCTGGAAGATGAACAGCCACCCAAAGTAGCTCAGACCAGCCCGCCCAGAACAGAGAGTCTAGTCTGAGAGAAATGATTGAAAAAAACCAACCCCTACTCCCATGCACCCCGGCTCCCTTTTATACTCGGGCTAGCGGGGGCGCATGGGAGGCTTACACAGCAAGCTATACTCATTACCCTGCTCCATGGCATTAAATGCTCCTGCAACACATTTAATGCCCTGGCGCAGACATCCTCTCCCCCATCCTTGAGCGCCGCGCCTGCCAGCTTCGCCCGCTCCACCGGGGTGGGAAATTGCACCCTGACGTCGATCGTCATTATGGCGCACGTTGGGAACACGCGCCGCCATACTGTGGCCTTCATTACCCCCATTTAATGCGCACGACACGCATTAAATGTCTTTGACCTCTCGAACGGCTGCGCGGGCCATTAAATGGCCTCGGGAACTGGGCGCTAGCGGCATGGCCTGACCGCCACCTGTCCGCTGGGCGACCACGAAGCTGACCGCCAGAGGCGTGGCCTGGTTGCCACCTTCCCGCTGGCGATCACTGAGCTGACCGCCAGCGGCGTGGCCTGGTCGCCACTTTCCCTCTGGCGATCACTCAGCTGACCGCCAAAGGCGTGGCCTGGTCGCCACCTTCCCGCTGGCGATCACTCAGCTGACCGCCAAAGGCGTGGCCTGGTCGCCACCTTCCTGCTGGCGATCACTCAGCTGACCGCCAAAGGCATGGCCTAGTCGCCACCTTCTACCGGGCGACCATCGAAGCCGACCGCCGCCAGCTGGGCCTGGTTGCCACCTGCCTGATGGTGATCACCGCTAGCCGCCAGCGACGTGGCCTGGCCGCCACCTTTTCGCTGGACGGCGACCTCTCCGACCACTAGTGGCGTGGCCTGGATGCCACATGTCCGCTAGCGGCGGCTTCTACTAAAGTGCAGTGGGCACCTTGGTGTAGAATACACCGACAGTAGCCCCCGGACCCACCTTGGAGCGCTCTGTTTACCTTTTTCCGTCTCCTGGGTGGGTCCAGAAAAAGTGCCCACGAAACGTTGCGGCTTTTTAAATGCCACAGCCGTTTCCGGGCCTGAGGAGGATCGTGCGGCCGTCTTTGCCTCGTAACCGGCGCGGGTCTGAGGAGCATGGCCGCGCCTCTTCCGATTCTTTTGGGTTTCCCGCCAGCGAACCGCCGCGCCTCCTCGAGTATCCCGCCTTTCCAACTGCCACGCCTCCTCGGGTTCCCCGCTGAGGCGCTCCTTCGTGCGTATAAATAAATGTGCTCCAGGGGGAGGCGGTTCGTTTGCTTCTCAGTTTTTTGCTTGCTGCATACTGCTTCTTCACCCTTGTTTCTTGTGAACCGCCTCTCTGCTTCCGTTCTCTGCACACTGCTCCTTTGCTCATATGGCGCCGCCAGCACCCCTGCTTCCTCCTTCAACCGTCGAGGAGGTCGACGCCGAGAGGTGTTCCCAGTATGTCGCCGGCGGCACTGTCCGTACTCGCGCCGAGACTCAAGACTCGGCACCGCCTCGGCGAACTAGTCTTCTTCGGGTGGGCGATGTTGGCGGGCCTTCTTCCGCCAATTTCCGACTTCTACCTTGCCGTCCTCAACTTCTACTCCATCCACAACCTTCATCTTCCTCCTAACTCCATCGTCCTCCTCGCTGTCTTTGCCCACTTCTGCGAAATATTCGTGGGAGTGGCCCCGAATCTCCCCCTCTTCCGCTTCTTCTACGCCTTGTGCGCGGCCAAGGACCTTTCCACCACGGTAGGCTCTTGCCACTTCCGCCTTCGCGACGGCGTGGTCTCCGGCTACATTCCGCTGGACCTCCGTTCCAACTGGTGGTCTTGGCGCAATGGGTGGCTCTACGTCGAGGACGACAGCGGCTTGGAGGTCCTGGAGATGCCGACTGGGCCAGCGGCCAGCATCCCTTCCTGGGGAGCCCACGTTGACGAGACCCTAGAGCTCTAGGTGATGCTGGCCCGCGTGGACCAACTACGAGCAGCGGGCCTGACGGGGGCCATTGTTCTTCGTGATTACATCTCCCGGAGAATTAGTCCCCTGCACCGCCGTGCCCGCCTCGCCTGGCAGTACACGGGCCCTGACGATATGACCCGGACGGCTCCCGGAGGTAGGATACTTTTCACTTTGCTCCCATTCTTTTCTTTCTTCTTCCTTCTTTCAGCTGTCACCGGGCTAACGGCGCTTTCGCTCCCTTTTCTCCTTTCTTTTAGCCGCGGAGAATTTATCCCCTACCAAGATTGATGCGTGGCAGGCGCAACTGGGCGTCTTCGGTCCCGTCCCGCCCTTTCCAGTGGGCGCACTCCCGCTCTGCCAGGTGGAGCCCCGGGAGGCGTGGCGATCACCCGTGCCATGCCCGTCATGGACGCCATGGGGCCGGTGACCACGCCTCACTAAACGGCGCTAACCATCTGGGGCCGCCCTCCAGCAGGCGGGGGGAGGGGCAAGCGCCCTGCCGACGACGACGCCCCGGCGACAGCCCCAGGCGGGTCCGCGCCACACTGGGGGGCGCGGCGACCACGACCGGAGCAGGTAGCTCTATGGCGGCCGCCGCTTCAACCTCGGCCTGTGTCACCCCGCCAACGATTACGCGGCTCGGTTACGCGCCCGTCACCGGCGCAGGCCGATCCACCCCTGCTGCCGCCACCGGCGTAGGGCGATCCGCCTCCGCCGCCGGCGCAGGTCGATCCACCCCCACCACCGGTGCGGCCGCGAAGCGATCCGCCCCGGCTTCCGTCGCAGGTGATCCGCCTCGCCGCCCGATCTTTGGCGCAGGTGATCCACCCGCTGCCGCAGACTGCGGGCGTGGTGATCCACCCCCGCCGTCGGCACCTATGCAGGGTGATCCACCCCCGCCGTCGGCTCCGATTCTTCCCCCGCCGCCGCCAGCGAGGGTCGCTCCGCCGGGACCAGCGCCGTGCGGGGGGATAACCCTCATTTCGGGCACGCCCCGGTTCAGGAGACCTTCTGACGGGTACACACAAAAACACGTAGCAAGCTTATCAGGTTCATGTAATTTGAGAGACTTACCCCCCTTCTTCTTTTTTCTTCAGGGCATCTTCTTCGAGGGCTTCCGTAGGGGTCGACCAGGGCACTACTGCAGCCGCGGCTGCGCTGGCTGTGATGATCGAACACCAAGGCGGCCCTGGCGACCACCCGGTGCCCGCCGCTGGGGCGGACGTCTTACCGCCCGGTGGCGGGCTAGGCCTGCCGGCCACTCCGGAGGCCCTCGGCGCCCCAATCCCCTCGACGGACGCGGACGCTCTGCTGGCCGCCCTTGGCGAGCTGCACTCTAGCGTGAGCGGCCGCCTCGCGGCGAGCAGGGAGATGCTGAGGGAGGCTGTCGTGGAGATCGCCCGCCTCCGGGCAGAAGTGCAGGACTGGCGCGGCCGATCGGAGAGGTTGGAGCAGGACGTCGAGGCGATCACCCGAGAGCGCGACGAGGAGAAGGGCGAGCGGCTCCGCGCGGAAGCCGAGGCCACCTCCATGCTGCGCCCAACCTTCGACCGGATGGTGGCCAGCCTGGCACCACTGGGGTTGGAGCAGCCGGGCCCGATTGAGCAGACGACCCGGCACTATGCCTTCTGCATGGGCCGGATCGCCGACTTCCTCACCTTCCTGCCTGGCGCCCTAGCCACCCGGTCCAGCCAAGAAAGGCGGGCAGTCGCGGCGGCCACGGCGTCGTACGTGCTTACTGCTGCGCCAAATGATACTAACCGACCCTGGTCGCCATCTAGGGGGTGGAAGGAGACTGGGCCCGCGCCGAGGCGCAGGTCAGCAGCACCGCCGAAAGGGTAGCCGATCAGCTCGAGATGGTCAACCTGGCGCTGGAAGCGATGGCCGAGGACGTGGCCCTCGAGCTGGACGTCGTCCCGGTGGAGGATCAGGAGGCTGCGGAGGCTGTGGCGGATGAAGACTGAGGGACTTTTCTTTTTCTTTTGCCGTTGTTTTGCCTTCCCTTGTAGCGGACTCCTGCAAGTTAGGATCTATATTTATAAAAGTGTGTATTTCCCTTTCGCACGCCTTACGTTTGGATGCCCGTTCGTGCTTCCACCATGCTAGTTCTGAGCGAATGAAAAAAGGCAACGGCGCACGTCAGGGGTTAGTTGGAATGCAGGGCCCGGATCCCTCGTGCCGAAAAGTTGCGGTCTCAGGGTATTAGGGCCCTGTGAGATCAGTTATCCTTGCGGCCTCTTAGGGCCGAATACTCGGTGAAGTGGGGCAGGGCAGTAGGCCTTCGGTAATGGTGTTTGAGTCGCCAGTTCTCACAGGGACACCCTGAGCGTCAAGACCGTGTTGAGAACCGTGCCAAACCAACCACCCGATCACCCATCCCTGCACGCCATGCTCACCTAGTGAGACAACTTTTACCGTCGAGAACTCACAGGGCCTTAACGTACTGAGGGCGAGTGCGCGGTCACGGTCCAACGGGGCGCAAACCAATAAAGGGAACGAAAGTGACAACTGCTTTGAATAAAGACTAGACATTGGATAAAACAGAGACTTCCCACGACCAGCCTGCGAAGAGGAGGATTCAACTTAGCTGGTCGAGAGGCATAACCCTGTACTTACAGCCTTTTCAGGGATAGAAATTGCGCAAAAGTTCTATGTTCTGGGAGTTCACCAACTCCTCTCCATCCTCAGTGGCTAGCCTGACCGCCCCGGGACGAGAGACTGAGACCACCTTAAAGGGGCCCTCCCACTGGGGAGACAGTTTATGCAATCCGACATGCGTCTGGATTCTGCGCAAGACCAGGTCGCCCACTGCCAGTGTCCTCTCGCTGACCCGGGTGGCGTGGTACCGCTTGAGATTCTATTGGTACCGGGCGGCGCGCATGGCTGCACGGTCTCGCACTTCTTCCAGGAGGTTGACATCCTCTCGACGCTGATCTTCCTGGGCTTCTTCGGTGAACGCTGCCACGCGCGGTGACCCTAAGGCCAATTCTGACGGTAGAACTGCCTCTGCGCCGTAGACCAGGAAGAAGGGAGTTTCTCCAGTGGCCCGGCTAGGAGTGGTACTAAGCGACCACAGCACTGCAGGGAGCTCTTCGGTCCATCGGGCTCCACGCTTGTGTAGTCGATCAAACGCCCTGGTTTTGAGGCCCTTCAGCACCATCGCATTGGCCCGCTCGACTTGGCCATTGTTTCTCGGGTGATACACCGAGGAAAAACAAACCTTGGTGCCCATCTCTTCACAGAATCCCAAGAAAGCGGCGCTGGTGAACTGCGGGCCGTTGTTGGTGATGATTGGGTTGGCGACCCCAAAGCGGGCGAAGATACCTTGTATGAACTTGATCGCAGCGGCGGCGGTGATCGTCCTTACCGCTTCGGCTTCCACCCACTTGGTAAACTTGTCGATGGCGACAAACAGATGGGTGTAGCCCCCTGTGGTTTGCGGGAACGGGCCCAGGATATCCAGCCCCCAGACCGCGAAGGGCCATGAGAGCGGGATGGTTTGCAGAGCTTGGGCTGGTCGGTGGATTTGCTTGGCGTGGAACTGGCACGCCTCGCACTTCCTCACCAGCTCGCAAGCATCCTGGAGGGCGGTTGGCCAATAGAACCCTTAGCGGAAAGCTTTCCCGACCATCGTTCGACTTGAAACATGGCTCCCGCACATGCCTCCATGGATATCAGAGAGCAAAGTGCTCCCCTCTTCCCGAGTGATGCACTTCAGAAGAATTCCATTTTTACCACGGCGGTAAAGGTCCCCGCCCACCAGGGTATAGCACTTGGCCTTTCGTGCTATCTTCTCTGCTGACGCATCATCATCGGGGCACACTTGATCCCGCAGGTAGGCCAGGATCGGGTCCATCCATGTGCCTTCCCGGTCAAGTGTGGCGACCACGGGGTGGCCGCCCGGGTACTCCACCTGGCTGGGCGTTTCCACCGGTACCGCTTCCCCTTCTGGAGCAAGGGCTGGAGTAGCATCACCATCGTCTCCACCGGAAACAGGGGCTGCGATGGACAGTCGCGGAAGCCTTTCTTCAAAGACTCCGATCGGAACGGGAGATCTTGTCGAGGCGAGCTGAGCGAGCTCGTCCGCCAAGTAGTTATCGCGCCGGGGGATATGGGTATACCCCAGCCCATCGAAATGTCGCTCCATTTTTCTGACCTCCGCCAAGTACTCGGCCATGACAGGATCAGAGCAGGAGAACTCCTTTCTTGCCTAGTTGACGACTAGCAAGGAGTCGCCCTTGACTTGCAGACGCTGGACTCCGATGGCCGTGGCGGAACAAAGTCCCGCCAGCAAGCCTTCGTACTCAGCAACGTTGTTGGTGGCCTTGAAGTCCAGGACGACCGCGTACTTGAGGAGGTCCCCGGTTGGGGAAACCAGGAGGGCCCCAGCCCCCGCGCCCTCGTACCTGAAGGAGTCATCGAAGTGGAGTGTCCAGGGGGAGGGCGCGGGCGTTTCTTCTACTTCAAGCTCGGCAGGAGTCCACTCGACAACGAACTCCGCCAGCCTTTGACTTTTGATCGCCGTGCGGGGGGCAAACTTAAGACCAAACTCCCCCAGCTCTACAGACCACTTGGCGATGTGGCCTTCGGCTTCACGGTTGTGGAGAATCTCGTGCAAGGGATAGGCGGACACCACCGTGATCTCTCTTCCTTGGAAATAATGCCGCAGCTTCCTGGACGCCACCAGCACAGCGTACACCATCTTCTGAGCCTGCGGGTATCTTATCTCGGTGTCGTGTAGCACCTGCTGACGTAATAAACTGGCCGCTGGACCCCTTCACGCTCCGCCACCAGGGCCGCGCTCACAACCGCCGGGCTGGCCGCTACATACAGTAGGAGCGGCTCGCCCGGCTCGGGGGCGACCAGCACCGGAGGGGAGGAGAGGTATTGCTTCAGCTCTTCGAGTGTTTGTTGCACTTCCGAGGTCCACTCGAATGAGTTGCTCTTCTTTAGCAGCTTGAAGAAAGGGAGGCTCTTTTCCCCTAGCCTGGCGATGAACCGGCCGAGAGAGGCCAGGCGACCAGCCAGGCACTGAACCTGCTTGAGCCTTGTGGGTGGTTGCATGCGCTCGATGGCCGTGATTTTTTCCGGGTTGACCTCGATCCCACGGTGGGAAACAAGGAACCCGAGCAGCTTTCCGAATGACACACCAAACACACATTTCTCAGGATTCAACTTCAGATAATACTGCCGGAGGTGGGAGAAAATCTCTTCTAAATCTTCAATGAGCCCAGCAGACTTTTTGGTCTTCACTACCAGATCATCAACATACACTTCGAGATTTCTCCCAATCTGCGATCGGAATTGTGAAATCATGTGCTGAAAAATTGGCTTTGAACTGAAAAATTAACTTACAATTGGTTTTGCAAAATGTGCTTGTGCATGTGTTTGACAATTTGACAAGAAACAGTAAGTTTCGTTTTTGCGCGCGGGACCAAGTTCTTAAAAGACAGTAAGTTTTACATGTACGACGGACTGATTTCTTTTAGTCTGTCGTGAACGTGTTTTCGCCGAAATGATTTCTTCTTGAAACCGAGACTTTCACTTGTACACCGGACCGATTTTGTTGGTCCGTCGTGAATGGTTTTTTGAGTGACATTTTCATGTGTACGCTGGACCATATTTTTTGGTCCGTCGTGAATGCGTTTTTGCTCGATTAGGGTTTTGAGCAAACTTGGAATTGTGTTTGATTTGTTTTTGAGATTATGAAATTTGTGAGAATTTCATGATGCTTGAAGTGGACTTTATGCAATGCTCATGTGAGTAGTTGCATGGATTAACATTGAGTCAAGTCGTGGACTTGTGCTCGGAGTTGTTTTGTGGTTTGTTCATGTGCAGGTATTGCTCGAAGACGAATGTGGTCGATGACGGGACCGGAACTAGGTTCATGGAGGAACTGAGGTTCGGGACTAGGTTTAGGAGGAACTGAGGTCTTGGTGGTCAAGGATGTCATGCGGGACGTTCGGGCTAAGAGAATGGTGCATATGAAGAATGGTTAGTCACGTGAGAATGGCAGGAGGTCATTCGCGTGCAAAGTGTTAGTCACGTAAGTATGGCAGGTGGCCATACGCGTGCAAAGTGTTAGTCACGTGAGTATGGTAGGGTTGCCATACGCGTGCAAGAGTTGTACTCGGCCAGGTTGGGCCAAGTAGAGTTGTGTTGGATACAGATTCCTTCTAGGGAATAGGAATTGTATTCAGAACTCCTTGTGGGTTGGTCCTTTAAATAGGAGGGGTGTCTCCTGTTGAAGTGCATCAATCGAATCAATTGGAGCTGAGCGCATTGAGAGCCTCAAGCTCAGTTTTAGGGTTTGTACTCTTTTGATGAGAGTACTTTAGACAAAAGAAATAAAGATCAATTCTTCTAGTTCCTTGTGTGCTACAATATTCTCTTTTGGTTCTTGTTTGCATACTTGCTCTAATTCTAGATTGGTTTTTGATTCTTGAGTTTCATCTTGATTTGATCCCTCAAAAACCTTTCTAGGGTATTGATTTAGAGTTCCTCAAAGTTTAGTTGATTAATCTTTTGAAGATCTTGTTTAATCTTGAAGTTTTGATTAGATTAGTTTTCGTCAAGTTCTGGAATAGCAAGCTTGCGAAGCTCATAACTTTCGATCCGTAAGTCCGATCGAGCTGATTCTTTTTGGGTTCGTTTCGTATTGGAATTTAGTTTCTTGTATCAAAATTTCAGATAAATCTAACGGTTGGATCTCCGGGAATTCTCATTTTACCGAACCTCTATCATTCTGTTTTTGTCGAAAACGAGGCAATTATTTGGTTCTGTTTTGGGGTGAACTTTTAATAGATCAAGAATTTGGTTTTAGCTTCCGCACAATCATTCACCCCACTCTGATTGCTATATTCGTATACTTCGATCCTACAAGTGGTATCAGAGCAAGGTTTTTCTAATCTATCTTAATCGGTGATTAGATCAATGGATCATTATTCGACAAAACCTTGTGTGTTCAATGGTGTTGATTTTCAGTTTTGGAAGGCCAAGATGGAGGCGTTCATCCAAGCTCAGGGATTTGCAATTTGGGAGAAGGTCTACAAGCCATATGAAGTCCCTGCAAACGACAACGTCAACGACACCAATCGCACACATGTTGAAGCAAACAAAGAAGGCGCGCAACTTGATCATCCAAGGCTTGGGGCGTAGCGACTTCGATCGTGTGATTCATCTTCGATCCAAGCATATGAGGTATGGAAATCTCTTTGTGATTACCATGAGGGTTCTAACACTATTAAAGAGGTTCGTCAAGATCTTTACAAAAAAGAATACATGCGATTTGAGATGAAACCGGTGAGTCGCTAGATGACTTCTTTGCACGTTTCAATAAAATTCTTAGTAATCTTCGTCTTGTTAGAGTTAGCTTTGATGATGCTGCTAATGCTAGACAATTGCTTGGTGCTTTAGACATGTCTATTTGGGAGATGAAAGTTACATCCATTAGAGAATCTACTGTCATGAGTACACTTACCTTAGATGTTCTTTATTCCAAGTTGAAAACTCATGAATTAGATATTCTTGCTAGAAAGAATGATCATAAATCAATTGCTTTGACATCTCAATCTAGCATATCTCATAATGGTGCTGCTTCAAGCTTTGCTCTATCTTTCTTGTCTTCACTAACCGATGAACAGATTGAGCAATTCCCAGAAGAAGACTTGTCACTACTCTCTTCTCGCTTTAACAAAGCTTTGCAGAATGTGAAAATGAGAAAGAGAGGTGGTCCTCCAAGATGCTATGAGTGTGGTGACCTCAACCATATTCGCACAAATTGTCCTAAGCTTGCAGGAAAATCATCAAAGGAGGAGAAGGACAACGACAGAAGAAAAGAGAAGAAGAAGTTCTCTCCAAGTGATAGAAAGAAGAAGAACTTCATCAACCGCAAAGTTGTCCATCGAGTTCTTTCCGCTCTTGAACAAGTCAATTTGAGCGATGTGGATTCAGGGAGCAGTGAGGACGATGCAACTCCAAGCAAGCATGAGTTAACGGGGTTGTGTCTCATGGCTAAAAGCAGCAACAGCTTTACTGAGGACGACCACGACAGCGACTTCAATGAGGTAGATCCTTCTTACGATGAATTAGCTATTGCTGTTGCTCGACTTGGTAAATTGCTTGATAAACGTGACAAGAAAATTAAGAAACATGGTTTTGTTGTGGAGTCATTGAATGCTGAAATTTCTAGACTTAAAACCTTGATTCCTGATGATGATGCGTGCAAATCATGTGACTTAATTTACAATGAGCTTACGTTGCTTAGGAAAGAACATGTTACCTTGTTAGAGCAAATCAATGCTGAAAATGAGAAAAATGAGAAACTTGCTAAACATGCTAGTTGTTCTACCATTGATTTGCATGATACAACTCCATGTTCTAAATGCTCCATACTAGAATTGAAGTTGCATAATGCAAATGCTAGGGTTTCTCAAATGACAGAAGATTTGCTTACACATGAGGTTCTTTCATGCTCAACTTGTCGCAAGCAAAAAGAAAAAGTGGATGTTCCCTGCAATAATTGTTTAACTCTTTCTAAGAAAGTTGATTACTTGCAAAATTCTTTGGAACGTTTCACTAATGGAAAGAAAAACCTAAACATGATCTTGGATCAATCAAAAGTCAGCACTCATAACAAAGGTTTAGGTTTTGATTCTTATGCTCATCATAAATCACATGCTCCCACTGTTGTTAAATCATTTGAAGGAGGAAAATTTGAAATTGTCAATGAGCCTAAGAAAATTGTCTTTAAGTCTGCTGGAGTGTTATCTTCTACTATGATGAATGCAAATGATGCTTCTACTTCTAAAGCCAAACATCCTGTTAAGTACACTTGCACTCATTGTGGTAGAGATGGACATTTAGTAGATTTTTGCTTTAGACTAGCCAAACAACAAAAGAAAGAAAAAACTAAGGCTAGGTCTAATTTCAGACAGGCACGCTTTGTATCTCATTATGTGCCTAGGGTGATGCAAACACCTTTTGTTGGTAAAAACACGGGAAAAGACAAATCTACCTTTGTGCATAAGAATGCTCGTGTTGTGCCTACTGTTGTGCGTCGTGTGTCTTAGTATTGGATTCCTAAACATCTTATTTCTAACCCCAGTACCGAGACCTCGACACTTTCTGCTTCTATGTAGGCTTCTCACGCGAGGAAGGAGAACATATGGCTAGTGGATTCCGGATGCTCACGCCACATGTCCGATGATAAGAATTGGTTCTCCTCCTTCACTCGTGCATCTCGTGCTAAAAGTGTTATTTTTCGAGATGCTTCTTCCACCTCTGTTTTCGCAAAAGGCACTAGTACAAATAGTGCAGGTACAGGTGCATATGTTCAGGGGGAGAGTATCTTTGTTGATGAAGATGATGATGATGCTGTTGAGGATGAGATAATTGGAGTTTGCTGTGTGCTTGTGTGCTTGTTTTCAAGCTTCCCCGCGTGCTTCACATCGACAAGCTATCAAGAGGATTTTAAGGTATCTCCATAGTACTCAAGATTTTGGCATTTGGATTTCTGCTTCCTCATGCATTAGTTTAAGAGCTTATTCTGATGTTGACTTTGGAAGATGTTGAATTGATTTGGTTCGTGCGACCTCTTGAGTAATCCTCTTTCTTGAGCATTTGATATTGGATTTCACTTTCTTAGAGATCATGTTGAAAAAGAAAATATTGTGCTTCATCATGTGGATACTGAACATCAATTGGCAGACATTTTCACAAAACCTTTGTCTTCTTCTCGTTTTGCTTTTATTTGGGGAGAACTTGGGATTGTTCATCCAATGGATTTGTTTTGAGGGGGAGTTTCTTTGCCAAGTTCTTTCACTTGATGAGCTCACTTTATCATATTTCTTTATATGTTATGTAATTGAGCTAATATATGATAATCTAATTGTCTCACTTGAACTAAAAAATGACATTGCGAAATTCCCTGGATTGATTGCCTATAGCTAAATACTCTGTGATATCTCACTCTTCTAGGCTTGATATTGAATCCTCTTGACAAATTTGGGCTATGAAGCAAGTGGTTTCAACTTTACTCTTTCATAAGACCTTTTAATCACTTTTGCATGTTTATAATCAAAGAAAAATGAAAAGAAAAGGGAATCAATAAAAAAGGGTTGTTAAAAGCAAAAGCCTAAAGTAATGTGCTTTAGGCATGCTTTCCCTAAAAAGACAAGATGTATGCTTCAAGCATGCCATTCCCTCAAATATAAGATGTATGCTTCAAGCATGCCAATACAAGAAAAAGAAAGAAGTATGCTTCAAGCATGCCACATGCAGTTTATTATTTAAAGATTAAAATTGGTCTACTAGATTGGAGTTGAAACCACTTGCTCGCCCTAATTTGTTATTTGCTTCAACTTTGAGCCTTTGTTT
Organism: Rhipidocladum racemiflorum; assembly: GCA_036346355.1. NCBI lineage: Eukaryota > Viridiplantae > Streptophyta > Magnoliopsida > Poales > Poaceae > Rhipidocladum > Rhipidocladum racemiflorum. Next base: position 8,187,334 of record CM070569.1, read on the forward strand.
TTCTACTAAAGGTTTTGCTTAGTACTTGGCTATAGTTGACTGAATTGAGGTTGAGATGCATGTCATTCCCTAACTTGCTAAAATCACATCAAGATCATGTATTTTGCATGTTATGTGATATATAAGGTTATATGATCGAATGAGCTCATCTTTTCCTATCTTGGCACTCCCTTGTTTCCCTTTGTGAAATCATTGTTTCAGAAAAATTTTGAACATGTTCTCTCTTTTGTACTCTTGATGAATCCATTGTCAAAGGGGGAGAAATTTGGTAATCGTTGAAAAGTTTAAAAAAAAAAGGGGATTTGTTTCTGAAATTTTGGGAGAAGTTTGGAGATTTTTTGGAATTTTTGGGCACATTGCACATTCACACACATTTTCCTTCTCAGGGGGAGATTTTGTTTTGAATTTTGGTCAAAGGGGGAATTCTGTGTTTTCTCTTTTTGGTTCTTGATCCTTTGGATTTCAAAATCTTTTGTAAAGTGAATGCCAAATGTTCAATTCTATTTGGTGTTGCCAATGTTTTCATCAAGGGGGAGATTGTGAAATCATGTGCTGAAAAATTGGCTTTGAACTGAAAAATTAACTTAGAATTGGTTTTGCAAAATGTGCTTGTGCATGTGTTTGACAATTTGACAAGAAATAGTAAGTTTCGTTTTTACGCACGGGACCAAGTTCTTAAAAGACAGTAAGTTTTACATGTACGACGGACTGATTTCTTTTAGTCTGTCGTGAACGTGTTTTCGCCGAAATGATTTCTTCTTGAAACCGAGACTTTCACTTGTACACCGGACCGATTTTGTTGGTCCGTCGTGAATGGTTTTTTGAGTGACATTTTCATGTGTACGCCGGACCATATTTTTTGGTCCGTCGTGAATGCGTTTTTGCTCGATTAGGGTTTTGAGCAAACATGGAATTGTGTTTGATTTGTTTTTGAGATTATGAAATTTGTGAGAATTTCATGATGCTTGAAGTGGACTTTATGCAATGCTCATGTGAGTAGTTGCATGGATTGACATTGAGTCAAGTCGTGGACTTGTGCTCGGATTTGTTTTGTGGTTTGTTCATGTGCAGGTATTGCTCGAAGACGAATGTGGTCGATGACGGGACCGGAACTAGGTTCATGGAGGAACTGAGGTTCGGGACTAGGTTCAAGAGGAACTGAGGTCTTGGTGGTCAAGGATGTCATGCGGGACGTTCGGGCTAAAAGAATGGTGCATATGAAGAATGGTTAGTCACGTGAGAATGGCAGGAGGTCATTCGCGTGCAAAGTGTTAGTCACGTAAGTATGGCAGGTGGCCATACGCGTGCAAAGTGTTAGTCACGTGAGTATGGTAGGGTTGCCATACGCGTGCAAGAGTTGTACTCGGCCAGGTTGGGCCAAGTAGAGTTGTATTGGATACAGATTCCTTCTAGGGAATAGGAATTGTATTCAGAACTCCTTGTGGGTTGGTCCTTTAAATAGGAGGGGTGTCTCCTGTTGAAGTGCATCAATCGAATCAATTGGAGCTGAGCGCATTGAGAGCCTCAAGCTCAGTTTTAGGGTTTGTACTCTTTTGATAAGAGTACTTTAGACAAAAGAAATAAAGATCAATTCTTCTAGTTCCTTGTGTGCTACAATATTCTCTTTTGGTTCTTGTTTGCATACTTGCTCTAATTCTAGATTGGTTTTTGATTCTTGAGTTTCATCTTGATTTGATCCCTCAAAAACCTTTCTAGGGTATTGATTTAGAGTTCCTCAAAGTCTAGTTGATTAATCTTTTGAAGATCTTGTTTAATCTTGAAGTTTTGATTAGATTAGTTTTCGTCAAGTTCTGGAACAGCAAGCTTGCGAAGCTCGTAACTTTCGATCCGTAAGTCCGATCGAGCTGATTCTTTTTGGGTTCGATTCGCATTGGAATCTAGTTTCTTGTGTCCAAATTTCAGATCAATCTAACGGTTGGATCTCCAGGAATTCGCATTTTACCGAACCTCTGTCATTCTGTTTTTGTCGAAAACGAGGCAATTATTTGGTTCTGTTTTGGGGTGAAATTTTAATAGATCAAGAATTTGGTTTTAACTTCCGCACAATCATTCACCCCCTCTGATTGCTATATTCGTATACTTTGATCCTACAGGAATACAGTATGCATGGCGCGCTGGTAGGTGGAGCCCGCATTCTTCAACCCAAAAGGCATGCAGACATAGCAGTATACGCCTAGGGGGGTCACAAAGGTGGTCTTCTCTTCGTCTTCCTGCGCCATGCTGATCTGGTGGTAGCCGGAGTAGGCGTCTAGGAAGCATAAGATCTCGCACCCTGCGGTGGAATCGACGATAAGGTCTATCCGCGGCAGGGGATACGGATCCTTGGGGAAGGCTTTGTTGAGGTCGGTGAAGTCGACGCACATCCGCCATGTTCCGTTCGACTTCTTGACGAGTACAGGGTTGGCCAGCCACTCGGGATAGGCGGCCTCCCACACAATCTTCGCCTGCAGCAGCTTTTCTACCTCAACCCGAATGGCATCTTGCCGCTCTGGTGCCTGCCTCCGGACTTTCTGCCGGACTGGGTGCACTCCAGGGAGCATCGCCAATAGGTGCTCGATCACCTCCCTAGGGACCCTAGTCATTTCTGATGGTTCCCAAGCGAACACATCCAGGTTTGACTGGAGGAAGGTGACGAGCGTGTCTTCCTATTTGGTGCTGAGGTTGGCACCAATCCTCACGACCTTCCCAGTGCCGTCCTCGCCCACGGGGACCGCCTTCACCTCACCCGAGGAACCGGGTGAGGCGCGGGCCTTGACCAGGGGGAGCTCCGGGTAGTCTTCCTCATCTCGAGCCGTGCAGGTGGTGCCGGCCAGGTCCTGCACCTGCTTACTGAGGCGCAGGGCTTCCAGCCGATCCACTTTCACGGTAATCGGGCCCCCAGGCCCGGGGATCTTCATCATCATGTAGGCGTAATGCGTGGCCACCATGAACTTGACCAGAGCTGGCCGGCCAAGCAACGCATTGTAGGGGAGGTCAAAGTCTGCGATCTCGAAGTTGATCTTTTCTGTCCGGAAGTTCTCCACACTTCCGAACGTGACATGCAGCCGGACTCGACCCAGGGGTGTCAAACCCACTCCAGGGACGACTTTGTAGAACAGAGGGGCTGGGTGCAGCTCCTCATAAGGGATCTGGAGCGCCTTGAACGCCCCTACGGACATGAGGTTGATGGAGCTCCCTCCATCGACAAGCACCCGCCCGAGTCTCGCATTCCGGACCGTGGGAGAAACCACGATCGGGAGATGGCCCGGGCCTGCGGTGCTCTCCGGGTGGTCGGCCTGGCTGAAAGTGATCGGCTCCCCCGACCATTTCAGCAGCCTGCTAGCCCCGGGAGTTGGTACGGTGGCACATACCTCCCTTACTTCTCGCTTGTACTACGAGTTTGAAGAGTAGGTGGCGGAGCCACCATGGATGAAGGCCACCGTATGCTCCGCTTGCTGAAAGGCCAGCAAAGCGGGGTCCTCGTCCGCGTCATCGCGGTCGTCTTCACGGCGCTTCTTAAGCCGCTGCTCCACCAGCTTGGACACGACTTGACAATCTGCCAAGTCATGTCCATTGGTCCTGTGGATGGGGCAGTAAGGTCTGCCTCCGTCGTCTTCTTGGCGGGGGGACCGGCGATCCTTGCGATCACCTCATGGGCCCCGGTGATCACCCCTCCTGTCTCGGCGGTCGCGCTTCTGGGGCTTGTCCTCCGGTTCGGTGGCGAGGACCTCTCCGGCGCCGACCTCCTTGCGCTTCTTCTTCTTCTTGTGGTCGGAAGCTTTCGAGGTTCCCGCCTCGTCGTGACCGGACGGCCCTGCCGTGCGCTCCCGGGCCTCCGCTGCCCGGGCGCACTTATGCGCCAGGGAGAACAGCTCGGAGGTAGTGGAAATGGTGCGGGTAGCCATCTTCTCCCGCATCTTTTGATCTCGGACCCCCCTCCGAAAGGCGATAATCACCGACTGCTCGGAGATCCGGGGGATCATGTTCCGGCAGTGGCTGAACTGCCAAATAAACTCCCTCAGGGACTCCCCCTTCGTCTGTTCTAGGGCGTGAAGGTCATCCTCCACGCCTGGTTGAGCGTAGGAGCCCTGAAAGTTGGCGATGAAGATGTCACACAATTCCTCCCACGAGTGCACGGTGCCTCGAGGGAGGTTCAGCAGCCAGGAGCGGGCGGAGGCCGTCAGCGATGTGGGGAGGTAGCTGGCCATGATCTTCTCAGACCCTCCCGCGGCGCGCACCACCGTGGTGTAAATCTGCACGAACTCCTCCGGGTTGGTGGTACCGTCGTACTTCTCGATGGACGCGGGGCGAAATCTCTCTGGCCAAGCAGCTTGGAGTAGGCGGAGGGAGAACGCCTGGCATCCAACGTTATAGGGTCGAGGAGTGCGAGTCTGCGCTCTCCCTGGAACCAGGGGAGAGGTTTCCCCCCGGCCGCTAGACATCGGGTGGCCCACGCGGTGCTGCACATTTGCACGGTGCCCCCTAAAGACGTCGCGCAAGTCACCGCCGCGCTGGGACCTCCTTTCGTCTAGGCGGGCCATCAGATCCCCATGGCCCCCCGCGCCTTGGGGGAACCACGGGAAGAAGTGGGAGCGCGTGCACGTCCCCCTGTGCTTGAGGGGGCTGCAACCGGTGCACCCTTTCCTTTGTCCCGGCCCTCACGACTGGAACAACTGTAGCTGTGCGGCTAGAGGCTTGGGCGTCAGCCACGCGCACGCCCTGTCACCTGACATCGGAAGCCCCCGGTCGATTTGCCTCCTCTACCTGCTGTTGGGCGGCATCCACCAGGCGGGCGATGTCCCGCAGACATGGAACGGCTGGGGTTTCGCCCGCTAGCGCAACCGGGGGATGATCGAGAAGCAGCCGGTCCGCATGAAGATTCCGCTCCGGGGTGTCGTCTCCCATCAGGAGACGCCACCGGACGGGCTGTGCCCCTAGCGCAGAAGCACCACGCATCCCTCCCTGGGCGGAGGGACCCGGAGGGTCCGACACCCTGAGCGAGCGTCGGGACCAGCCGCGAGCGCTGCTCTCCTCGAGCAGACCGTCATGCCTGGAGCCCGAAGTCACCATGCTCGTAACTGTCGAAGCTTCTTGCAAGCTTCGCAAGAAGATGGAAGAAGGGAGAACAATCCAACCTCTGAGCCCCCTACCTGGTGCGCCACTGTCGGCGTATGAGCCAACAGACCACTTCCACCGAGGGGTGTATTAAGTTTTAACCGGGGCTTTCGTGGGGACTGCTCTGATAGGAGAGAACCGAGGGCGAAGTATGCAAGAAGAGTCCGGGATTGTCTCATGTTCGGGCCCTCCTAAGAGTAATAGCCCTACTCCTGTGCTCTTGTATTTTGGTATGCTTGGGGGGAGCTGGAAGATGAACAGCCACCCGAAGCAGCTCAGACCAGCCCGCCCAGAACAGAGAGTCTAGTCTGAGAGAAATGATTGAAAAAAACCAACCCCTACTCCCATGCACCCCGGCTCCCTTTTATACTCGGGCTGGCGGGGGCGCATGGGAGGCTTACACAGCAAGCTATACTCATTACCCTGCTCCATTGCATTAAATGCTCCTGCAACACATTTAATGCCCTGGCGCAGACATCCTCTCCCCCGTCCTTGAGCGCCGCGCCTGCCGGTTTCGCCCGCTCCACCGGTGTGGGAAATTGCACCCTGACGTCGATCTTCATTATGGCGTGCGTTGGGAACATGCGCCGCCATACTGTGGCCTTCATTACCCCCATTTAATGCGCACGACACGCATTAAATGTCTTTGACCTCTCGAACGGCCGCGCGGGCCATTAAATGGCCTCGGGAACTAGGCGCCAGCGGCATGGCCTGACCGCTACCTGTCCGCTGGGCGACCACGAAGCTGACCGCCAGAGGCGTGGCCTGGTCGCCACCTTCCCACTGGCAATCACTCAGCTAACCGCCAATGGCGTGGCCTGGTCGCCACCTTCCCGCTGGCGATCACTGAGCTGACCGCCAGCGGCGTGGCCTGGTCGCCACCTTCCCGCTGGCGATCACTCAGCTGACCGCCAAAGGCGTGGCCTGGTCGCCACCTTCCTGCTGGCGATCACTCAGCTGACCGCCAAAGGCGTGGCCTGGTCGCCACCTTCCCGCTGGCGACCACTGAGCTGACCGCCAGCGGCGTGGCCTGGTTGCCACCTGCCTGCTGGTGATCACCGCTAGTCGCCAGCGATGTGGCCTGGCCGCCACCTGTTCGCTGGACGGCGACCTCTCCGACCGCTAGTGGCGTGGCCTGGATGCCACATGTCCGCTAGCGGCGGCTTCTACTAAAGTGCAGTGGGCACCTTGGTGTAGAATACATCGACAGTAGCCCCCGGACCAACCTTGGAGCGCTCTTTTTACCTTTTTCCGTCTCCTGGGTGGGTCCAGAAAAAGTGCCCACGAAATGTTGCGGCTTTTTAAATGCCGCCGCCGTTTCCGGGCCTGAGGAGGATCGTGCGGCCATCTTTACCTGAAGGATCGTTATTTTTGATCCATTTGATTTTGATGATGAGTATTTGAAAAAGATTTGAAACCAGTTTGATATTTCGACAAGATTTATTTTTTGGTTTCTTTATTTGAAAAGATCTAAAATCAGTTTGATTATTTGAAAAGCTTTTTGATTTTTGCAAAGGTTTTGGTTCGTGTTTTGAAATCGTGTTCTTAGAATATTTAATGTAATGCACTTCTGTGAGTGGTTGCATGGTTTAATGTGAGTCAAGTCGCGGATTTGTGCTTGGAATCGTTTTGTGGTTTTTTCATGTGCAGGTATTGCTCGAGGGCGAATGTGGTCGATGACGGGACCGGAACTAGGTTCATGGAGGAACTGAGGTTCGGGACTAGGTTCAGGGGGAACTGAGGTCTTGGTGGTCAAGGATGTCATGCGGGACGTTCGGGCTAAGAGAATGGTGCACATGAAGAATGGTTAGTTACATGAGAATGGCAGGGGTCATTCGCGTGCAAAGTGTTAGTCACGTGAGTATGGTAGGGTTGCCATACGCGTGCAAGAGTTGTACTCGGCCAGGTTGGGCCAAGAGGAGTTGTGTTGAATACATACTCTTTCTAGGATTAGGAGTGGGACTCCTTCTAGGATTAGGAGTGGGACTGCTTCTAGGATTAGGAGTAGGAATTGTATTCATGACTCCTTGTGTTTTGCTCCTTTAAATAGGAGGGGTTGTCTCCTGTTGAAGGGCATCAAGCTTTGAGCGAGCTTTAGGATTGTACTCTTTTGTTTGGAGTACTTTAGACAAAAGAAAGGAGAAATAAAGATCAAGTTCTTCAAATCTTTCGGCGAGCTACAATTATAGTTAGATCTATTCTCGTCATCTTCTGTCACAGCAAGCTTGCGAGGTTCATAACTTTTGATCCGTAACTCCGATCGAGCTGATTCTTTTTGGTTTCGATTCGTATTGGAATCTAGTTTCTTGTGTCCAAATTTCATATCGTTCCGATGGTTGGATCTGTAGAAATTCGTGTTTTACCGAAACTCTATCATTCTGTTTTTGTCGAATACGAGGCAATTATTTGGTTCTGTTTTGGGGTGAACTTTTAGTAGATCAAGAATTTGGTTTTAGCTTCTTCACAATCATTCACCCCCCTCTGATTGCTATATTCGTGTCTTTTGATCCTACAAGTGGTATCAGATCTTGGCTCTACTAATCCATCTTAACAGGTGATTAGTAAACGGTAAGTTATGGCAACAGAGAAATACTCGAACAAGCCGCCAATCTTCAATGGCACAGACTTTCCCCACTGGCGGATTCGGATGACTGCATACCTTCAAGCTCGAAGTAACGCTATTTGGCGCAAGGTAAAGATTCCATATGAGCTTCCTTCAAATGATGATATTGATAAAATCGAGTTTGAAAAAGATGTTGAAAACAATAATAGAGCTAGAAACATATTGCTTCAAGGACTTGCTAGAAAAGAATTCGATAGAGTCTGTCATTTACTCACTGCTCATGAAATTTGGAAATCTCTTCAAGATTATCATGAGGGCACCGACAGAAAAGAAGCTAGGCAAGATCAATTTAAAAGGAATACACTAGATTTGAAATGAACTCGGAGAATCTCTAGATGATTGTTTTGCTCGCTTAATGTAATCTTAAACAATCTTAGAGCTGTAGATGTAAAGTACACTGACTCTAAAAATGCTAGACATTTCCTATCATCTCTTGATCTTAAAATCTGGCAAATGAAAGTGACTGCTTTTAGGGAAGCTCACAAGATGAGTGAAATGACTTTTGATAAACTATATTCTAGTCTCAAGACTTTTGAGATAGATATTGTTTCAAGAACATCCAATGATAACTCTATGGCTCTTAATGCTAATTCCTCTTCATATGATAATGCTATTAGTTCTTCATCATCATATTCCATTACTGCTTTGAGTGCTCTTAGTGATGAACAGCTAGATCAAATACCAAAAGATACACTTGCTCTTCTTTCCAAGCGTGTCAATGCAGCTTACATGAGATCAAGGGAGAGAAGAGGAGCTTCCATCCACTGCTACAACTGCGGCAAGGCAGGGCACATCCGTGCTAACTGTTTCAAGAACAAAGATAGAGAGGAGAAGGAGCAAAGCAACTCCTCCAAGTCCTTTCGGCCAAGAGAGAGCAAGGATAAAAATAAGCAACGGACGAAGAAGATGCTCAACAAAGTCTTCGCGGCAATTGGTCACTTAGACTTAAGCGACATTGATGACTCAACTGAAGATGAGAAGGAAGCGAAGCAAATGAAGCTGAATGAGAAGGATTTCAACGGACTGTGCTTCATGGCAAAAGGGAACACTAGTGATTCTAGTGACAACGACAGCACCTCCAGCGACGGTGATGAGGTAATGCCTTCGTATGATGAGCTTTGTGAAGTTTTAGTCATATTGAGAAAATCTTTAAGAAAATCTTCACTCAAAAATAAAAACTTAGAAAAAGATCTATCCATGCTAAAATCTGAAAACTTTGATCTTAGAAATTCAAATTCTGAAAATATTTGTGATACTTGCTTAGATCTCAAATTTGAAATTAAGTCTCTAAAAGAGGAACATGTGATTAAACTAGAACAAGTTTATGCCGAACAATTGAAAAATGAAAAACTTGTAAAAAATATTGGTTGCTCTACTGATAGTTTACATGATCAAATTGCTTGCTCTAAATGTTCAATTCTTGAGTTGAAATTAAAAGATGCAAATTGTAGAGTTACCCAATTAACAAATGACATGTTCACTCATGAAATTAACTCGTGTTCAAATTGCCAGAAACAGAAAGCTAAAATTGACACTCCTTGTGATAATTGTTTAAATCTTGCTAAAAAGGTTGACTACTTGCAAGATTCTCTTTTTAGGTTCACTAAAGGGAAGAAAAATTTGAACATGATTTAGATGAATCTAAAGTGAGCTCCAACAAACAGGGTTTAGGTTTTAACTCTTATGCTTCTACTATCATTAAACCTGTTGAGAGCAAAAATGTGAAAATTGATAATGAGCCTAAAAGAACTTTGTTTAAATCTGCCGGCACTCTATCTCCCACTATTTCATGTGCAAAAGTTACTTCTAATGCCAAACCATATGTTAAGTACAATTGCACTCATTGTGGGAAAGATGGTCATTTGGTGAATTTTTGCTTTAGACTAGCCAAACAACAAAAGAAAGAAAGAACTAAGGCTATGTCTAATTTCAGACAGGCACGCTTTGTTTCTCATTATGTGCCTAGGGTGATGCAAACACCTTTTGTTAGTAAGAACACGGGAAAAGACAAATCTATCTTTGTGCATAAGAATGCTCGTGTTGTGCCTACTGTTGTGCGTCGTGTGTCTCAGTACTGGATTCCTAAACATCTTATTTCTAACCCCAGTACCGAGACCTCAACACTTTCTATTTCTATGTAGGCTTCTCATGCGAGGAAGGAGAACATATGGCTAGTGGATTCCGGATGCTCACGCCACATGTCCGATGATAAGAATTGGTTCTCCTCCTTCACTCGTGCATCTTGTGCTAAAAGTGTTATTTTTCAAGATGCTTCTTTCACCTCTTTCACCTCTGTTTTTGCAAAAGGCACTAGTCCAAATAGTGCAGGTACAGGTGCATATGTTCAGGGGGAGAGTATCTTTGTTGATGAAGATGATGATGATGCTGTTGAGGATGAGATAATTGGAGTTTGTTGTGTGCTTGTGTGCTCGTTTTCAAGCTTCCCCGCGTGCTTCACATCGACAAGCTATCAAGAGGATTTTAAGGTATCTCCGTGGTACTCAAGATTTTGGCATTTGGCTTTCTGCTTCCTCATGCATTAGTTTAAGAGCTTTCTCTGATGCTGAATTTGGAGGATGTAGAATTGATAGAAAAAGTACATCTGGTTCATGCCACTTCTTGAGTAATTCTCTTTCTTGGACACATTGATGTTCGATATCATTTTCTTAGAGATCATGTTGAAAAAGGAGCTATTGAACTAAAATTTGTTGATTCGGGTGCTCAACTTGCTGATATTTTCACTAAACCGCTTGATTCTTCTCATTTTGCTTTCTTACGCGGTGAACTTGGGATCATTCATCCCCATGGGTTGATTTGAGGGGGAGTCTTGAGTTTATCTCTTTTTGGGTTACTTGACTTTGGTTCCTACAAGTGATTTTTTTTATAAGTGGTATTTTGACTTTACACCTTAAGTAAAATCCCCTGTTTACATTGCATCATGTAGTACAAAGCTTTGGTGATTATTCTTGTGTATATAGCCAAGTTAATGCTCAATGCTTTACTTATCACTAAAAGGCTAAAATAATTCAATTTGAGATGCTTTTCGAGAATATTTTGGCTCTTGCTCATTATGGTATTGCATTTGTGAAATAGGCTTAAAAGTTTCTTGTCATCTGTTGAAAGGCTAGAGCTGATTAGAAACTATGTGTGAGCTTTTTGTTGGACTTCAAATGATCATTATGAGTCTCAAGCAAAATCAGTGTTTTAATGTTAAAAGCAAGTTGAAAAAGATGCAAGCAAAAGCTACTTGGCTAAACACAAGTTTAGTACAATATGCAGCTTCCTTGCCAGGGATTTAAATGCAAAAGATGCAAGAAAAGGCTACTTGTCTAAACAAAATTTCAGAACAATGTGAAGCCACTTGCCAATTTAAACTGAGAAAGATACAAGAAAGAACTACCTACTCATACACAAGTATGGGCTAGTGTACAGTTACTTGTCATCCCTGTTGATCACAAAGCAAAATTGTCAAACTTGCTAAAAGAGAAAAAGGAAATTCAAATGGTTGAAAAAGGCTTGAGACAAATATTAGTGAATTTGAAAGTCTCTCTATGCTCATGATAGATTTCTTTTTCGCTTTGGCAAAATCAGTTTATGACATTTTACTTGTTTGCTCTAATTTGCTTATGCAATAACTATTCTATGTGTTAGAGCCTCCATATTCTCACAATTTGCTTTCTCATTGGATAAATTGATACAAAATGAGAAAGTTCTCCTAAAAACTCTCCAAATGCTTTACTTTGATTATATACCTTGAATATACTTCAAAGCTTGAGATACTGCATTCATTAAGGGGGAGTTTTGAGATCTTGATGACTATTTTGTCAACAAGGGGGAGAACAAGTCAAGGAGGTTTTTGAATTGGGATTTTTTGGTCTTTTGGTTCTTGTTCAATCTCTTGTCAAATCTTATATTGTGTTTTGTCAAATTACTCATCAAGGGGGAGATTGAAGGATCGTTATTTTTGATCCATTTGATTTTGATGATGAGTATTTGAAAAAGATTTGAAACCAGTTTGATATTTCGATAAGATTTATTTTTTGGTTTCTTTATTTGAAAAGATCTGAAATCAGTTTGATTATTTGAAAAGCTTTTTGATTTTTGCAAAGGTTTTGGTTCGTGTTTTGAAATCGTGTTCTTAGAATATTTAATGCAATGCACTCCTGTGAGTGGTTGCATGGTTTAATGTGAGTCAAGTCGCGGATTTGTGCTCGGAATCGTTTTGTGGTTTGTTCATGTGCAGGTATTGCTCGAGGGCGAATGTGGTCGATGACGGGACCGGAACTAGGTTCATGGAGGAACTGAGGTTCGGGACTAGGTTCAGGGGGAACTGAGGTCTTGGTGGTCAAGGATGTCATGCGGGACGTTCGGGCTAAGAGAATGGTGCACATGAGGAATGGTTAGTTACGTGAGAATGGCAGGGGTCATTCGCGTGCAAAGTGTTAGTCACGTGAGTATGGTAGGGTTGCCATACGCGTGCAAGAGTTGTACTCGGCCAGGTTGGGCCAAGAGGAGTTGTGTTGAATACATACTCTTTCTAGGATTAGGAGTGGGACTCCTTCTAGGATTAGGAGTAGGAATTGTATTCATGACTCCTTGTGTTTTGCTCCTTTAAATAGGAGGGGTTGTCTCCTGTTGAAGGGCATCAAGCTTTGAGCAAGCTTTAGGGTTGTACTCTTTTATTTGGAGTACTTTAGACAAAATAAAGGAGAAATAAAGATCAACTTCTTCAAATCTTTCGGCGAGCTACCATTCTAGTTAGATCTATTCTCGTCATCTTCTGTCACAGCAAGCTTGCAAGGTTCATAACTTTTGATCCGTAACTTCGATCGAGCTGATTCTTTTTGGGTTCGATTCATATTGTAATCTAGTTTCTTGTGTCCAAATTTCAGATCGTTCCGACGATTGGATCTCCGGGAATTCGCATTTTACCGAACCTCTGTCATTCTGTTTTTGTCGAATACTAGGCAATTATTTGGTTCTGTTTTGGGGTGAACTTTTAGTAGATCAAGAATTTGGTTTTAGCTTCCGCACATTCATTCACCCCCCTCTGATTGCTATATTCGTGTCTTTCGATCCTACATTGCCTCGTAACCGGCGCGGGTCTGAGGAGCATGGCCGCGCCTCTTCCGATTCTTTTGGGTTTCCCGCCAGCGAACCGTCGCGCCTCCTCAAGTATCCCGCCTTTCCAACTGCCACGCCTCCTCGGGTTCCCCGCTGAGGCGCTCCTTCGTGCGTATAAGTAAAGGTGCTCCGGGGGGAGGCGGTTCGAATAGATTTTTCACTCTGCAGAGGTTATGCACTTTACCCACAAGATACAGCCAAACACCACAAAGGCGAGTGATCATAACAAAGCCTTTCGGAAACGACTAACTACACAAGTGAACCTTTCCGGTTTTTTCCATACACCATCCCTTCCCTTAACAAAGGCGAAGTATGGGACCGATAAACCGTTGGACGGGTACCATGCCATCGCCTTAGTATGCTCCCCTTTCAAGCTACACAAAAGGTGTAGTTGACACCCGAGGTATCACATGCAAGTTATTAGTAACTTACTCAACTAGGTCCGTCCCATTACGGACATGTGGTTGCACGATTAACTCAGTTCAAATGCTTGCAAGGTTAAGTCCTTAGGTTGACCAGGGCAAGACTACCCGAAGAACCAAACCAACGCTCCCGATGCCACAACTGGCCCACCCGATCATTCTTGCCACATGCCCCGGTCGAAAACTATTTATCAAACCCCCGTTGATTACCATGCACCACGTGTCATCAACATCACAACACATGATACCTTTCCAAAACAGGTTCAATATATCATTAAGTTAATATTAACATCTGATTATCCAAAATCATGTCATGAGCACGTAGCAGGTCTAAGCAATATACTACAACGATCTAAATTCCCATGTTGGCAATTTAATAATGTCCAACTATTTAATCCTCAACTAGGGTGACAAGGGATTCATGGCATTCAATTATCTATGTCAAGGTGGCATACAACAACTAGGCAATTAACTAATCTCTCAAAATTAATTAAAGCATTTTATAATTGAACTAGCATGCAATAATTTAAATCAAATTAATTTCAAAATGGGATCAACATGGTCAAAGCACAACTTGCCTTCAAAGAATACTTGATCTTGGTCTTGAGGTGGCTCCTGGGTTAACACTTCTCCTTCGAAGCCTTTGGGCACTTCCACGTCTACTCGTAATGCGTGCAAATAGCAATAAATGAATAAAACATTAGACAAAAAGTGTCCAAACATCCAAATAAAGTCCATAAACAGAGAGAGCATAATTTTATGAATTTTTAGGAATTTGAATATCTGCGAAATCGGAGTTAAAACACAAAAGTTACAAGCGTTTAAAGTTTAAATAATCAATTAAATAATATTACAGAGAAAAACTTTGGTCCAAAAATTAAATAAAATTCACCACTAGGTAGATCTCAATTTTATACAAATTTAGAAATTTGAATCACTCAAATCGGAGTTAAATTGCAAAAGTTATAAGCGTTTGAAGTTTCAAAATTCAAATAAATCAATAATCCGAATTAACTCATTTATTTTTATACGAAAAAACCGAATAATGACGTCAGCATGACGTAAGCATGGATTTTGATTTTCCATCGAATTATTTTTCTATTGAAAAATTGATTTATTGCGTCAGCCGGTCCATGGACTAGGTCCACGGCTCGGCTCGGGTCCACCGTGGACTCGGTCCACGGTTCCACGCGTCACTGACATGTGGGTCCCTCGGGTGACGTCAGCGCACGGTTCGGCCGAGTGGGCTGACACGCGGGCCCCACCGTGACGTCAGCATGACGTCATGGTGCGGTTTGGCTCGGTCGCTGACACGCGGGCCCCACGTGACGTCACGGCTGACGTCAGCGGCGACCGGCGTGACCGCGCTGACCTCGACGGTCAGCCTCCTAGCCACGTGGCTAGATCTCGGCCGTTGATTTGAAAATCAACGGCCCAGATTGGATCTGGCTTAACACAATAGGAAAACTACTCGGCTGACCCGGACCGTTCGATCTTGATCGGACGGTCAAGATCTAATCTAACGCTATAACGTGGGTTAACGCTAGCCGTACGATCTAGATCTAATGGCTGAGATCTATCCTAGCACGGTGCAGTTACGGCTACGTGGCATGATCTAAACCGTCGGATCTAGATCCAACAGTTCAAAACAGATCTAGGAATTACAACGTGAGATCTCACCGGGGATGACGTGGACGAATCTGGGCCCTTGGATCTTGATCGGACGGTTGGTGGAGCTCGAGCGACGGCGATGGCGTGCAGCAGAGCTGGCTCACCAGAGACGAGGACGGCGACCACGGCAACGGCGCTTGGGCACGATTCCGGCGAGGTGAAAGGTACCCTCCGACACGTCTCGTCCTTGCGGTTCCGGATCTGGGCTCAACGGCGACGGAAACGACGAATAACCGCGGCGGAAACCTAACGCAACTACGGCGAGCTCTAGCGGGCGAACGACGGCGGCGTGGTCTAGGGCTACGGGTGCGCACGGGAGTCGGCTACCCGGTGGCGGCGGCGGCGCCTTAAATAGGTCCCTCGGCGTCCGTGAAAATCGCGGAAACCGAGGCCCACACAGCTGCGGCGGTGGAATTCGAAATTGATTCGGATTGGGTGACGTGGCTCAACGTGAGCCGTTGGATCTAGATCCAATGGGCACGGGGTTTCGGGCTCGGGTCCAGCTCGGGCGACCTGGTTGGCTCGGTCGGGCTCGGGTTCGGGCGACGTGGCGCGATCGTGGCCGTTGGATTACGATCCGACGGCTACGCGCGTTACGGTTCGGTGACTTGGTTCGACCGAGACGGCTGGCGCGGTCGGGTTCGGGTCGGACTCAAGTCTGACTCGGACTCGGATCAGGTCGGATGAATAGTGAAACCGGTTCGGGTTTTTCCAACGATTAAATAATCAAATTAATTCCCAGAAATTCATTTAATTCATTAAAAATAGCAAAACACTCAGAAAAATTCCAGAAAAATTCTAGAAAATATTTTAGAGCATGAAGCGTGAAGTTGCTGAGCATGTTGCATTGTGCGACGTATGCCAGAGAGTCGAGGCAATGCATCAGAGACCAGCAGGATTGCTACAGCCGCTGAAAATACCTGAGTGGAAGTGGGAAGAAATCGGAATGGATTTCATTACCAGTTTGCCTAAGACTCAAGGAGGTTATGACTCCATATGGGTTATAGTGGATCGCTTGACCAAGGTCGCCCATTTTATCCCCGTGAAGACCACTTACTCGGGAGATAAGTTAGCAGAGTTGTGCATGATCAGGATCGTCTGTTTGCACGGAGTGCGAAAGAGGATTGTATCGGACAGAGGTACCCAATTTACCTCAAGGTTCTGGAATAAGTTGCATGAAGCCATGGGAACCCGTTTGAACTTCAAGATCTGACCTATCATCCACAGACGGATGGATGACCGGAAAAGAGTCAACCAGATTCGGAGGATATGTTAAGAGCATGTGCATTGGCTTATGCTACCTCTTGGGATAAGAGTTTGCCGTATGCCGAGTTCGATTACAACAATAGTTACCAGGCTAGTTTACGATGTCACCTTTGAGGCCTTTGTATGGTCGACCGCTGACGCCATTGAATTGGAATGAGACCGACGAGCGCCGTGTCTTCGGCCTGATATTCTTCAAGAGGTGAAGAGCAGATTGCCATGATTAGGGAAAGGTTGAAGATCGCCCAATCACGCATGAAGAGTTATGCCGACAATCGTCAAGGACTTGAGTTTTGAACCGTAAGACTTTGTATACCTCGTGAGTTACGCCTCAGGGGAGTTAAGAGGTTCCATGCTAAAGGGAAACTTCGCACCCCATTATGTTGGACCATTTAAGATTTTGAGCCGCAGAGGCGGTTGCTTACCAGCTAGAGCTACCGCAGTCGTTAGCAGGAGTACATGACGTGTTCCACGTGTCCCAGTTGAAGAAGTGTCTCCGAGTACCTGAGGAACAGACACCGCTAGAGTCAATTGAGTTGCAAGAAGATTTTACTTACAAGGAGCATCCCGTGAAGATTTTGGACACTAT
The DNA here is from genome assembly GCA_036346355.1 of Rhipidocladum racemiflorum. Taxonomy (NCBI): domain Eukaryota; kingdom Viridiplantae; phylum Streptophyta; class Magnoliopsida; order Poales; family Poaceae; genus Rhipidocladum; species Rhipidocladum racemiflorum. Next base: position 8,204,141 of record CM070569.1, read on the forward strand.
GGATCGAGAGACGAGGAACAAGTCAACCCGTTTCTGCAGAGTTCAGTGGAGCAACCACGCGGAGAGTGAAGCAACTTGGGAGCGCGAAGAGGATTTGAGAAAAGAGTTTTCGAACGTATTCCTTAGTTAGCCTTAAATCTCGGGGACGAGACTCTATTAAGGGGGGGAGGTTTGTAACACCCCAAAATTTTGCTTTCTTAAATTTCATGTGTGATTTTGCACTTTGGTGAATTTTTGGAATTTTCTGGAATTTATTTGGATTTATTTGGAATTTATTTGAATTTATTCCATATTGAAATAATTAAAGAATTAAACTTTGCAAATAAAATTTTGTTGGAAATATTTTATTTGAGTCCCAAATGCCCTAAAATATTTTCCAGAATTTTTCTGGAATTTTTCTGAGTATTTTACTATTTTTAATGAATTAAATGAATTACTGGGAATTATTTTAAATATTAAATCGCTGGAAAATCCAAACCGGGTTTGCACTGTTCATCCGACCGAGCCAGAGTCAGACTCGAGTTCGAGTCTGACCCGAACCCGACCCGAGCCCGTGGTTGAGCCGAACCCACTCGGCCGAACCCTACGCGTGTGACCGTTGGATCAAGATCCAACGGCCACGATTGAGCCAGCCAGCTCACCCGAGTCCGACCCGAACCCAAACTCACGCACCGTTGGATCTCGATCCAACGGCTGTGCTCGTGCCACGTCATCCCATCCGAGTCGCCGCTGGACTCCGCCGCCGCATCGGAGCAGGTCCCGGTTTCCGTGCGTTTCACGGACGCCGAGGACTCTATTTATTGCGCTGTCGCCGCCATCGTGACCGCCACTTCATTGCGCACCCGTAGCCCTAGACAACGTCGCCTAAGCCGCCGCCGTTGAGCCGCAATCGCTCGCCAGAGTTGCCTCTTCCCTTCGCCGTGGTTCTTTGCCGATTGCGGTCATCTCCGTCGTCCTCCGCCGCCGTTGTGCCCAGATCCGGAACCGGGAGGCCACGACGCGTCCGGGCGTCCAACTCACCTCGCCGGAGGAGCTCCGCAACGCCGTGCCCTAGGTCGTCGTCCCCAAGACCGTCCGCCGCGCCACAAGACGCCATCACCGTCCCCGCGAGCACCGCCAGCCGTCCGATCAAGATCCAACGTCCCAGATCACGCCACGTCATGTCACGGTGAGATTTCGTCCAAAAATCCCAGATCCAATCTCGACCGTTGGATCTAGATCCAACGGTCCAGATCAAACGCGTTAACCCAAACGCGTGAGTCCAGATCTAATCTGGGCCGTCGATTTTCAAATCAACGGCCGAGATTGCGCCACGTGGCGGGACGCCTCGACCGCCGCGGGCCGCGACCGTCGCGTGGACGTTGACACGCCGGGCCCGCGTGTCAGCGATGTGACCAAACCGCACCATGACGTCACGCTGACGTCATGGCGGGCCCGCACGTCAGCGGCCACCCCAGCTGTGCGGTGACGTCACCCATGACGTCACCCGAGCGGGTCCCACCTGTCAGTCTCACGTGAGCCGTGGACCGGGTCCACGGTAGACCCGAGCCGAGCGTGGACCGAGTCCATGGACCGGCTGACGTCAGCCGCCCAATCAGAGGCTGCCACGTGTCCAGGCTGACGCAATAATTAATTTCCGAAAAAGAAAATGATTTATTAATTCGAAATAATGATTTCAGATTTTGTTTCAAACTTCAAACGCTTATAACTTTTGCGTTTCAACTCCGATTTGAGTGATTCAAATTTCTAAATTTGTATAAAATTGAGATCTACCTAATTATGAATTTTATTTAATTTTTGGACTAAAGTTTTTCTCTGTAAAATTATTTAATTGATTATTTAAACTTTAAATAATCATAACTTTTGCATTTTAACTCCAAATTTGACGATTCCAGTTTCTAAAAATTCATAAAATTATGTTCTCTCTGTTTATGGATTTTATTTGGATGTTTGGACACTTTTTGCCTATTGTTTATTCGTGTATTGCAATTTGCACGCTTTACGAGTAGACGTTGAAGTGCCGGAAGGATTTGAAGGAGAAGTATTAACTCAGGATCCAACTCAAGACCAAGAACAAGTACTTTTTGAAGGCAAATTGTGCTTTGACCATGTTGATCCTATTTTGAAACCTATTTTGATTTAACCTATTGCATGCTAGTTCAATTAGAAAATACTTTATTTAAATATGGGAGTTAGATAAATACCAATTTGCTGTATGACACCTTGATTACTTAAAATATGTGCCATGACCCCTTGTCACCCTAGTTGTGGATTACTAGTTGGACATTACTAAATTGCCAACATGGGTTTGTAGAACGTTGTAGTATATTGCTTAGACCTGCTACGTGCTCATAACATGATTTTGGACAAACAAATGTTAATATTGACTTAATGATATATTGAACCTGTTTTGGAAAGGTATCATTTGATGTTGATGGCACGTGGTGCATGGTAATCAACTGGGGTTTGATAAATAGTTTTCGACCGGGGCATGTGGCAAGAATGATCAGGTGGGCCAGTTGTGGCACTGGGGATGTTGATTTGGTTCTTCGGGTAGTCTTGCCTTGGTCACCCTAAGGACTTCACCTTGCAAGCCTTTGAACTGGGTCTAACGTGCAACCACATGTCTGTAATGGGACGGACCTAGTTGATTAAGTTGCTAATAACGTACCTGTGGGACCTCAGGAGGTCAACTACACCCTTTGTGTAAGTTGTACGGGGAGCGTCTGGCCGAGGCCAGTACCCATCTAATGGTTGATTGGCCTAGACTTCGCCTTAGCTAAGGGAAGGGTTAGTGTGCAATAACCGGGAGGCTCACTTGTATTGTTAGAAGTTTAGAAAGACTTTGTTACTGAACTCGCCTTTGTGGTGTTTGACTGTATCTTGTGGGTAAAGTGCATAACCTCTGCAGAGTGTACAATCTATTTGAATAGCCGTGTCCGCGGTATTGGACATCGCTCGGGAATTACAGTCAAGGGTTAGATTTTCTCAAAAATAACTTGGATCTGAAAGGTTGGGTTTGGTTTAATAATGATGTTGATGGAAACGTGGATTAGGATGGGAAAGATGTTTACTAAACTCCTTGAAAAGTTAATTATACTCTACTTGTTACTACTGCTTTCGAATCTACTTATGATATTTGTCAAATGCTGTTTTACTGCAAATATACCCTGAGCTATTCCTTTGTATTAAGCCATGCATGTAGTATATTAGCTGCATTACATGCATGACTTGCTTTGAGTACCAAGTACTCACCCTTGCCACAATACAACACCAGTTGAAGAGGAGACTACACCGGCTTTGGAGGAGGAGCTCCAGGAGAAACCGTCTACTTAGGGAGCGAGCCCAGTCAGTTGCCTATGGTATACTGGATGGCACCACGATGTTATCTTATTTTCCGCTGCTATTATTTCTCTCTTAATAAGTTTCGCCCTGCGAGGCGAATATTTGTAACTTGACCTTAAGGTCGAGTAACTAGTTTGACTATTTAATTAAAGTACTTCATTAGTATCGAGTGGTATGATTGTGATATTTACCGATGTTAAGACTGTGTGCACTAGCGCGTTCCTGGACTAGTGCTGAATACACAGAGGGTCCGGATTTGCAAATTCGGGGTCCCGACAGAGGTGGTATCAGAGCCATACTGACCGTAGGCTCAACCCTAGCTAGAATGGTCGTAGTGAGGATAAAACCTATTTTCTAAAAAGAATAAAAATTTGTCAAGATAAGAAAAGACATCTCGACTTATCCCATTCTTTCTTTTCTTGTCTCCTGCTGAATTTTTCCTTACCTTGTCACGATCTAAAAATTTCGAGTTCTTACGTGAGCACTCTTGTGACAGATGGAGGGAGAGTTCAACTACGTCGATCTGGAGGTTGGTCACGCTGCGGAACTTTGGCGTATGCTCTGAGACTCGGAGATTTTGAGAAGCCACAATACCAAGTGGAAGTGATCGGACAAGCAGGATTGATCAAGGCTTGTGATGTGAGGATTGTGGTACTGCTAGGAAGAAGGGCCAGGCAACGCCTCGATACACCGTGACCGCCAGGAGGTCTACAATGCAGATGGGTATCCAAGAAGTATCACGACGAGCAATGCGGCACATTACCCGCATCTCCGCCAGAGAGTTGGAGAGCACGGTGTTCCGTTATCATCCGCGCAGCAATAACCTTCTTGACCCGAAGGCGATCCAGGATGAGAATGCTATGGTTACACAGTTGGCACGACTTGTTGTCGCCTAGGTGGATGTACTCGATGATACAAGCAAAGAGCTACAGAAGGCCCGCAAGGAGATCACGACAGAGAAGAATAGATGGCGGGAAGCTCAAGAGTATGTGTCACACCTTCTGCGAAGGATTGACGAGTTGGAGATGGCTTTGTACGGACGGAACGAGAGCCGATTAACTACACGAGCCAGATCCGGAGGAGTCGGATCTCGATGAGGACATCGCTTCTTCGACTACCACAGATGACACGATTCTTTGGACATGGCAATCGTTTCGCGCCTATGCCGCAGCATCCGTACCCAGGCCGTGGAGGTTTTCTCGATGAGTGAGCGTAGGTTTTATAGTGAGACTCCTTCGCCGAGTCGCGTCGTAGAATAAAGAGTCACCCTTTAGGCGTTAGACTCCAGTGTTAGATCGATTTGGATTTTCATTGCTTGCTGAGTGTGCAGTATGTGTTGCAAGGCCCCTAGGCATTGTAAGCAACCATACCAAGTTACTATTGATTAAAATAATAAAGTCGGACCTTAAAGTTACACCTTTAGCCCCGCATAAGTTCCATATTACTTGTCTATTCTTGTTTCCCTCTCATCTCTAAAACCTAGAGCAAACCACAGATGGTGAACACCCGCGGAAACCTTGGAGGCAATGGAAGTGGTTCTCGCCCAGCAGAAAACCCCAATGATGGAGCACCAAAGACCGCCACTTTGGATATGCAGAATTTTGGAGCATTTCTTGCTGCTCAGACTCGATTGATGCATGCTATGATGCAACAGATGCAACATGTCCTTTGCCAGGCCGCTGCTAATCAAGTTAATCAGGGGACAACACCGTAATACAAGGTCGAGTTCATGAGGACTCATCCACCCACTTTTTCTCGGGAATGCCAATCCATTGAGGTCGATGATTGGTTAAGATCAATTGAGAGGACGCTACACATCGCTCAATGCATGGGAAATGAGAAGGTACTCTACGCTTCTCATCAATTGGAAGGGACAGCCGCCGAATGGTGGGAGAACTTCTGTGCCACGCAAGAGAACCCTCAGGAGATCACTTGGGAGGAGTTCACAATGCGTTTCGCCAAGATCACGTGCCTGAAGGAATCATGGACCTCAAGAAGGAGGAGTTCGAGCGAAGCAAGGTAATCACCAAAGTGGCGAATACGAACAAGTTCACACACCGGCACGCTACGCACTTTGAGGATGTAGCGGCAGATAAAGCCGCATAGCCTCATTTCATGAAGGGACTTAACTCGGGATTGCAGGTGGGATTGATCACCCACACCTTTCCAGATTTCCAAGAGTTGGTGAATAAGGCGCTTATTCTTGAGGACAAGCGCAAGGAACTGGATGAGAACAGGAAGCGCAGGATGCAACAAACAGGATCTCGCCAGGAACGCATAGCAGCGTCGAGAGTTGCACCAAATCAGTTTTGATTCCAGCCACGAGAATGCTACAAGGACACCACACCAGCACCAAGACCCGTCAATCGTAACTACGGACCCACTTCACCGTAAACGCCGCTCGAGCAACAAGAAGGAAGTGAGACGCTGCTACAATCGCAACGAGCCAGGACACTTTGCCAACAGCTGCCCAAAGAAGACAAAGCAGAGTGACCCGATTCGCTTCAATCTAGGATCCACCCAGCTAGGACGCCAAAGATCAGAGTCACACCCTGCATCGTGGTGAGAGGCCGAGTCAACCATGTCACCGCAGATGCACTGCGAATGCTACTGGACGTCTTCTTGGGTAAGTTACTTGTTAACTCGATACACCTGCTTGATTTTGTTTGATTCTGGAGCTTCGCATTCGTTTGTTTCACAAGGCTTTGCTGCTAGAAATGATTTGGGGATTGCAAGGCTTAAATGCATGATTTTAGTTCAAACCCCTGGTTCCGAACTCCGAACGAAAGTAGGATGTTCCGGGGTGAGAATACTAATAGATGGGATAGAGTTCCTAGCGAACCTTATTATTTTGGAGACCCAGACCTTAGACGTCATTTTGGGAATGGATTGGTTATCCAAGCACAAGGCCGTATTGGATTGTGGACGAAGAACTATCTCAGTCAAGAGCCCGTGTGGAAAGAAAGTGGAATTTCAAGCTACTGCCGTTAGAGATGGACAGTTGATGGTAAACAGTACCAAGGCAATCAGCATAGAAGATGTCTCAGTAGTGAATGAGTACCCAGATGTTTTCCCTGAAGATCTACCTGGTATGCCGCCAGACAGGGACATAGAGTTTGTGATAGAGCTTGTACCTGGTACAGCGCCGATAGCAAAGAGACCTTATCGGATGTCCACCGAGGAATTGGTAGAGATGAAAAAGCAGCTTGAAGAGTTAATGGAGAAAGGATTTATCAGACCGAGTTCGTCGCCATGGGGAGCACCAGTTTTGTTTGTCAAGAAGAAGGACGGGAGTTTCAGGATGTGCATTGACTACCGTGCACTCAATGAAGTCACCGTGAAGAATAAGTATCCGCTACCCAGGATTGATGATTTGTTTGATCAGCTGAGAGGAGCCGGAGTTTTCTCCAAGATTGACCTAAGATCGGGATACCATCGCTTGAAGATCCGATCGAGGATATTCAAGACCGCATTCTCGTCAAGATATGGACATTACGAGTTTACTGATTATGTCCTTCTGGTCGACGAATGCGCCAAAGATATTTCATGAATATGATGAATAAGGTGTTCATGGAATATTTGGACAAGTTTGTTGTTGTGTTCATTGATGATATCCTAATCTACTCCAAGACAGAGGAAGAACATGCCGAACACTTGAGGCGAGTTTTGGAAAAGCTGAGGGAACAACAACTCTTCGCCAAGTTCAGCAAGCGTGATTTTTGGAAGGACAAGGTAGAATTCCTCGGACATGTAATGACCGCAGAAGGAGTCGCCGTAGATCCAAGCAAGGTAGAAGCCGTGTTACATTGGGAGCAGCCGAAGACTGTGACCCAGATCCGGAGTTTCCTTGGAATGGCAGGATACTATCGCCGTTTCATTGAAGGCTTTTCGACAATTGCGAGACCTCTTACGCAATTGCTGAAAAAGGAGAAGAAGTTTGCATGGACGTCAGAATGTGAGAAAGGTTTTCAGGAGCTGAAGAAGCGATTGACATCAGCGCCGGTGTTAGTTCTACCGGATGTTAATCAAAGCTTTGATATTTATTGTGACGCATCACGCCAAGGACTTGGATGTGTGCTGATGCAGAATGTAAAGGTCGTCGCTTATGCATCAAGGCAGTTGAGGACGCATGAGGAAAATTATCCGACGCATGACCTAGAGTTAGCTGCCGTAGTGCATGCCTTGAAGATATGGCGTCACTATCTGATCGGGAACAGATGTGAAGTGTATACGGACCATAAGAGCCTTAAATACATATTCACCCAGTCGGATCTGAATATGAGGCAGAGGAGATGGTTAGAGTTGATCAAGGACTACAATGTTGGAATCCATTACCATCCCGGGAAGGCCAACGTAGTTGCCGATGCCTTGAGTCGGAAAAGCCATACCGTGAATATGTTGATAGCCACGAATCAGGATGAGCTATGCTAGGAATTTCAGAGAATGAAAATTGAAGTGGTACCTAGCGGATTCTTGGCCACACTGGAAGTAAAGCCTACCCTAGAGGACCAGATCCGGGAAGGACAGAAGGATGATGACAAGATCCGCAGGATTAAGTCCATCAAGGAGGAAGGCAAGGCAGAGGACTTCAAGTTGGATGAGCAAGGCACGTTATGGATGAAGGATCGCATTTGTGTGCCGAACAAAAAGGAGCTGAAGCAGTTGATTCTAGAAGAAGCCCATGACTCCAAGTATTCAATTCATCCTGGAAGCGCCAAAATGTATCAGGATTTGAAGGAAAGATTCTGGTGGCCGAGCATGAAGCGTGAAGTTGCCGAGCATGTTGCATTGTGCGACGTATGCCAGAGAGTCAAGGCAATGCATCAGAGACCAGGATTGCTACAAATTACTGAAAATACCTGAGTGGAAGTGGGAGGAAATCGGAATGGATTTCATTACCGGTTTGCCTAAGACTCAAGGAGATTATGACTCCATATGGGTTATAGTGGATCGCTTGACCAAGGTCGCCCATTTTATCCCCGTGAAGACCACTTACTCGGGAGATAAGTTAGCAGAGTTGTGCATGATCAGGATCGTCTGTTTGCACGAAGTGCCAAAGAGGATTGTATCGGACAGAGGTACCCAATTTACCTCAAGGTTCTGGAATAAGTTGCATGAAGCCATGAGAACCCGTTTGAACTTCAAGATACAGCCTATCATCCACGCAGGCGGATGGACAGATCGAAAGAGTCAACCAGATTCGGAGGATATGTTAAGAGCATGTGCATTGGCTTATGCTACCTCTTGGGATAAGAGTTTGCCGTATGCCGAGTTCGATTACAACAATAGTTACCAGGCTAGTTTACGATGTCACCTTTTGAGGCCTTTGTATGGTCGACCGCTGTCGGACGCCATTGAATTGGAATGAGACCGACGAGCGCCGTGTCTTCGGGCCTGATATTCTTCAAGAGGCTGAAGAGCAGATTGCCATGATTAGGGAAAGGTTGAAGATCGCCCAATCACGACAGAAGAGTTATGCTGACAATCGTCGCCGGGACTTGAGTTTTGAATCAGAAGACTTTGTATACCTCAGAGTTACGCCTCTCAGGGGAGTTAAGAGGTTCCATGCTAAAGGGAAACTCGCACCCCGTTATGTTGGACCATTTAAGATTTTGAGCCGCAGAGGCGAAGTTGCTTACCAGCTAGAGCTACCGCAGTCGTTAGCAGGAGTACATGACGTGTTCCACGTGTCCCAGTTGAAGGAGTACCTGAGGAACAGACACCGCTAGAGTCAATTGAGTTGCAAGAAGATTTGACTTACAAGGAGCATCCCGTGAAGATTTTGGACACTATGGATCGAGAGATGAGGAACAAGTCAACCCGTTTCTGCAGAGTTCAGTGGAGCAACCACGCGGAGAGTGAAGCAACTTGGGAGCGCGAAGAGGATTTGAGAAAAGAGTTTCCGAACCTATTCCTTAGTTAGCCTTAAATCTCGGGGATGAGACTCTATTAAGGGGGGAGGTTTGTAACACCCCAAAATTTTGCTTTCTTAAATTTCATGTGTGATTTTGCACTTTGGTGAATTTTTGGAATTTTCTGGAATTTATTTGGATTTATTTGGAATTTATTTGAATTTATTCCATATTGAAATAATTAAAGAATTAAACTTTGCAAATAAAATTTTGTTGGAAATATTTTATTTGAGTCCCAAATGCCCTAAAATATTTTCCAGAATTTTTTTGGAATTTTTCTGAGTATTTTGCTATTTTTAATGAATTAAATGAATTACTGGGAATTATTTTAAATATTAAATCGCTGGAAAATCCAAACCGGGTTTGCACTGTTCATCCGACCGAGCCCGAGTCAGACTCGAGTTCGAGTCTGACCCGAACCCAACCCGAGCCCGTGGTTGAGCCGAACCCACTCGGCCGAACCCTACGCGTGTGACCGTTGGATCAAGATCCAACGGCCACAATTGAGCCAGCCAGCTCACCCGAGTCCGACCCGAACCCAAACTCATGCACCGTTGGATCTCGATCCAATGGCTGTGCGCGTGCCACGTCATCCCATCCGAGTCGCCGCCGGACTCCGCCGCCGCATCGGAGCAGGTCCCGGTTTCCGTGCGTTTCACGGACGCCGAGGACTCTATTTATTGCGCTGTCGCCGCCATCGTGATCGCCACTTCATTGCGCACCCGTAGCCCTAGACAACGTCGCCTGAGCCGCCGCCGTTGAGCCGCAATCGCTCGCCGGAGTTGCCTCTTCCCTCCGCCGTGGTTCTTTGCCGATTGCGGTCATCTCCGTCGCCCTCGTCGCCGCAGCTCAGATCCGAATCGGAGACCACGACGCATCCGGGCGTCCAACTCACCTCGCCGGAGGAGCTCCGCAACGCCGTGCCTAGGTCGTTGCCGCCCCAAGACGGCCACCGCGCCGCACGCCATCACCGTCCCCGCGAGCACCGCCAGCCGTCCGATCAAGATCCAACGTCCCACATCACGCCACGTCATCTCACGGTGAGATTTCGTCCAAAAATCCCAGATCCAATCTCGACCGTTGGATCTAGATCCAACGGTCCAGATCAAACGCGTTAACCCAAACGCGTGAGTCCAGATCTAATCTGGGCCGGCGATTTTCAAATCAACGGGCCGAGATCGCCACGTGTCGGAAGCTCGACCGCTGGCGGGCCGCACTCGCGTGTAGTGACGCCGACACGCCCAGCGTGTCGGCCGATGCGTGACTAAACCGCACCATGATGTCACGCCGACGTCATGACGGGCCCGCGACGCCGCCGCCACCCGGCTGCGGCGGTGACGTCACCCATGACGTCACCCGAAGCGTCCCACTCGCTGTCGATCTCACGTGAGCCGTGGGCCGGTCCACAGAGACCCGAGCCGAGCGTGGACCGAGTCCATGGACCGGCCGACGCCACCGCCCAATCGAGGCTGCCACGTGTCCAGCCGACGCAATAATTAATTTCCGAAAAGAAAATGATTTATTAATTCGAAATAATGATTTGATTTTGTTTCAAACTTCAAACGCTTATAACTTTTGCATTTCAACTCCGATTTGAGTGATTCAAATTTCTAAATTTGTATAAAATTGAGATCTACCTAATTATGAATTTTATTTAATTTTTGGACTAAAGTTTTTCTCTGTAAAATTATTTAATTGATTATTTAAACTTTAAATAATCATAACTTTTGCATTTTAACTCCAAATTTGACGATTCCAGTTTCTAAAAATTCATAAAATTATGTTCTCTCTGTTTATGGATTTTATTTGGATGTTTGGACACTTTTTGCCTATTGTTTATTCGTGTATTGCTATTTGAACGCTTTACGAGTAGACGTTGAAGTGCCGGAAGGATTTGAAGGAGAAGTATTGACTCAGGATCCAACTCAAGACTAAGAACAAGTACTTTTTGAAGGCAAGTTGTGCTTTGACCATGTTGATCCTATTTTGAAACCTATTTTGATTTAACCTATTGCATGCTAGTTCAATTAGAAAATATTTTATTTAAATATGGGAGTTAGATAAATACCAATTTGCTGTATGACACCTTGATTACTTAAAATATGTGCCATGACCCCTTGTCACCCTAGTTGTGGATTACTAGTTGGACATTACTAAATTGCCAACATGGGTTTGTAGAACGTTGTAGTATATTGCTTAGACCTGCTACGTGCTCATAACATGATTTTGGACAAACAAATGTTAATATTGACTTAATGATATATTGAACCTGTTTTGGAAAGGTATCATTTGATGTTGATGGCACGTGGTGCATGGTAATCAACTGGGGTTTGATAAATAGTTTTCGAACAGGGCATCTGGCAAGAATGATCGTGGGCGGTTGTGGCACTGGGGATGTTGATTTGGTTCTTCGGGTAGTCTTGCCTTGGTCACCCTAAGGACTTCACCTTGCAAGCCTTTGAACTGGGTCTAACGTGCAACCACATGTCTGTAATGGGACGGACCTAGTTGATTAAGTTGCTAATAACGTACCTGTGGGACCTCAGGAGGTCAACTACACCCTTTGTGTAAGTTGTACGGGGGAGCGTACCGGGGCTGAGGCCAGGTACCCATCTAACGGTTGATTGGCCTAGACTTCGCCTTAGCTAAGGGAAGGGTTAGTGTGCAATAACCGGGGAGGCTCACTTGTATTGTTAGAAGTTTCCGAAAGACTTTGTTACGGGAACTCGCCTTTGTGGTGTTTGACTGTATCTTGTGGGTAAAGTGCATAACCTCTGCAGAGTGTACAATCTATTCGAATAGCCGTGTCCGCGGTATTGGACATCGCTCGGGAATTACAGTCAAGGGTTAGATTTTCTCAAAAATAACTTGGATCTGAAAGGTTGGGTTTGGTTTAATAATGATGTTGAAGGAAACGTGGATTAGGATGGGAAAGATGTTTACTAAACTCCTTGAAAAGTTAATTATACTCTACTTGTTACTACTGCTTTCGAATCTACTTATGATATTTGTCAAATGCTGTTTTACTGCAAATATACCCTGAGCTATTCCTTTGTATTAAGCCATGCATGTAGTATATTAGCTGCATTCTGTGCATGACTTGCTGAGTACCAAGTACTCACCCTTGCCACAATACAACACCAGTTGAAGAGGAGACTACACCGGCTTTGGAGGAGGAGCTCCAGGAGAAACCGTCTACTTAGGGAGCGAGCCCAGTCAGTTGCCTGTGGTATACTGGATGGCGCCACGATGTTATCTTATTTTCCGCTGCTATTATTTCTCTCTTAATAAGTTTCGCCCTGCGAGGCGAATATTTGTAACTTGACCTTAAGGTCGAGTAACTAGTTTGACTATTTAATTAAAGTACTTCATTAGTATCGAGTGGTATGATTGTGATATTTACCGATGTTAAGACTGCGTGCACTAGCGCGTTCCTGGACTAGTGCTGAATACACAGAGGGTCCGGATTTGCAAATTCGGGGTCCCGACAAAACGCTAGCAGGAAGAAAAGAGTGGTGGCTTTGTGCTGCTATTTTTCTCTCCATTTCTTAAAATTTCCTAGATGATCATGCATGCATAATTTGTTTGCAACTAATGGATGCATGAGCCATAAGGATTGCAATGGTATAACATGCGTTACATGATTTTCACTTCTTGAATGATATTTCGAGGAGAGAAGTTTTGGAGGGAAGGAAGCTTTCTTGTGTTAGTGTCTCTGTTTGGGCAAAGAATGGACTCTAGGAGGAAGCAACGAGGGAGGAGATTAAGAGTGAGGAGTAGGCAGTGGAGGTGGGCTACATTCACGGCTTGTCTTTGAAGGAACATGTGAGGTCCATCCTTGTTTGTGATGAGTATCTAACTTATTTTGAGCTCGAGTTGCTCAGGTTTGAGTTTGATTTGATTTGGATTTTAAATGGATTTTAAATTGAAGGCATTTTGTTTTGCGCCAGACGAAGGGAACCAAGAAACATTAAGTTTCTCATTTGCGCTGGACCAAGGTTAGATATGACATGTGTCGACGATCGGTTTCGCCGGCAATGAGATTTGTGATTCTAGGGGATTTGTGTGGGATCTAAACTTGATGGTAACACAGGATGCGAGGGCAATCTGTTTTAGACAGGTTCAGGCTCTCTCGGAGGAGATAATACCCTAGTCCTGTGTTCTTGGATATATGAGCTTCCTTTTTTCCTTCCCCTCTTTCCTTCTCTTGTTTCTCCCTCCTCCCCTTATATATCAGGGGGAGGGTACATGGCAGATGGGCGCCACCGGGCCCTCTACATGGTGGCCTTACCAACACCTATTTTATCTTCGTTGGCTCCGGCGCACTATGTCTTGGAGAGGTGGTTGCGCTTTTCCCGACCCACGCCTGCCGCCCTGTCAGTTTCAAAGAACCGCAGGCTCTGGCAAAGGTCGGTGCATGCTTCGTTCTTGGCGGGTTCTTCGGGCGTGGCGCGAAGCTTCCCCGAAGGATCGGGAGTTGGCTTGGGGAACAAGGCGAGAATCTCCTCCGGGCCCGTTGTGGTGCTACTGGGCTTTGGGCCTACTGCTCCGCCCGTCTAGCCCAGTCGGATGTGGATCCCACAGGTGGGACCCCTGTCTCTGGCATCCCACAGCAGCCCCCAAGTGCTTTAGGATCGGATTTCCGTCTCTTATCCTGTCATAAAGATCATACGGGAAAAGAGATCGTAAAGAACTTGTAGTGTGGAGCCACCGTGGTTTTTAGCTCGTGGCCGAGTGGTACCCGCGCCCGTTCACGGTGCGCGGCAACCGGCTTGTCGCTCAACTGGCCCTCGTGGGGCGTACCGCAGTCTTTTGGCTCATGGCCGAGTGGTACCCGCGCCCGTTCACGGTGCGGCGCTGCAATCGCTTGTCGCTCAGCGGCCTCGTGGGTATCGCGATCTTTTAGCTCATGGCCGAGTGGTACCCGCGCCCGTTCACGGTGCGCGGCAACCGGCTTATCGCTCAGCCGACCCTCCTAGGGCATACCTTGGTCATTTTTGGCTCGTGGCCGAGTGGTACTGCAGTTTACGGTGCAGCGAACCGGCTTATCGCTTAGCCGACCCTCATGGGGCATACCTTGGTCGTTTTTGGCTCGTGGCCGAGTGGTACCCACACCCGTTTACGGTGTGCGGCAACCGGCTTATCGCTCAGCCGACCCTCATGGGGCATACCTTGGTCGTTTTTGGCTCGTGGCCGAGTGGTACCCGCACCCGTTGACGGTGTGCGGCACCCGGCGTATCGCTCCGCCGACCCTCAGGGGGCCTACCGTGGTCAGGGTGAGTGATGCCTGTGTTCGCCACGCCAAGACCGCCTGCACCTCATGGGGCGCATCCTCAAGACCGACTTGGTGAAAATCCTCCCACTGCACCCAATCACGCTAAGAGGCAGTGACCAGCAATTGACCCCAAATTATGGGGCATACCGCTCGAGGATGTTCGGAAAGTGCCCAGCCCCAAGCTTCCGTGGCGGCCGGCGTTCAGGCCCATCATGGGGCGCACTTTATCCCAAACTTCGAACCAGACTTGACACCTGGTTGCGTCTTGCGCAACTCAGCTTTCGGCCCGACATGAGGCGTGCCCTAGATCTGGCCCAGAATCGAAAGCGGAGGCCCTTGCTTTCCCCGCCGTAAGGCGAAAATTATGGCTTGCTCCTTATAAATGAGGGAAAACTTGCTAGGCCAAGGTACCTCCCGCCTTCCCCACCACAGTTGAGAAACCTTTAAGCCTCTTTCGGCGATTTGGGCGACTTAGGGTTTCTAGTTTCGCGCCCAAGGCCCCCGACGGTTCCTCCCTCCAGGTCTCCTTCACAGAGATGTCTTCCTCTTCGGGATCCTCGTCAGCGTCGGGGGGCAGCACCGACCCTGCGACTGCGGGGTGGGAGACCTCCATCACCACGACGTCCCGCTTGGAGGAACTGGTCGCCGCCGGCGTCCTTCCTCCGCTGGAGTTGATCTCCGCCCGTCCCGCCGCAGGTGACCCCTACCCCACACCTCTAGAAAACGAGATTGTGGTGTTCGAGTCCTTCTTCTGGCGCGGATTTAGTGTTCCTGGAAGCGCCTTCTTCCGGGGGCTCCTCCACTTTTACGAAACCGAGCTGATCAATTTGAACCCCAACTCGATTCTTCACATCGCTATCTTCGTTCAGCTTTGTGAGGCATATGTTGGGATACGTCCTCATTTGGACTTATTCCGCTCCTTCTTCTTGCTCAAGCCTCATCCGAACCGGGCCGCTCCCAGCGTCGTTGGGGGCGCCGGGATCCAGCTGCGGGAGGGCTCGAAGAAGCAGTATTTCGTCGTTCCCCTCAAGACCTCCCTCAAAGGTTGGAGGCGGGAGTGGTTCTATTGTGCCAATGTTGACCCTTTCCTCGCCCCCTTCGCTGGTCGCGCCCCTAAAGCTTCCCGATGCTGGAGCGACGCCCCGGATGGAGGCGGTTCGGACTAAATTCCCGAGCTTCTGGCATTGATTGACGATCTGAAGAACCGAGGGCTAACGGGTCCCGAGATCGCGATCAGCTTTGTGAAGCGCCGGGTGCAGCCCTTGAAGGAGAGAATCCATTTGGGGTTCCAGTACGGCGGGTCTCGGGACCCCACTCGGGAAACGGATACATCCTTGTCGATGGAGGCGCTGGCAGCACGGGTAGTTGATCTCTTCGTGCCTGGCACAGTGATCACCAACAGGGGTTGCCCTCATAAATTTTCGACGGCAAGGCCTCCCCCTCCTGTGAGTGCACTATTCTCTCGAAAAACTGTTCCATGATTTCTTGACTAATGTGTGACTCAAACAGGGTGCAGTCGTTCCTTTCAGAACGCAGCCCTTCCTCTCTCGACGCCCGGCCGTCGGCCTCTCTCATTGAAAAATGCTCAGCGAAGCGAGTGGTCGACACCTCGGTCGATGAGTCGCGCTGAATCATGAGGAGGTCCTCGGTCTTTCGTCACCGGCCTTCGACCTCCGATGCACCGGATCACGGCTACGAGAGCCACGCCTTCGTCCCTGTAGCCCCAGGCGCCGACTTCCCTCCGAGTGGTCCGGGTCTCGGATGAGACACAGGATGAAATTCAAGAAATCCAAGAGGTATTCTTTTGGGCGATCTTTGTCTTTTGTTATTGCTCAGGCCGAGGTGTCTTCCTTTTGCCGATTCGGGACTCCTGCTATGGACGTCCCGGTGGAGGGGTCTCTTCAAAAGGAGCCCCGGGCGCAGGCTTCCCCAAGGGGAGCCCCCGCCGCGTCGGCTAGGTCACCCTCACCGCCGACTGCCGGGGCGTCGCCACCGGGCGCCGGCTGCCCGACGGCCGAATCCATCGTGGTCCGCCGACGAGATTGACCCGGCACCGTCTCCCGGAGTGGAGGAGGTGCCTCGAGAGCCACCGCCGCTCGGTCCTCTGCCGAAGCCCCCGAATCGGACCGTATGGTGGGAGGGGGGTTCCGACTGGAAAGGGATGGAAGAGGACGATGAGATGGAGAGAGCGGCTCGGACGGAGCTTTATGAGCTCACCGTCAGGTGTAGCACGCTCGTCAGGGTGAGTTTCTTGTCTTCAATTTGTTGCCTGCTGACTTCTCCCTGAGATTCTGCCCCGTTACCTAGGGCATGGGGGAGCGCTCGGAGCAGCGGTCGCAATTTTTTCGGAAGGTGCTCCCGAAGCTCAAGGAGCAGAAGCAGTACCAGGACAAGCTCAGCGAGATCAGCGCGGACAGATGGAAAGAGGTCCACGGGCTCGAGGACCAATGTATGGCGATCCGAGAGGAGAAGACGAAGCTTGAGCATGCGCTCGAAGGTGGGATCCTCCCCTGGACTCGGTTTGGATGTCTTTTTGGATGGTTGGAGAGGATGATGACGCTCTCGTGTTTCAGAGCGCGACTCGACCGTTCTTGGTGAGAGCCCGACTGGAGGCTTCAGAGAACTCTGGCCTCGAAGCTCGAGTCAGCTTGGAGAGGATGCAGCGGGAGCTGAAGGGTAAATTTCTTTGACTTGGGTTGAACATACTTGGCGTCGGGTGTGCTCTTGATGGCCGTTTGACTTTGTTGCAGAATGCAAGGAGAAGATGGCCGCCGAACAGGGCAGGCCCGAGGCTGCGCGTCGCCTGCGAGCCAGTTCTGCACCTTCTGCGTATTGAAGGAGTTGAGCCGGGCCAGGAGGACGACGCTGTTCCGCTTCTCTCTGGAGGAGCCGACATGATCAGAGCTTACGCCAAGGAGTCCGCGACAATGAGTGCGAACCAGGCATTGGCGGTGGTCAAGTCTCATTATCCGAGAGTTGACCTCGAAGCTTGATGCCGAGTGCTGGCCCTCCTTGTTTGAAATATTGTGTCTTCTCACTTGAATATAATTTGTCTGTGTTGTCCTCTGCTAAATGAGCTCTAGACCTCTTTCACTCCTCCTTTGTCTGAGTTGCTAGAATATAGGCCTACAACCTTTTGGATCCCGTTGCGCCTTTCTGGGTGGGTTTCAGCTGACTGGTTTGGCTCCTAGGCGCCAGGGTCTTGGCCCGTGGCTTTCTTGCCCCAGACACGCTTTTCCAAGAGGCTGGCGTGCAGCTCTCGAGCGTCGGGACTTACGTTGTGGCCACCTGGCTGAGTGGTTTAGCCCCCTAGGCTTGCGTCGTTTCCTAGCTCTCCAGCCCCCGGGCTTTTCGCTTAATTTGAGCGAATTAAGCGGGAAGGCCGAGTGAGCTTGAACTGCTCATGACACGTGTCTGGCGAAATGCCCCTTGATTTTGTTCAACGTACCGATCTTCTTTGGCACTCCGAACGAATTGTCAGTCTTGCGGCGTCGCTTCGTCTTTTGCGTTTTTGAATGGCGTCGCCTCGATTCCGGAGCCAGGTACAGGTTATAAATGGGACGTCACCGCCCTCGAGCTATCGTCCCCTTCTTCTTCTTCTTCTTCCTCTTTCTTTCCTCCCAGCCTTCCTCCATGGCTAGCATGAGGAGATTCGTTAACCCCTATGCGGCATTCTTCCGCCAGCGATTCTTCGGGCTACTCCATAACTGGGAGGAGGCAAAGTTTTGGGAGGAGCTCGACTTCGCCACTCTAGAGGCGGAGGAGGAGGAAGGAGCCGCCAGCGACGCCGCCGCAGTGGCCGCCTTGCTGGAGGTGGCTCCGGGGCTCCACGAGGTGGCTGAGATCATCATGGAGATGATCGGGCACGAGCGCCGCAACGACCTGGCCATCAGGACTCTCGTTCGCCTCATACCACCCCTTTGGGTGGTTGAGGACGAGATCCTAGCGGCGCTACGTCGCTCGTGTCGCGTCTGATCCCGACGACCTCTCTCCCGAGCCTCCCAGCGGCAGAAGCAGCAGCAGCAGCAGGATTGGCGGCAGGAGCCGCCCCGCCTTCCCCCCCCTTTTTTTTAGCGCGAGAAAATGAAAAAGAAAGTTAGCAATGTAAATTACTAATACTAAGGAACAAAGTGTGAAAACTTGCCTGATCTATGTCGTCATATTTATTCCGAGTTTTAGGGTTCCGCCTGATCAACTGTTCTAGTCAGTTGCTCCAGCGCCAGCAACGAGGCGTTGGGGCTCGAGCTTTTGATGGCTAGAAACTCACGATCAGGCGAATCTCGGTTAAATTCTGGCGCTACGAATTGTAGTTCCCGAGTGGTTAATGCTTTCAGGCTCTACCCATTCCGTTATGCGCGCTGGTATAAACCGCCGGAGTTTTGTGCTCATCGCGGTTTTTATTTCCATGCGTTTTGTACCGGCGCGACCAGGGTTAGGTGTTACACCAGTCGAGTAACAACCACTTGGGACTAGCATCACACAGAACTTCAGAAAATAAGACGGATCACCATTTTATTTAATATGTGAGAGTCGGGTACATAACTTATGCGTAGAAGCGACGGAGCTGTTCGGCGTTCCAAGTATTCGCCAAAATCTCGCCGTCTTCACGTCTAAGTCGATAAGCACCCGGCCGGACCGTCTTCTCCACAATGTACGGACCTTCCCAAATTGGAGAGAGCTTGTGCTCGCTTTTCTGATTCCTTCTCAGGACCAGATCTCCTTCTGAAAAGGTTCTACTTCTGACATTGCGAGAGTGGTAGCGCCGAAGTCCTTGGAGGTACTTAGCCGACTGGATGGCTGCAACGTTCCGAGCCTCCTCGAGTTGATCAAGCTCCACCATTCAGCTTCCCTCGGACTCGGCTTCGTCGTAGTTCCGAACCCTCGTGGATTCGAACCCTAGTTCGGTCGGCAGAACCGCCTCTGCACCATAGACCAGAAAAAAGGGTGTTTGGCCAGTTGCTCGGCTGGGAGTGGTTCTGAGTCCCCAGAGTACCGACGGTAACTCCTTCACCCATCGGGCAGCGTATGGTTTGAGGCGGTCGAAGATCCTGGCCTTAAGGCCTTGGAGGACCAGACCGTTAGCCCGCTCGACCTGCCCATTGCTTCGTGGGTGAGCCACCGAGGCGAAGCAGATCTTGATCCCGACGCCTTCGCACCACTCTTGGAATTCTTCACTCCTGAATTGGGTGCCGTTATCCGTGATGATCCGGTTGGGCACTCCGAATCTGACGACGATATCCTGGAAGAACTCCTTGGCCTTAACCGCAGTGATAGTGGCGATTGGTTTGGCTTCGATCCACTTGGTGAACTTGTCAATAGCTACGAAGAGGTAGGCGAAACCACCTTGAGTCTTCTTGAGCGGGCCCACTAAATCGAGCCCCCAGACTGCGAAGGGCCAAGAGATGGGGATAGTTTGCAGCTCCTGCGCCGGCAAGTGTGTCTGCCTTGCATAGAACTGGCAACCCTCGCAGGTTCGAACGATCTCCTTGGCATCCGTTACTGCCGTTGGCCAGAAGAAGCCCTGTCGGTAGGCCTTCCCAACCAAGGCGCTTGATGCCGCATGATGGCCACACATCCCCGAGTGGATTTCTTGGAGCAGCTCTCTTCCCACTTGTCCCGAAATACACCGCCTGAGGACACCTGAGGCGCTCTTCCGGAAGAGCTCGTCGCCCACCACCACATAGGACTTGGCTTGTCGGGAGACGCGCTCTGCCAGAGTGGTCGCTTCCGGGAGTTTGTCCTTCAGGAGATAATCAAGGTACGGGGTAGTCCAGTCGGGATCGATGAGCAGGACCCCGGTCCCAGGATCCGTACTCGGCTCTCATCGTTTTGTAACGGTTGGCTCGTGAAGATCTTATACGAAGATACCACTCGGGACATCTGCCCGAGTAGCTCCCATTTTAGCCAACTCGTCAGCTGCCTCATTATTGCGGCGGAGGACATGAACCAGCTACAGACCGTCAAACTTGCCTTCCAATTCTCGGACTTGCTGGCAGTATGCCGTCATGGTCTGATCCACGCACGACCAGTCCTCCTGTACTTGGTTCACCACCAACTGGGAGTCGCCCCGAACCGCCAGCCGTCGGATTCCGAGTGATGTGGCGATACGGAGCCCATGGATGAGAGCCTCGTACTCTGCGGCATTGTTCGAGGCCGGGAAGTGAATCCGAAGGATATACTTCAACCTGTCGCCCTTAGGCGAGACAAGGAGAATTCCCGCCCCTGCTCCTCCAAGCATGAGAGATCCATCGAAGTGCATGATCCAATATTCTGGCTCTTCTTCCGTGCGGGGAGCCTGGGATTCGGTCCACTCGGCCGTAAAGTCGGCCAAAGCCTGGGACTTGACGGCGGTGCGCGGCTTGAACGAGACGTCGAAAGCTCCAAGCTCGGCTGCCCACTTTGAAATTCTTCCAGTAGCTTCCCGATTATGGAGGACCTCTCCCACGGGGAAAGAAGTCACTACTGAAATCGAATGTCCTTGGAAATAATGCTTGACTTCCGTAGCGAGATCAAGATGGCGTCTGCAGCCTTACGGATTTGAGGATATCGCGTCTTGGATTCGCCCAGCACTTCGCTGACAAAATAAACCGGGCGTTGCACGCCGTAGCGGTGTCCCGATTCTTCCCGCTCCACAACTATCACGGCGCTGACTACATGAGTTGTCGCCGCTATGTAGAGCAGGAGAGGTTCACCTTGCACCGGCGAGACTAGAATTGGAGGGGTGGAGAGGAACACCTTGAGCTCTTCAAAGGCTTGCTGCGCCTCCGCCGTCCATTCAAAGCGGTCCTGCTTCTTGAGGAGCTTGAAGAAAGGCATTCCCCGAACTCCCAACCGGGAGATAAACCTGCCAAGCGCTACCATGCACCCAGTGAGCTTTTGGACCTCTTTTTGGCTGGCAGGCGGGGCCATCCTCATGATGGCCCCAATTTTCTCCGGGTTCGGCTCGATCCCGCGATGAGAGACAATGAACCCGAGTAGCTTCCTGGAGAAAACTCCGAAAACACACTTCTCGGGGTTTAGCCTAATCTGGAACGCCCTCAGACTTGTGAACGTCTCGGCTAGATCAGAGGTGAGGCTGTCTTTTGCCTCGGTTTTGACCACTATATCATCCACATAAGCTTCCACGTTGCGTCCAAGCTGATGGTGAAAACATCAGATCGCGCTGATAAGTCGCGCCAGCGTTCTTCAGCCCAAACGGCATGGTGATGTAGCAATATGCTCCGAACGGGGTGATAAGCGAGGTCTTCTCGCAATCCTCCTCTCGAAGCCGGATTTGATGATAGCCTGAGTAGGCGTCCAGAAAACTAAGTAGTCAGGATCCGGCAGTGGAGTCTACCACCTGATCAATACGGGGGAGACCGAAGGGATCTTTCGGACAAGCCTTGTTGAGGTCGGTGTAATCAACACACATGCGCTAGCTTTTATTCTTCTTCTGGACAAGGACAAGGTTTGCCAACCAGTCGGGGTGATACACTTCTTTGATGAAGCCTGCGGCTAGCAGCTTTGTAATCTCCTCCCTGATGGCTTGTCGGCGGTCTTGGGCGAATCGCCGCAGCCTTTGCTTGACTGGCCTGGCCGATTGGTCTACATTTAATGCGTGCTCGATCACCTCCCTGGGAACTCCGGGCATGTCCGACGGCTTCCAGGCGAAGACGTCTTTATTCGCCTTCACAGAAAGTGACGAGCACGTCCTCCTATTTGTCCCCGAGCCCTGTCCCCATCAAGGCGGTTCGCGACGGATCGGACGGGTCGAGGAGGATTCTTTTGGTACCTTCTTCGGGGCCGATCCCGGGGTTTCGCTTTGCGGGTGGGGACGCCGCCCATACGGCTTCTCGGAATCCGCTTCGCCGGATCCCTCCCGACCGCTCGCGCCTCCAGGGACTTCGGCCATCTCGCAGCTTTCACATCACAGAAAAGATCGCTTCATGTCACCGCGTGAAGCGATGATACCACTCGGCCGGCATCTTCAATGTCAAGTACGTGTAGTGGGTATTGCCATGAACTTGGCGGCGCCGGTCTCCCAAGATGGCATGATATGTTGCGAAATCTGCCACCTCGAAACCAAGGTTCTCTCGTCGTAATTCTCCCTCGGCAAAGTGACCGGCAGAGTGATTTGTCCGAGTGGTGTCGCTGAAGTTCCGGTATGACACTGCGGAAAGGCGACGATCCGCGCTTTAGCTCCGACCGTGGAATCCCCATATCGTCAAGGGTTTTGACAAAGAGGACATTGAGCCCGCTCCGCCGCCGATCAATACCCTCTTGAGCTTGATGCCGCGGACGACAGCGCCAAGACGAGAGGATACCGCCGGAACGGGGCGTGACCCGGGTGATCCGGAAGCGGTCGAGGTTATCGCGACCTCGGACGGCGTACATATTGGGGCGTTTCGGCCGTGCAGTGTAGATGTCCCGGACGGTGAGCTTTTGCTTCCGCTTGGACTCATATGCAGCTGAGCCCCCGAATATGTAGTTGAGCTCGAGATCGGCTTCCTGATAGTCCTCCTCGGCTTCGGGGGGAGGTGGCTTGTTGGCGGCGTGCCCACTCGGACCTTGTCCAGCCTGCTTCTTGCTCTCGCGGGCGAACCTCTTTAGGGTGAAGCAGTCCTTGGCGGCATGCCTCCCCTTCGGATGGAAAGGGCAAAGTGAGTTCATAACCTTATCATATCCATCCTCTTTGAGGGCGCGAGGGTGAGTTGGTGCAGCGACTGCCACCAGCTCTTCACCCTTGCGCTTCTTTTCTTTCCACGGGGTTCGGCTGATCCTTCCCCTCGTCACGCCGTTTCGCCAGAGCCTCGGAGGCTGAAGTGTAACGGTTCGCTAGGGCGAACAGCTCCCGGACCGACGTCGGTGGCTTCCGGGACATCTTCTTGATGAGGTCGGGGTCGCTGACTCCCTTCTGGAAGGTGGCTATCACAATCGCATCTGTGACATCCCGAACGGTGCTTTTCCTGTGCATGAAGCGCTTGACGAACTCCCGGAGGGGTTCGTTCCTCCTTTGGTGTAGCTGATACAGGTCCCAAGGGGTGCCTGGGCGCTCGTAGGTGCCCTGGAAATTTGAAATGAACTGCTCACACAGATCTCCCCAGGAATCTATAGAGTTCGCTGGAAGTCCGGTGAGCCATGCTTGGGCCAGGGGCGAGAGGGTAACCGGTAAGTAGTTTGCCATGACTTTCTGATCCCCCCCGGCGGCCCTGACTGCCAGAGCATATATTTGTAGCCACGCCTCCGGGTCCCTCTCACCGTCGAACCTGGTGATGCCTTTAGGATTAAATCCATCAGGCCAAACCACTCGGCGTAGGTGAGGGGTAAACGCGCGAACCCCTTCAATGACCCCGCGACACCCTCCGGGTGGTGATCGACGTGGAGAGGATCGCGCTTGGTGTACTTCACGATCTCGCGGAAGAATGTCGTAGCGTTCATATTCGTCGGCTTGACGGCGTTGTTCCTCCCTTTCTCGGTCACGGCGCCTAGCATCGAGGTCTGAACGGAGGTCGCGGTTGATGCTGTGTCGCAGGTCATCTCCGCGAGGCGGAACATGATGTGTCTGGCGGGCTTCCCGTCCTGACCGGCTGCTGGCCGTCTGGGTCCTTTCCGGACCGTGTGACAGCTCCTTTGCCGGTTGGTCGGTCTGGGCCTGCTGGATCGCTGCCGCCGTCACCATGGCCTTTACTTGGGCCACGATCGGGGCGACTGGATCACCCGCCCCCAGCATAGGGGTCAGCGTGTCCAGGAGTGTCTTGGAGGCGACAATATTCTGCTGCGGGGTACGAAAAACAGCTTGGTCCCCCATCTTAGCTTGCAGAATGTCTTCATTGACAGCCCGGGCGCGATCCCGGAGAGTACGCGCCCGCGCGTCAGGTTCAGTTGCTCGGCCACCTTCCAAGTCAGCGGCGGCGGAGGCGTCGAGGCGCTGCTGCGAATCCGCACACGAGCCCTCGATTACGCAGACTCTACGGAAATTCCAGCAGCTCTCTAGGCTTTCTTCTGACTTGGCCGCTGAGCTGGGTGAGACTGGAGAAGATAAATCCAGGCGCTCGGAGGTGCCGAGTGGTTTGGCGGCGAGAACCCCCACCATTCGCACCTCGGCATCTTCGAGTCCGACTCCCAGGCCGGAATGGGCCTTCGGTTCCCCATTCGGCATTTTAGAGCACGAGACAGGGGGACCCTCCGATCGGCGCGGAAGTCGTGGCGATGGCTCGCCGGAAACCTCGCCGCGCTGCAGCACGGTTCCCTTAGAGAGGGAAGGCTCCCGAGGTCGTTGGAGAAGAAGGTCAGGCTTCCGAAACGGAAGACCTGGCCCGGGAAGAAGGCTGTGGAGGCTTCGCTCGTCGTAGCCATCAAGCTTGACGAAGATCTTGACACAATCCCCTACCTGGCGCGCCAACTGTCGACGATCGGTTTCGCCGGCAATGAGATTTGTGATTCTAGGGGATTTGTGTGGGATCTAAACTTGATGGTAACACAGGATGCGAGGGCAATCTGTTTTAGACAGGTTCGGGCTCTCTCGGAGGAGATAATACCCTAGTCCTGTGTTCTTGGATATATGAGCTTCCTTTTTTCCTTCCCCTCTTTCCTTCTCTTGTTTCTCCCTCCTCCCCTTATATATCGGGGGGAGGGTACATGGCATGAACTGAAAAATCCAAGGTTTAGTTCCCATGTACGCCGGACCAATTATTTGGTCCGTCGTGAGTGACGCCGGACTAAAAAAATAGGTTTGTCACAAATGCTTCGTGTTCTGATGAGTTTTGACGACAATTGCACATTATTCTTGAGCAATGCTATGTGATGTGTTTTCCTTGTCATTGATGGATGCAGGGCTCTATTCGGAGGTCATGGTGAGGTGAAGGGAGGCTGGAACTAGGCAAGAGGTGCCGGAGGTTCAAGATGGCCGAAGATGGCCGGAAATGGAATCAATGCAGTCTAAGGAGACAAGGAGACAAAGTGTCTGCTAAGCTTGAGGCTTTTTAGTTCTAGAAGACCAGAGAGTTGTTGGTCTTTAGAGCTAAAGTAGTGGTCAAGTTAGCATGTGAGAGGGTTGTTGGACTCATCACTTAAAGGTACTTTCAGAAAGCATGTGTAAGATAGGATCAATGCAACCCATGTGTGTAGAAGTGTGGGATTAAATCTTGGCCCTTGGAAGTTAGCTTAGGATTGAAGCAAGACATCCAAGGGTGGGAATTGATCCTAAAACAATAAATAGAGGGGTAGGGGTAGCCTCTCCAGGTGCAGTTTTGAGAGAAGTTTTTGGTGCTCCTTTGAGCTTTGCCCACATAAAGTGAGGCTTTGTAAAAACTTCCAAAGAAGAAATACAAAAACATTTTCTCCACTCTGAATTTAAATTCCGCATTTACATTATGTATTTACATTACGCAATTTAAATTCAGTCTTTACATTCTCGCAATTTAAATTCCGCATGTTGGATTTGCCTCCCCTCCTTCTACTTGCTTCTGGTTTTTATTGCCAAGGATGAGAGATTGATGTGATGAGTCTTCACTTAGATTATATCCCAATCCTCTAGGCAACTCTTCAAGTTTTTGCTAGAAATTGATCTCTTGAGCTTACATGAAGAAATATTCGTAGATCGAGTTTTTGGGTTGATTCTTGCGTACTCTAGGTTGCTGTGACTAGTGGGAGTATACCCAAGTTCATCTTGATCATTGAATCCCCACGAGCAACACTAGATCGCAAAATTGCACTTTCTTTTATGCCTCCATTGATGAATTCTTGTTTGATCGTGTTTTGATGAGTTTCTTTGTGACCTCTAGCTTGCTGTGACTTGTGGGAAGGTATCCAAGTTCATCTTGATATTAAAAATCCCACGAGCAAGCCTAGATCACATATTTGCTCTTTCATCCTAAGGAGAGAGTTTTTGCTCCAGGATCTTTATTCCTTGCAAGAGAGGTTTCAATTGGATACTATTTGTTCAGTAGGAGGGGGAAGTTTTATTTCGGGATCATTCACCCCCCTCTGATCGCCATTCCGATCTTTCAATTGGTATCAGAGCTAGGTTTTGCTCTTTTTTAGATCTTGACCGGTCTCAAGAGCCATGCGCGATGGGCAAATACTCTTCTAAGCCTCCAATTTTTGATGGAGTTGATTATCCATTCTGGAAGGTTCAGATGGAGACATACATCACTGCCCAAGGCTTTTCTATATGGCAGAAGGTGAAGAAACCGTATGAGGTTCCGGCTGATGAGAACGTCAATGCCGCAAACATGGCTGACGTTGAGGCAAACGACAAGGCCAAGAACTTCCTCATACAGGGACTTAGCCACAGTGAGTATGATCGCATCTCTCACCTACGATCGGCTCACAAGATCTGGGTGGCCCTCAATGCTTACCATGAGGGCACCACTCAGATCAAGTCCGTGAGACAGGATCAATTCAAGCGTGACCACAACAAGTTTGAGCAGCATGCTGGTGAGAGCCTCATTGAGTGATTTGCTCGTTTTGCAAAGATCCTCAGCAATCTTCGGTCAGTTGGTTACTCATACACTGATTCGGAGAATGCGAGGCATTTTCTTAGAGCACTTGATCTGAGGATTTGGGAAATGAAGGTAACCACCATCACAAATCACATAGATTTATTTGTCCACTTTGACTCTTGATGGGTTGTATTCCCGTCTCAAGACTCGTGAGCTCAACATTGTCGCTCATAGGACGAAATCCCAATCGATGGCTTTGGTTACTGATCCCATTGGGTCTTCCTCTTTAGGACCCTCACTTAACTTCTCTTCTGGTTTTTCTCTCTCCGCTCTTTGCGACGTAAGCGATGACGTTCTGGAACAATTTCTAGAAAACGAGCTTGCTCTTGTCGCTCGAAAATTTTCGAAGAAATTAGAAGCCCAGATTGGTAGAATTAGATATGCTCCCTGTGGTCTTGCGAGTCCCTCAAGATTGAGGCCGCTGTTTATAGGGAGAGATTTTCTCGTACTATTCGCTCTTCTCTATCTGGCTCTTCTTCTTCTACTCCTTCCCCTTGCTCTTCTTGTGCCTCACTTTTTTGAGAGTGCTAGTACCGTATGAGCACCCTCGAGAAATTTGTTGGAGGCAAGAAGAAGCTCAATCTCATCTTAGACCAATCCAAAATTAGTCGATTCAATCAATGTCGGGACCCCGAATTTGCAAATCCGGACCCTCTGTGTATTCAGCACTAGTCCAGGAACGCGCTAGTGCACACAGTCTTAACATCGGTAAATATCACAATCATACCACTCGATACTAGTAAAGTACTTTAATTAAATAGTCAAACTGGTTACTTGACCTTATGGTCAAGTTACAAATGCATGCCTCGCAGGGCGAAACTTATTAAGAGAGAAATAGTAGCAGCGGAAAATCAAATAACTTCGTGGCGCCATCCAGTATACCACAGGCAACTGACTGGGCTCGCTCCCTAAGTAGACGGATCCTCTTGGAGCTCCTCCTCCAAAGCTGGTGTAGTCTCCTCTTCAACTGGTGTTGTATTGTGGCAAGGGTGAGTACTTGGTACTCAGCAAGTCATGCACAGAATGCAGCTAATATACTACATGCACGGCTTAATACAAAGGAGTGGCTCAAGGTATTTTTGCAGTAAACAGCATTTAACAAGTATCATAAGTAGATTCGAAAGCAGTAGAAACCAGTAAAGCATAAATAACTTTTCAAGGAGTTTAATAAACATCTTTCCCATCCTAATCCACATTTCCATCAACATCATTATTAGTCCAACCCAACCTTTCAGATCCAAGTTATTTTTGAGAAAATCTAACCCTTGACTGTAATTCCCGAGCGATGTCCAATACCGCGGACACGGCTATTCGAATAGATTCTACACTCTGCAGAGGTTATGCACTTTACCCACAAGATACAGTCAAACACCACAAAGGCGAGTTCCCGTAACAAAGTCTTTCGGAAACTTCTAACAATACAAGTGGTCCTCCCCGGTTATTGCACACTAACCCTTCCCTTAGCTAAGGCGAAGTTTAGGCCAATCAACCGTTAGATGGGTACTGGCCTCGGCAGACGCTCCCCGCACAACTTACACAAAGGGTGTAGTTGACCTCACGAGGTCCCACAGTGCGTTATTAGCAACTTAGTCAACTAGGTCCGTCCCATTACTGGACATGTGGTTGCACGTTAGACCCAGTTCAAAGGCTTGCAAGGTTAAGTCCTTAGGGTGACCAGGGCAAGACTACCCAAGAACCAAATCAACATCCCAAGTGCCACAACCTGGCCCAATTGATCATTCTTGCCACATGCCCCGGTCGAAAACTATTTATCAAACCCCAGTTGATTACCATGCACCACGTGCCATCAACATCACATGATACCTTTCCAAAACAGGTTCAATATATCATTAAGTCAGTATTAACATTTGATTGTCCAAAATCATGTCATGAGCACGTAGCAGGTCTAAGCAGTATACTACAACGGTCTAAAACCCATGTTGGCAATTTAATAATGTCCAACTAGTAATCCACAACTAGGGTGACAAGGGTCATGGCACATATTTAAATAATCAAGGTGTCATACAGCAAATTGGTATTTATCTAACCCCCACATTTAACTAAAGTATTTTTCTAATTGAACTAGCATGCAATAGGTTAAATCAAAATAGATTTCAAAATAGGATCAACATGGTCAAAGCACAACTTGCCTTCAAAAAGTACTTGTTCTTGGTCTTGAGTTGGATCCTGAGTCAATACTTCTCCTTCGAATCCTTCCAGCACTTCAACGTCTACTCGTAAAGCGTGCAAATAGCAATACACGAATAAACAATAGGCAAAAAGTGTCCAAACATCCAAATAAAATCCATAAACAGAGAGAACATAATTTTATGAATTTTTAGAAACTGGAATCGTCAAATTCGGAGTTAAAATGCAAAAGTTATGATTATTTAAAGTTTAAATAATCAATTAAATAATTTTACAGAGAAAAACTTTACTCCAAAAATTAAATAAAATTTATATTTAGGTAGATCTCAATTTTATACAAATTTAGAAATTTGAATCACTCAAATCGGAGTTTAAACGCAAAAGTTATAAGCGTTTGAAGTTTGAATCAAAATCTGAAATCATTATTTCGAATTAATAAATCATTTTCTTTTTCGGAAATTAATTATTGCGTCAGCCTGGACACGTGTCAGCCTCTGATTGGGCGGCTGACGTCAGCCGGTCCATGGACTTGGTCCACGCTCTGCTCGGGTCTACCGTGGACTCGGTCCACGGCTCCTCGTGAGAATGACATGTGGGTCCGCCTCGGATAGCGCCATCGGCCGACGTCGTGAGGCTCGGCCGCAGTCGTGAGTGGGACGCGTGGCGTCATTCTTGGCGTTAGCGCTTGTCGAGACGGCCCGTGACATGCGCGGGCCGCGTGTCGGCGTCCTACACGCACGCGTGGGCCAGCGGCCAGCCGCGGTCAGCCTTCTCGGACACGTGGCGCAATCTCGGCCGTTGATTTGAATTTCAACGGCCCAGATTAGATCTGGCTCTCACGCGTTTGGGTTAACGCGTTTGATCTGGACCGTTGGATCTAGATTGGACGGTCAAGATTTGATCTGGGGTTTTGGATTGGGATCTCACCGTGAGATGACGTGGCGTGATCTGGGACGTTGGATCTTGATCGGACGGCTGAGAAGCTTCGAGCGACGGCGATGGCTCACGGCGGCGCTGGCTTGCCGGGGTTGGGGACGACGACCACGGCAACGGCACTTGCAAGCTCCTCCGGCGAGGTGAGAGGTCCCTTCGGGTGCGTCTCGTCGCGGTGAGTCCGGATCTAGGGTCAACGGCGGCGGGGGACGGCGGACGGCGGACAGTGGCGGAACGAAGCAAAAACCGCGGTGGAGGAGTGCTACAACTCCGGCGAGCGATTGCAGGCGCGCCAGGGGCACTGCGGCGGCGACGGCTAGGGCAACGGCTTCGCAAGGTCCTGGTGATCCTCGGGGTGTGATCCGGGCATTAAATAGCCTCGGCTTCCGCGTAGAAAACGGAAACCTAAATCCTCACGGCGGCGGGCGCGGCGGCGGAGTCCGGCTCGGACTCGGGCGGAGACGACGACGAAGGACCGTCCACGTGGCGCGATCAACGGCCACGATCGCGCGGGCGCGGTCGGATCCGGCCCGGTCTCAGCCCAACCGGTGCGATCCAATCTGGACCGTTGGATCTCGATCCAACGGTCGGGATCGAATAGGGTTCGGTCAAGTCACGTGGCTCGGGTCGGACTCGAGTCGGACTCGGACTTGGGTCCGGTCGGATGAACAGTACTTGACCCAACTCGAATTTTCCAGCGATTTAATATTTAAAATAATTCCCAGAAATTCATTTAATTCATTAAAAATATCAAAAGACTCAGAAAAATTCCAGAAAAATTCTGGAAAATACTTTGGATCATTTTGGACTCAAATAAAATATTTCCCACAAAATTTTATTTGTAAAGTCTAATTCTTTAATTATTTCAAAATGGAATAAATTCAAATAAATTCCAAATAAATCCAAATAAATTCCAAAAAATTCCAAAAATTCACCAAAGTGCCAAATCACACATAGATTTAGGAAAAGCAAAATTTTAGGGTGTTACAATCAATGTCTAGGATTTGAATCCTTGGAGCACGCATGAGCGCATCCGTCTACTGTTGTGCGCGCCTCCAAGAGAGAGAGATTGTGGTTGCTCCTCAGACGAGCACCACTGTGTTCAGGTCAGCAGGTCTGGTTCACGGGATCTCTGACAAGAAGGATGCTGCTCCTGCTACTTAGGCCTCCAAGGCGAAGTATACACGCACCTTCTGTCAGAAGGATGGACACCTGGTTGACTTCTATTTTAGATGCGTCAAGATCACTTGGCGAGAGCGTGTTAGTGCCCTTAGGGGTATTCAGGGTTATCCCCAGACTCTGAGTGCTTCTAAGGCACACACGGCTTCTAGGCAGGTTTCACGGTTATGAAAGACCGAGATGGCGATCAGAGGGGGGGTGAATGATCCCAAATAAAATTGTCCCCCACTCAAAGTACTCAAGACAATCCCGCAAAGAAAATGGTGCTCCTTAAAATCGCAAAACCCGCAAAATGGGGAACGAATAGACAACTATGTGTATGCCTAGCTTACATGGATGAGAACCATGAATCATGTGAGGGATTTTTAAATCACAATCCAGGTTGTCAAGTGTCCAAATCAAGGAGGGATCAATTTAAATACTTCTTTTCTAAAAGAGATCAAGCCAAAACACAAAAGCCTCTTTTAGAAAAGCAAAAGCAGATTTTTCAGGAATTGTCCTCAATTAGAGCAGGTGGATGGTGGACTTCCGTTGCTCCAACATTTTTGGAAATTTTTCACCATATGAACAGATGAGTCGTAAAGCACTCCACCAAAAATCACCACAACAACCCTTATACAAAAATCAGCAAAAATCAAGAACAACAAACAGTTAGGATCTTCTATCAGGAAATTTGGGACTCGGTTTTCACGTCACAGCTCCCAAACGGTGCACCCAGTGGACTCCATATTTTTTTCATAGATGGATATATGAGTCAAGAACCTTCTCCAGGAAGAATCACTCAAAAATAGTTTTTTTAGATTTTTCTAAAAATCGAAAACTGACTGCTGCACGAAGATCAAGTTCAGGACATATTTGCAATCTTGATAGAAACTTGATCTCTAGTCTATCCTAGGGCGCAAGAAAGATGTAAACCAAATGAGCACCCTCAAGACATCCTTGATCAACAGCATGTAGAAGGAGAGGAGGCAAATCCAAATTGCGAGAAAGTAAATTGCGAGAATTTACTTACGGGAAAGTAAATGCTGAATTTAAATTGCGTAAAGTAAAGACATAATGTAAATGCGGAATTTAAATTCACAAGAATGTAAAGAAAATCTTTGTATTTTCTGGTTGGAAGGTTTACAAAGCCTCACTTCATGTGGGCAAAGCTCAAAGGAGCAACTCAAACCTTTAAGTGAGGGAGGGCACCCCTCCCCCTCTATTTATACTACTCTAGAGCCACCTACCACCCTTGGATGAGTCCCAAACCCTAGGGCACTCCACCAAGGGCTAGGATTAACCCACTCATTTCACCCCACACATGGGCTTTACATGGGCCACATTGTCTGTAACATCCCTATTTTCGGTTTTCTAAAAAAAATTAATTTAAATTAATTAATTTAAAGTTTTGGATTCTAATTGGAGTTTAATTAACCTGGCATCCTTATCCTTCCGAAATTGGAGCTTAATTTCGAATCGTCCGAAAAGTCGAATTTTCAAATTCCTGTCCATGCTCGAAATTTCACCCGAGTCCCAAAATGCTCCAAAAATCCCGAAACCTATTGCATTAGGTTCCAAATATTCCAAAATGATTTTGGGAATTTTCCCAAGATTGTTGGAAACCTTGTGGTATTTTATCGCTCGCGGCCTTTCGTTAAAAGCCCTTTATTTGTCCTGGAATTTTCTAAATTCCAAATTTTATCCAAATTAAATGAAACCAATTTGTTGGGTTCCAAATATTCCCTAGTATTTTTAGGATTTTTTCTGGGATTTTTAGATCCTTTTTGCTATTTTATATCTCGCGCCTTAGTTTCTTCACTATTCATGGGGGTCCACATGTCAGCTTGGCACTGTTCATGCGTCTCCAACCTCCAGCCAAGCAAACAGAGAACATCTCCTCTCTCTCTCCACCATTGTAGTACAACAAAAGCTTCATTTCCCTTCCGATTAATGCACCAAAAATTCCGGAAAAATGATATTCGTAATCCTCGTTGCATTTGTAACGTTCCAAAGTTAATTCCTTAATTAAATTCTTCATGAATTGCAACTTACTCTTGTGCAAGAACTTGTTTCCGTTACTCCCATGAATACACCCACTACGAACCTCCTCTTACCCTATAAAAAGGGGGCTTCGGTGCCTCTCTTCGTCGCCAACCCATCCCTCTACTCCTCTTGAGCTCCCTCGTCTTTGTTCCAACGAATTTCGCATTTGTTCATCATCAACCGAAGAGTTTGCGACCTCGATTACTCCCAATTCGGTAATCCTCTCCGAAATCCGACACCACCGGTGGATTCGTGTTGCCGAGACCTTTCCGGTGCACACCTTCTCTAATCCCGCAAACCCTTCAATTGCAACATCATTTTTTTCCAAACCCTAGTTCATACTACTCTGTTCTGGATGCAAAATTCGCGATTTTACTGTAGCTACAGTAACTTTTCTCTTTTTTCTTGATTTTCCATCATTTTCCAACTTCTAACGCTTATATCTTTTATGTCCAAACTCTGATTCACTCCGTTCAAAATCCTAAATTCATCTAAATTCAAGATCTATCTGCCAGTACTAATTTTTATAATTTTTAGATTTTATTTTATTTTTGGTTATTTATTTGTGTCTCGTTTTGCGCGTAGCCAAAGAATCCATCTAAGCCGCCGACGTCGTCGCTGAGTATCAAATCTTCGATATCTTAGCTGCTGGTGAAGGCAAGTCACAGTCCTTGACCATGTTGGACCTATGTTTCCAAAAGTATTTTTGTTTCATACAAGTGCGTGCTATTTGTTTACAAGTATTATTTACGGGAATAGTTAAATACCTGATTGCCATAATGACACCTTGAATCATTGTGAAGGACCATGTGGAGGTCCATCCATATTTGTGATGAGTATTTGACTTTATTTGAGCAAAGTGTGCTCAGGTTTGAGTTTGATTTGACTCGGTATTGCATGTTTGAATTAATGATAATTGTGGACTAACATGCTGGAAGATAAAGGTATGTGCATTGTGGTATGTGCAAAATGGTTTGTTCCTTGTGGTACAGGTTCCAGAGGCAGCTATGGTCGTTGGTGAGTACCGGGACTAGGTTGGGAGAACCGAGGTCCGGAGCGGTCGAGGATGCCGACGAGATGGTTGGGCTCAAACCAAGATCATTTGGATGTCATGGAAATGGACTTGAGGTGGCTCAAGGTTTCCGGTTCGGGTTGGAGGCTCGACGAGGAGGAAACCAAGCGGTCAAGTCCGGCGGATGAAGGCCCGTTGCATCGGGTTGATCGGGTTGTGTTTAAAACCCATGTAAGGCCAATGTGGCCCATGTAAAGACCATGTGTGGGGTGAAATGAGAGGGTTAATCCTAGCCCTTGGTGGAGTGCCCTAGGGTTTGGGACTCATCCAAGGGTGGTAGGTGGCCCTAGAGTAGCATAAATAGAGGGGGAGGGGTGTCCTCCCTCATTTGAAGATTTGAGTTGCTCCTTTGAGCTTTGCCCACATGAAGTGAGGCTTTGTAAACCTTCCAACCAGAAAATACAAAGATTTTATTTACATTTTTGTGAATTTAAATTCCGCATTTACATTATGTCTTTACTTTACGCAATTTAAATTCAGTATTTACTTTCCCACATGTAAATTCTCGCAATTTACTTTCTCGCAATTTGGATTTGCTCCTATCCTTCTAAATTCTATTTATAGAGGATGTCTTGAGGGTGCTCATTTGGTTTTACATCTTTCTTGCACCCTAGGATAGACTAGAGATCAAGTTTCTATCACGATTGCAAATCTGTCCTGAACTTGTTCTTCGCGCAGCATTCAGTCTTCGATTTTTAGAAAACTATAGAAAAATTCTTTTTGATTGATTCTTGTTGGATAATGTGGTTGAATCATATATCCATCTGTGGAAAAATTTTTGAGTCCACTGGTTGCACCATTTAGGAGCTATGACGTGAAAACCGAGCCCCAAAATTCCTGATTGAAGATCCTGACTATTAGTAGTCCTTGATTTTTCCTGATTTTTGTAGAAGGCTTTTTGTGGTTATTTTTGGTGGAGTGCTTCACAACTCATATGGTAACTGGGTGAAAAATTCCCAAAAATTTTGGATCAACATAAGTCCACCATCTATCTGCTCTAAGTGAGGACAATTCCTGAAAAATCTGCTTTTGCTTTTCTAAAAGAGGATTTTGTGTTTTGGCTTGATCTCTTTTAGAAAAGAAGTATTTGAATTGATCCCTCTTTGCTTTGGACACTTGACAACCAGGATTGTGATTTGAAAATCCCTCACATGATTCATGGTTCTCATCCATGTAAGCTAGGGATACACATAGTTGTCTAGTCGTTCCTGATTTTGCGGGTTTTGCGATTTTGAGGAGCACCAAGTTTATTTGCGGGATTGTTTGGAGTACGTTGAGTAGGGGATAATTTTATTTGGGATCATTCACCCCCCTCTGATCGCCATCTCGGTTTTTCAATTGGTATCAGAGCCGGTTTTTCTCTTTCATAGATCTTGACCGGTCTCAAGAGCCATTACGATGGACAAGTACTCAACTAAGCCTCCAATTTTTGCTGGAGTTGATTATCCATTCTGGAAGGTTCGGATAGAGACATACATCACTGCCCAGGGATTTTCTTTATGGCAGAAGGTGAAGCACCCGTATGAGGTTCCGGCCGATGAGAATGTCAACGCCGCAAACATGGCTGACGTTGAGGCAAACGCTAAGGCCAAGAACCTCCTCATACAGGGACTTAACCGCAGTGAGTATGATCGCGTCTCTCACCTACGATCGGCTCATGAGATCTAGGTGACCCTCAATGCTTACCATGAGGGCACCACTCAGATCAAGTCCGTGAGACATGATCAATTTAAGCGTGACTACAACAAGTTTGAGCAGCACGCTGGTGAGAGCCTTGATGAGTGCTTTGCTCGTTTTGCAAAGATTCTCAGCAATCTTGATCGATGGAGTTGTTCATACACTGATTCGGAGAATGCGAGGCATTTTCTTCGAGCACTCGATCTGAGGATTTGGGATATGAAGGTAACCACCATCACGGACCATACGGACTTGTCGACCTTGACTCTTGACGGGTTGTATTCCCGCTTCAAGACTCATGAGCTCGACATCGTCGCTCGCAGGACGAAGTCCCAAACGATGGCATTGGTTACCGATCCCACTGGGTCTTCCTCTTCTGGACCCACTCTTGACTTCTCTTCTGGTTTTTCTCTCCCCGCTCTTTGCGACGTAAGCGATGACTTCTGGAACAATTTCCAGAAGACGAGCTTGCTCTTGTCGCTCGAAAATTTTTCGAACATTTACAAGAGGGTGAGAGATAGGAAGAGGAGTGGCAAGTTCACTAGCTTTGAGTGTGGTGGCCCCAACCACATTTGGGCAAACTGCCCCAAGCTGGAGAAGGGCAATAATGAACAAGGCAGTGCAGACAAGAATGACTACATAAACAAGTACGGCAACAAGAAGCCTCCAGCTCGCGAGCCGGCACAAGAGAAGAAACACCGCAAGTTCGCCAAGGGGAAGAAGCTTTTTCACTGCGTCCTCGCCCCGCTCGACTACCTTGACCTCTCCGACACGGAGACATGGAACGACGAGGACGAGGATGAACCGCAAGAGAAGGCGAAGGGCGGCAATGACTTCTCCGGCATGTGCTTCATGGCCTCCAATACCATGGAAGTACCCGACACCGAGCTGTACAGTGACACGGAGGAGGTACCTTCTTATGACCAGCTCCATGATGCTTTTATCAAACTAGGAAAATTTCATTCCAAGTCTAGAGCTAGGTGTTTGGATCTAGAGAAGGAAGTAGGTACCTTATCTCGGGAGTTAGCTTCACTTAGATCTTGTTCCTCCCGAGACTCTGATAGCTGTACTTTGTGTGATGCTTTGCTTGTGGAGTTGGAGAACCTAAGGACTCTACATGATAGTGTGGTTTCTGATCTTGAGTCACTTAGGTCGAAGGATGCTAGTACATGTCCAGTAGATCCTATTCCTGTTGATGCTAGTTTTCTTCACACTCACACAAATGCATCATGTGCTAATTGCCCTAAGCTTCTCGCTGAAATTGATGCCATGAGTTGTCACCTTAGGAAGCTATCTGCTAGAAATGATGAACTTGAAAAGCATGCTTCTAAGGACCCAATCAGCTCATGTGAGGGCTGTATGCAACTAAAAAATGTTTATGATGACTTGGTGCTTGAAAACTCAAAATTTGCTAAGGATCTACTAGCTAAGTCACAAAATGGTTGCATGCTGTGTGTTGGGGTAGCAAAGGACATGAATCAAATTCATGTAGAGATTAGGAAGAAGCTCAAAGCTCAGGTGGGTAGGATTAGAGACTCTCCGTGTGTTTCTTGCGAGTCCCTCAAGATTGAGGCTGCTTCGTATAGGGAGAGATTTGATCGTTCAGTTCGCTCCTCTCTATCTGGCTCTTCCCCTGTTACTCCTTCCCCTTGCTCTTCTTGTGCCTCACTTTTTCGAGAGTATCAATACCTTATGAGCACTCTCAAGAAGTTTGTTGGAGGTAAGAAGAAGCTCAATCTTATCCTAGATCAGTCCAAGATTAGCAGATTCAATCAAGGTCTAGGGTTTGATGCCTTGGAGCATACACAGGCGCATCCGCCCACTGTTGTGCGTGCCTCCAAGAGCGGAGAGATAGTGGTGGCTCCACAGGTGAGCACCACCGTGTTTAGATCAGCAGGTATTGTCCACGAGATGTCTGACGATAAGGGTGCTTCTCATGCTACTTCAGCCCCCAAGGCGAAGTATACATGCACCTTCTGTCAGAAGGATGGACATATAGCTGATTTCTACTTCAGACGCGTCAAGATCTCTCGGCGTGAGAGTGTTCGTGCCCTTAGGGGTATTCAGGGTCATCCCCAGACTCTGAGTGCGCCTAAGGCACACACGGCTTCAAGACAGGATAGACAAGCTAGAGAGTCTCCTTTTTTTGGACAGCGCATGGGGCTTGGTTTTCAGTGCTTACTATACGGTTTTCGCCCCAGAGCTGTCCCGAGTCAGTCTTTCCGCCGTCCTCTTGATATTCCTCGTTTTTCCCATCGAGGTAAATATCAGCGGCGTGAGTTTGTTTTCCCCAGCGGGAGGTCTGGGCAGCAGCACTGGGATGGTCCGGCCTTTGCACCTCGGCGGACCAACCCGCCATCGGTTGTGAGCATTACCATCTTCAGATTTGGACAATCTTTCCTCATATGCCCCCTGCCCTTGCACTTGAAGCATTCAATATTCTGAGTTCTAGTGGTAGAGAATGCACTAGAATCAGCTTTGGATGAATCCTTACTTGCTGTCCCAATTGCCTTTGATGCTTCTTTTGGTGAGGTTCCACCTGGTTTTATAGATACAACTGGTGTAGAAGAAGAACCACCTTCACCACTTTGTTGCGACGAGCGCCGCCAACCACTAGAAGTGCCACGTCCATGATACATAGATGGTTTTTGTGCAGCATTCAACCACTGTTCAGCACGTTGTGCTTGATGAAGTAGCTCTTGTATGGTGTTGAATTGCATCAAATCAACACGATTTCGGACATCTTCATTCAGTCCCTCAAAGAACCTTGTCATAGTAGCATCTGCTGACTCACGAACAGCTGTACGAATCATGAGCATTTGCATCTCTTGATAGTACTCATCCACTGACTTATCACCTTGATAAAGCCGTCTCAACTTCGTGTGCAGCGTTCGAGTGTAGTACGCAGGCACAAAGCGAGAACGCATAACCCTCTTCATTCCATCCCATGTGTGTGGACACTCCCCTGCACGATTCAACTGATCCCACCAAATGATAGCATATTCAGTGAACTCAATTGAAGCGACACGAACCTTCTTTTCTTCGGAGTAGCGATGGTTGTCAAAAATTTGATTAACCCGCAACTCCCACTCCAAATACTCCTCTGGATTAGCACGCCCTTTGAACTCTGGTATGGTGATTCTTACATGACCAATATGCCCAATATCCTCCTCCTCTCGATTAGCAACTCTTCTATGATTCCTTCCATGTCCGGCTCCTCGACGATCATTACGATCACGTCGATTAGGATGAAAATCAGAGTAATCTTCATGTATGTTGTCCTCCAGATCAATTTGATAGTCCCGATCATCACTGCTATTTGATCTA
This sequence comes from Rhipidocladum racemiflorum, assembly GCA_036346355.1. Classification (NCBI taxonomy): domain Eukaryota; kingdom Viridiplantae; phylum Streptophyta; class Magnoliopsida; order Poales; family Poaceae; genus Rhipidocladum; species Rhipidocladum racemiflorum. The sequence goes on from CM070569.1 coordinate 8,243,516, forward strand.
GCACGATGACCACGAACATGTGCTTGCTGCCTTTGCACGCCGCCTCCTCCTTGTGGTAGAAGCATCTCCTCCAAACGCCTAAGAGTGGCATTCACATCATTGAACCCTTCGGTGAGGCGTGTGTTCATCGTGTTCATCTCACGACGAAGTCGATTCTCCCTTTGATTGTAGAAGGCCGACGTGGCCTCAAACTGAGCACGTGTAGCAGTGGGAAGATTAGGGTTGATGGGTAGTCGTTCCTCCTCTATGTCATCATGTTGAGATCCATGATCACTAGCCCCCGGCATCACCGCTAGCAATCTGAAATCAGCAACAAGAACTGCAACGTACTGTGAGCAACGAAAGCTCTAATACCAGATGATGAGGACCCAACCTGCTGTTGAGAGAATGGTGGTCCGATCTTTCACTGTACGACGAATATAGCTTTGTGGTACTCGCACTTGAACATCAAAAGAGCGATCAAGAAGCAAGAAACCGATCACACAAACCACGATCAACACAAGAACGCGAATTGAGTGGAGGAATCGTATAGATCCTGTGGACAATCACAAGAACATGATGTTCTTGTCTTGCACCAACACTAACAAACCCATGAACGGGAAAAAACTATCAAGAACACATGGTATTTGCTCCACAAACGCCCATGGTTGCTGCTATCTATTTCTGATAATCAAAAGTCTCCCCCAAATGGGTAGAGAACATGGGTATTTATACTAGGAACATCCCTCCTAGTTTAGGTGTGAAACCAAATATGAAACTAAAAAGTGGTGTGAAAGCAAATGAGAATTTAAAGGAGTTTTCTTGGGTAGATAAAATGGTTTAAAGTCTTAGAAGTTGGGAAACAACACCAGATTTCGCGCAGCTCTTGACAGCATGTGCAGCTTCCACCAAAATAGTCATTACTCCCACCTCGGAAGTCCAAAAGAGGCACGGTTTGAAATGCCAGAAACTAGACTTCAATATCTTTCCATTAGTGTGGCCCAAGACCATGTTTATGGTCGTGATAAGCACCAACATCATGATCAAAATGATGGACAGATTTGAGTGGGTCACCCTTGCACATGTATCTCTCCTTCCATGCGAATGGATCAATGTCAACAAATATGGATCCAATTAATATTCCATCCTGAGGGGAAAAATCTCCAAATGAAATGGATTTTACTCCTTGTGGGTGCATAGCCATATCACCTTTCTCCTCTTTAATATTTGTATCGCAATCTTCAACCCGTAGCACAACATGGACACAATTTGTGTTGGCCTTGTGACTCCCTTGCATTATAGTAGCAGCAAAACAAGTATTTTGATGAGGTGGAGAGTTGGGGTCGTGAGATGATATAACAACAGAGGATTTATCCGCATCACTCTGTTCGTCAGACATTCTGATTCGGATTTTCTCCTAGTCCAAATCTATGTCGACGACATCATTTTCGGTGGTTCCTCGCATTCGCTCGTTACTCAGTTCTCAGATGTGATGAGTACTGAGTTCGAGATGAGCATGATGGGCGAGTTGAGCTACTTCCTTGGCTTCCAGATTAAGCAGACTCGAGAGGGTACATTCTTGCATCAATGCAAGTATACTCGAGACCTCCTGAAGCGCTTTGACATGTCTGATAGAAAGCCAGTCATGACTCCTATGGCCACCACTGCTGTCCTCGAGCCTGACGAGGATGGTGAGCCAGTTGATCAGAAGGAGTTTCGGAGCATGATCGGCTCCCTTTTGTATCTCACTGCCTCGAGACCTGACATACATTTTTTTGTATGTCTTTGTGCTCGGTTTCAGGCTTCTCCCCGCGTCTCTCACCGTCAGGCGGTGAAGCGCATCTTCAGGTACCTTCGAGCTACTATTGACTATGGTATCTGGTACTCTTCTTCCTCCTGTCTATCTCTAAGAGCCTTCTCCGATGCAGACTTTGCCGGCTGTAGGATAGATAGGAAGAGCACTTCTGGCACTTGCCAATTCATTGGCACTTCTCTTGTTTCTTGGTCGTCTAGAAAGCAGTCCGGTGTTGCACAGTCCACCGCTGAGGTCGAGTATGTTGCTGCAGCCAGTTGATGTAGCCAGGTTCTCTGGATGAGATCGACCTTGCGGTACTTTGGGTTAGTAGCAGATTGTGTTCCACTTTTCTGTGATAACACGTCTGCCATTCACATTGCTAAGAACCCAGTGCAGCACTCTCGGACCAAGCACATTGACATTCGCTATCACTTCCTTAGAGACCATGTGGAGAAGGGTGATATAGTGCTTCAGTTTGTGGAGAGTGACCACCAGTTGGCTGACATTTTTACCAAGCCTTTGGATAGCTCCAGGTTTGTTGCCCTGAGAGGAGAGCTTGGGATTATGAGCCCATATGGCATATCTTGAGGGGGAGCTGGTTTGTATTATATGTTCATATGTATATTCAGCATTTCCTCTTTCTGGGTATCTTTGGGATGGTTTTTATTTTGTTGAGTCCACTTCACCTAGACTTCTGGCATGCCTCGGCATGGGCCTCTCACCTTATGCTTTAGGGTGCTATTCCTCTCTTCTTCTCGGTTGAGCTCACTCACAGTCTTTTAGGTCTAGCAGGTGTTGGGCCCCATGGGTAGACAGGGTCTGTGTTTGCTCCTGGGTTGGAGTTGGAGATGTAGCTTTCCTATGTAAGTCATATGGGGAAGGTGAGAGCGAGTCTGAGTGTTAGTGTTTCTCTTCATGTTATCTATGCTCCTAGACTACCCATTTGTCAGTTTCTTGATTCCTTCTCATCATTTCTGTCTTTCTGGTTTCAGTTGAGTTCAATTCATCTTTTTGAATCTAAAATTGCTAATAACTCAGCTTCAATCAGATTTTGTGCTTAATCGACTCACTTGTTGAGGGGGAGCTTGGAATTGATTCTCTTGCATTGCATATAGACTTGTTTTTCACTTATGAGATTTGTATATTACGTAATTGATAAAATTGAGATATGTTGCACCTAGCTACTTTTCTGAAGATATTTGCTAATCTAGGTCATATCCAATTTGGTACATCATGTGAAACTAGCCAACATTTTAAAATTGAGCTTTCCTGAAAACTTGATGAAACTTGGCTTTTAATTGCTATACTTCTTCACTAGATGCTTATGCCATGCTTATTGAAATAGTCGGTTTCTACTAGAGTCCCTAAAGCAACTTGGGTTAGCTACATTGTTTCATTCTAGAATCCTCAACAATGCTCATGAATCGAAGTGCTGAAAATATAAATTGACTCTTTTGTGCTAAAATTGAACTCAACACTATTCATTCATGAGACTGCTTCCCATTGCACTTGGGATAAGCATCTCAAGCCATTAGCAACCATCTCAAGCAAGAAGCTTAAAGGAGTGATTTTGGTCATACACACTTCATTCCAAGTTCATCCCAAGTGCAATGGGAAGCAGTCTCGTGAATGAAGAGTGTTGAGTTCAATTTTAGCACAAAAGAGTCAATTTGTATTTTCAGCACTTAGATTCATTAGCATTGTTGAGGATTCTAGAATGAAACAATGTAGCTAACCCAAGTTGCTCTAGGGACTCTAGTAGAAACCCACTATTTCAATAAGCATGGCATAAGCATCTAGTGAAGAAGTATAGCAAGTAAAAGCCAAGTTTCATCAAGTTTCATCAAGTTTTCAGGAAAGTTCAATTTTAAAATGTTGGCTAGTTTCACATGATATACCAAATTGGATATGACCTAGATTAGCAAAGATCTTCAGAAAAGTAGCTAGGTGCAACATATCTCAATTTTATCAATTGCATAATAGACAAAGCTCGTAAATGAAAAACAAGTCTATATGCAATGCAAGAGAATCAATTCCAAGCTCCCCCTCAACAAGTGAGTCGATTAAGCACAAAATCTGATTCAAGTTGAGTTATTAGCAATTTTAAATTCCAAGAAAAAGAATTGAACTCAACTGAAACCAGAGACCAAAATGAAAAGAGGAAACTGACACGAGGATAATCTATGAGCAAAGATAAGATGAAGAGACACGTACACTTAGACTCGCTCTCACCTTCCCCATATGACCTACACAGGAGTACTAACTCTCAATTCTCTAACTCAGGAGCAAACACAGACCCTGTCTACCCAAGGGGCCCAACACGTGCTAGACCTACAAGACTGCGAGTGAGCTCGACCGAGAAGAAGAGAAGAATAGCAACCTATAGCATAAGGCGAGAGGTCCATGACGAGGCATGCCAGAAGTCTAGGTGAAGGGGACTCAACAAAGTGAAAACCAACCCATAGATACCCATAATGAAGGAAATGCTGAATATACATATAAACAAATAATACAAACCAGCTCCCCCTCAAGATATGCCATAGGGGCTCATAATCCCAAGCTCTCCTCTCAGGGCAACAAACCTGGAGCTATCAAAAGGCTTGGTGAAAATATCATCCAACTGGTGGTCACTCTCCACAAACTGGAGCACTATGTTACTCTTCTCCACATGGTCTCTAAGGAAGTGATAGCGAATGTCAATGTGCTTGGTCCGAGAGTTCTCCACTGGGTTCTTAGCATTGTGAATGGCAGACGTGTTATCACAGAAAAGTGGAACACAATCTGCCACTAACCCAAAGTCCAGCAAGGTCGATCTCATCCAGAGAACACAGCTCTACAAAGAATCGGGCTGCAGCAACATACTCGGCCTCAGCAGTGGACTGTGCAACACCGAACTGCTTCCTAGACGACCAAGAAACAAGAGAGGTGCCAATGAATTGGCAAGTGCCAGAAGTGCTCTTCCTATCTATCCTACAGCCGGCAAAGTCTGCATCGGAGAAAGCTCTTAGAGATAGACAGGAGGAAGAAGAGTACCAGATACCATAGTCAATGGTAGCTCGAAGGTACCTGAATATGCGCTTCACGGCCTGGCGGTGAGAGATGCGAGGAGAAGCCTGAAATCGAGCACAAAGACACACAGAAAAATGTATGTCAGGTCTCGAGGCAGTGAGGTACAAAAGGGAACCAATCATGATCCGAAACTCCTTCTGATCAACTGGATCACCATCCTCGTCAGGCTCGAGGACAGCAGTGGTGGCCATAGGAGTCATAACTGGCTTTCCATCAGACATATCAAAGCTCTTCAGGAGGTCTCGAGTGTACTTGCCTTGATGCAAGAATGTACCCTCCCGAGTCTGCTTAATCTGGAAGCCAAGGAAGTAGCTCAACTCGCGCCATCATGCTCATCTCGAACTCAGTACTCATCACATCTGAGAACTGAGTAACGAGCGAATGTGAGGAACCACCGAAAATCATGTCGTCGACATAGATTTAGACTAGGAGAAAGTCCGAATCAGAATGTCTGACGAATAGAGTCTTGTCCACTTGACCCATATGAAAACCATGACTCAAGAGGTAGGACTTAAGCCTCTCATACCAAGCTCATGGAGCTTGCTTAAGTCCATACAAAGCTTTGGAAAGCTTGAAGACATGGTTTGGGTCCTTGGGGTTCTCAAATCCTGGAGGCTGTCTGACATACACCTCTTCCTCAATGAAGCCATTGAGGAATGCACTCTTGACATCCATTTGTAAAGCTTGAAGCCCTTGGATGCCTCGAATGCGAGCAGGATCCTGATGGCCTCTAGTCTGGCTACAGGGGCAAAAGTCTCCTCGAAATCGAGGCACTCAACCTGAGAAAAACCCTGAGCGACTAGCCTAGCCTTGTTTCGAACTACAACCCCATCCTCACTCTGCTTGTTTTTGAACACCCATTTGGTCCCAATGATGTTGTGACCTGAAGGGGGCTCGACAAGCTTCCAAACTTTGTTCCTCTAGAAGTTTTCAAGTTCCTCATGCATAGCAATAATCCAAGATTCACTAGATAATGCATGAGAAACATCCTTCTGCTCAAAAGAGGCAACAAAGGCAGAGTGGAGGCAGAATGTGGATAGACCTGACTTAGAGCGAGTGACTCGCTCAAACAGATCTCCAATGATCTGGTCAGGTGGATGAGCCTGCTGAATGTGGCGAGGAGGTCTAGAAGCAGAAGTGACCTCTACTCCTCTCGTAGGAGAAGTAGGAAAAGAGTCACTAGCTGTCGAAGAGTCTGAGGGTAAGGGCTGATCTCCCTGAGGTGCAGAAATGGAAATGGGAAGCACCTCGGGAGCAGAAATGTTGACTAGATCAGGCAGGGCACCTTCATCTCCGTAGTCAACTTCCTCTGAGAAGATAGACTGGGAAAGAAGAGAAGAGCCTGAAATGACTGGTTCAGCACCGGGGCTAGCCTCATCAAAAGTCGCCTCGCAGGTCTCTATGATCCTACCCAAATCTACAGCCCAAGTCCTATAGCTACAGGCAGAAGTCGAGTAACCTAGAAAGATCCCGTCAGCAAAGCGTGACTCGAACTTATCTAGGTTCCCAGACTTCAAGAAGAAGCACTTGCAACCAAAAACACGAAAATGAGACACACTGGGCTTTCGCCCATATCTCAACTCATAAGAAGTGCGATGCAAGTGTGCCCTAAGAAAAACTCTGTTGGCAACATGGCATGCTGTAACACCACGGATGACGAAACGAGTCATTTTCTGTTTCTGGCATTTCGGTATGTCTTCGGTTTCATGTTTTGGGCTTTCGGGGGGATGAGCCTTTCGAGGGAATTTTGGGCTTGGGGGATGCACCGTGGGCTTGGGGGGACTTTGTGGGTCGGAGGTGGGAGGCCCTTGGCCCATGTGGGGGAGGGGATAGGGCAGCAAGCTACGACCCCATGCGCCCCCACCTCCCCACTTGCGCCTCCACCTCCCTCCTCTCCTACTAGCCACCGCCTCCACCCCCCTTGTCGTGCGCCCTCCCCTCCTCCCTCTTGAGCCTCCCCCACCATCCCCTAGCCGGCCCTAGATTGCCTCCTTCCCCACCATCGCTGCTGTTCCATCCCCCTCCGTTGATCTCCGCGTTGCGAAGGATTTCGACCGGAAGGATCCGAAGATTGTAGGGAGTTCGTGGCCGGGAGAGGATCGTTCGTCGGGCGAAGTTATGGCGATGCGTAAACTTTTGGGATGGATTAGGTGCTGTTATAGTGGTGTTTTTTATGCTTTAGATCCATGTTTAGGTGCTGCCTCTAGATGAGATTAGGGAGTTTGCTAGGATTGTCCCACGTTCTGTCTCGGGCAGATTGGGCGGCTGACCTAGGGCTTGAGTTTTCGCAATTTTAGAAACATTTTATGATCGGTCGGCTGTTATATAAGTTGTAGATAATTTCAATACCTTTCAGTGGACACCAAGAACACAAAATTCCGATCAGTCGTTTCAAAGTTATGGCTGTTTTACCGAACGTGTTCAAAACTGTGATGTGATTGGGACAGGTCGTGTTGATCTGTAGATTAGTCAGTTTTAGAGGCCGAATCAGTTTTTCCCAATACTTAGAAAAAGCTAGGAAATTTCCTAAGATTTGATAAAATGTACTCTCTTACTTGATTTGGAGTCCTAGAACTAGAGTTATGCTAGTTGGAAGCCCGCTGTCCCGTCGGGACAGATTCTCTGTTTTCGGGTTTTTGGGGTAGTTTGCGAAGTCGGGGTAGAGGATCGTTCATGCACTGTTTTGTGGGCATGTTTTGAGTGTGTGGTACCTATGTGCAGGTGGTGTAACTCCGGGAGTGCCCTCAACCTCTCGTCAATCCGTCGCCCACGGTTGAAGGCAAGTGTATTGGAATGGGTTTGGGTTTATGATTGCTAGACTTGCTTTAGTGCAATATGATTACATGATATGCTAACTTGCCATGATTGATGTTTTCCTATGATATGATGAACATATTTTTATATATTGGTTATGAATCCATTGTATTAAATGTTTATGCGAGATGATACATGTTCATTTCATATGTGCATTCATAATGGAAGAGGCGTCCCTTTCTGATGCGGGCCTCTGTGTTCACACGTAGTGAACACGAAAGACCTACCTCGTAGTCCCATCCACGGTTGTGTATGGGAGCGAGTCAGTAAGAATAGGCACCCTCCATCTACGGGATGGAAGGGGAAAGAGGGTGCACGCCGACGGGTGTGCACTCGGCAATACCGATATGTGCTTCGAGGAGACATGTGCATTGCATTGCATATATGTTGATGTTGATGATATGTGTACAATGAGATTATGACATGGTTATGATGATGAATATGAGATTATGCCATGATTATAATGTTAAGTATGAGATGTAGTGATGTTATCATTGAAAGCTGTTTCTCTTTGTTCCATTGCAATATACTTGCTGAGTGATGAACTCACGCTTGTGTTTTATGATGTTTTAGGTACCTTGCAACCGGCATGTGGGAAAGGGGTTTAGCTACACTTCTTCACGTAGCCCCACACATTAGGAAGTTGTTTAATCATTTGGAGTTATGATAATAAGATTGTTGCGATGAAACTTGGTGTATGGCTAGATTGTGTGCTTAATTTCCTCATTTGCATTGTTATAGTTTATGGAATGGTTGGATTCATTATTTTAGACTTAACATGTTGCCATATCATCTGTTATTGCTGTTTTAGATGTCTTTTATATTGATATATCTTGCCATGATATTGCTATTGCTTCAGATAATGGAAAAACAAAGGAGATGCTGCCGAAATCTTCGGTTTTAGCATTTGCGCCCTTGCTGTAATTTATCTTTATTTATGGTTTTTAGATGCTGCTTCTATCATGTTTGGTGACATCTAGGCATACTAGATGCCAGGGTGTTACACATGCCGTAGCTACAGCCTCAGCCCAAAACTTCCTAGGAGTACTGTACTCGTCTAGTATCATCTAGGCCATCTCAACCAGGGTCATATTCTTCCTATCCACTATGCCATTTTGGTGAGGGACGTATGGAGAAGAGAACTGATGCTCTAAGCCTAACTCCTCACAGAAGCTACTAAAGTAGGAGTTCTTGAACTCCGTGCCATTGTCACTGTGGATCGCTCATAAGGCACCTGGGAGCTCAACGGACAACCTACGGACCAAACCCCTGAAGTGTGAAAAAGACTCATCCTTTGAGGCCATGAAAAACACCCAAGAGTACCTCGAAAAATCATCGACAATGCCAAGAATATACCACTTCCCACCTGTTGACTGCACTCCAGCTGGACCAACAGTGTCCATGTGTAGCAGCTGTCCTGGTGCATCAGTCATCACTCGGGTGACTGGAGGATGGGAGGCAGCAACCATCTTGCCATGTCGGCAAGGAGAACATACAACATCTTTGACCATCTTGAGTTTAGGCAGGCCACGAATGAGATCATGGCCGCTAACTCGAGTCAAATGTTCAAAGCCAATGTGACCAAGTCTCCTATGCCAAAAGGAGAGATCACGGGACTATGAAGCAATAAGGCAATGGAGAGAGTCTCTAGAGGAAGAAGAAAAATCAGCACGAAAGACTCTCCCAAAATGAGAAATCCCGCAAACAAACTCCCCAGAAGAATCAAGGATCCTACAATAGCTCCTCTTAAAATTGACCTCGAAATCGTCATCAAGAAGCTGAGAGACAGAAAGCAAGTTGAAATGCAGCTTACTAACTAAGGCAACGTCCTTAAGAATGAAATGATCGTTAATGTAGACGGTACCTTTAGCGATGACTCTACCCGAAGCAGCATCCCCAAAGGTGATCACCTCATCACCAGGATCTCGATCCAGGGAAGAAAACCAACGGGAGTCTCCGGTCATGTGGCGAGAACAACCGGAGTCTACGATCCAAACCCCCCTTCCCTGTCCTACGAACCTGAATCAAAGAGAGCGAAAAGAATATGTCTCAGTACTAGGATAGATCAGTGCAGATCTAGGAACCTAATACTGAGTCAATTGTGCTGTAGACGAAACAGTCAATGGAGTAGAAGAATACAATCTGGTGCCTTTCCGTGAATCGAATCTCACAAATTCAGACTCAGCTCCAGTCGGACGTCTGGGAGCAGGTGCCGGGTTGGTCCGCCGAGGTGCAAAGGCCGGACCATCCCAGTGCTACTTCCCAAACCTCCCGCTGGGGAAAACAAACTCACGCCGCTGATATCTACATCGATGGGAAAAACGAGGAATATCAAGAGGACGGCAGAAAGACTGGCTCTGGGGCGAAAACCAGAAGTAGAAGCCTGAAAACCAAGCCCCATGCGCTGTCCAAAAATAGGAGACTCTCTAGCTTGTCTATCCTGTCTAGAAGCCGTGTGTGCCTTAGGCGCACTCAGAGTCTGGGGATGACCCTAAATATCCCTAAGAGCATGGACATGCTCACATCGAGAGATCTTGGCACGTCTGAAGTAGAAATCAGCTATATGTCCATCCTTTTGACAGAAGGTGCATGTATACTTCACCTTGGGGGCTGAAGTAGCATGAGAAGCACCCTTCTAGTCAGACGTCCCATGGACAATCCCTGCTGATCTAAACACAGTGGTGCTCACCTGTGGAGCCACCACTATCTCTCCGCTCTTGGAGGCATGCACAACAATGGGCGGATGCGCCCGTGTATGCTCCAAGGCATCAAACCCTAGACCTTGATTGAATCTGCTAATCTTAGATTGATCTAGGATAAGATTGAACTTCTTCTTACCTCCAACAAACTTCTCGAGAGTGCTCATAAGGTACTGACACTCTCGAAAAAGTGAGGCACAAGAAGAGCAAGGGGAAGGAGTAGCAGGGGAAGAGCCAGATGGAGAAGAGCTAACTGAACGACCAAATCTCTCCCTATAAAGAGCAGTCTCAATCTTGAGGGACTCGCAAGAAACACAGGGAGAGTCTCTAATCCTACCCACCTAGGCTTTGAGCTTCTTCCTAAGCTCCACATGAATTTGATTCATGTCCTCTGCTACACCAACACACAGCATGCAACCATTTTGTGACTTAGCTAGTAGATCCTTAGCAAATTTTGAGTTTTCAAGCACCAAGTCATCATAAGCATTTTTTAGTTGCATACAGCCCTCACATGAGTTGATTGGGTCCTTCGAGGCATGCTTTTCAAGTTCATCATTACTAGCAGATAGCTTCCTAAGGTAACAACTCATGGCATCAATTTCAGCGAGAAGCATAGGGCAATTAGCACATGATGCATTTATGTGAGTGTGAAGAAAACTAGCATCAATAGGAATAGGATCTACTGGACATGTACTAGCATCCTTCGACCTAAGTGACTCAAGATTAGAAACCACGCTATCATGTAGAGTACTTAGGTTCTCCAACTCCACAAGCAAAGCATCACACAAAATACAGCTATCAGAGTCTCGGGAGGAACAAGATCTAAGTGAAGCTAACTCCAGAGATAAGGTACCAACTTCCTTCTCTAGATCCAAACACCTAGCTCTAGACTTGGAATGAAATTTTCCTACTTTGATAAAAGCATCATGGAGCTGGTCATAAGAAGGTACCTCCTCCGTGTCGCTGTACAGCTCGGTGTCGGGTACTTCCATGGCATTGGAGACCATGAAGCACATGCCGAAGAAGTCATCGCCACCCTTTGCCTTTTCTTGCAGTTCATCCTCGTCCTCGTCGCTCCATGTCTCCGTGTTGGAGAGGTCCAGATCGTCCAGAGCGGCAAGTACGCGGTGAAAGAGTTTCTTGCTCTTGGCGAACTTGAAGTGCTTCTTCTCTCGCGCCGGCTCGTGAGCAGGAGGCTTCTTGTTCCGGTTCATGTCGGAGTAGTCATTCTTGCTCGAACCGCCTTGTTCGTTCTTGCCCTACTTCAGCTTGGGGCAGTTTGCTCGAATGTGGTTGGGGCCACCACACTCAAAGCAAGTGATCTTGCCACTCCTCTTCCTATCTCTCTGTAACACCCCGTCATCTAGTATGCCCTGGATGTCACCAAATATAGTATAAATAGCAATTATATACCACAATTAAGACTAAGTTACAGCAAAGGCGTAAATGCTTTAACTGAAAATTTCGGCAGTATCTCCTTTGTTTTTTCCATGGTTTGAAGCAACAGCAATATTATCACAAGATATAACATAATAAAAGACATCTAAAACAGCAATAACAGGTGACATAGTAACAATTTAAGTCCAGAATAATGCATTCAACCACTTCATGAGCTAAACGAATCAAATAATATGGCCAAGCACACAAGTAAGGCATACTCCAAGTTTTCAGTGCATTAACTTATTATCACAACTGTGAATAACAAAATTGTAGATGTCTAAATGAGTGAAACTTCGTGAAGATGTGCCACTAAGCCTCTTTCCCGCATGCTGGATTCATGGTACATAAAAACATCATAAAACACAAGCGTGAGTTCATCACTCAGCAAGTACATTGTAATGGAACAAGGAAACAATTTCAATACCATCATCACTACAACTTATACTCAACAACATACTCATTTCATATTCACATTGTATACATCTCATTAACAACATCATATATGCAATGCAATGCACATGTCTCCTCGAAGCACATACGGGTATTGCCGAGTGCACACCCGTCGGTGTGCACCCTCTTTTCCCCTTCCATCCTGTAGATGGAGGGTGACTACTCTTACTGACCCGCTCCCGTACAACCACGTGTAAGGGACTGCGAGGTAGGACTTTTGTGTTCACTACGTGTGAACACAGAGGCCTGCATCAGAATGGGACGCCTCTTCCTTTTATGAATGCAATGATGCAAATTCCAAGATAATGTACCACATTCAATCATTAATAGCATTTGCATAATCTCATTCACAGCATTAATCCATTCATCAAACAACTACTCATATGGCAAAGCAAAGTCTCACTCCTACCATGCTAGTATAACCTGTCAATCACAATACCATAAAACAACCAATCACAATCCATCACAACACACTTGCCTTCACCCTCGTGAGACGGTGTGGTGAGACGACGACGGCACTCCCGGGGTCACGCCACCTGCACAAAGGTTCAATACACTCAACCACATGCACACAAGACCACACAAGAACACTTAGTTATACCGACTTCGCGATCTACTCCCAATACCCAAAAACAGAGAATCTATCCAACGAGACAGTAGCCTTCGGAAGACCATAACTAGGGCTTAACGACTCCAAATCAGACAAACGAGTACATTTTCTCGAATCTTAGGAAATTTCCTAGCTTTTTCTTAGTATTTGCGAAGACTGAATCGACCTTTAAAATTGTCTAATCTACAGATCAACACGATCTGTCCCAATCACGTCACAGTTTTGACAACTTTCGGTAAAATAGCCATAAATTTTAAACGGCAGGACAGAATTAAGTGTTCCTGGTCTTCATTGAATGGTTTTTCGATTATCTACAACTTTCTCAACAGGTGGAAGACCAAATTCCAAATCTAAAAACCCCAAAACTACGACCAAAGTTGATTGTCCGGAATTGGCCAAGGCTACTGCGCGAAATAGATCTACTAAACGAATCTATACCTCTAATTACAGCACCTAAACATGAATTCTAGGCATAATTTCCCCTTCTAACCAACACCACAACCCTACAAAGAGATTTCAAACCATTACCTCCCTCGAAGAACCACTCGAACGTCGAATTCTTCTCTTCCTGGCCCCCGATTTCCTTCCGCGCGCTGAATCCGCCGGATCCTCTCGGTTGTGGAGCTTCCCAACAGAGAGAATCACGAAGAGGAGGGGTGTGGCAGCTAGGGGAGGCGTGGACCTTCGCTAGGGCCGGCTAGGAGGTGGAGGCGCAAGGGAGAGGGAGAGGGGGGTGGCGGCGCACAAGGGAGGGGAAAAGGGGGGCGGCTAGGGTTTTGGGTGGGGGCGCACAAGGGAAGTGGGGGGCACAAAGCAGGGTTATGCTGCCCTCCTCCCCCACATGGGCTGGAAAACTCCACCTTCGGCCCATGTGGGGTCCCCCCTAAGGCCCAAATCGCCCGAGAAAGGCCCAAACTCCCAAAAACGGCCCAAAAACGTGATTTAACCTCATACCGTAAGGTTTTACTCTCTAATTTCACAATTTATAATGTCACATTCTCTCCCCCTTAACAGGATTCGACCCCGAATCCTAGACACGCCACCACGCAAACAACCAAAAAAAAAGAAACTAAGTTCACATTTCATACCTGGTAAGAATAATTCTGGGTACTGCTCGCGCATGCGAGACTCCAACTCCCAGGTCGCTTCTCTCTCAGATTGGTGTGACCATAGGACTTTGACAAACTTGAGTGTTCTATTCTTCAACACTCGCTCTGAACTCCCTAGAATTCTCACAGGCCGAGACTCAAATGTGAGGTTCTGATCAAGCACTAATAGCTCCAAAGGAACCACCAATTCCGGATCATGCAAGTGCTTTCTCAGCATCGACACATGAAAAACATTGTGGACCCCTTGCAACGACTCCGGTAGCTCCAAACGATAAGCCAACTTACCGACTCGAGCTGAAATAGGGAATGGTCCAACATACCTCGGACTCAGCTTCCCTTTGGTGCCAAAATGAACCACACCCTTGGTGGGAGACACTCGCAGGAGTACACTGTCACCCACCTCAAACTCCAAATCTCGCCTTCTCACATCAGCATAGCTTTTCTGTCTACTCTGAGCTGCGAGAAGGTTTTGTCGCACTTCTGCCACCCGATCAACAGTCTGCTGAACCCAATCCGGTCCAAGGACTGCTCTCTCGCCCACTGCATCCTAGCAGAGCGGCTGTCAGCGTATGAGCTAACAAACCCCTTCCGAAGCGGGGTGTAAGAAGTCCGAATGGGGGCTTTCATGGAGATTGCTCGAGATACGGTGGAAAGGAAATGGAGGCGAAGCTCACAAGAAGACGCTCAGGTTTACCCAGGTTCGGGCCCTCCTCGCGAGTAATAGACCTAGTCCTGCTTGTCTTATTCTTGCTTGTGTTCTTGGGGAAACCAAAGGAACCAGGGACATGGAACTCAAGGACTCTTACCCCAAAGGAGGATGAACCAATCTAAAAGATCGAACCCCTTCTCCCATGCAACCCAACTGCCTTTTATACTCGGGCTGGCTAGGGCGCATGGGGCTTACAATAGTGCAGCACACTGAGTACACTGCCACATCGCATTTAATGCCCCTATCACTGTTCTTGCAGCACACTTAATGCCCTAGCACAGCCATCCTCTCCCCCACCACGGGCCCTGCGCCTGCCGGCTCCGCCCGCTCTGCCGGGGTGGGAAATTGCATCGTGACGTCACTCGCAATAATGGCGCGCGTTGGGAACACACGCCGTCATACTGTGACCTTCATTACCCCCATTTAATGCGCACGATACACATTAAATGCCTTTGACCATTCGTGTGGTGGCACAAGTTACTCGGTGGCCTCGGGAGCTGGGCGCCAGCGGTGTGGCCTGGGCGCCGCGCGTCCGCTTGGTGACCACCTTGCTGACCACCAGCGATGTGGCCTAGTCGCCACCTGTCCACTGGGCGATCACTCTGCTGACCGCCAGCGGCGTGGCCTGGTCGCCACCTGTCCGCTGGGCGGCTGCCTTACTGACCGCCAGCGGCGTGGCCTGGACGCCACGTGTCCGCTGGGCGATCACTCTGCTGACCGCCAGCGGCGTGGCCTGGACGCCACCTGTCCGCTAGGCGGCTCTTACTAAGGTGAAGTGGGCACCCTGGTGTAGAATACACCGACAGTAGCCCCCGGACCCACCCTGGAGCGCCCTTATACCTTTGGAAAAAAAATGGCTCAGTCTCCCGGGTGGGTCCATCATAAATGCCCACGTAACGCTGCGGCTTTAAATGCCGCCGCCGTTTCCAAGCATCGAGGCAGAGCGTGCAGCCACCCCTCGCCAGAATCGGGCGGGCCTCGAACGCGCTGCGTTTTGACTGATTTTTTGGGCTTCCCACCATCGAACCGCCGCGTCCCTTCGAGTCTCCCACCGAAGCATTCCTCCATGCGCCTATATATATAAGTGGCCATTGGAGGAGCGGTTCATTTTTTTTTCCTTTTAGCCTCGCCCAACTGCTAAGCCCTAACCTTTGCTTCTTGCGAACTGCTTTTTCGCTGCGCATCGCCTCCCGCTTGCACCTTCTCTTCTTCGCTCAAATGGCGCCTCCAGCACCTCTGTTCCCTCCGTCGACTGTCGAGGATGTCGACGCCATGAGTTTTCCCGGTACATCTCCGGCGGCACCGTCCGCACCCGTGTCGGGATCACCGCGCTCGGCTGCCGCCCGGGAGAAGTGATCTTCTTCAGCTGGGCGATGCTGGCGGGTCTCCTCCCGCCGATCTCCAACTTCTACCTCGCCGTCCTCAACTTCTACTCCATCCACAACATTCACCTTCCTCCTAACTCCGTCATCCTTCTTGCTGTCTTTGCCCACTTCTACGAGATGTTCGTGGGAGTGGCCCCCAACCTTCCTCTCTTCTGCTCCTTTTACGCCTTGCGCGCAGCCAGGGACACCTCCACCCCACCGGGTTGCTGCCACCTCCGCCTTCGGGATGGCGCAGCTTCACGCTACATTCCGCTGGACCTCCGTTCCAATTGGAAGACTTGGCGCAGCGAGTGGCTCTACGTCGCGGACAACAGCGGCGTAGAAGTCCTGGAGCTGCCGACTGGGCCAGCGATCAGCGACCCCACCTGGGGAGCGCAAGTCGACGAGACGCCCGAGCTCCGGACGATGTTGGCCCGCGTGGACCAGCTGCGGACAGCTGGCCTGATGGGAGGCATGGTTCTCCGGGATTACGTATCTCGAAGAATCAGTCCCCTACGCCGCCGTGTCCGCCCTGCCTAGTAGTACACGGGCCCCGACGACATGACCCGGACTGCTCCCGGAGGTAGGTCACTTGTTTTTCTTTCTTTCTGATGCCTTTTGCGACTGCCGCTGAGCTAACGATGGCTTCGTTCTTCTTTTTTCTTTTCAGTCGCAGGGGACTTATCCCCCACAAAGATCGACTCCTGGATGGGGCTGTTGGGCGCCTCTAGCTCCGTCTCGCCTTTTCCGGCGGGCGCGCTCCCACTCTGCCAAGTGGATCCCCGGGAGCGCGTGGCGATCACCCGTGCCATGCCCACCATGGACGCCATGGGACGAGTGAACACGCCCCACCAAGGGGCGTTGACGATCCGAGACCCTCCTCCAGCCGGCGACCAGGAGAGGGGCAAGCGCCCTACTGACGATGATGCCCCTGGCGCCAGCCCTAAGAGGGCTTTCGTCCCGTCAGGGGGCACAACGACCTCAGCCGCACCGCTCGGCTCGACCGGGGCGGGGAACTCCACGGCGGCCGTGGCTGCGACTTCGACCTCTCCCGTCGAGGTGGTTGACGTCCACGCAGCTCTGGTCGTAGCTCCGCTGGCACCGATCCTTCTGTCGCCGCCGGCCACGAGTCGACCCGCCACCCCGACCGGCCCCGACCCGCCCAGCTCTTGGTCTGCGCCACCGAGCAAGCTCGAGTACCGCTAGCACCAAGAAATGAGGGGACTAACGCCGCTTCGCCACGCCGCTTCAGAGGCCTTCACGGTACTTAAACCAACACACAGCAGATTGTTAAGTTCTTTTAATCCGAGAGGCTTACCTCCTTTTTACCTTCTTCAGGGCGACCACTTCAAGCGCCAAATGAGGCGATCAGTATCGCAGCCGCGGCAGCGCCGGCTGTGGTGGTCGAGCACCGGGGCAACCCAGGTGACCGCCAGGTGGCCACCGCAGGGGCGGCCGTCTTACTGCCTGAAGGTGGGATGGGCCTGCCGCCCACTCCGGAGGCCCCCAATGCCTTAGTCCCCTCGGCGGACGCGGACGCTTTGCTGGCCGCCCTCGGCGAATTGCACTCCAGCGTGAGCGGCCGCCTCGCGACGAGCAAGGAGAATAACCGCCTCTGTAAGGAGGTGCAGGACTGGTGTGGCCGAGCAGAGCTGTTGGAGCGGGATCTGCAGCAGGAGAGGGAGCAAGGATCCCTCCGCATCGAGGCAATCACCCGGGAGCGCGACGAAGAGAAGGGTGAGAGGCTCCGTGCGGAAACCGAGACCACCTCCATGCTGCGCCCCGCCTTCGACCGGATGGTGGCCAGCTTGGCGCCACTGGGGCTGGAGCAGCCTTCCCCTCTTGAGCAGACGGCCCGGCACTACGCCTTCTGGATGGGCCGGATCACCGACTTCCTCACCCTCCTGCCCAGCGCCTTAGCCACCCGGTCCAGCCAAGAAGGGCGGGCAGTTGCGGCGGCCACGGCGACGTACGTGCTTGCCTGCTGCGCCAGCCGGGACACCAACTTTGACCCCTGGCCGCCATCCAGGGGGTGGAAGGGGACTGGGCCCGCACAGAGGCACAGGTCAACAGCGCCGCCGAGCAGGTCGCCGATCAGCTTGAGATGGTCAACCCGGCGCTGGAAGCAATGGCCGAGGACGTGGCGCTCAGACTAGACGCCGACCTGATGGAGGACCAAGTGGCCGCGGAAGCCGCGGCGGACGAGGAGTGAAGACTCTAGACTTAGCTTTGCCCGCTTTTTTGATTTGTCGTCCTCTGTAAAAGACTCATGCAAGTCAGATTCTTGTTTATAAATGCATACACTTCCCTTCACACGTCTTATGTTTGGATGCCTGTCCGCGCCTCCACTATGCTGGTTCTGGATGAACAAAAAGGCAACTGCACGCTTTAAGGGTTAGTTGGGGTGCAGGGCCCGGATCCCTCGTGCCAGAATGTCGCTATCTCAGGACCTTAGGACCTTGTGAAATTAATTACTCTCGCGGTCTCTTGGGACCGAACACTTGTTGAGGTGTGGCAGGGTAGTAGGCTCTCGGTAGTGGTGTTTGAGTCGCACGTTCTCACGGGGACACCCTGAGCGTCATGACCGTGTTGAAAACCGTGCCAAACTAGCCATCCGATCGCCCGTCCCTGCTCGCCACGCTCACCTAGTGGTTCCACTTTTACCATCGAGAATTCAGAGAGCCGTAAGGTACTAAGGGCGATTACGCAGACACGACCCATCGGGGCGCAAACCAGAAAAAGGAGAACAAAGGCGACAACTGCTTTGGATGAAAACGAACGCTTAATTAAAACAGAGGCTTCCCCCGACCAGCCCTGGAGAGGAAAACACAAACCGACTGGCCGGGGTACATAGCTTTGTACTTACAGCCAATTTAGGGATAGAACTTGCATAGGAGCTCTATGTTTTGGGGGTTTGCCAGCTCCTCCCCATCTTCAGTGGCCAACCTGACAGCCCCGGGACGAGAGACTGAGACCACCTTAAAGGGGCCCTCCCACTGGGGAGACAGCTTGTGCAACCCGGCATGCGTCTAAATTCTGCGCAAGACCAGGTCGCCCACTGCTAGTGCTCTCTCGCTGACCCGGGTGGCGTGGTACCGCTTGAGACTTTGCTGGCACAGGGCAGCGCGCAAGGCTGCGCAATCTCGCACTTCTTCCAGGAGATTGGCATCCTCTCGACGCAGATCTTTCTGGGCTTCCTTTGTGAATGCCGCCACACGCGGTGACCCTAAGGCCAGCTCCGAAGGCAGGACAGCTTCCACGCCGTAGACCAGGAAAAAAGGAGTTTCCCCGGTGGCCCGACTGGGGGTGGTACGAAGCGACCACAACACCGCCGGGAGCTCTTCAATCCACCGGGCTCCGCGCTTGTGGAGTCGATCAAACGCCCTGGTTTTGAGGCCCCTCAGCACCAACGCATTGGCCTGCTCAACTTGGCCATTGCTCCTTGGGTGGGCCACCGAGGCGAAACAAACCTTGGTGCCCATTTCTTCACAGAAACCCAAGAAGGCAGCGCTGGTGAACTGGGCGCCATTGTCGGTGATAATGCGGTTGGCAACCCCAAAGCGGGCGAAGATTCCTTGCATGAACTTGATTGCGGCAGCAGCGGTAATGGCTCTGACCGCCTCGGCTTCCACCCATTTGGTAAACTTGTCGATGGCGACGAATAGATGGGTGTAGCCCCCTGTGGCCCGCGGGAATGGGCCCAGGATATCCAGCCCCCAGACCGTAAAGGGCCACGAGAGCGGGATGGTTTGCAGAGCCTGGGCTGGTCGGTGGATTTGCTTGGCGTGGTACTGGCATGCCTGGCACTTCCTCACCAGCTCGCTAGCATCCTGGAGGGCGGTCGGCCAATAGAACCCTTGGCGGAAAACTTTCCCCACCATCGTTCGACTGGACATATGGCTCCCGCACACGCCTCCATGGATATCAGAGTGCAAACTGCTCCCCTCTTCCCGAGTGATGCATTTCAGAAGAAATCCATTTCTACCCTGGCGGTACAGGTCCCCGCCCACCAGGGTATAGCACTTGGCCTTTCGTGCTATCTTCTCCGCTGATGCATCATCGTCGGGGCACACTTGATCCCACAGGTAGGCCAGGATCGGATCCATCCATGTGCCTGCCCAGTCAAGTGTGGCGACCACAGGGTGATCGCCCGGGTACTCTGCCTGGTCAGGCGTTTCCGCCGGTACTACTCTCCCTTCCGGAATGAGGGCTGAAGTAGCGTCACCATTGTCCCCACCAGAAATGGGGGCTGCGATGGACGGTCGCGGAAGCCATTCTTCAAAGACTCCGATCGGAACAGGGGATCTTGTTGAGGTGAGCTGCGCGAGCTCGTCCGCCAAGTAGTTGTCATGCCGGGGGATATGAACATACCCCAGCCCGTCGAAGTGTCCCTCCATCTTTCTGACCTCTACCAAGTACTCTGCCATGACAGGATCAGAGCAGGAGAACTCCTTTCTCGCTTAGTTGATGACTAGCAGCGAGTCGCCCTTGATTTGCAGACGTCGAACTCCGATGGCCGCGGCGACGCGAAGCCCTGCCAGCAAGCCTTCGTACTCAGCAACGTTGTTGGTGGCCTTGAAGTCCAGGACGACCATGTACTTGAGGAGGTCCCCGATTGGGGAAACCAGGAGGACCCCAGCCCCCACGCCTTCGAGCCTAAAGGAGCCGTCAGAGTAGAGTGCCCAGGGGGAGGGCGCGGGGGTTTCCTTAGTCTCAACTGGGCAGGAGTCCACTCGACAACGAACTCTACCAACCTTTGACTCTTGATTGCAATACGGGGGCGAATTTGAGGCCGAACTCCCCCAACTCCATAGACCACTTGGCAATGCGGCCCTCTGCTTCATGGTTGTGAAGGATCTCGCGCAAGGGGTAGGCAAAAACCACTGTGATCTCCTTTCCTTGGAAATAATGCCGCAACTTCCTGGATGCCACCAGCACGGCGTACACCATCTTCTGGGCTTGTGGATGCCTTGTTTCCGCATCATGTAACACCTTGCTGACGTAGTAAACTGGCCACTGGACGCCTTCCCGCTCCGCCACCAGTGCCGCACTCACAACCGCAGGACTGGCCGCCACATATAACAGTAGCGGCTCACCTGGCTCGGGAGCGACCAGCACTGGAGGGGAGGAGAGGTACTTCTTTAAATCTTCAAGTGCTTGTTGCGCTTCTGTAGTCCACTCGAGGAAGTTGGTATTCTTCAACAGCTTGAAAAAGGGGAGACTCTTTTCTCCAAGCCGGGCTATGAGCCGGCCAAGAGAGGCCAGGCGACCAGCTAGGCACTGGATTTGCTTGAGCCGTGTGGGCGGTTGCATGCGCTCGATGGCCGCGATCTTTTCCGGGTTGACCTCGATTCCACGACTGGAAACGAGGAACCCAAGCAGCTTTCCAGATGACACACCGAACACACACTTCTCAGGATTTAGCTTCAGACAATACTGCCGGAGGTGGGAGAAAGTCTCCTCTAGA
Organism: Rhipidocladum racemiflorum; assembly: GCA_036346355.1. Classification (NCBI taxonomy): domain Eukaryota; kingdom Viridiplantae; phylum Streptophyta; class Magnoliopsida; order Poales; family Poaceae; genus Rhipidocladum; species Rhipidocladum racemiflorum. Next base: position 8,265,021 of record CM070569.1, read on the forward strand.
TCTTCAACAAGCCCAGTAGTCTTTTTGGCTTCACTACCAAGTCATCAACATATACTTCAAGATTTCTTCCAATCTATGATCGAAATACAGTGTGCATAGCTCGCTGGTAGGTTGAACCAGCGTTCTTCAACCCAAATGGCATTCGGACATAACAGTACACGCCTAGAGGGGTCACAAAAGCAATCTTCTCCTCGTCTTCCTGCGCCATGCTGATCTGGTGGTAGCCAGAGTAGGCGTCCAGGAAGCACAAGACCTCGCACCCTGCTGTGGAATCGACGACAATGTCTATCCGCGGTAGAGGGTACGGGTCCTTGGGGCAGGCTTTGTTGAGGTCGGTGAAATCGATGCACATCCGCCACTTCCCGTTCAACTTCTTGACGAGCACAGGGTTGGCCTACCACTCGGGGTAGGCGGCCTCCCGTACAATCGTTGCCTGCAGCAGTCTCTCTACCTCATCCCGAATGGCATCTTGCCACTCTGGTGCCTGCCTCTGGACTTTCTGGCAGACTAGGTGCACTCCAGGGAGCGTTGCCAATCGGTGCTCAATCACCTCCCTAGGGACCCCGGTCATTTCAGATGGTTCCCAGGCGAACACATCTAGGTTAGACCGGAGGAAGGTGATGAGCGCGTCTTCCTATTTGGTGCTGAGGCTGGCACCAATCTTCACAACCTTCCCAGAACCGTCCTCACCCATGGGGACCGCCTTCACCTCACCCGAGGGACCAGGTGAGGCGCGGGCCTTGACCGGGGGGAGCTCTGGGCAGTCGTACTCACCTCGAGCCGAGCAGGTGGTGCTGGCCAGGTCCTGCACCTACTTGCTGAGGCGCAGGGCCTCCAGCCGATCCACCTTCACAGTAATTGGGGCCCCAGGCCCAGGGATCTTCACCATCATGTAGGCATAATGCGTGGCCGCCATGAACTTGACTAGAGCTGGTCGGGCAAGCAAAGCATTGTAGGGGAGGTCGAAGTCGGCGATCTCGAAGTTGATTTTCTCTGTCCGGAAGTTCTTCACACTTCCGAAGGTGACGGGCAGCCGGACTTGTCCCAGGGGCGTCAAGCCTACCCCAGGGGCAACTCCGTAGAAGAGAGGGGCTGGGCGCAACTCCTCATAGGGAATTTGTAGTGCCTTGAACGCCCCGACATACATAAGGTTGATGGAACTTCCTCCATCAACAAGCACATGCCCGAGTCTCGCATTTCGGATCGTGGGAGAAACCACGATTGGAAGATGGCCCGAGCCTGAGGTGCTCTCCGGGTGTTCGGCTTGACTGAAAGTGATCGGCTCCTCCGACCATTTCAGTGGCTTGCTCGCCCCGGGGGTTGGTACAGTGGCGCACACCTCCCTCAACTCTCGCTTGTACTGCGAGCTTGAAGAGTAGGTGGCGGAGCCACCGTGAATGAACGCCACCGTGTGTTCCGCTTGCTGAAAGGCCAGCGGAGCAGGGTCTTCACCCACGTCATCGCCGTCATCTTCGCGGCGTTCCTTAAGCCACTGCTCCACCAGCTTGGATACGACCTGGCAATCCGCCAGATCATGTCCGTTGGTCCAGTGGATGGGGCAGTAAGGTCTGCCCCCGTCGTCTTCTCGGCGGGGCGAACGGCGGTCCCCGCGGTCGCCATGCAGGTCTCGGCGATCACCCCTCCTGTCCCGGCGGTCACGCTTCTGAGGCTTGGCCTCTGGCTCAGCGACTAGGATCTCTCCGGCACCGACCTCCTTGCGCTTCTTCTTCTTCTTGTGATCGGAAGCCTTTGAGGTTCCCGGCTCGCTGTGGCCGGACGGCCCCGCCGTGCGCTCCCGGGCCTCCGCCGCCCTGGCGCATTTATGCGCCAAGGAGAACAACTCAGAAGTGGTCGATATGGTGTGGGTAGTCATCTTCTCCCGCATCTTCTGATCTCGGACCCCGCTCCGGAATGCGATAATCACCGATTGCTCGGAAATCCAGGGGATCGTGTTATGGCAGTGGCTGAAACGCCGGATGAACTCCTTCAGGAACTCCCCCTTCGTTTGTTCCAGGGCGTGGAGGTCGTCCTCCACACCCGGCTCAGTGTAGGAGCCCTGAAAGTTGGTGACAAAGAGGTCGCACAGTTCCTCCCACGAGTGCACGGAGCCTCGCGGGAGGTTCAACAGCTAGGAGCGGGCAGAGCCCGTCAGCGACGTCGGGAGGTAGTTGGCCATGATCTTTTCAGACCCTCCCGCGGCACGCACCACCGTAGTGTATATTTGTAGGAACTCCTCCGGATTGGTGGTACCATCGTACTTTTCGTTGGACGCGGGGTGGAACCTCTCCGGCCACGCAGCTTGTCGCAGGCGGAGGGAAAACACTTGGCATCCAACGTTGTAGGGGGAGCAGCGTCGCTCGCCCACCCCTCGGCCCCGAGATGGGGTCGAGGAGTGCGAGTCTACGATCTCCCTGGAATCAGGGAGCGAGGTCTCCCCCCGATCGCTAGACATCGGGTGGCCAACGCGACGTTGCACGTGCGCACGGCGCCCCCTGAGGACATCGTGCAAGTCAACATCGCGCTGGGACCTCCTTTCGTCTAGGCAGGCCCTCAGATCCTCGTGGCCCCTCGCCGGCTTCGGGGAACCATGAGAAGGAGTGAGAGCATGTGCACGTCCCCTGTACCCGAGGGGGCTACAACCTGTGCACCCTTCCCTTTGTCCCGGCCCTCGCGACCAGGAAAAACTCTGATAGGGCGGCTGGAGGCTTGCGCATCGGTCGCGCGCATATCCTGCCGCCCGACGCCGGAAGCCCTCGGCTGATTTGCCGCCTCCACCTGCTACTGGGCGGCATCCACTAGGTGGGTGATGTCCCGCAGCCATGGAGCGGCCGGGGTTTCGCCCCCTAGTGCAACCGGGGGGTGATCGAGGAGCAGCTGGGCTGCATGAAGATTCCGCGCTGGGGTGTCGTCTCCCATCAACAGACGCCGTCGGACGGGCTATCCTTCTTGTGTGGAAGCACCACGCGTCCCTCCCTGGGCGGAGGGACCCGGGAGGTCCGACGCCCTGGCTGAGCGCCGGGATCGGTTGCGAGCGCTGCTCTCCTCGGGTAGGTCGTCGTGCTTAGAGCGTGAAGCCGCCATGTTGATGCCCGTCAAAGCTTCTTGCATGCTTCGCAAGAAGGTGGAAAAAGAAAGGGCAATCCAACCATCGAGCCCCCTACCTGGCGCGCCACTGTCAGCGTATGAGCTAACAGACCCCTTCCGAAGCGGGGTGTAAGAAGTCCGAACGGGGGCTTTTGTGGAGATTGCTCGAGATACGGTGGAAAGGAAACGGAGGCGAAGCTCACAAGAAGATGCTCGGGTTAACCCAGGTTCGGGCCCTCCTCATGAGTAATAGCCCTAGTCCTGCTTGTCTTATTCTTGCTTGTGTTCTTGGGGAAACCGAAGGAACCAGGGACATGGAACTCAAGGACTCTAACCCCAAAGGAGGATGAACCAATCTAAAAGGTCGAACCCCTTCTCCCATTCACCCCAGCTGCCTTTTATACTCGGGCTGGCTGGGGCGCATAGGGCTTACAATAGTGCAGCACACTGAGTACACTGCCACGTCGCATTTAATGCCCCTGCCACTGTTCTTGAAGTACACTTAATGCCCTGGCACAGCCATCCTCTCCCCCACCTCGGGCCCCGCGCCTGCCGGCTCCGCCCGCTCTGCCGGGGCGGGAAATTTCATTGTGACGTCACTCGCAATAATGGCGCGCGTTGGGAACACACACCGTCATACTATGACCTTCATTACCCCCATTTAATGCGCATGATACGCATTAAATGCCTTTGACCTTCCGTGTGGTGGTACATGTTATTAGGTGGCCTCGGGAGCTGGGCGCCAGCGGTGTGGCCTGGGCGCCGTGCGTCCGCCTGGCGACCACCTTGCTGACCACCAGCGTTCGTGGCCTGGACGCCACGTGTCCGCTGGGCGATCACCCTGCTGACCGCCAGCGGCGTGGCCTGGTCGCCACCTGTCCGCTGGGCGATCACTCTGCTGACCGCCAGCGGTGTGGCCTGGTCGCCACCTGTCCGCTGGGCGTTTGCCTTACTAACCGCCAGCGGCGTGGCCTGGACGCCACGTGTCCGCTAGGCGATCACTCTGCTGACCATCAGCGGCGTGGTTTGCCGCCACCTATCCATTGGCGGCCGCTTTCTTGATCGCCCGGTAGTGGCTCGAACGCCATGCGTGTCCATTGGCGATCACTCTGTTGACCGCCAGCGGCGTGGCCTGGATGCCACCTGTCCGCTAGGTGGCTCTTACTAAGGTGAAGTGGGCACCCTGGTGTAGAATACACCGACAGCGGCGATCTACACTTTTGACCTTATAACACCTCATAAGGAGCGGCCCGAATGCTGGAATGATAGTTGTTATTGTAAGCAAACTCTGCTAGTGGCAAATGATCCTCCCAGCTACCATTCCAAGCCATTACACAAGCCCTGAGCATATCCTCTAAGGTCTGAATGGTACGCTCAGATTGGCCATCTGTCTGAGGGTGAAAAGCAGTACTCAGGCGAAACTGTGTGCCCAGAGCGCTCTGCAAACTCTCCTAGAATTTAGAGACAAACTTCACATCCTGGTCAGATATTATCGTCTTGGGAACACCATGCAGTCTCACAATTTCCCGCATATAGATGGGAGCCAACTCGCTCGCTGAATTGGTAGTGCGTAAAGGAATGAAGTGTACGGACTTGCTAAGACGGTCCACCACAACCCAAACAGCATCCTTCCCTCGTGGAGTACGAGGTAGGCCAACCACAAAGTCCATAGAAATGTCATCCCAAGGCCACACAGGAATCTCCAACAGCTGCAACAGACCAACGGGGCGCTTGTGCTAAGCCTTAATCTTCTGACAAATCCCACAAGATGCCACATACTTGGCAATGTCAACTCTCATCCTTTTCCACCAAAAGTTCTTTTTCAAGTCCCTGTACATCTTGGTCTCCCCAGGATGGACCGTGTATGGGGTTCGATGAGCCTCTTTCAAGATATCATCTTTCACTTGGGATTTCTGAGGTACGCAAAGGCGTCCCTGAAACCTCAGAGCTCCCGCATCATCAATACTAAAATCTCCAGTCTTACCACCCTCAAGACGTTTCCTCACTTGCTGGAGCAATCGATCATGCTGTTGTGCTTCCCGCACACGCTCGGGGATCGCTGACTCAAGAATCAATTGTGTTTCAGCTTGCACGGTCCCCGCAAAACAGTAAGAGACTCCCAATCGCTCAAAATCAACAACAAGCATTGTCTTACAACTGAGAGCGTCAGCCACCACATTTGCCTTGCCCGGATGGTACTGGATTGTGAGGTCATAATCCATTATCAACTCTAGCCACCTCCTTTGCCTCAGATTCAAATCTTTCTGGGTAAAGATGTACCTGAGGCTCTTGTCATCAGTGTAGATAACACAAGACTCGCCATACAAGTAGTGCCTCCAAATTTTCAATGCGAACACCACAGCGGCTAGCTCAAGATCATGAGTGGGATAGTTCTGCTCATGCTTTGTCAATTGCCTCGATGCATATGCAATCACCTTGCCATCTTGCATGAGCACACAACTGAGTCCCAAACGTGAAGCATCAGAATAGACAGTGAAACGCCTCCCCGGCTCGGGAAGGGTAAGAACAGGGGTAGTCACTAACTTCTCCTTCAAAGTGCAGAAACTGTGCTCACACTCTGCAGTCCACTGAAATTTCATTCCTTTCTGGGTCAACTGCCAAAGCGGCTTAGCAATGATGGAGAAGTCCTGCACAAAACGCCGGTAATACCCAGCCAACCCAAGAAAACTACGCACCTCTTTAACATTAGAAGGTCTCTTCCTGTCCAAAACTGCTGAGACTTTGCTAGGATCTACAGATATGCCCTCTGGATTGATGATGTGGCCAAGAAAACCCACTTCTAAAATCCAGAACTCGCACTTCTTTAACTTAGCATAGAACTGGTTCTCCCTCAATGTACACAGCACAAGCCTCAAAAACTGCTCATGTTCTTCTTCTGATTTAGAGTAAACCAAAATGTCATCGATGAACACTACCACAAACTCATCAAGATACTTGTGTAGCATACTATTCATCGCATCCATAAAGACAGCAGGAGCATTAGTTAGTCCAAAAGACATAACTTTAAATTCATAGTGCCCATACCTAGTGGAGAAAGCAGTCTTCTCAATGTCCTGTTCCCTCACACGAATCTGATTGCAACCAGACTGAAGATCAATCTTAGAGAACACCTTTTCTCCCTTCAGTTGGTCAAATAGATCCTCAATGCGGGGCAAGGGATACTTGTTCTTGACAGTCACTTGATTGAGATCACGATAGTCAATGCACATGTGCCAACTATCATCCTTCTTTGAAACGAAGAGGACAGGTGCTCCCCATGGCAACACACTGCGCCGAATAAAACCCTTGACCAACAGATCCTCCAATTGCTTTTTTAACTCATCTTGAAAAGGACAAGCCAAGCGGTATGGAGAGATAGAAATAGGTCGATTGCCAGGAACAAGATCAATTCAAAACTCCACACTCCTCACTGGAGGCAAACCAGGCAACTCATCAGGGAACACATCAACAAATTCCTTCACCACAGGAATCTCCTCAATTGCTACTGAAGAAGATGGTTTTTCTGAAATAGCCATAAGAAAACCCAACTGCCGCAAACGGCGACCGGAAAACAGGCTAGCCAAAGCAAAGATGGAACTGGAATGTATGCCACCCTGAAAAGTTGACTCCACCCCTGACGGGGCCTGCAAGGTAACTATCTTCAAAAAGCAACAGATCTTGGCATGGTACTGATGCAACCAGTCCATGCCCAAAATGACATCAAAAGGAGCCAAGTGAATCACCATAAGATTGGCAAAGAAAACCTCATCATCAATAGCAATAGTGCAACCCGGGCAAACCAAAGAACTAGCAATCAGACCCCCCAGCGAACTGACTATCACAAACTCAGAAATCCGCTGAACTCCCAACTTGGTTCTACTAGCAAACACAGATGACACAAAAGAATAGGATGCTCCAGAATCAAACAGAACAAAAGCATCAACTGAATCCACAAGCAAAGTACCTGAAACCACTTCTGGATGCCCAGCTGACTCGGCGGTCGGCAAAGCATACACTCCCGGTGGCGTCGAGCCAGCGGGAGCCCCGGCACTCGGCTGATGCCCCAACAAAGCTGGGGGCGGTGGGGGTAACTAAGGAGGAGCCGACGGCTGTGGGCACCAGTAGGCTGTCGGTGGCACCCAAACAGAGGGCGGCGGGGGAGCAGGGGTTGCCAGCATCTGCACCGACCCCCTTGAAGACGCCGCTGGAGTGGGAGGAGAAGGCATCGTCTCCCACTTGATGATGCTACCGGGATTCATCCGATAGACTCGTCCCATATGGGCGGGTTTGCCACAATGGCTGCAGTCCCCGGTCCATCCACACTCCGCAGCATGGTGTCCACCACCGCACTTGAAACATATCATGTCCTGCCTTGGCGCAGGACAAACAGCCACCAGCGAGGAAGATGGCTGGGGCGGCTTCATCTTAGCCCCTGAGGAGGAACCCTGTCCCCCCTTGAACTTCTTGAAGATGGGCCGCTGAGAAGACCCACCTCCTCCACCAAATGTCCTTTTCTGGCCCCCGCCCAGGGCCGCTGGAACCCCTGAACCTCCAGGGTTTTGCTTATCCTTGGAGAGCTCCAACTCGAGCTCCATAACCTTCGCCTGCTCCACCACGGAGCAGAAGTCACGAGGGACAGTCGCCCCCATGACAACTCTGAACTCCTGGTTGAGGCCCCTACGGAACCTCCTCGCCTTCCCCCTATCATCCGCTGCCACAGCCAGCACGAAGCGCACCACATTGTTAAATTCTGCCTCATACTATGGCACCGACTTCTTTCCCTGGGAAAGAGTCATCAGAGAATGCTCCATCCTCTCCAGAAAGGACTCCGGGTAGAACTTGGCTCGGAAGCGAGCCACAAAGTCCTCTCAGGTGACTGGTCCAAGAGCGGGGGCCCTAGCAGCAAGAACCCCCTCCCACCAGATATCCGCTTGGCCCTTCAGCTGGAAGGCCACAAAGCGAGCTCTTTGGACCGAGGTCAGCTCTAGAACCTCAAACTGCTGATCCATGTACCGCAGCCAATCTGCAGACTGGACCGGCGTGCCCGCTTCGTCAAAAGTGTCCAAGCGGAGGGACATCCACTCCCGAAGACTCATCCTCAGCTCCGGCACAGCGGGAGCAATGACTGGGGCTACTGCAGGGGGAGGCACAACAGCAGGGGTTGCCTGCACCTGCTGGCGCAGCTCCTGAACCTCCCTCTGTAGTGCCTGCAACAAGGCTGTAGTGGCGGCTGGCACCTCAGCCCCCGACTATGCCGCCGGGATCTCCTCCTGCGCTAGCCCATGAGCATGAGGCGAAGCGTTTCCCTCAACAACAGACTCAGCAACTCCCTAAGATGGTTGACTCCCACCTCGACCCTGGCCTCCACGGCCACGGCGACCACGACCTCTACTCCTCGGCATGGCTGCTATAGTCACACAGCCATACAATCACACAATCATAAGCACAACATCAATATAAACAAGAGCAAAGATCGAACATCAACATATACATAGTCTCCATCAAGTAATCAAACGCGATGCAATGATGAACCAAAACCCCATCCTATTGTGCAACCAAGTGTGTCAAATTTTAAATTAATTATTCCACTTATACAAGTTTTAATGTTGCTATCCTATGGCACAATTTTAAGTATAACCTAAGCCATGTTTCTAGGTTATCCCACATCACATTTTAGTTGAACCTAAAGTTTGACACTAAAATTCATGTTCCAAGGACCTAATGCCCGCTCTGATACCAACTGTAACACCCCGGCATCTAGTATGCCCTGGATGTCACCAAACACAGTATAAATAGCAATTAAATACCACAATTAAGACTAAATTACAGCAAAGGCGTAAATGCTTTAACCGAAAATTTCGGCAACACCTTCTTTGTTTTTTTCCATGGTTTGAAGCAACAACAATATTATCACAAGATATAACATAATAAAAGACATCTAAAACAGCAATAACAGGTGACATAGTAACAATTTAAGTCCAGAATAATGCATTCAACCACTTCATGAGCTAAACGAATCAAATAATATGGCCAAGCACACAAGTAAGGCATACTCCAAGTTTTCAGTGCATTAACTTATTATCACAACTATGAATAGCAAAATTGTAGATGTCTAAATGAGTGAAACTTCGTGAAGATGTGCCACTAAGCCCTTTCCCGCATGCTGGATTCATGGTACCTAAAAACATTATAAAACACAAGCGTGAGTTCATCACTCAGCAAGTACATTGTAATGGAACAAGGAAACAATTTCAATACCAACATCACTACAACTTATACTCAACAACATACTCATTTCATATTCACATTGTATACATCTCATAAACAACATCATATATGCAATGCAATGCACATGTCTCCTCGAAGCACATACCGGTATTGCCGAGTGCACACCCGTCGGTGTGCATCCTCTTTTCTCCTGCACTCCCGGGGTCACGCCACCTGCAAAAAGGTTCAATACACTCAACCACATGCACACAAGACCACACAAGAACACTTAGTTATACCGACTTCGCGATCTACTCCCAATACCCAAAAACAGAGAATCTGTCCAACGGGACAGCAGCCTTCGGAAGACCATAACTAGGGCTTAACGACTCCAAATCAGACAAAAGAGTACATTTTCTCGAAGCTTAGGAAATTCCTAGCTTTTTCTAAGTATTTGCGAAGACTGAATCGACCTTTAAAATTGTCTAATCTACAGATCAACACGATCTGTCCCAATCACATCACAGTTTTGACAACGTTCGGTAAAATAGCCATAACTTTTAAACTGCTAAACGGAATTAAGCATTCTTGGTCTTCATTGAAAGTTTTTTTGAGTATCTACAACTTTCTCAACAGGCGGCCAACCAAATTCCGAATCTAAAAACCCCAAAACCGCGACCGATGTGGACTGTCCGGAATCGGCCGAGGCTACTGCGCGAAACAGATCTACTAAACGAATCTATACATCTAATTACAGCACCTAAACATGAATTCTAGGCATAATTTCCCCTTCTAACCAGCACCACAACCCTACAAAGAGATTGCAAACTCCACCTTTGGGTGTGCACTCATAAACTCATGCATATATGCAATGCAATGCACATGTCTCCTCGAAGCACATACCGTTATTGTCGAGTGCACACCTGTCGGCGTGCACCCTCTTTCCCCTTCCGTCCCGTAGATGGAGGGTGCCTACTCCTTGCTTCCATTCACAACTGTGGATGGAATCACAAGGTAGGTCTTATTCAATGGCGCTCCGGATTAGTTATAACTTTCTCACCGACCTTACCGGACTAGTTATGACTTTCTTACCGACCAGGCCAGTTCTCATGCCATGTATGCAAATATGACATAAACATAAACAACTTGCACATAAACTCAACTAATCATTGCATAGCCTCATAATAAACCATTTTCATCATGTCGCAAGCAAAAGTCAATCATGGCATCATATCATAAAACATATGTAAACCATCCCATTATCAAACATTACGGCTCCCTAAGTCGCAACCACTACAATACACTTGCCTTCAACCGCGGGCGACGGATTGGCGAGAGGATGAGGGCACTCCCAGGGTCACACCACCTGCACATAGGTACCACACAACAGTACAAGAACAATCCCCTACCCCGACTTCGTAATCAACCCCTAAAACCAAAAAACAGAGAATCTGTCCCTACGGGACAGAGGGCTTCCAACTAGCATAACTTGAGTTCTAGGACTCCAAATTAAGTAAACGAGTACATTTTCTCATAGCTTAGGAAATTTCCTAGATTTTTCTAAGTATTGGGAAAAACTGATTCGGCCTCTAAAATTGCCTAATCTACAGATCCACCCGATCTGTCCCAATCGCGTCACAGTTTTGAATACTATCGGTAAAACAGCCATAACTTTCAAACGGCTGATTGGAATTATGCGTTCTTGGTGTCCAATGAAATTTATTGAAATTATCTACAACTTTCTCAACATATGGACGACCATAAAACGCATCTAAAATTGCGAAATATTAAGCCCTAGGTCGGCCGCCCAATCTGCCCGAAACAGAACGCCATGACACCTCTAGTTTTCATCAAATCTAACCAATGGCAGCACCACCTTTTGAACTAATAGCATGAAAACCTCCATTACTACAGTGCCTAATACACCCCAAAGATTTTCCATCACCATACCTTAGCCCGACGAACGAAGAACCGACAAACACTCCTCCCGATCGCCCGATCTTCCTCCACGCGCCAATCCCGCCGGATCGACTCATCGTGGAGCTCCCCAATGGCGAAGGCAATGGCATGGAAGAGCGTGGCAGCAAGGGGTGGGGGTGGAGCTCGCCTAGGGCTGCTAGAGGTGGTGGGGAGGAAGGAGGAACAAGGGGGAGAGGTGGAGGCACCATGGGGCTAGGGGGGTGGCGGCTAGGGATGAGGAGGGGTGGGGGTGGCATACAAGGGAGGTGGGGGGCGCATGGCAGGGGTTTTGCTGCCCCCTCCCCCACATGGGCCGGGAAACTCCACCTTCGGCCCATGTGGGGTCCCTCCTAAGGCCCAATTCGATCCCGAGAAGGCCCAATTTCCCGAAAACGGCCCGAAAACGCGATTTAACCTCATGCCACAAGGTTTTTATTCTCTAATTTTCACAATTTATAATGTCACACCATTCCGTAGTGTCACACTTGCATTGCATATAGACTTGTTTCTCATTTCCGAGCTTTGTCTATTATGCAAATGATAAAATTGTGATATGATGCACCTAGCTACTTTTCTAAGGATAATTGCTAATCTATGTCATCCAATTTGGTATATCATGTGAAACTAGCCAACTTTTTAAATAGAGCTTTCCTGAAAACTTGATGAAATTTGGCTTTTGCTTGCTATATTTCTTCACTAGATGCTTATGCCATGCTTATTGAAATCGTGGGTTTCTACTAGAGTCCCTAGAGCAACTTGGGTTAGCTACATTGTTTCATTCTAGAATCCTCAACAATGCTCATGAATCTAAGTGCTGAAAATACAAATTGACTCTTTTGTGCCAAAATTGAACTCAACACTCTTCATTCACAAGACTACTTCCCATTGCACTTGGGATTAACTTGGAATGAATTGTGTATGAAAAAAACCACTCTTTTAAGCTTATTGCTTGAGATTGCTAAAAAAGGCTTTAGTCAATAAATTGAAAACTGCAAAGAAACTAGAGGAAGAGAGTGAAGCTTAGGAGGCTTTTGTCGATGGCTCCTAGTCCATGATGTGCTTCACTAAGCCTAACTCTCTAAGACCACCTTGTACACGTTAAATTTCAAAATATGCATTTAAAAGATAATTGAGCATGAGGCTGCTCTTATGGATTTGTAGCTTCTGAAAGTGTTAACTAGGTTGAACTATGGTATATTTACTTGCTCCTTACATGGGCTTTGCTTCTAGTCTTGAAATTGTGCTAAGTGTTGCTATTGTTGAAATCATGCAAAAAGTAATATAACTTCTTTTGAGCTAGTTAACAAAAAAAATGAAATATGCCTTTGGATATGACTTAGAATGACATATTCTGAACTTCAATAGCTTGATGTCATACTTTGTCTAAATGGTCACTTGCATAATCCTCAAAGCTCTTATAGGTTGCATTTCATCCAAAAATTGCTCTCTTGATGCCTATATTGCCAAAAGGGGGAGAAAACTTAGAAAATGCATCTTAGAGGGAGGAAAATTTTAAAAAAAATGCTTTCTCATGATCAATTTGAACAATTGTCCTTGCATCTGGATCATGAGCAATTTTGAGCATTTTGAGAGATTTATTTTAGAGGTTTTGTCGAAAAACTATTCTATCTTGTGTTGAGCTCTGAAAATCGTTTCATCTACTTGGTCATGAACTTGCTTTCTCTTTCTAATGGACCAAGTATGATTTTTGGCAATCAAATTGCTTTGTTTCTTTAATTTCAAACTCAAATTATGCCTTTTGTGTGATTTGTCAATATACTCATCAAGGGGTAGATTGAAGGACCATGTGAGGTCCATCCTTGTTTGTGATGAGTATTTGAGTTGTTTTGAGCTCGAGTTGCTCAGGTTTGAGTTTGATTTGATTACGATTTGAAATAGATTTTAAATTGAAGGCATTTTGTTTTGCGCCGGACAAAGGGAACCAAGAAACAATAAGTTTCTCATTTGCACCAGACCAAGGTTAGATATGACATGTTTGCGTCGGAGCAAGGGAACCAAGAAACAGTGAGTTTTTCATTTGCGCTGGACCAAAGGAATAAAAAACAGAGAGTTTCACATTTGCGCCGGACCAAAGTTAGAAATGACTTGTTTCATTTGTGCTGGACCAATTATTTGGTCCGTCGTAAGTGACATCGAACCAATTATTCGGTACGTCATGAACAGCGATTTCTAGGGTTTAGTCTCCATGAAAGCCGGACCGATTTTCTTTGGTCCGCCGTGAACGTGAATTTGAGGCTTTTTCGCCGGACCAAGTTTTTTAATTAAAAAAGAATTCAACGTGTACGCCGGACCAATTATTTGGTCCGTCGTGAGTTACGCCAGACCAAATTTTTGGTCTGGCATGAACTACAAAATCCAGGGTTAGTTCCCATGTAAGCCGGACCAATTATTTGGTTCGTCGTGAGTGACGCCGGACTAAAAAAAATAGGTTTGTTATAGATGTTTCGTGTTCTGATGAGTTTTGACAAAAATTGCATATTATTCTTGAGCAATGCTATGTGATGTGTTTTCCTTGTCTATGATGGATGCAGGGCTCTATTTGGAGGTCATGGTGAGGTGAAGGGAGGCTGGAACTAGGCAAGAGGTGCCGGAGGTTCAAGATGGCCGGATATCATCGGAAGATGGCCGGAATTGGAATCAATGCAGTCCAAGGAGACAAGGAGACAAAGTGTATGCTAAGCTTGAGGCTTTTTAGGTCTAGAAGACCAGAGAGTTGTTGGTCTTTAGAGCTAAAGTAGTGGTCAAGTTAGCATGTGAGAGGGTTGTTGGACTGATCACTTAAAGGTACTTTGGGAAAGCATGTGTAAGACAGGATCAGTGCAACCCATGTGTGTAGAAGTAGGGATGTGATCGGATCGGATACGGTCGAATATCGTCCTATTCATATCCGTATCCGTATTTTTTATCGAATACGAATAGTGTCGAATACAGAATCGAATACGAATTATACAGGATAATATCGATTCTGAATCTGGATCGAATACGGATCGGAATCAACATGGATACGAATAATATTAGTCGGATATTTTAAAATCCAATTTTAGTTTTTTTCCAAAATCGATCCAAATTTAAATTCAAAATTCCAAAAGAAATATATTTGTATGTCTTTTTTTTGCCTTTTTATCCCTAGCTTGTCATACATGTGACTCTGTGAGTAACAATGTACCCCATTGCAATAATTGAACCAAATGATTTGCAGCTGGCATATGCTGCTGAATCCTAAATAGCCCTCCTGAAACGCTACTTGCCAATTTCTGTACTACCTTTACCCAAATATCTCCAAATTAGCATCTAGCACACATGAACACATTATATCTTGTCATCCAATGCAGACCCCAGTCTCTGAAACATTGAAACATGTTAAATTGTTAATGTGTTATTCTGAAACGTGTTATTCGGATAATATCCGTATTTCATATTCGAATATTATCCGAACAAAAACTCGGATATTCCGTATCCATCGGATAATCAGTGTTCCATATCCGTATCCGTATCCATGTAAATTATCTGTATACATATCCTTATCCGAGAAATCAACTGGATATCTGTGAAACTATCCAAATCAATTCGGTAGGTCGGAAAATATCCGTACCAGTTCCATCCCTATGTAGAAGTGTGGGATTAAATCTTGGCCCTTGGAAGTTAGCTTAGGATTGAAGCAAGACATCAAAGGGTGGGAATTGATCCTAGAACACTATAAATAGAGGGGTAGGGGTAGCCTCTCCAAGTGCAGTTTTGAGAGAAGTTTTTGGTGCTCCTTTGAGCTTTGCCCACATGAAGTGAGGCTTTGTAAAAACTTCCAAAGAAAAGAAATACAAAATCATTTTCTCCACCCTGAATTTAAATTCCGCATTTACATTATGTATTTACATTACGCAATTTAAATTCAGTCTTTACATTACGCAATTTAAATTCAGTCTTTACATTCTTGCAATTTAAATTCCGCAAGTTGGATTTGCCTCCCCTCCTTCTACTTGCTTCTGGTTTTTATTGCCAAGGATGAGAGATTGATTGGATGAGTCTTCACTTAGATCATATCCCAATCCTCTAAGCAACTCTTCAAGTTTTTGCGAGAAACCGATCTCTTGAGCTTACATGAAGAAATATTCGTAGATCGAGTTTTTGGGTTGATTCTTGCGTACACTAGGTTGCTGTGACTAGTGGGAGTTTATCCAAGTTCATCTTGATCATTGAATCCCCACGAGCAACGCTAGATCACAAAGTTGCATTTTCTTTTATGCCTCCATTGATGAATTCTTTTTTGATCGTGTTTTGATGAGTTTATTTGTGACCTCTAGCTTGCTGTGACTTGTGGGAAGGTATCCAAGTTCATCTTGATCTTTAAAATCCCACGAGCAAGCCTAGATCACATATTTGCTCTTTCGCCCCAAGGAGAGAGTTTTTGCTCTAGGATCTTTATTCCTTGCAAGAGAGGTTTTAGTTGGATACTATTTGTCTAGTAGGAGGGGGAAGTTTTATTTTGGGATCATTACCCCCTTATGATCGCCATTCCTATTTTTCATTCTTCCTTCACAAGCTATTGCCAGGAAGAAAAGGGAGGGATGGGGAGAAGTGCTGGTAGGAGATAGAGTAAATGGCATAGATTGGTTGCTCTGTAGAGTATGGAGTGTGCAGGGGGATTGCTAAGGAAGAGGGAAGTGCATGTCAATGGCATGGGAGGGTGAAATGACTGCGTCCTCTCTCATTTTTGAGTGCTGGTACATTGGGTTTGTTTTGTACCGTTGGTGGGGAATTTAACAGCAGAAGAACAACTATATTTTTTCTACTAGGTTTCATACGCGAAATTTTATACCTAAAACTAAAAAAATAGCATCTTTAATTTACTAACACCAGATAAATTACAAAACCAACTTTTGAAAATCGGAGTGTTACAATAAAAGACTATATTTATTGAATAAAAGAATGGTGAATAACCTTAAGATCAACTTTACACTTATTAGACCTCGCAAAGCTTTAACTCTTAATAAAATAGTAGTAAAATGAAAAAAATAGACAAGAAACCCATCAACATGCGACATGCATCGACAAGGTTCGACTCCTAGGCATTTTCCTCTTCGTACAACTCCTCCTCCAAAGAAGATGTAGGTTGCTCTTCAACTAATGGATTTATTGTGGAAAGGGTGAGTATGTAAAATACTCAATAAGTTGTGCACAGAATACAAGTCTATTATAACTACATGCAAGGCTTATTCCAAAAGAATAGCTAATATGGTTATTTTGCAATAAAGTAGTATTTTCACTCGATAAGATAAATAGATTGAAACAACAGTAAAAAAATAACAATAAAAATAAATCTCTTAGATATTTCTCAAAGTAAACTATCACACAACCTAAACCAAATTCCATTACATTCATTGACACACAACCTCCCTTCTCAAGTTTTATTTATAAAATCTAACCCTAGATTTAAATTCCCAAGCATTATCCATAACCGGAGACACGGCTATTCAAATAGGTTTACACACTACAAAGGTTATATACTTTACCTACAAGATATGATCAAGCTTATAATGTCACACAATGACATGTACCCATCGACGTGTGACTAAGAAGATCATAACAAAATATTTTGAAAACTTTATCCGAA
Organism: Rhipidocladum racemiflorum; assembly: GCA_036346355.1. Lineage (NCBI taxonomy): Eukaryota > Viridiplantae > Streptophyta > Magnoliopsida > Poales > Poaceae > Rhipidocladum > Rhipidocladum racemiflorum. Next base: position 8,281,900 of record CM070569.1, read on the forward strand.
CATAGACATTCTTGATAAGCTTGATCTCATTACCCCTCCCTCACACCTAGCAGAAGAATAAGAGGGACTCATCATTGGACTAGGAACAATCACTATTCAAGATGTGGAGCCACTTCAACACACACCTTCCCCAACCACCCACACAACTTAGTTATCGTCTTGAGATATCATATGTTAAGAATCGGTAACTTACTGAGCTAGGTCTGGGCCATAACGGACATGTGATTGTATGATTAGCCCAGTTCAATGGCTTGCAGGGTTAAGTCCTAATTGACATAACCTTTTACCAAAGATATTTTGTAGACCATTACTCAAGTTTGAATTTACACTTTCAAAAGATAACAATTATTCATGGCATGGCTAAGCAAACTAAACACATTCTAACCAACCCACATTGGCATTATATTAGCAACCAACTAATAAAGATCCATCCTAGGGTGACAAATAATCATGGCATAGCAATTCACAAGATAGATATAATTCAAATGGGTTGAATAGCTAATTCCCAAATTAATTGAAAATAGGCATAGCTTGAAATAGCATGCAATAGATTAAAACAAAATATCATTTGTAATATTGGGTTCAATAATATGAAAGAACAATTTGCCTTGGAACAACTCTTGGTCTTGGATCAACTCTTCACTTTCAAATGCTCCTGACACTTCAACGTCTAAGCGAAATAAACAGTGAAAACCATAATAATACAAGATAAATTCTAACCAAACTCCAAAAATAAAACACAATACACAAAAATAAAGAAATTGTAGGACCCCGGATCGGCTATCCGGAATCCCCTGTGTATTTCTGTACTAGTCCCAGATCAGTAGCTAGTACACATAGTCAAATAGTGATGAATCAACAACCATATCACGAATACATATAACTAAATAAGAATAACACCAAATGAAAGCAAAGACCTTATGGTCAAGGTTTACCATTACAGCCTGAACAGGCAGAACAACTTGAACAACCGAAGCAGAAGACGAAAACACCAAAGCGACCCATCCAAATGCCCACAGGCAATCGAGTGGGGTACGCGTCCTAGTCCTTCGAAGCTCCTTTGACGTCTTTCTCCACTTCTGAGATATGATTAGAATGTAGCATGTGAGTACATAAAGTACTCAGCAAGTCTGGGAAATTATGCACAATGTAGGCTATCCAAGGATGGCTTAATATGGTTCTTTTGCATAAAGCCATGTTTCATCAAACCATACTTGTTAATAAGTTTCACAAAGCATATTTAAGCAATTCTTTTTAATATTTGAATTATGTAATATTTCAGTGAAGGTTCTAGCCACCGATCACTAGTATACAGGCTCTATCCGCCACATCTCAACAAGATCAGGGTTCAATCCATTCACATGGCTCTGTCTGCCATTGTGACACTACAGAATGGTGTGACATTATTTAATGTGAATATTAAGGTCAAAAACTTTATGAAATATGAAGTTGGAGGTTAAAACCATATGGTAGGAGGTTTAATTGCGTTTCCGGGCCGTTTCTGGGAGTTTAGGCCTTTCCGGGGGAGTTTGGGCCTAAAAGAAGGGGTTGTGGGCTTTGGTGGGATGGAGTATGAGTCCATTTAGGATTAGGAATCCTATTTAGGGCTGGTAAAAGGGGCTTCCCCTGCCCTTTTTGCGCCCACACCCCCCCCTGTGCGCCCCACACCCCCTCCCCTTGTGCCCTAGCCTCCCCTCCCCCTCCCCCTCCCTTTGGCCGTGCGCCCCCTCCCTTTGCCCCTTTGCGCCCCACATCTCCACCACCTCTCCTCCACCCCCTTGCTGCCCTAGGGTAGCCTCCCCACCCCTGCACCTCGAAGATCCATCCGTTGGAGCGAGGAGCGATCCGGGAGGAGATCTTTTGGGTTTTCGTGCGTCGGGCGAAGGTATGGCCATGGGACTCCTTGGGGTTGGGCTAAGTACTGTTCTAAGGGTCATTAGCATGTTTTTACATCAATTGGTGGTGCTGGAATTGAGTAGATTGGATTAGATCTAGAAGTTGCCACGTTCTCTGTTTCGGGCAGCATGAGCAGTCGACCTAGGGTTTGGTTTTTCGCCAATTTAGAATCGGAATTTGGTCGTACGGCTGTTGAATAAGTTGTAGGTAATTTCAATACCTTTCCGTGGGTATAAAGAACTTTAAATTCCGCCCAGCCGTTTGAAAGTTATGCTTTTTTTACCGAGCGTATTAAAATCTATGACGTGATTGGAACAGATCACGGTATTTTGTAGATTAAACAACTTTAGAGTCCGAATCAGTCTTTCTGTATACTTAGAAAAAGTTAGGAAATTTCCTAAGCTACGCGAGGGTGCCCTCGTTTAATTGATTCGGAGTCCCAGAACCCAAGTTATTCCTTTTGGAAGGCTGCTGTCCCGACGGGACAGAACCTCTGTTTTTGGGTTTAGCGAGTAGTTGGCAATGTCGGGGTAGATGAGGGTTTGCATACTGTTTTTTGGACATGATTGTGAGTGTGTGGTACCTATGTGCAGGTGGTGCGACCCCGGGAGTGCCTTCTACTTCCCGCCAATCCGTTGCCCGTGGTTGAGGCAAGTGTATTGTAATGGATATCGGTTTGTAGGTTGCTAGTTGAGACTAGATGAACTTGATTATATGATATGATCACTTGCCATGCTTTAATGATTGCCTATGATATGATGAGTATGCTATGATGCCATGTGTTAATGTACAAGTTAATTATGATGTTGGCATATTTGCATACATGGCATGTTACATGGCCCGGGCGGTGAGAAAGTCATAACTAATCCGGGGAAGGTCGGTGAGAAAATTATGACTATTCCGGAGATCCAATGAGTAAGTCCTACATCGTGATTCCATTCACCGCGGTGAACGGAAGCGAGGAGTAGGCACCCTCCATCTTCGGGATGGAAGGGGGGAGAGGGTGCATACCGACGGGTGTGCACTCAACCATACCGGTATGAGTTTCCAAGGAGACATGAGCATCGCATTGCATTGCATACATAATGATGATGATAATGATATGTGATCATGAATGAGATGGTTTACACGATGTGAGATATTATTGCTATGTAATTGTTCTTGTTGTACCATTGCAATATGCTTGCTGAGTTTTGAACTCACGCTTGTGTTTTCTTGTTGTTTTAGGTATCATGAGACCGCCATGCGGGGAAGGGAAATAGTCACACTTCCGCACGTAGCTTCACTCATTTGATTCCACAAGTCATTCAATTAGTTTTTGATAATAAACTGCGTGTGATGATTATTGCTTTAAGGTTTAGCTTTGCTATATGAGAGTCTTATTGTTCGTTTGACTCTTGGAGACATTAAATGCTTGAAAGTAGACTTATATTGTCGTTAAGTCTTTAATTATTGCTGTTTTAGCTGTCTCTCATATTGCCTTATATTGCTTTACTGTGTTGCTCCTTCAAATCATGTTAAAACAAAGGAGATGCTGCCGAAATCTCGGTTTTTAGCATGTGCGCCTTTGCTGGAATTTATGTTTAATTGTGGTATTTAGATGTTGTTTAGCTTATGTTTGGTGGTTCATGAAAACAGGTTCAATCCACCTACCTGGCTCTAGCCGCCAGAAGCACACCCGAGAGTTCTAACCACTCCCGGATCCCAAAAGATCAGTTTTGAAAACCAAATCAAAAGTCTACCAATATGAAAGCATTCTTCGCTTTGCCTTTGACCGTAGGCACGGCTATTCGAATAGTTTTAACTCTGCAGAGGTGTACAGCTTTACCCACAAGACAGGATATTCCCTTGATGCCATGCAATTAACACACTTCCTTGGGTGTGCCGGCAGGGATATCCTGACAAGGCCTTTACAATGTATACGCCTAACCTGACCCACCCGCTGAGGTTTCACCGCTGTTAGGGTTCCATCCACCCAGTACAGAAGCCCCCTCTTGCACCGTGTGAGAAAAACAGTCTTGCCTCTATCCGGCGCTCACATTCCACCGTTTGGTGAGTCTAAGTTAGGTTTCTACAAATTATTCAGCCAGGTCGTACCATTATAGACATGTGGTTGTACGGTAATGCTTAGAATGGAGACAGTCATAAGCGTCGGTCCTTAACTCACTTGGGGCGGTACTTGCACAATGAAGACTAGTGCTCCATCCGCACCCGCCAAACAAACCATTCCGTCCAAGTCCAAACCATTTTTCATTTTATTTTTATTTTGTAAACCAACGGCAATACTCCTTGCCTATAACTTTCAACACAAGGTTACAGGAGATAAATGAAATTTCCCACCCATAGGTGACTACTGACCGACTACGATTCTAAGCACTTCTACCGAACTATTCTATTCCACCAATAGTTTATTTTATAAAATACAAATCCCCGAGTTTGATTAAAATCCTTATAATTAATTGTGTATTCTCCAATAATCCTTCTATTGCCATAATTTTACAATCATACGAATAATCCAATTCAATATAGTATCCAACAAGTAAGAAATATATCATGGTACCATCATAACTCCAAAAATCATATTAAACTACAATCATGTTCGTATATGAAATATTTCCCTTGAACCATAATTTGTATTACTAGCTTATCCAGCATTTATACGATGATCAATATTATCATCTGCTAAGAATATTTCATCAAATTACCTACTAAACCACCGAGAATACTTCACAATATTATCTCTAATCATCTAGAATACGATCCACCGATAATACTTCATAATATCATATATTTAATCATTCACATTATCACCTCTAGATCATCCACTTTAATCCTCCAAGAATACGTACTATCATCATTTACTAAACCCCCAGATATTATACCATAAAACTAGGATTTTACTACTTCATCGTCAATAGTAGTTTCCATTAACACCGATACCAAGTTGACTAAATAAGCTACACATATTCTGCTTTATCCATAATTCCACATAAGCGGTTATCGCGACTCCATATTTCAGAAAATCATCCATCAAACCCCCGAGTATGATCCTCAATATTATCCACTTACTCCGTCGAGTATATTTGATAATATTATTGACTAAATCATCGAGTGTCATTCCCAATACTATCTCATCGTATGCTTGTTAAGATCCACCGAAATATGATTCACCATTTATTCTATTTGATCCACAAGTATGACTCTCAATATTATTTATTTAACGGTGCCGACTATTATCCGTAATGTCATACCTCTTCCACTACTCCGTCGACCCTTACTAATCATATTGCGAACTGCTATCATAATCCGACTCCTCAGAATAATACAACTATCACCATTCATAGATCAGTTTCATGATAACAAGCCCCACATCAACTCTAATATTCATCTAACTCCAATTTGCATTTCACACCATTTGTTCCATCGAACATGTCTTCCCAATAGTCTTTTCCCCTAATTAAAGAATGTTTTTCCAAAAACCGTTACATTGGTGGATCACTGTACTAGGGCGACAAAGGATCATGGATAACAATGTCAAGGAGGTAGGAACAACAGGTATAACTAATAACCTAACGTTAACATCATCCATTTAATATAAATAGCGATGCATTTTGTAAAACATGGTAAAACATTTATAAATTGTAGGATCAACATGCGTCAAGGAGACTTGCCTCGGCCACAGCGAGGATGTCGAACACTTGAAGTCCGGCGGCGGGGTCAGCGGACTTGGCGGGACCGTCGGCTACGCGCAAAACGGAGCGACCAATAGATAACCACAAAATAAATAAAATCCAAAAATTACAAAATTAGTACTGGCAGGTAGATCTTGAATTTATATGAATTTAAGAATTTGAATGAAGGAATTTGGAGTTCGAATGAAGGAGAACGGGCTCGCCGGAGTAATTGCCGGTCTTGGAGAAGAAGGATGGCCGACGGTGCCACAAAGTGAATCAAGCAAAACTGTTTATATGGGCTATATAGCAAAGCAGTTATCTACCATACCGGCAAGAACTAATCAGTACTTGGATCATATTCTCATCTCTCAAACCCACTTCGACAGAGTCCAATAGAGTAATCACTCAGAAAGCGAAGCGACAGGGGAAAGCGAAGAAGATTTGAACGAGTTTCCGAACCTATTCTATAGTTAGCCTCGAATCTCGGGGACGAGATTCTGTTAAGGGGGGAGGTTTGTAACATCCCAAAATTTGCCTCTAATATATTTAGTGTGTTTCTGGGTTTATTTGAATTTTTTTTTGAAATTATTTAAAATCCTCGCGGTTAATTCGGATTCAAGTCTATTGAAATAATCACGTTAAATAAAGATCCTACCTTTTCGCATATGCATAGAATTCAAAATTTTGGTTAAAATAAAGTTAATTGGAAGACGAGAGTGTTCGCTTCAAATAAAGTTGATTTTACAAAAATCTGTACAGGTGTCTGATTCACGAAAAGAATTTTCGCGGAAAATCTACACGTCCAAAACTCACGAAACCAACTTTGTTAATTCCCAAATAGTTCCTAGTATTTTAGAGGAATTTTTCTAATTTTTAGAACCTCCCTATTTTTTTTTGTAGCGTGTTTTGAGAGCATGTGTGTAGGTATACATGTATACGTGATGATTGACCTTCCTTTTTCCTGGTGTGAACGTTTGAGCCTCTTGCCATTGATTTGCTCCAGCCGTGCATGCATTTCCTCCTGGCGTTTCCCTTCAGATCTAGTAATGCATGTTTCCAAAGGACCTTCCAGCCGTTTCGTTCCCACGCACGAGTCATTACGGCCAGCCGTTTTGTTTTGTTTTTCCTTCTTTTCAATACTAGCGCAAGTGATTAATGGGGGGGCCGATGTGGCACACGGGAAAGATGTTGTTGAATTTGGTTTTGCGAACTTTGGGTAGTCTTGCCACGGTCAACCTAAGGACTTAATCTTGCAAGCCTTTGAACTGGGCCTAACATAAAACCACATGTCTGGAGTGGGACAGACCTAGTGGAGTACGATTCCGAAGTCTTAGCATGTGAGACCTCAGGTGGTTTTTGTATCTGTAAATGTGGAAAGAAGGGTGTAGTGTTTACCAATTGGTCTTACATCTCTTCAACGGTATACGTTGGCCCTGTACTTCCGCTCCGCAAAAGGGAAGGGACAGCGGGAACTATACCGGGAGGTACGCATGCGAGGATAGAGGTTTCGGAAAGACTTTGTTATGGTTACTCGCCCATGTGGTGTTTAACTATATCGTGTGGGTAAAGTCTATAACCTCTGCAGAGTGTACAAACTATTCGAATAGCCGAGTCCATGGTACTGGACAAAACTCGGGGATTACAGTCAAGGGTTAGATCTTTTAAAATAAAATGTGGAATGGGTGGCTGTATGCCAGAGATAATTGCTAAAGTGATTTAAGGCTTTGTGCCAAACTATTTGAAAAGAGATTGATGACTTATTATATAATAAGGTTTTACAGCTTTTGAATCTATTAAGATTATTTAATCAAAGCAAAACGCTGTTTGATGCAAATTAACCACTTAATCCCTTCCTTTGGAAGAAGCCATACATATAGTAATAGGATTGCTTCTCTGTGCATGACTTGCTGAGTATGTTGTATACTCACCCTTGCTTTCAACACAATCATCAGTTGAGGAGAAGACTACAACTTTGAAGAAGGAGAAGTTCCACGAGGACGCAGTTATCTAGGAGTTGAACCTTGTCAGTTGCCTGTGGCATACTGATGGGAGTCACTGTGACACTACGTTTTGGTGTGACATTACAGATTGTGAAATTAGAGAAGAAAATCTTACGGCTAGAGGTTTACTCGCGTTTTTGGGCCTTTTGAAGTGTTGTGACACCACGGAGTGTCGTAACCTTATTTAACGTGCATGATAAGGTTAATAACATTATGAGATGTGGAATTAAGGTTAAAACTATAGGATATGGAGGTTAATAGCTTTTCCGGGCCGTTTCTGGGGTTTTGGGCCTTCCCGGGGGAGTTTGGGCCTTGGTGGGCTTTGGTGGGATGGAGTAGGTCTCCGTAACGGACTAGGTTTGGGTGTGGGGGCTGGTAAAAGGGCTCCCCACCAGCCCTTGGGGCGTCCACCGCTGCCCCATGCGCCCCTAACCCTAGCCGCCACCCTTCCTCCTCCCTCCACCTCCTAGCCGCCCCATCTCTTGCCCCCATGGCGCCCCAGTGCTCCCCATTGCACACCACCTCTCCTCCACCCCCTTGCTGCCCTAGGGTGACCTCCCCACCCCTGCATCCTCATGGATCCATCCGAGGAGCGAGGAGCGAGGTGCGAGGAGCGAGGAGATCGATTGGAGTTTTCGTGCGTCGGGCAAAGGTATGATCATGGGGCTCCTCGGGGATGAGCTAGGTACTGTTATTAGGGAGTTTATCAAGTTTTTTGATCAATTGGAGGCGCTGGATTTGAGTAATTTGGGTTAGATCTAGATGTTGCCACGTTTCTGTTTTCGGGCAGATTGAGCAGTCGAGCTAGGGTTCGCGTTTTCGACAATTTAGATTTGGAATATGGCCGTACGGACTTCTAGGAAGTTGTAGATAATTTCATTACCTTTCAGTGCATATAAAGAAATTGAAATTCTGCCCAGCCGTTTGGAAGTTATGGCTGTTTTACCGAGCGCTGTCAAATCTGTGACGAGATTGAGACAGTTCGTGTTCAACGTTAGATTAAACAACCTTAGAGTCCGAATCAGTCTTTCCCTATAACTAGCAAAAAGTTGGGAAATTTCCTAAGCTTCGCGACAGTGTACTCGTTTAATCGATTTGGAGTCCCAGAATTCAAGTTATGGCCTTTGCAAGGCTGGTGTCCCGCCGGGACAGAACCTCTGTTTTTAGGTTTTGCGAGTAGTGGGCAATGTCGGGTGAGTTGGGGATTTGTGTACTGTTTTGTGGGCATTATTGAGAGTGTGTGATGCCTATGTGCAGGTGGTGTGACACCGGGAGTGCCCTCTACTTCCCGCCAATTCGTCGCCCGCGGTTGAGGCAAGTGTGTTGTAATGTATAGCGGATTGTAGGTTGCTTGTTGATATTGGATGAAAGATTGAATACTTGCTATGATCACTTGCCTTGCTTGCTGTTTTCCAATGGTATATTGAGTATGATTATCATGATATGATGCTATGTGTTTATACTTATCATGATTCGATGCCATGTGTCTATATTTGTCATGATGAGAGGCCATATGTTTATGTACAAATGAGATATGATAATTGGCATAGTTGCATGCATGACATGAGATGGGGCGAGGCGGTGAGAAAGTCATAACTAATCCTGGTAAGTTCGGTCAGAAAGTTATGACTATTCCTTAACTCCAAAGAGTAAGACCTACATCGTGATTCCATTCACGTGGTGAATGGAAGCGAGGAGTAGGCACCCTCCATCTTCGGGATGGAAGGGGGGAGAGGGTGCACACCGACGGGTGTGTACTCAACCATACCGGTATGAGTTTCCAAGGAGATATGAGCATAGCATTGCATTGCATTGCATTACAATACATATTAAATGATGAGGATGTTGTTATGTGTTCAAGTTTGAGATGTTATATGTGACGTGAGGTATTATTGTCTTGTAAATGATCTTGCTGTCCATTACAATATGCTTGCTGAGTTTTCGAACTCACGCTTGTGTTTTATGTTGTTTTTAGGTACTTTGAGATCGGCATGCGGGAAAAAGGGGTTTAGCTACACTTCTACATGTAGCTCCACCATCATAGTCCATAATTAATCACTTGGAGACATGATATTAAGAGTTGTGCCTTAAACTTAATGTATGGTTTAATTTAGCATGCTTGCAATTCCTTATTTGCTTCGTTATAAATTATGAAGTGGTTGAGCGTGGTATTAATGGCGTAATTCGATGATATGTCCATTTATGTTGATGTTCTAGATGTCGTGTGCTATGATATATCTTGCCATGATATTGATATTGTGTTAATTCATGGAAAAATAAAGGAGATGCTGCCGAAATATCGATTTTTTTAGCATATGTACCCTTGCTGGAATTTATGTTTAAATGTGGTATTTAGTTGTTGTTTAGCTTATGTTTGGTAGCATTCGGGCATATTAAATGCCGGGGTGTTACAGTCACCAACGTTCTTCATTCCGCTGCTGTTTATTTACTTTTGTTATTGTAAGCCCTGCGTGGCAGACTATTTGTAAGTTGACCTTAAGGTCTTGTAACCAGTTTATTTAATGTTTGAAGTACTTTATTATTAATTCCGCTGTGTATGATTGTGGTACTTCATCCCTGTTTAACTGTGTGTACTAGTATGATCCTGGACTAGTACAGAATACACAGAGGGTCCGGATTTGCAGATTCGGGTCCCGACAGAGGTGGTATCAGAGCCATACTGACTGTAGGTCTTGACCCTAGATAGATTGGTCGTCTTTAGGAGCTTCAAAATTATTTTCTAAAGAGAAAATTTAACTTGGAAGAATAATAAGCTCTTGACTTATCTTATTCTTCTATTGTTTCCCCTTTGCTGAAAATTTCCATCCTTCCCTTTGGTTTAAAAGGAAATCTTACCTGAGTCATCCTGAGTAGTCAACGATGTTTCACACTTATGGAGAAAGTACTGTATACCGCTGTCAACCCTCAAGATCATGAAGCGAGGGATCATCAAGCTCGAAGAAAAGTAGATCGATGAAGTCTTCCCGAGGCTTGAAGAACCAGTGCTTTAGTCGTCAGTTGAGACTCATGTGTGAGATTCGCGTCTCTTAAGATAGGGGAGTTACCCTTTTAGACGCTAGATCATTGTGTGCTTAGGAATTTGGATCTTCCTTGATTGCTTAGTGTGCAGTATGTGTTGCATAGCCTTTAGGCTTGAATAAGCAACCATACCAAGTTATTACCAATTTGTGTATAAGTTTTTGGGTTAAGCCTGCTTCCCTACACTAGTATTCTTAAACCTTACCTTTGCTCTTCCCTCGTATCTGAACCTTAGTGTCAACAGATGGAAAGGACAGATCCCACCGATGTTCTTGAAGCAGTTCAAGTCAATACAGTTGCTGCTACCACTGATAACGCAGAGACAAACAAGCAGTTATCTATCATACCGGCAAGAACTAATCAGTACTTGGATCATATTCTCATCTCTCAAACCCACTTCGGCAGAGTCCAATAGAGTAATCACTCAGAAAGCGAAGCGACATGGGAAAGCGAAGAAGATTTGAACGAGTTTCCGAACCTATTCTATAGTTAGCCTCGAATCTCGGGGACGAGATTCTGTTAAGGGGGGAGGTTTGTAACATCCCAAAATTTGCCTCTAATATATTTAGTGTGTTCCTGGGTTTATTTGAATTTTTTTTGAAATTATTTAAAATCCTCGCGGTTAATTCGGATTCAAGTCTATTGAAATAATCACGTTAAATAAAGATCCAACCTTTTCTCATATGCATAGAATTCAAAATTTTGGTTAAAATAAAGTTAATTGGAAGACGAGAGTGTTCGCTTCAAATATTCTCGAAAAATATGTTATATAACGTAAGTCGTTGATTTTACAAAAATCTGTACAGGTGTCTGATTCACGAAAAGAATTTTCGCGGAAAATCTACACGTCGAAAAATCACGAAACCAACTTTGTTAATTCGCAAATAGTTCCTAGTATTTTAGAGGAATTTTTTTAATTTTTAGAACCTACCTATTTTTTTTTTTTTTTGTAGCGTGTTTTGAGAGCATGTGTGTAGGTATACATGTATACGTGATGATTGACCTGGTGTGGACGTTTCCTGGTGTGGACGTTTGAGCCTCTTGCCATTGATTTGCTCCAGCCGTGCATGCATTTCCTCCTGGCGTTTCCCTTCAGAGCTAGTAATGCCTGTTTCCAAAGGACCTTCCAGCCGTTTCGTTCCCACGCACGAGTCATTACGGCCAGCTATTTTGTTTTGTTTTTCCTTCTTTTCAATACTAGCAGTGCTTGGCGATTCCTTCCTTAGGCGCATGCACATATACCACTTCCTGTACATTTTCATTGCCTCACTTCGTGCCAACCGTTGGTCGTCGACGCCACCACCGTCTCGCCGTTGACACCGTCGCCGTCGTCGTTGGAGCCGCCGCCACCGCCATTATCGCCGCCGTCTACGTCGCCGCCGCCGCTGTTGCCGTCGCCTTCGCCACCGTGTATGGCGCCGTCGTCGTCTACGTCACCGCCGGCGCACTCCTCGATCTCGTCTTCTCTTGCGCCAATGATCCTGCATTCTTGCGCTGCAACGGTCAACCGGTACTCCCTCTCGCGAGTGTTCTATTATTTTTTTTCACTCGGATGATCCCGTCGTGTATAGTTGAGCCTGCACATACATGCATATATATTAGTATGTATGCATATCTACGTCTATATTAGGCTTCATGCAAATATATATATTACTTAGCATGTATGTTTTTATATTAGTAGCCGAATGTATACTCACACATATATACACCTACTATGATGTAGTATGTATATATATATATATATATATATATATATATATATATATATATATATGTGTGTGTGTGTGTACCTGCGGTTATCTTCGGTGGATCTGCAGATATATATTAGGCTGTGCATGCGAACCCATAAATATATGTCTTAGGATTACGTATGCAGGTATGTACACATTAGGGAATATGCGTGTGTGTATATACTTCGACGTGTAGCAAGTTCTCCAGAGCCTAGCCGCCCAGGTGAATATGCGTATACGCCATGAATAGTGCCATGCAGGAAAACTAAAAGTTAGTTTGTACGTGTTAGTTTCTAGAAATTGTGAATTTTGTCTTTTTCGCTACAAATTCGTTCTAGCTCCAAACTGCATGCAACAAATTTTGTTAATTAGTAGAAATTAATACCTTTCTACAGCAATTTTTATGAAATTTTATGAATAAATTTGTACTGCTAAATTATTCGCGGAAAGTCTAAACTTACGAATTTTGTATCTTTTAAACTATACGTCCAAAAATTCCAAAATAAATTTTATAAATCTTACAAAATGCTAAAATATTTATCTAGAAATTTGCTTGGGGGTTATAAGCTAGTTTGGTTTGTAGCATTGTTTTCGAATGTGTGTTTATACATTGTTCCGAGTGTTTATTTGGTTCTTTATTTGCTACGTGTAAACGTCGAGTTGTGTGACACTGTTGGAAGCGAAGCTCAGGACCAAGATCAAGATCCAGACCAAGACTCGCTGTTTTACGAAGGCAAGCTGTGCTTTGACCATATTGCTCCTAGTTTTTGAAATGTATTCTGATTTAAATTATGCATGCTATATTGATTAAAGTGAATAATTTAATTTGGGTAAAATAGCTAATCAACCTATTTGTTAATTCCACCCTTGATGATAATATTTGTATGCCATGTATCCATTGTCACCTTAAGTTGACTTATTTAGTTGGATGTTAATATTGTGCCAACACGGGAGGCTAGACCGTGAATAGTTGCTTAGCCATGCTTACGTGAAATGTGTTTCAAATGGTAAAATAATATTGACTAATGATATACGGAATGAATTTTGGAATCAGTGTAATCTTGCCACGTGATGATGTGAAGTGTAGGTACCTTTTTGGTTCTACATGGTAACTGGTATTATTGTTGGCATGTATTGCACAATAATCAAACTGGGGTGGGAAAAATATTTAGACTGTGGCAAGTGGCAAGTGATTAATTGTGATGCCCTAAAATTTGAGAGCGATCCTAGGGTTTTCTTTCTTGGTTGTTCCGGAAAGAAAGAGGGTTTTATCGGGGAATGAAATAATTGAAGAATATGCGGCAATTTAATATTAAAAAAATTGGAGTTTGGGCTAGTTTCATTGGCTGAGGCAACTGGCCTGGGCCAGAATTCCTTTTCCCCCCTCTCCTCCCCATGCCTTGGTGGGCCGGCCCACCTCCCCCCTTTAAGTGGCACCCCCTCCCCCAAACCCTAAGGCGCCTCCCCCTCACCCCCTAGCAGCCACCCCACTCCACCTCTTCCTCCCCTTGCGTGGTGGCTCAAGATCCACCGCGAAACGCGAAGGAGAAAACGAGAAGAGGATCCGTGGAGGCGAGGAGGACGAACAGATTTCCGTTACGGGGATCGTCGCGCGTTCTTCGTGGGTTCGCAAGGGGGAACTCAAGGTAAAATTCCCAATATTTTACCCCTGTTCTACCTAGGGATTAGGAGTGTATTAGATCTGGTGGTGAGTGGTCTGGATGGATCTTGATGGGGGAGAAGGGTAGATGTTCACGTGGTGCTGTTTTTGGAAGGGAAGATTGTGCAGCGCGGATTGTTTCGCGTTTTACGTGGCATAGATGATTTTTCCTGCAAAAACCTATAACTAGAAAGTTGTAGATAACATCGAGACCTAGCTTCTGTATTTTGTTTAGAATTTTTGGGGTGTCGGTCTGAGAGTTATCTCTGTTGGAAGATGATGAACAGAATCTGGAAACAGATTTCGTCCACTGTGTTGGACGGTTGTTTAGGCATGTTTAACAGCGGAATTTAAATCTTTGACCTTCATGAAAGTTGTAGATATCGTCAAGATATAGCTACTGTAATTTTTTTGTATTTTTTTGAATAGTACAAAAAAAGATACGAAATTGGGAAGAGAGGGTGCTGCTGTTCAATCCGGACAGATCGGGGTTTTTGGCGTTTAAATGGGAACGGGGAGTAGGAAGCGTGTGTTTGAATTGTGTGATGAATTGTGATGTCGCTATGTACTGAAATAATGTTTGTTCAGGTGGTGCCACTGCTAGGCGTAACTAGGTTCATCGTCCACGTCGGTAAAGGCAAGTGGAAGTAGTTGTATTGTTAAGCTATACAATGTTGTTTGCTTCGCCTTTATTAGAAACTCCAATTACAGCAATCATACATGGTTTAATCACTTGCTTTGAGGTAAGGTGAAGAATGATGTTGTTTACCGGACGAATTGTCTAAACATTTCATCTCTATGATATTTGTTTTCTATCCATGCTATATGAGGATATGCAAACATGTGGACTCAGTGGGAGGAGTTATGAATGAATTCATGCATGAAGCATTAACTGCATAATCATGCATTGGAAGTTTGTCGACGCCAGCGTGCGCGACCGTACCGGTACAACACCGTGTGTTCCTGAGAAAGGGCACGGTGAGGAGGATCATGGCATAAGCATGTGCATCAATCATATGCATTTTACTGAAGTGGTGTGGACTCTTTGATGTGGTATTGTATATGAGGAATGTGGACTCTTTGATGTGGTATTGTATATGAGGAATGTGGAATGCTAGATATATGGTGGATGTTTTATTTGTATTAGTTGTTCCGCTTGCTGAGATTACCCAATCTCACTACTTGCTGTTTTGATGTTTTCAGGTAGCGCACGTGAGTCGTAAGCATGAAGGGTGGGCTAGCAACACAATAAATTTTCTGTTGTCATCACGACTCACATGATCTAGTGTTTTAAATAATTCATTAGTTGGATGCAATTTTATTTCATTTAGACCTTTTGTTGTTCCCTTTAAACTTGTTCTCGTTTATGGTTGTCCCTTTAGAGATGTGTTTTATTTATGGTTAATACCTGGTTGAATTAGACTCGTTGTCTCTAGTTTTGATGTCGTGAGATTATTCCTATTCGAATTGCTTCCGTATTATCCTGTTTTTAGGGGAAATGCTGTCGAATTGTTCTTGTACAACAGTTTAGATTTATGGGGTGTTATAGTTGGTATCAGAGCGGGCTGTAGGTCCTTGGAATGTGTATTTTTAGTGTCATACTCTAGGATACAACTAAAATGTGATGTAGAATAACTTAGAAACATGGCCTAGGTTTTAACTAAAATTTTGTCATAGGATAGCAACATTAAAACTTGTGTAAGTGGAATCACTAATTTAAAATTTGACACACATGGATGCCTGAGGAAAGGGTATGGGTACCGTTGCTTTCCGTTTAATTATTGTATCTAAGCTTTGATGTTGAATGCTTCTTTTGATGATGTATAATGCTATATTTATGATGGATTTGATTGAGTTGCTTCATTTGTGATGAAGTGGGGTTGTGTTGCCGAAGTGTTTCGGTCACCTCTTTTTGTTCATAGTAAGGGTGTGGTTTGACGGTGTGGCCGGTTAACGCCATCACCGAAGAATTATTAAACCCTGTAGGAGGAGTGTTTACCCTTTTTGTCGTGGATCGGGTAGTTGACTGGAGTCAAATAGAAGAGATTGGTGGTAGATTCCTTCGGATGTTATTTATCGTTCTAACGGTCGGTCTTGGTTGGTTTTCTTGGTTTTAGTTGATTGAAATCAGAAGAAAAGTGTTTGGAATTTGGATATTCGCGGAGTGTGCCTTCGGTGTTTCTTTGTTTTGTCTTCTTTGGGTGAAGACAAAGAAGGGGAGTTTTGTGTTGTGCGTCTTTGGTCGCCTTTTGACTTTGACACCTGTTTAGTTGGTTGCCTTGCAAAGAAAGGTATAGCTTTTGGTTCTTGTGTGTCTTGCTCTGAGTTTAAAAGAAGTTATTGAAGCGTGTGTAAAAAGTTAAGTTGTGTCGATTTATGTTTTGTGCCTTTGTTCGTAAAGGTTTACTTGATCGCTTGGTTCCCTTCTGTGGGAGTCTTTAAGATTGAAATGTGTTTTGGAGTCATGTCCTATTGCAAATTTGAGAGTAAAGCTTCTTTGTGAGTTTTGGTTGAGTATTAAAAGAAAAAAAAATGCTGCAAATAAAGTAAGTATTCGTTTGACTGAAATTACTTGTTAAAAGTGGAAATTGTTGTTTAGCATGTTATGTAGTATGTAACAATGTGGTTTATAGAAATGATGTACTCCTTAGTTAATTTGCGAGTTGAATCAATTAAGTGTAATTGTTACCCTTAGCTTAAGATTAAAAGAACCTCTAGTGATGTAGAGTACTCCATAGTGGGGATGATTAAATGTGTTAATGTACATGCTTATAATCTGTTGCTTTGCTTTAAAAGTGCTTATGACCCCCGATAATATTTAAGGTTTTAAACCCTGATGCATGGTTAGAACATTAAGATGAGGTAGACTGCGGTTATTGTTAAAGAAACTTTGCTAGTTGTTTAAAGATGTTCTAATCTAACGGATTAATAGAGAAAATTTAATCGTGTTGACTAGCGACTTTAATTTGGAAGTTGATTAGAATTGCTATTTACGTTGTTGCAACCTACTATTATGTTGTGTGGTGGTAATTTTGTTATCACCTATGTATAGGGTAGCCAAAAGTAATGTTGATGGTTGATGTTTATGCCCATTTGTTGTTATTGATGACTTGGTAGGGTTGTTAATTGTTGGAAACCATTGATCCAATAGAGAAAAGTGTAAAACTGTGGAATTATGTCGAGTTCATGTTGTGATGGGATGAACATTGGATAACAATCATGATGCAAGATTTTAACCTTAATGAATGCATGTCTTAGAATCCTGTTACTTAATTTTATCTTGTAGAGATAATACTTATTGGTTGAAGTCATTTTATTGATTGAACAAGTTTTAATTGTCAAGATGTTGATGTATGGATGGTATAAAATTGATACGTTGATCATGCTTAAGTATATGTTGAAGTACTATGTTTGAAATATAGAATACATTGATATATGATGTGTTGGTCTGTGGGGATCATGATGAGGTAGTATAGAATGGAAGACGTTTTGTTAATCATCATAAACTGTATTTATAAATGTTGGGAAAGGTAACTAGAGAAAGAATTGGTTATGTAGCTTTTGGTTGAATTATATTGAGGCTTCTCGATGAGTAAATAGTGTATATTGAATGCTTAAATGGTAAGTATAGTGGAATACTAGATATGGTGGCTTTCATCCTGAGCCTGTGTCTAAAACCTTTTGGACTGGTTTGGTTGGTTGCTATTTTGGTTGAATACCTTGCAAGCCTTTGAACTGGGCCTAACATACAACCACATGTCTGGAGTGGGACAGACCTAGTGGAGTACGATTCCGAAGTCTTAGCATGTGAGACCTCAGGTGGTTTTTGTATCTGTAAATGTGGAAAGAAGGGTGTAGTGTTTACCGATTGGTCTTACATCTCTTCAACGGTATACGTTGGCCCTGTACTTCCGCTCCGCAAAAGGGAAGGGACAGCGGGAACTATACCGGGAGGTACGCATGCGAGGATAGAGGTTTCGGAAAGACTTTGTTATGGTTACTCGCCCATGTGGTGTTTAACTATATCGTGTGGGTAAAGTGTATAACCTCTGCAAAGTGTACAAACTATTCGAATAGCCGAGTCCACGGTACTGGACAAAGCTCGGGGATTACAGTCAAGGGTTAGATCTTTTAAAATAAAATGTGGAATGGGTAGCTGTATGCCAGAGATAATTGCTAAAGTGATTTAAGGCTTTGTGCCAAACTATTTGAAAAGAGATTGATGACTTATTATATAATAAGGTTTCTGACTTTTGAATCTATTAAGATTATTTAATCAAAGCAAAAGCATTTGTTTGATGCAAATTAACCACTTAATCCCTTCCTTTGGAAGAAGCCATACATATAGTAATAGGATTGCATCTCTGTGCATGACTTGCTGAGTATGTTGTATACTCACCCTTGCTTTCAACACAATCATCAGTTGAGGAGAAGACTACAACTTCGAAGAAGGAGAAGTTCCACGAGGAGGCAGTTATCTAGGAGTTGAACCTTGTCGCTGCCTGTGGCATCTTGATGGGAGTCACCAACGTTCTTCATTCGGCTATTTGTTTATTTACTTTTGTTATTGTAAGCCCTGCGTGGCAGACTATTTGTAAGTTGACCTTAAGGTCTTGTAACCAGTTTATTTAATGTTTGAAGTACTTTATTATTAATTCCGCTGTGTATGATTGTGGTACTTCATCCCTGTTTAACTGTGTGTACTAGCGTGATCCTGGACTAGTACAGAATACACAGAGGGTCCGGATTTGCAGATTCGGGTCCCGACAGATATTCACAAATTATTCGGTCCCTTATGTATCTAGCTGGTGCCACAAGACCTGATATCTCATTTGCTGTGAGCAAATTAAGCCGGTTTACATCTAACCCGGGAGATGATCATTGAGAAGCACTTGAAATAGTGTTACGCTACTTGAGAGGCACAACATCTTACGGAATTCACTATACTGGATATTCATCTGTATTAGAAGGATATAGTGATTCCAATTGGATCTCTGATGTAGATGAGATCAAAGCTACAAGTGGTTATGTTTTTACCTTACCTGGTGCTGCAGTTTCATTGAGGTCTTGCAAACAGACTATATTAACAAGGTCAACCATGGAACCTTAACTCGTAGCACTTGATACAGCCACTGCTTAGAGAGCTACTGTTGGACTTGTCATTGGTTGAGAAACCAATACCGCCGATCCTAATGTACTACAATAACCAAACAGTTTTGACTAAGGTTATGAGTACTAAGGATAACATGAAGTCCTCCAGACATGTGAAGCGCATGCTCAAATCTGTCAGAAAGTTGAGAAACTCGCACTGAGAAAAATCTAGCAGATCCTTTTACAAAAGGACTTGCAAGGAAAACGATTTCCATTGCGTCTATGGACATGGGTATGAGGCCCATTTGAGTTACAACATAATGGTAACCCATACCTTCCTGATTGGAGATCCCGTGAATTAGGTAATGGGGAAAACAAGTTGATGTTGTAACAAGAGAGTACATATTATTAAATTGTACATGTATCCTAATACACAAAGTACTCTCGATTGCATGGAAGGTTGGCTTAAAGCCTTAATGTATTCTAGTGTCAAAATAAGAGAAAAAGGTATTGGCCTACAGGATACCTATAATGAATACACCTACTTGAGCATAACTGTGAGGTCGCAGTTCACGAGGATGGGGCATTCTCTAGAAACCTAATGAGCAGATACGGGAGCATAACCATATAACGCTCCGTATAGGTGTGATTTTCAAGTAAAGTCTGATCACAAAAAGCTATGAATTCAAGGCATAGTCCATTCACTAGCTGTGAGAGGATGAACCTTGCTATTCTAGGTGCAAGTTCAATCCGTACGGGACATACACCAAAAGACTGGTATATTAACAACACTTCAGTACAACGATCTGTCGGGACCTGAATATGCAAATCCGGACCCTTTGTGTATTCAGCACAAGTCCAGGATCACGCTAGTGCACACAATCTCAACATCGGTAATTACCACAATCATACTCAACGAAATAGTAAAGTACTTTATTAAAAGGAAATATAACCGGTTTCTCGACCTTATGGTCAAGTTACAAAAGTACGCCTCGCAGGGCTTAAGTCTTATTCAAATAAACTTGCAGCGGAAAATAAAGAAACGCGTGGCGCCAACTAATATGCCACAGGCAACTGACTGGGATCTCCCCCTAGTTCATCGGCTCCTACTAGAACTCCTCTAGTGCTGGCATTGATTCTTCTTCAACTGATGTTTTATTGTTGCAAGGGTGAGTACTGAAAGCACTCAGCAAGTTATGCACAGAATGCAGTCTAATATTCTACATGCATGGCTTATTACGAAGGATAGGCTAAGATGGTTCTTTTGCAGTAAAGCACATTCATAGTAACAATAATAGATTGAAGGCAGTAAAACAGTAATAGCAATAATAACTTCATAAACAATTTCACAAGTAAAGCATTTATCAGCCTAAAGCAAGTTCATCATTTCCAACACCCAGTATCCATAAACCAAGTTCATTTTCATAAAGTCTAACCCTTGACTGTAATCCCCGAGCAGTGTCCAATACCGCGGACTCGGCTATTCGAATAGATTTTTCACTCTGCAGAGGTTATACACTTTACCCACAAGATACAGTTAAACACCACAAAGGCGAGTGTCTGTAACAAAGTCTTTTGGAAGCTTCTAACTCCACAAGTGAACCCCCGGTTGTCGAACACTAACCCTTCCCTTATCAAAGGCAAAGTTTAGGACAATGAATTGTTGGACGGGTACCTGGCCGCAGCCCCGGTATGCTCCCCCATACAACTACACAAAAGTGTAGCTGACACCCCGAGGTACCACATGCAAGATATCAGCAACCTACTCAACTAGGTCTGTCCCATTCCAGACATGTGGTTGCATGATGAATTCAGTTTAAAGTCTTGCAAGGTTAAGTCCTTAGGTTAACCAGGGCAAGACTACCCAATTATCAAAACCAAATCAACATTCCCGATGCCACACCCTGGCCCACCAGAACAATCTTGCCACTTGCCCCAGTCTAAATCATTTTATCACCCAGTTGATTACCATGCACCACGTGCCATCAACATCATCAACGACACATGTAGCAATTTCCAAAATCATGTTCCATCTCTCATTAAGTCAAGATTAATTTTCGACATTCAAAATTATATCAATAACATGATTGCATGGCTAAGCTGGCTACTTACGGTCTAATTAACCCATGTTGGCAAAGTATTAATGTCCAACTATTATTCCACATCCTAGGGTGACAAATAATTCATGGCATACAATTATCATAGACAAGGTGGCATAATCAAGTAGGTCACATAACTATTCCCGGAATTATTCAAAAGCATTTTAAATAAACTAGCATGCAATAATTTAAATAAATATAGTTTCAAAAGTGGGATCAACATGGTCAAAGCATAACTTGCCTTCAAAAAGCGCTGGTTCCTAGTCTTGAACTTGCTCCTGGGTCAAAACCTCTCCTTCGAAGCCTTCGGGCAGTTCAACGTCTACGCGTATCGGATAAATAAACACCAAATAAATAAAAACAGAGAAAAAATTATGTCTAAAAATTAAATAAAATTCACCATTAAATAGATCTCAATTTTATAAAAATTTAGAAACTGGAATCGCCTCAATCGGAGTTAAAACACAAAAGTTATAGCGATTCAAAGTTTGAAAAACGATTTAAAAGAGTAAACCGAATTACCACATTTATTGTTGAATTGATAATTCGGAAATATGACATCATGCTTGCGCTAGTCCGAAATTGAATTTTGGCTGAATTATCTTTCTAAAGGAGAATCCATATTATGACGTGAGCAATAAATTAATAAAAATAAAAAATATATTTTTTTGGAAAATAACGTGTCACTAACAAGTGGACCCACCGATGATGTCATCATGACATGATCGCTGACGTCACCAGGCGTGGCGTGCTATTTCCTTGCACGGGACATGCTATTTCTACGCGCGAGGCGTGCTATTCAATCTAAGCCATTCACTCTGGATCCTATGGTCATGATCAAACGCGGAACGGATCGGTCCGAACTACTCAAGCCTACAAGGCCTAAACTGAACCGTTCGATCCAGATCCAACGGTCCAACGACAACGTGCTAAACTCACCTGCTCAGCGTGCTAACGCGTGCTAATGCGACATGGCTTAATCTGGTTCGTTCACCTAAGATCCAACGGTTAAAAACAGATCTAAACCAAACCACGCGATCTAATCTAAACCGCATGATTTAAATCCAACGGCTCAGGACGAATGTGCTACAGCGTGCTATTCACGTGCTAACCAATCCATGCCCTTCAATCTAGATCCAACGGCTAAGGTTATATCTAGTGAAATCTACAGGTCCACTACGTGGACAAACCTGGGGCGTTCGATCTTGATCGAACGACTGACAGTGTTCGCGAAGTCAGCGATGGCATGGCGGAGCAGAGTTGGCCGGAGAGGAAGACGATGACCATGGCAACGGCGTTTGGGATGTTCTCCGGTGAAGTCCATTGTACCCCCAGATGCGCCTCGTCGCGACGGTCTCGGATCTGGGCACCAACGCGGCGGAGGACGGTGGACGGCGGCGGAGGACGGTGGACGGTGGCGGAGGACGGTGGACGGCGGCGGAACTCCCGCGAACCCAAAGCAAACCCTAATGGACTATGGCGATGTAACACCCCAGCACCTAGTATGCCGCAAATGCCACCACAAAGGATACTAGCAATAACCAAAACACGTATTTAACATTAAATGACAGCAACTATGCTAATAACTTAAACAAAATTTCGGCAGCATGTAATCGCTTTAACAAGGTTTTTAAGCATCACTAGTAAGTTCACAACATAATAGCAGGATAACAAATACTATGAGCATGATAACCAAGATTTCATCAACAATTTGTACCAAAGATAAGTCTAGCCATCTCAAGCACAACTACGAGTTGATCAAATAGTTAAAACAACCATCACGACATAGTCCACAATCTAGTTCAATGAGGTAACCATCACAACTAAAGGAAGGGTATGACATTGTTTTAAATGGGTGATGGCTAGTGATGTCGTGTGTCTAGCTCCCTTTCCCACATGTCGGATTCATGGTACCTAAAAACAACATAAAACAACAAGCATGAGTTATCACTCAGCAAAGTGTATTGCAATGGAATAGAGCAACAACAGTAATCAATAACATCTTTATTTCATATCATATCACAACATCATAAGCATCTCATAATTCATCTTCATAAACATCTCATAACATCTTCATTCATGCAATGCAATGCACATGTCTCTTTTCTTAGCACATACCGGTATTGCCGAGTGCACACCCGTCGGTGTGCACCCTCTTTCCCTTCCATCCTGTGGAGGGTGCCTACTCTTACTAACTCGCTCCCATTCGCAACCGTGGACGGGACTACGAGGTAGGTCTTTCGTGTTCACTACATGTGAACACAAATTAAAGGCCCGCATCAGAATGGGTCACCTCTTCCATTATGCATGCACATATGACATAAACATGAATAACATGTAATTCAACTCAGTTTAACAATTGCATAGCCATTTAACAATTCATACTCATCATGTCACATGAAAGAATCGAGCATGGCATCTTATCATAACATATGTATAAACTTGATCATTGCAAAACATTACGGCTCCTTAAGCCAAAACCACTACAATACATTTGCCTCAACCGCGTGCGACGGAGTGGCGAGATGTGGAAGACACTCTCGGGATCACACCACCTGCACATAGGTATAATACACTAAACAATATGCCCACAAAACAACACAAGACTACCGGCTACCTCGACTTCGCAACCCACGCCTAAAACCCGAAAACAGAGAATCTGTCCAATCGGGATAGCAGGCTTCCAATGATCATAACTTGAGTTCTAAAACTCCAAATAATGTAAACGAGTACATTTTCTCGAATCTTAGGAGATTTTCCATCTTTTTCTAAGTATTCGCGAAAACTGATTCGGCCTCTAAAATCCTCTAATATACAGTTAAACACAATCTGTCCCAATCACGTCACAGATTTGACAGCGCTCAGTAAAACAGCCATAAATTTTAAATGGTTGAACAGAATTTAACTTTCTTAGCGGCCAATTAAAGATAATTGAATTACCTACAACTTTCTCAATAGCTGTCCAACCAGAAAATGCTTCTAAAATTGTCTAATTCACGTCCGAAGACCGACGACCTAATTTGTCCGAGAACAGAACGCAAGACCAAATTGAAATCTCTCTAAACCCCTCTAATCACAGCACCTAAACATCAAATTTAACCATGAATTTCTTCATCTAACCAGTACCAATACTCTAAAACCAAGATCCCCGAGGCTTACCTCTTCTTGGCCGGACTCCCGATCGATGAACGTCGCCTCCTCGTGGCCCGATCTCCCCTCCGATCGCCGGGAACACCGAAATCGCCGGGAATGCCGGATCTTCTTGGACGAAGAGATACCGGACAGCGAGATCGGAGTGGCTACGAGGGGGAGGAGTTAGGGCCGGCTAGGGGTGGGGAGGAGAGGGAGGGGGTGGCGCATGGGGAGGGGAGGGTGGTGCGGCTAGGGCTTGGTGGGATGGCGGCTATGGGAGGGGGAGGAGGGAGTGGGGCGCATGCCCTAGGGTTGGGTGGCGCATGGGGAGGTTGTGCTGCCCCCCAACTCCCCCACATGGGCCATGAACCCCCCACCAATGGCCCAATTGCTTCCCCCAAGGCCCAAACTAGCTCCCGCAATGCCCAAACCCCCCGGAGAGGTCCAAACACCCAGAAAAGCCCAAAAACAAGATATAAAGTCGTACGCTAAGGCTGTAATCTATAAAGTCCCATTCTAAAATGTCACTTTCCATAATGTTACATCCCCATGATGTCACAGGCAAGCAATTAACCCTAGACAGCGGCGGCTGAGGCTAAAGCTCCTAGGGCAACACGTGCGCATGACCAAGGCGATCCTCGGGGGCCGGTTCGTGCTTTAAATAGGCTAGGTTTCCGTGTTCGAGACAGCGGAGGAGAGGAACAATCACGACGGCTTGCAGCGGAAAAATCGGAACGGGGACGATGCACACGAACTGTACACGTGGCGCGATCAACGGACCAGATTGCCCCGACTAGAAATGAGTTACGCTTGGCGTGCTATTTTGACACGCTAGACGTACTATTTCACCACACTGGGCGTGCTATTCCGCCACGCATGGCGTGCTATTTCGCTTAACGGTCAGCAGTACAGTCCGGACCCGTTAGGGTTCGAGTCGGGTTCGGTCCGGCGTAGCAACAGGGGCTCGGTCGTTCCAACAATACAAACCCGTTAGAGTTTTTTTAACAATTTAATATTTTAAAATAATTCTAGAAATTCAAACAAATCAAGAAAAATAGCAAAATGCTCAGAAAAATTCCAGAAAATATTTTGAGACATTTTGGACTCAAATAAAATATTTCCAACAAAATTTTATTTAAAATTCTTAAATATTTAAATAACTCAAAAAGGAATAAATTCAAATTAAATCCAAATAAATTTCAGAAAATTCCAAAAATCCAAATAACTCCAGAAATTCTATAAAAGCAAAAATTTGGGATGTTACACGATCTTTATTATCTTTTCTGCTGTTTGCTATGGAATTAGTGGGGGATTGTTAGAAATTGGCCCATGGGTGGCCTATTTCCTTTAATTTCAAAGCATACAAGGTTTAGTACCATATTGCCTAGCCAAGTGGAGAAAAGGTAACTTAAAAGGTGGAGTCCTTGCCACCTCTTGATTAATATGACACTTGGCATGAGAATGGCATAGGGTGGACAGTGGTTGAACACACACATGCGCGCATGCATTCGCGTATTTTCGCATGAAAATCCGCGTAACTTGTGACTTGCGACGAGTGACCGCGCCGTGTTGTAGTGTGTCTCCTGGCACTTTGAATTCACCTTTTATTTTGCTGAATCTTGCAATTATCTCTCTATTCATTTTGTTTAAATGCGATTTAAACATTATAGTAACTGCCAACATTACACAGTCAGTTACTAGTAACTGTCACATTACTCTGTCAGTCACTGATGCGCGTGTATAAAAACACCTGGAGACGTCCAGACTTGACACGATGAATTCCTCCATTCTTCCATCTCCTCTCAGCAAAAGCTGTACTGTTTTGTTGAGCTATTGAACCTCGCCGGCCTTCCTCCTCGGCCTGCACCGTGAAGGAGGGTGAGCGGTATCTCCGAGCCATTGCCATAGAGTTCACCTGCACGGGGTAGCAATAAGGTTTCTAGGCAGCACTTTAGCGTGACCTCTTTTCTTCTTCCTCGTCATCGACTACTTCCTCGACCACGTCTGCGATGCACTACTTCATAGTCTTCATCAAACCCAACTGTAAGTCGTTCGTGATCGTTCGACTCAACCTACTATGTTTCTTGAATATGTATGTTTGGAAGTACAATGTGTAGCCTGCTGTTAGATTTACTATGTGCATCACTATTTATCTGTGATATTTATCTTCTGGTAAAATTTGGAAGTAAAATATTGCGCCCATTTCCAACGGGAACAATGGCGCTTGCCGGAGAAGGGGCGCGCATCGATGATTAAGGAGCAACGTAGATGATGACTTCAACAATTGTTTTTTGGGAGTCACTTCACACGCGCACTACAGCAAACCGTACTATTTTCGTCAGCCAAAAATCGACGAAAACAATGGTAAAATCGACGAAAACAGGTGTTTTCGTCGGCAAACCGACGAAAATAAACACGGCAGTGGCGTAGCCTGGATTTTAGTTAAGATTGGTCCAAATTTTTTTTAAAAAAAATCATCTAACAGGACAACATATAAATACATAATAAATCAAAAGCACAATACAAATATAATAATAAGGTTTTGCAATAGTCAAAGAATATTACAATACTACTTCTTCTTGTTGGGCTTACGCCTTCTAATAGCCATGAAAGTCTCGATTATATCATCTTCATCCACTTTGGAGAACATATCTCACTCAATGAAGGTGACTAGACAATCATCCATCCTATTTCTCAACTTATTCTTGACAAACTTCATTGCAGAAAATGCCTTTTCAACATTTGCCGTTGCCACCGGTAGAAGCAATACCAATTTGATAAGCAAGTACACCAAATCATGAACATTATGCCTCTTTGTTTCAACAAGCTTAACTGAGAGTTCAAGTAGACTTTTTAATTCTTTGAAGGTGTCCTCTTTTCTCATGTCATCAATATAGTTGTCAAGTTGCATTTCAAATTGCAACAAGTCGATGCTTGAAATATCATTGGGGTAAAACTTAGCAAGTCTACATACGTTGTGTGCATCAAAAGAAGCAAATGAGTCGGCGGGATTCAAAGCCGACATACAAGAAAGCAACTCCATATTAACCTCATCAAACCTATTATCAAGCTCTTGGTTACTTTTGTCAATTACCCTAACATACAACTCCATTGCAGGAACTTTGACACCATGTTTATTGCAAAACAAACTGACCCTTTGAAGGAATTCAACCCATCCATCAGACCTCAATTGTTGTATTCTACTCTTTGCCAAACTAACAAGTGATATTGCATTAAGAATATCTTGTTCCCTTCTTTGTAAACACTCAAATTGATCATTTGTGTATCCAAGAATGATAAGCATCAAGTGTGCACTAAAAATAAAGTAAAATGATCAAATGCTCCAACCATGGTATGAATTTTCGGCCAATCACCCCTTTGTGTAGTATCTTCGCCAAGACTTATAAGTTGTCACGGATCATGGGATACATAGCAATAAGGTTGACAACAGTTTTGTAATAAGAACCCCATCGAGTATCACCGAGCCTAGCTAAACCCATCTCTTGATTTAATCCACTTCTAGATTCTAGCTCACCACATTTAATTGCTTCCAAGACATGTTGAAGTCTAACATTTCGAAGCATGTCATGACGTTTACAAGAAACTCCAACAATACTCAGCAAGAAAGATACTTGATCAAAAAACCACACACAATCATCAATTCCCTTGGCAACAAGAACTAGTTGTAGTTGATGTGCAAAACAATGAATATGATAAGCAGAAGGTGACTCTTTCATGATCAATGTTTTCAGCCCTTTAATTTCTCCTTTCATGTAACAAGCTCCATCATAACCATGACCACGAATTTGAGTTATAGTCAAATGGTGACTAGCAAGTAAAGCTCCAATTGCTTCCTTAAGTGATAAAGAGCTAGTATCATCTACATGAACAACTCCAAGAAAGTGTTCACATGGCCTTTCCAGTTTATCAACATAACGCAAACAAAAAGCTAGTTGTTTTTTATGTGATATGTCACTTGACCCATCACCTAGAATTGCATAGTTCTCATCACCAAGTTCGCCAATAATTTGCTTTCTAGTTTCTATGGCACAACATTGAATAATTTTCTTTTGTATCTCTAGAGAATTTAAGGTGCAATTACTTGGAGCATTCTTCAAAACAAACTTATTCACCTCTTCACTATTTCCTGCAAGCCATTTTAAAAGTTCAAAGAAGTTCCCTCTATTACTAGATTCTTCACACTTATTTTGACCACGAAATGCCAATCCTTGATGTAAAAGAAATTTCAAACATCTAATTGAGTAAGTCAACCTGATCTTGTAAAGACGTAGATCCTCACTGCTCACCATCTCAATTTGATTGTCAATTGCTGCCTTGGGATTCAAATATAAGTTGTATCTATCTTGAGCTGCATTGTGAGTACCTATTACACCACCCACGAGTTTGATAAGTGTTTTCTCTCCATGATGCCAATTTCTCCAACCACCAATAGTAAATGCATCAAACCCCTTACTATTTCCCCTTTTGAACAAGTAGCATACAAAGCAAAATGCAAATTCCTTCTTGATACTAAATTCAATCCACTGATATTTATAAAACCATAAAGGAGTGAATTGGCGCTCCCTATTTCCAATCTTCCTTCTCTCAAAATCATATCCATAAGGTTGGAATGGACCTTTAAGAATATATGCTCTTCGAATAGCATCTTGATCTTTGACAGGATAACTTGTAATTGGCAGTGTAACACCCCAAAATTCAATAAACAGTAATATTAAAATATTAAAATGTGAATTTGATTTATATTGAATTTCCTGAATTTATGTGCTTTTTAGTGAATTTCTTGTTAACGGTTAATTGAATTTTCATTTGAGAAAAGGGAAAATGTAAAGAGATAAAAAGATAAAAAGTAAAGAAAAATCTTCAAAAATATTATAAAAATACTTGGAGACCTCTAGAGCCTTGAGGTGGCAGTCAAAACTCATGTGAGCCATTTAATATGAGAAATGATCCTCTAGCGCCCTCAGGTGGCAATCAAAACTCATGTGAGCCATTAAATATGAGAAATGATCATTTTCTATTAAATTGATGTGGCATCAAACAGTACAAAACGTAATTTTATAAATTTTTGGATAGCTTCAATGTGGCTCAACTTTCGACCATAAGACCTTCATACCATTATCCTCATCTATTAATTTTTTAAAAAAATTAATAATGAAATTTAGTATTTATTCCAATTTAATTATCCCAAATCTAAACATCAGCAAAACAGAGAAAAAGAATTATTATACAATAAATATTGAGTTTTGAATCTAAAATTTTTATGGAAGGTGTCTGATGTAAATATGAACCTTTTATAAAAGTTTTAAAATTTTACCAATTGATTTAGACCCACAATAAAATCAAATACCGAAATGGAATTTCTGTACAGTGCATCTTGTCATAATTTTATTAAAATATATGTTACGAATTTTGATACCAAACTTTTACAATGTATATATAGCTCTTCCAGGGTCACTAATAAATTTTTTTTAGAAATTTAATCATCGAAATGACCCTTGAATTAATTCTCCTTATCCCGCTATCAGGAGATAAGGTGATGCATTGAATCAAGTTCTTTCCTCTCCCTTTGACTTACATGTGGGTCTCTTCAATTAATGGCACAGCTGACCAGCCAGTTAACCCTTGAACCGACCCACTTTTCAACTATAAGCTCACTGCCTTGTGTTCTCCATTTCGGTCCAGTCCCACATGTCATGTACCCTTTTCTCTATCCCTCTCTCTCTCTCTCTCATTTTTCCTCTCTCTACCGAGTGGCCTGGGCCCAACTGTCCGATTTATCTCTCCCAGCTTGCCCCCTCCTTCTCTATCTTTCTCTCCTTCGCTCTGCTCCCTCTCTAGTTTAGTCGCCAGAAAAATCCCTGTTGCCGCCTCAACTCCTATCCGTTTTGCGCCGCAATCTCGCACCTCCAGGCCACGTTAAGCCGTCCGCAGCGCACCCACACCTCACCCCATGCCCTGCACCCGGGAACACTCAAGAATGACCACCGCCGAGAGCATTCTCCGTTCAAACGCTGCTCATACCGCCTTTACGACCTATTTAAGCATCGTGTTGGCTTCTAAGATCATTATGGTAAAGCCTCAAGCCCCAATTCTGAGTTCAAACCATTAACTGAGCCGAGTCCTCTCTTCTTTACTTTCGACTACTTCACCGTCGCCTATAAATTTCAAGC
The DNA here is from genome assembly GCA_036346355.1 of Rhipidocladum racemiflorum. Taxonomy (NCBI): domain Eukaryota; kingdom Viridiplantae; phylum Streptophyta; class Magnoliopsida; order Poales; family Poaceae; genus Rhipidocladum; species Rhipidocladum racemiflorum. The sequence continues at coordinate 8,312,412 of CM070569.1, forward strand.
CAACTCCTTCTACTCGATTCCATCCTTCAAATCCTTTCGGCTGAAACATCTTAGCTAGTCCACGAACAAAAACCCTCAGTTCATTAGAAAGATCCTTCACCATAGCCCCCTACCGCCGTGCCCTTCCTCTCTGTCTTCGGTGAACGTTGGCTAGCTCATTCCGGATCCTCAAATTGCAAGGTGAGAACTCGGGTATAGTTCCTTTTGAACCAAAGATGCCTAAATGGATGTTAATTAGAGTATACATAACCCAAATTCTCGTCATGCCTAAGATCAGCAATGAACTACCACCGGCTACCGTAGAAATCCATTTTTTTCATTTTCGGTTCGTTTTGATTAATACTCCTACTAGATGCACAATAACGCGTTGAAGCTCGCTAAACCATTCCTTCGCCGTCTCCAGCCAAGGTTCAATGCCAGTGCGCTCGATGGCCGCACAACTCTGTTCTGGCCCACTGCCAAGTGGGGTCAGATCGTTAGGTGTTGTGCACGCTCGAGTCTGGTTGACCGGCTAGACCCCCCTAGTCGGTTGCCTCTTGCGCATGTACGCGAAACCCCCAGGGCGCTAACCGGTGGACCCAGTTGACCAGACAGTCAACCGCTGGCCTCTGGGCCCTTTTGTCAGTGACTGCAGCTTGGTTGAAGTCAGCTCATGCGCGCAAATTGTAAAAGACGTTTGCCTGTTGAGAAAACGTTTTTTTTATTTTCAAACCATTTTCTAGACGGAGTTAGATTCAAACTGTAATAACTTCTAAACTATAGATCCAAATCAGATGATACAACATTCTAAATTCAAGGTTAATCATATATCTTCAGAATATGTAAAAATATTTGAAGTTTGATAAATAATTTAAATCAGAATTCAAATCTAAAGAATAGGATTCAAGTATGCTTCATGCACATTTTGTGTAATTCAAATCCAATTACAGTAAAATAATTTTTGCTAGAATCCTTGTGTGATAAGAGTTCTAATTATGCAAAGAAAATTTAATTTATAGCTGGTTTGAATTATTTTCTAATTTAGTTTGATTTCAATGTGTAAAATATTCAAAATGCTATAACTTGCTCATTTTACGTCCAATTAATGTGAAACCAATTTCTATGTGCTATTTAGATCATGGAGAATATGATTTCACAATAATACTTAGGGTGTACCATTGAACTTTTGTATATTACTTTATATGTTGCTTTATGTTTGTTATGCAAAAGCCTGATACAATTATATTAAAACTATAATTCCTTAATTCATGAAATGAGTATTGAAATGTTCTTAAGATTTTGAATATTCCAATTTTGCAAGAACTTTACATGATTGATTAAGGTTGAACTAAGTTAGTGAATAATCATGCTTTCATAATATATCTGTTTAGAATATAATCACAATGCATGTATAAGTAAGCATACATATAAAACTTGTTTTATATAAACCATAATACAAGGCCATACTACAAACTGGTTGGACTTGACACTAATTTATTTTAGTTTTTATGTGTGGATTAGATTTTAGACATAATGTACACTTAGCCCTTAAGTAATATATATCTTTTCATTTGATAAATAGGGCATTATCAATAAGCACTAATACCTGTATAATCATCATTAGAATGCTTCTTAAAAGTTAGACTACTCTTTTATGTAAAAGCATTTCAATTATTATATGCTTTGCATCTGAATCCTATCAAAAAGCATAACCATGCGCATTATAAACCCTAAGAGTCCATAATCCAAGTAAATGAACTTGATCAATAACTAGTACCCTAAATTAAGTCTTACTTGCGCTAGTGAATGGTTATTAGCATATGGTATTTACTTAAATTTAATCATGCAACTTACGCCTACCATCACCCTGTTGTTTTATGTACTAATTTATAATAATATAAACAATTTTGGCCTCTTGAATTCAAAATTAAATATATATAAATTTACAATCTTAGCTTCTTGAATTCATAAAATAAAATAGAATTAATCATAAAGAATAGGTGTCGTGTGCGACGCACCCCTCAAACTGTTAATCAAAAATAAAGATTGCAACGTAAAAATAGTACGCTCGCTTATACGATCATGAAACCCTAACTACAACCATGCCTGTTTTATGTACTGATTTTTATTTGATTTTCCATCTGATTTCCTTTTGCCCTTATTGAAAGTGTTATATTTGCTATTTGCTCTTTCTCGTTGAATGACGTGTAGAACCCGACGTTCCAGATCCCGTCAACGATAACTTTAAGAATACGACTTTGACTTCGTCATTGAAGACAACAAATAGCAAGGCAAGCACTCATATAGATCCCAATTTTCTTTAACAAGAAGAATTAATTGAAACTTGCATGCGTGCGCTATATTTTATACACTGTTGTATCATAGGAAAATGGTAGTTATAACCTTCATTCAAGGTTTTTCTTAATCAGTAGTGATAGATGAAAACCCTAGATGGATGAACACACAAAAAATAAAATTTTGGACATGATGAACTTTATTACATGTATACGCTTAGCCCTGCTTTAGACTGGGAACATGAACAGCTGGATATACTATTCATGACAAAATAAAATTTTGGACATGATGAACTTTATTCTTGAACATGTTGGAATACTGTGATTTTTTATACTTTCTTTTTTTTGAAAATAAAACTATGATTCCGACACGGGTGATTATTGGCAATAGCTGGAAGTGCAATTAATAATGCACGTAGATAGGGGGAGACTTATCGCCCGGGTCGATTAAGGACCGAACTATTGTGTTTTTTCAGGCCAAGATAACCGTACATCCACAAGTGCTGTTATGGCACAGCCTTAATCTATTAAATTATTTGAAACTAGCTTTGCATATTGGAAGACAAAAGTAGCACAAGCAGTAAATCCTTTTGTGTTTGTTTGTGGCTGTAACACCCCAAAATTTTGCTTTTCTTAAATTCAAGTGTGATTTGGCTCTTTAGTGAATTTTTGGAATTTTCTGGAATTTATTTGGAATTTATTTTAATTTATTCCCTTTTGAAATAATTAAAGAATTTAACTTTGCAAATAAAATTTTGTTGGAAATATTTTATTTGAGTCCAAAATGTTCCAAAATATTTTCTAGAATTTTTCTGGAATTTTTCTAGGTGTTTTGCTATTTTTAATGAATTAAATTAATTTCTGGGAATTAATTTGAATATTTAAACGCTGGAAAAACCGAGTTGGTTTGTACTGTTCCTCCGACCGAACAGAAACACGAGCCAGCCGGCCGATCGCCGGCGGACCCGAGTCCAAACCCCTGCACCGTTGGATCTTGATCCAACGGCTCGCGTTGAGTCACGTCACCCAATTCGAATCCAATTCGGATTCCGCCGCCGCAGCTGTGTGGGCCTCGGTTTCCGCAGATTTCACGGACGATGAGAGGCCTATTTAAAGCACCGCCGCAGCCATCGGGTAGCCGACTTCCGCGCGCACCTGTAGCCCTAGCTCACGTCGCCTGAGCCACCGCCGTTTGCCTGCTAGAGCTCGCCGTAGTTGGTCTAGCGCTCCGCCGCGATTAATCGCTGTTTCCGCCGCCGTTCGCCGTCCTCTGCCGCCGTTAAGCCCAGATCCGGAACCGCAAGGTTGAGACGCGTCGGAGGGGACCTTTTACTTCGCCGGAATCGCGCCCAAACGCCGTCGGGCGTGTCGCCGTCCTCGTCTCCGGTGACCTCTGCTTCGTCGCGCGCCATCGCCGCATCGCGAACTCCCTCCACCGTCCGATCCAGATCCGAGGGCCCAGGATCGTCCACGTCACCCCCGGAGAGATCCAAGTTCTAATCCTCAGATCTATTTCCAACCGTTGGATCTAGATCCAACGGCTTAGATTGTGCCACGTAGCTAGAACCGCACCGTACTGGATCCAATCTCAGCCGTTAGATCTAGATCGAACGGCTAGGGTTAGCCGCATTGTAAACATTAGTTTGGATCTTGACCGTCCGATCAAGATTGAACGGTCCAGATCAGCCGTGTAGTTTCCATAACGCGTTAAGCCAGATCCGATCTGGGCCGTTGATTTTCAAATCAACGGCCGAGATCTAGCCACGTGTGCGGAAGCCGAACCGGCGTGCCCGCGTGGGCAGGGACGGGGTCGCTGATAGGGCGGGCCCGCCTGTCAGTGACGCCGGTCCGGTGGACCAGTGCCACCGTGGAGCGAGCCGCGCACGTGGACCGCGTCCGTAGACCAGGACACGTGGCAGCACCCGGGTGGTGCCACGTGTCATGGTGACGTCATCGGGGGACTCGGCCGGTGCTGACGTCAGCGGATCCACGTGGACCAATGAGGTGCTGACACGTGTCATGCTGACGCAATAAATCCTTTTCCGAAAATGAAATTATTTATTTAATTCGGTTTATTGATATCAAAAATGGTTTCAAACTTCAAACGCTTATAACTTTTGCGTTTCAACTCCGATTTGAGTGATTCAAATTTGTAAATTTTCATAAAAATGAGACCTACTCAAATATGAATTTTAATTAATTTTTGTTTATGAATATTTCTCTGTTTTTATTTAATTAATGTTTTCTTTAAACTTTAAACGGTTATAACTTTTGCATTTAAACTCCGAATTTGACAATTCCAGTTTCTAAAAATTCATAAAATTATGCTCTCTCTGTTTGTGAACTTTATTTGGATGTTTGGGCACTTTTTGTCTACTGTTTATTTATTTATTGCTATTTGCACGCTTTACGAGTAGACGTTGAAGTGCCCGAAGGCTTCGAAGGTGAAGTGTTGACCCAGGAGCCAGCTCAGGACCAAGAACAAGTACTCTTTGAAGGCAAGTTGTGCTTTGACCATGTTGATCACATTTTGAAATTAATTTGATTTAAATTATTGCATGTTAGTTCAACTATAAAATGCTTTAATTGATTTTGGGAGATTAGTTAATTACCTAGCTGTTGTATGCCACTTTGACATAGATAATTGAATGCCATGAATCTCTTATCACCCTAGTTGAGGATTAAATAGTTGGACATTATTAAATTGCTAACATGAGAATTTAGATCGTTGTAGTATATTGCTTAGACCTGCTACGTGCTCATGACATGATTTTGGACAATCAAATGTTAATATTGACTTAATGATATATTGAACCTGTTTTGGAAAGGTATCATGTGTTGTGATGTTGATGGCACGTGGTGCATGGTAATCAACTAGGGGTTTGGTAAATAGATTTTGACCGGGGCATGTGGCAAGAATGATCGGGTGGGCCAGTTGTGGCACCGGGAACGTTGTTTTGGTTCTTCGGGTAGTCTTGCCCTGGTCACCCTAAGGACTTAACCTTGCAAGCCTTTGAACTGAGTCAAACGTGCAACCACATGTCTGTAATGGGACGGACCTAGTTGATTAAGTTGCTAATAACGTACCTGTGGGACCTCAGGATGTCAACTACACTGTCGGGACCCCGAATTTGCAAATCCGGACCCTCTGTGTATTCAGCACTAGTCCAGGAACGCGCTAGTGCACACAGTCTTAACATTGGTAAATATCACAATCATACCATTCGATATTATCAAAGTACTTTATTTAAATAACCAAAGTGGTTACTCGACCTTATGGCCAAGTTACAAATATATGTCTCGCAAGGCGAAACTTATTCAGAGAAAATAATAGCAGCGGAAAATCAAATAGCTTCGTGGCTCCATCCAGTATACCACAGGCAACTGACTGGGCTCGCATCCCTAAGTAGACGGATCCTCTTGGAATTCCTCCTCCGAAGCTGGCGTAGTCTCCTCTTCAACTGGTGTTGTGTTGAGGCAAGGGTGAGTACTTGGTACTCAGCAAGTCATGCACAGAATGCAAGCTAATATACTATATGCATGGCTTGGTACAAAGGAGTAGCTCAAGGTATATTTGCGAAATGACTTTTGAAAAGTAATATAAGTAAATTCGAAAGCAGTAGAAATAAGTAAAGCGTAAATAACTTTTCAAGAAGTTTAATAAACATTTTTCCCCATCCTAAACCACATTTCCGTCATCTGCATTTTTAGACCAACCCAACTTTTCAAACCAAAGTTATTTTTGAGAAAATCTAACCCTTGACTGTAATTCCCGAGCGATGTCCAATACCGCGGACACGGCTATTCGAATAGATTCTAAACTCTGCAGAGGTTATGCACTTTACCCACAAGATACAGTCAAACACCACAAAGGCGAGTTCCCGTAACAAAGTCTTTCGGAAACCTCTAACAATACAAGTGGTCCTCCCCGGTTATTGCGCACTAACCCTTCCCTTCGCTAAGGCGAAGTCTAGGCCAATCAACCGTTAGATGGGTACTGGCCTCGGCCAGTGCGCTCCCCAGTACAACTTACACAAAGGGTGTAGTTGACCTCCTGAGGTCCCACAGGTACGTTATTAGCAACTTAGTCAACTAGGTCCGTCCCATTCCGGACATGTGGTTGCACGTTAGACCCAGTTCAAAGGCTTGCAAGGTTAAGTCCTTAGGGTGACCAGGGCAAGACTACCCGAAGAACCAAATCAACATCCCCAATGCCACAACCGCCCACTGATTACTCTTGCCACATGCCCGGTCGAAAGCTGTTTATCAAACCCGATTGATTACCATGCACCACGTGCCATCAACATCACATGATACTTTTCCAAAACAGGTTCAATATATCATTAAGTCAATATTAACATTTGATTGTCCAAAATCATGTCATGAGCACGTAAGTGAGTCTAAGCGATACTACAACGGTCTAAACCCATGTTGGCAATTTAATAATGTCCAACTAGTAAACCACAACTAGGGTGACAAGGGTCATGGCACATACTTAAATAATCAAGGTGTCATACTGACAAATTGGTACTTATCTAATCCCCAAGTTTAAACAAAGTATTTTTCTACTTGAACTAGCATGCAATAGTTTAAATCAAAATAGATTTTCAAATAGGATCAACATGGTCAAAGCACAACTTGCCTTCAAAAAGTACTTGCTCTTGGTCTTGAGTTGGATCTGAGTCAATACTTCTCCTTGAATCCTTCCCAGACTTCAACGTCTACTCGTAAAGCGTGCAAATAGCAAATACCCAAATAAACAATAGGTAAAAAGTGTCCAAACATCCAAATAAAATCCATAAACAGAAAGAACATAATTTTATGGATTTTTAGAAACTGGAATAAATCAAATTTGGAGTTAAGACGCAAAAGTTATGATTATTTAAAGTTTGCATAATCATTTAAATAATTTTTGCAGAGAAAAACTTTAGTCCAAAAATTAAATAAAATTCATATTTAGGTAGATCTCAATTTTATACAAATTTAAAAATTTGAATCACTCAAATCGGAGTTGAAACGCAAAAGTTATAAGCGTTTGAAGTTTTGAAATTCAAATCAATTATTAAACCGATTTATTAAATCATTTTCTTTTGGAAAATCATTTATTGCGTCGGCGAGGACACGTGGCAGCCTCTCGATTGGTTGGTCGACGTCACCGGTCCATGGACTTGGTCCACGCTTGGCTCGGTCCACCGTGGACTCGGTCCACGACTCTACGTGTCGTGACATGTGGGCCTACTCGGGTAGCGTCATCGGCCCGGCGTCGGCGAGGCTCGACCACGCAGTCGGCACAGTGGGACCCAACGTGACGTCATGGGTGACGTCGGCGCTATCGGGTCACGCCGACATGCGGGCCCTCGACACGCGGGCCGCGTGTCGTCCACACACGCACGCGTGGGCAGCGCCGACGCGTCGGTCCAACTTCACGACACGTGGCGCAATCTCGACCGCTGATTTGAAATTCAACGGCGCGATTAGATCCAGGGTTAACGTGTTGAATCTACTCGATGGCCGTGGGCCGTTCGATCTAGATCGGACGGTCCAGATCTAATCTATAATAATCACTACCACGACGCGTGGCGATTGTGAACCGCTGGATCTTGATCCAACGGTCCAGATCTAATCGGGTTTGGAACACGTGAACTCACCTCAACCGCACGATCAAGATCGGACGGCGCCTGAGTTCGCGAGGGCGATGGCGACGCGGGCGAGCTGCAGCCACCGGAGACGGAGACGACGGCGAGCCCGACGGCGCCCGGTCGTTCGGCCGAAGTGAATGGTCTCTTCGGTGCGCCTGCCGGGTTCGGTTAGGCTCCTTCGGCGGAAGATGACGGACGGCGGCGACGAGACAAAACCGGCGGAGTGGCGCTCAACTACGGCGAGCTCGCGACGGCAAACGGGCGGCGGCTCAGCGAGATGGCTCGGGAAAGCGGTGCGCAAGGATGAGGGCAACCTCGGGCGTGACCAGGGCTTTAAATAGCCTCGGCGTTCGTGCTCGACGGAAACCTAATTCTACACGGCGCGGGCGCGGCGCGAGTCCGGCCGACGGGCGGAGACGACGACGCACAGCCGTCCACGTGGCACGATCAACGCCACGATCGCGACGGGCGCGATCGGATCCGGCCGGATCACGGCTCGAACCGTGACGGCGGATCTCAGCCGTTGGATCTTGATCCAACGGTTGGGATTGATTAGGGCTGGGAGCTGGTTTGGTCGAGTCAACTGGCTCGGGTCGGACTCGAGTCCGACTCGGGTTCCGACTTCGATCGGATGAAGCGATTACTCGACCGAGTTGAATTTCCAGCGATTTAATATTTAAAATAATTCCCGATAATTCATTTAATTCATTAAAAATAGCAAATGACTCAGAAAAATTCCAGAAAAATTCTGGAAACTATTTTGGATTATTTTGGACTCAAATAAAATATTTCCAACAAAATTTTATTTGCAAAATTAAATTCTTTAATTATTTCAAAATGAAATAAATTCAAATAAATTCCAAATAAATCCAAATAAATTCCAGAAAATTCCAAAAATTCACCAAAGTGCCAAATCACACATGAATTCAATAAAAGCAAAATTTTGGGGTGTTACAAACCTCCCCCCCTTAATAGAATCTCGTCCCCGAGATTCAGGGCTTACTAAAGGAATAGGTTTGGAAATTCTTTCTTCAAATCCTCTTCGCGCTCCCAAGTCGCTTCGCTTTCTTCATGGTTGCTCCAATCGAACTCTCTGAAGCAGGTTGACTTGTTTCTAGTTTCTCGATCCATTGTGTCCAGAATCCTCACAGGATGCTCCTTATAAGTCAAGTCCTCTTGCAACTCAATTAACTCTAGCGGTGTCTGTTCCTTAGGAACTCGGAGGCACTTCTTCAACTGGGACACATGGAATACATCATGCACTCCTGCCAACGACTGTGGCAACTCCAGCTGATAAGCAACTTCGCCTCTGCGACTCAAAATCTTAAATGGTCCAACATAACGGAGTGCGAAGTTTCCCTTTGGCATGGAACCTCTTAACTCCACGAGAGGCGTAACTCGAGGTATACAAAGTCTTACGGTTCAAAACGCAAATCTCGGCGACGATTGTCAAGATAACTCTTACATCGAGATTGGGCTATCTTCAACCTTTCCCTAATCATGGCGATCTGCTCTTGACCTCTTGAAGAATATCAGGCCCAAAGACACGGCGCCACGGTCTCATTCCAATTCAATGGCGTCCACTGTGGTCGACCATACAAAGGCCTCAAAAGGTGACATTTGTAAACTAGCCTCGATAACTAGTGTTGTAATCGAACTCGGCATACGGTAAACTCTTATCCCAAGAAGTAGCATAAGCTAATGCACAAGCTCTCAACATATCCTCCAGAATCTGGTTGACTCTTTCGGTGCATCCGTCAGATGCGTGGATGATAAGGTATCTTGAAGTTCAAGCGGGTTCCCATGGCTTCATGCAACTTATTCCGTAACCTTGAGGTAAATTGGGTACCTCGTCCGATACAATCCTCTTTGGCACTCCGTGCAAGCAGACAATCTGATCATGTACAATTACGCTAATTTATCTCCCGATTAAGTGGTCTTCACGGGATAAAATGGGCTGCTTTAGTCAAGCGATCCACTATAACCCATATGGAGTCATAACCTCCTTGAGTCTTTGGCAAACCGGTAATGAAATCCATTCCGATTTCCTCCCACTTCCACTCGAGGTATTTTCAGCGGTTGTAGCAATCCTGCTGGTCTCGATGCATTGCCTTGACTCTGGCATACGCCGCACAATGCAACATGCTCGGCAACTTCACGTTTCATACTCGGCCACGAGAATCTCTCCTTGAGATCCTGATACATCTTGGCGCTTCGGGATGAATTGAGTACTTAGAGTCATGGGCTTCTTCCAGAATCGCTTGCTTTAACTCCTTTTTGTTAGGCACACAAATGCGATCCTTCATCCACAACGTGCCTTGCTCATCCAACTTGAAGTCCTCTGCCTTGCCTTCCTCCTTGATGGACTTAATCCTGCGGATCTTGTCATCATCCTTCGTCCTTCTCGGATCTGATCCTCTAGGGTAGGCTTTACTTCTAATGCGGCCAAGAATCCCTAGGTACTACCTCAATCTTCATTTTCTGAAAATCCTCACATAACTCATCACGACTTGTGGCTAGCAACGTACTCACGGTATGGCTTTTCCGACTCAGGGCATCGGCTACTACGTTGGCCTTCCCGGATGGTAATGGATTCCAACATTATAGTCTTTGATCAACTCTAACCATCTCCTCTCGCCTCATATTCAGATCCGATTGGGTGAATATGTACTTAAGGCTCTTATGATCCGTATATACTTCACATCTGTTTCCAATCGAGATAGTGACGCCATATCTTCAAAGCATGCACTACGGCAGCTAACTCTAAGTCATGTGTCGGATAATTTTCCTCATGCGGCCTCAAGCGCCTTGATGCATAAGCGGCGACCTTTCCGTTACGCATCGGCACACATCCAAGTCCTTGGCGCGTCGTCACAATAAATATCGAAGCTTTGAGCAACATCAGGTAGAACTAACACCGGTGCCGACGTCAATCGCTTCTTCAGCTCTGAAATCCTTTCTCACATTAGGCGTCCATGCAAACTTCTTTTCCTTCTTGGCGATTGCGTAAGAGGTTTCGCAATTGTCGAGAAGCCTTCGATGAAACGGCGGTAGTATCCTGCCATTCCAAGGAAACTCAGAATGCGGGTCACGATCTTGTTTGCTCCCAATGTAACACAGCTTCTACTTTGCTTGGATCTACGGCGACTCCTTCTGCGGTGATTACATGTCCAAGAAACTCCACCTTGTCCTTCCAAAAATCACACTTGCTGAACTTGGCGAAAAGTTGCTGTTCCCTCAGCTTTTCCAAAACTCGCCTTAAGTGTTCGGCATGTTCATCCTCTGTCTTGGAGTAGATTAGGATATCATCTATGAACACGACGACAAACTTGTCCAAATTTTCCATGAACACCTTATTCATCATATTCATGAAATAAATTTGGCGCATTAAATCGATCCAAAGGACATAGCGTAAACTCGTAATGTCCATATCTTGACGAGAATGCGATCTTGAATATCTTCTGATCGGATCTTCAACTGATGGTATCCCGATCTAAGATCAATCTTGGAGAAAACTCCGGCTCCTCTCAGTTGATCAAACAAATCATCGATCCTGGGTAGCGGATACTTATTCTTCACGGTGACTTCATTGAGTGCACGGTAGTCAATGCACATCCTGAAACTCCCGTCCTTCTTCTTGACAAACAAAACTGGTGCTCCCCACGGCGACGAACTCGGTCTGATAAACCCTTTCTCCATTAACTCTTCTAGCTGTTTCTTCATTTCTACCAACTCCTCGGTGGACATCCGATAGGGTCTCTTTGCTATCGGTGCTGTACCAGGTACAAGCTCTATTACAAATTCTATGTCCCTGTCTGGCGGCATACCAGGTAGATCCTCCGGAAAAACATCTGGGTACTCATTCACTACTGAAACATCCTCTATGCTGATTGTCGTGGTACTGTTAACCATCAACTGTCCATCCCTAGCAATTTGTGGCTGGAAATTCTACTTTCTTCCCACTCGGGCTCTCAACTGAGATAGTCCTTCGTCCACAATCCAATACGGCCTTGTGCTTGGATAACCAATCCATTCCCAATATGACGTCTAAGGTCTGGGCCTCCAAAATTATAAGGTTTGCTAGGAACTCTATTCCACCTATCAGTATTCTCACCCCGGAACATCCTACTTTCGTTCGGAGTTCGGAACTGTGGGTTTGAACTAAAAGCATGCACTTAAGTCTTGCAATCCTCAAATCATTTCTAGTAGCAAAGCCTTGCGAAACAAGCGAATCTGAAGCTCAGAGTCAAACAAAGCATTGCAGTGCTTGAGTTAACAAGTAACTTACCCAAGACGACGTCAGTAGCATTCTGCAAAGTTGCATCTGCGGTGACATGGTTGACTCGGCCTCTCACCACGATGCAGGGTGTGGCTCACAGTCTTTGGCGTCCTAGCTGGGGTGGTTCCTAGGTTGAAGCGGCGGGGTCACTCCTGCTGTCTTCTTTGGACAAGCTGTTGGCAAAGTGTCTGGCTCGTTGTAGTTGTAGCGGCGTCTCACTGTTCCTTCTTTGTTGCACGGAGTAGTGTTTCTAGCGGGGTGAGTGCAGGTAGTTACGATTGGCAGGTCTTGGTGCTTTGAGGATGGTGTCCTTGTTGCATTCGTGGTTGGAATCGAAGAATTGATTTGGTGCAACTCTCGGTATTGCGTTCCTGGCGTGATCCTTCTTTGTTGCATCCTGCTCTTCTGTTCTCATCCAGTTCCTTGCGCTTGTCCTCAAGAATAAGCGCCTTATTCACCAGCTCTTGGAAATCCGGAAAGGTGTGGGTGATCAATCCTACTTGCAATCCTGAGTTAAGTCCCTTCATAAAACGAGGTATGCGGATTTATCTGTCGCTACATCCTCGGTGCGTAGCTTGCTAGGCTGTGTGAACTTGTTCAGGTAGTCGACCAGCTGGTGATTACCTTGCTTGATGCTCTGAACTCCTCCTTCTTAAGGTCCATGATTCCTTCAGGCCACGTGATCTTTGTCGAATGCGGTGTGAACTCTTCCCAAGTGATATCTTGAGGGTTCTCTTGCGTGTACGAAGTTCTCCCACCATTCGGTATTGTTCCTTCCGGTGATGAGAAGCGTAGAGTACCTTCTCATTTCCTATGCATTGAGCTATGTGTAGCTTCCTCTCGATTGATCTTAACCAATCATCGGCCTCCAATGGATTGGCATTCCCAGAGAAAGTGGGTGGGTGAGTTCTCATGAACTCTGATAGTCTTGTATTCTGGCGTTGTCCATGATTAACTTGATTAGCAGTGGCCTGGCAAAGGACGTGCTGCATTTGTTGCATCATAGCATGCATCAACTGAGTCTGTGCAGCAAGAAAAGCTCCGAAATTCTGCATATCCAGTGGCGGTGCTGGTGCTCCATCATTGGGGTTTTCTGCCGGGCGAGAACCACTCCCATTGCTTCCAAAGTTTCCACGGGTGTTCACCATCTGTCGGTTTGCTCTAGGTTTAGAGATGAGAGGGAAACAAGAATAGACAAGTAACATGGAACTTATGCGGGGCGAAAGGGGTAACTTTAAGGTCCAACTTTATTATTAATAACTTGGTATGGCTGCTTACAATGCCTAAGGGCCTTGCAACACATACTGCACACTCAGCAAGCAATGAAAATCCAAATCGAACTAACACTGGAGTCTAACGCCTAAAGGGTGACTCTTTATTCTATGACGCGACTCAGCGAAGGAGTCTCACTATAGATCCTACGCCCATTCATCGAGAAAACCTCCACGGCACAGTGCGGGTCTTTGTGGCATAGGCGTAACGATCGCCATGTCCAAAGAATCGTGTCCTCTATGGTAGTCGAAGAAGCGATGTCCTCATCGAGATCGACTCCTCACGGATCGGCTCGTGTAGCTCGGAAATCGCGGCTCACGGGTGCAGTCCGTACAAGGTCATCTCCAACTCGTCAATCCTTCGTAGAAGGTGTGCCACATACTCTTGAGCTTCCCGCCATCTGTTCTTCTCTGTCGTGATCTCCTTGCGGGCCTTACAGCTCCTTGCTTGTATTATCTAGTACATCCTCCTGGGCGACGACAAATCGTGCCAAGCTGTAACCGTGGCATCCTCATCTGAATCGCCGGGTCAAGAAGGTTATCGCTGCGGCGGATGGTAGCAGGAACACCGTACTCTCAATTCTCTGGCGTGAATACGGGTAATGTGCCGCATTGCTCGTCGTGATACTTCTTGGATACCCATCTGCATTGTAGATCTCTGGCGGTCACGGTGTATCGAGCGATTGCACTGGCCCTTTTTCCTAGCAGGTACCTCAATCCTCACGTCACAAGCCTTGATCAATCCCGCTTGTCCGATCACTTCCACTTGGTATTGGGGCTTCTCAAAATCTCCGAGAGTGCAGAGCATATGCCAAAGTTCCGCGGCGTGACCAACTCCCGAGATCAACGTAGTTGAACTCTTCCTCCATCTGTCACAAGAGTGCTTTACGTAAGAACTCGGAATTTTTAAATTGTGACAAGGTAAGGGAAAATTTCAGCAAGAGACAAGAAAAGAGAGAAGGGGATAAGTCGAGATGTCATTTCTTATCTTGACAATTTTTTTAGCTTTTAGAAAATAGGTTTTATCCTCACTACGACCATTCTAGCTAGGGTTGAGCCTACAGTCAAGTATGGCTCGATACCACCTCTGTCGGGACCCGAATTTGCAAATCCGGACCCTCTGTGTATTCAGCACTAGTCCAGAACAGCTAGTGCACACAGTCTTAACATTGGTAAATATCACAATCATACCATTCGATATTATCAAAGTACTTTATTTAAATAACCAAAGTGGTTACTCGACCTTATGGCCAAGTTACAAATATATGCCTCGCATAAGCGAAACTTATTCAGAGAAAAATAATAGCGGCGAAAAATCAAATAGCTTAGTGGCGCCATCCAAGATACCACAGGCAACTGACTGGGCTCGCATCCCTAAGTAGACGGATCCTCTTGGAATTCCTCCTCCGAAACTGGCGTAGTCTCCTCTTCAACTGGTGTTGTGTTGAGGCAAGGGTGAGTACTTGGTACTCAGCAAGTCATGCACAGAATGCAAGCTAATATACTATATGCATGGCTTGGTACAAAGGAATAGCTCAAGGTATTTTGCGATGCTTGACTTTTGACAAGTAATATAAGTAGATTCGAAAGTAGTAGAAATAAGTAAAGCGTAAATAACTTTTCAAGAAGTTTAATAAACATTTTTCCCCATCCTAAACCACATTTCCGTCATCTGCATTTTTAGACCAACCCAACTTTTCAAACCAAAGTTATTTTTGAGAAAATCTAACCCTTGACTGTAATTCCCGAGCGATGTCCAATACCGCGGACACGGCTATTCGAATAGATTCTAAACTCTGCAGAGGTTATGCACTTTACCCACAAGATACAGTCAAACACCACAAAGGCGAGTTCCCATAACAAAGTCTTTCGGAAACCTCTAACAATACAAGTGGTCCTCCCCGGTTATTGCGCACTAACCCTTCCCTTCGCTAAGGCGAAGTCTAGGCAAATCAACCGTTAGATGGGTACCTGGCCTCGGCCCGATGCGCTCCCCGTACAACTTACACAAAGGGTGTAGTTGAC
The DNA here is from genome assembly GCA_036346355.1 of Rhipidocladum racemiflorum. Classification (NCBI taxonomy): domain Eukaryota; kingdom Viridiplantae; phylum Streptophyta; class Magnoliopsida; order Poales; family Poaceae; genus Rhipidocladum; species Rhipidocladum racemiflorum. Next base: position 8,327,899 of record CM070569.1, read on the forward strand.
CTCCGAGGTCCCACAGTGCGTTATTAGCAACTTAGTCAACTAGGTCCGTCCCATTACAGGACATGTGGTTGCACGTTAGACCCAGTTCAAAGGCTTGCAAGGTTAAGTCCTTAGGGTGACCAGGGCAAGACTACCCGAAGAACCAAATCAACATCCCCAATGCCACAACCGGCCCACTGATTACTCTTGCCACATGCCCGGCCGAAAATCGTTTTATCAAACCCCGTTGATTACCATGCACCACGTGCCATCAACATCACATGATACTTTTCCAAAACAGGTTCAATATATCATTAAGTCAATATTAACATTTGATTGTCCAAAATCATGTCATGAGCACGTAGCGAGGTCTAAGCGATACTACAACGGTCTAAACCCATGTTGGCAATTTAATAATGTCCAACTAGTAAACCACAACTAGGGTGACAAGGGTCATGGCACATACTTAAATAATCAAGGTGTCATACAAAGAAATTGGTACTTATCTAATCCCCAAGTTTAAACAAAGTATTTTTCTACTTGAACTAGCATGCAATAGTTTAAATCAAAATAGATTTTGAAATAGGATCAACATGGTCAAAGCACAACTTGCCTTCAAAAAGTACTTGCTCTTGGTCTTGAGTTGGATCTGAGTCAATACTTCTCCTTCGAATCCTTCCCAAGACTTCAACGTCTACTCGTAAAGCGTGCAAATAGCAAATACCCAAATAAACAATAGGCAAAAAGTGTCCAAACATCCAAATAAAATCCATAAACAGAAAGAACATAATTTTATGGATTTTTAGAAACTGGAATCGTCAAATTTGGAGTTAAGACGCTTAAAAGTTATGATTATTTAAAGTTTGCATAATCATTTAAATAATTTTTGCAGAGAAAAACTTTAGTCCAAAATTAAATAAAATTCATATTTAGGTAGATCTCAATTTTATACAAATTTAGAAATTTGAATCACTCAAATCGGAGTTGAAGCATAAAAGTTATAAGCGTTTGAAGTTTTGAAATTCAAATCAATTATTAAACCGATTTATTAAATCATTTTCTTTTTCGGAAAATCATTTATTGCGTCGGCGAGGACACGTGGCAGCCTCGATTGGTTGGTGGCGTCACCGGTCCATGGACTTGGTCCACGCTTGGCTCGGGTCCACCGTGGACTCGGTCCCACGACTCACGTGTCGTGTCGACATGTGGGCCTACTCGGGTAGCGTCATCGGCCGGCGTCGGCGGCGGGCTCACCGCAGTGGCGGCAGTGGGACCCGTGACGTCATGGGTGGCGTCGGCGCTGGGTCGGCGGCCCGACATGCGGGCCCTCGACACGCGGGCCCCGCGTGTCGGCGTCTACCTGCACGCCGCAGCGTGGGCGGCGACCGCGTCGGTCCAACTTCCCGACACGTGGCGCCAATCTCGACCGTTGATTTGAAATTCAACGGCGCGATTAGATCCAGGGTTGCGTGTTGAATCTACTCGATGGCCGTGGGCGTTCGATCTAGATCGGACGGTCGGATCTAATCTATAATAATCACTACCACGGCGCGTGGCGATTGTGAACCGTTGGATCTTGATCCAGCGGTCCAGATCTGTCGGGTTTGGAACACGTGAACTCACCTCAACCGCACGATCAAGATCGGACGGCGCACAGAGTTCGCGAGGGCGATGGCGACGCGGGCGGAGCTGCAGCCACCGGAGACGGAGGCGACGGCGAGCCCGACGGCGCTGGGGGTCGTTCCGGCGAAGTGAATGGTCTCTTAGTGCGCTGGCCGGGGTTCGGTTGCAGGCTCCTTCGGCGGAAGACGGCGGACGGCGAGGCGAGGCAAAAACCGGCGGAGTGGCGCTCAACTACGGCGAGCTCGACGGGCAAACGCGGCGGCTCGGCGTAGATGGCTCGAGGAAGCAGTGCGCAAGGATGAGGGCAACCTCGGGCGTGACCAGGGCTTTAAATAGCCTCGGCGTTCGTGCGAGGCGGAAACCTAATTCTACGGCGGCGGCGGCGAGTCCGGCTTTCGGACTCGGCGGAGACGACGACTGGCCCGTCCATTAGCACGATCAACGCCACGATCGCCGGGCGCGATCGGATCCGGGCGGATCTGGCTCGAGCCGTCTGGCGGATCTCAGCCGTTGGATCTTGATCCAACGGTTGGGATTGATTAGGGTTGGGAGCTGGTTTGGTCGAGTCAACTGGCTCGGGTCGGACTCGAGTCCGACTCGGGTTCCGACTCGGTCGGATGAACAGTAATCGACCCGAGTTGAATTTCCAGCGATTTAATATTTAAAATAATTCCCAGTAATTCATTTAATTCATTAAAAATAGCAAATGACTCAGAAAAATTCCAGAAAAATTCTGGAAACTATTTTGGATTATTTTGGACTCAAATAAAATATTTCCAACAAAATTTTATTTGCAAAATTAAATTCTTTAATTATTTCAAAATGAAATAAATTCAAATAAATTCCAAATAAATCCAAATAAATTCCAGAAAATTCCAAAAATTCACCAAAGTGCCAAATCACACATGAATTCAATAAAAGCAAAATTTTGGGGTGTTACAAACCTCCCCCCTTAATAGAATCTCGTCCCCGAGATTCAGGGCTTACTAAAGGAATAGGTTTGGAAATTCTTTCTTCAAATCCTCTTCGCGCTCCCAAGTCGCTTCGCTTTCTTCATGGTTGCTCCACTGAACTCTCTGAAAACGGGTTGACTTGTTTCTAGTTTCTCGATCCATTGTGTCCAGAATCCTCACAGGATGCTCCTTATAAGTCAAGTCCTCTTGCAACTCAATTAACTCTAGCGGTGTCTGTTCCTTAGGAACTCGGAGGCACTTCTTCAACTGGGACACATGGAATACATCATGCACTCCTGCCAACGACTGTGGCAACTCCAGCTGATAAGCAACTTCGCCTCTGCGACTCAAAATCTTAAATGGTCCAACATAACGGGGTGCGAGTTTCCCTTTGGCATGGAACCTCTTAACTCCCCTGAGAGGCGTAACTCTGAGGTATACAAAGTCTTCTGGTTCAAAACGCAAATCTCGGCGACGATTGTCAGCATAACTCTTCTGTCGAGATTGGGCTATCTTCAACCTTTCCCTAATCATGGCGATCCGCTCTTGACCTCTTGAAGAATATCAGGCCCAAAGACACGCTCGCCGGTCTCATTCCAATTCAATGGCGTCAAGCGGTCGACCATACTGAGGCCTCAAAAGGTGACATTTGTAAACTAGCACGATAACTAGTGTTGTAACTGAACTCGGCATACGGTAAACTCTTATCCCAAGAAGTAGCATAAGCTAATGCACAAGCTCTCAACATATCCTCGAGAATCTGGTTGACTCTTTGATGCCTGTCCGTCTGCTGTGGATGATAAGGTATCTTGAAGTTCAAACGGGTTCCCATGGCTTCATGCAACTTATTCCAGAACCTTGAGGTAAATTGGGTACCTCTGTCCGATACAATCCTCTTTGGCACTCCGTGCAAGCAGACAATCTGATCATGTACAATTACGCTAATTTATCTCCGAGTAAGTGGTCTTCACGGGGATAAAATGGGCTGCTTTAGTCAAGCGATCCACTATAACCCATATGGAGTCATAACCTCCTTGAGTCTTTGGCAAACCGGTAATGAAATCCATTCCGATTTCCTCCCACTTCCACTCGGTATTTTCAGCGGTTGTAGCAATCCTGCTGGTCTCGATGCATTGCCTTGACTCTCCGGCATACGTCGCACAATGCAACATGCTCGGCAACTTCACGTTTCATACTCGGCCACGAATCTCTCCTTGAGATCTGATACATCTTGGCGCTTCGGGATGAATTGAGTACTTAGAGTCATGGGCTTCTTCCGTAATCAGTTGCTTTAACTCCTTTTTGTTAGGCACACAAATGCGATCCTTCATCCACAACGTGCCTTGCTCATCCAACTTGAAGTCCTCTGCCTTGCCTTCCTCCTTGATGGACTTAATCCTGCGGATCTTGTCATCATCCTTCATCCTTCTCGGATCTGATCCTCTAGGGTAGGCTTTACTTCTAATGCGGCCAAGAATCCCCTAGGTACTACCTCAATCTTCATTTTACGAAAATCCTCACATAACTCATCCTGACTTGTGGCTAGCAACGTACTCACGGTATGGCTTTTCCGACTCGGGGCATCGGCTACTACGTTGGCCTTCCCGGATGGTAATGGATTCCAACATTATAGTCTTTGATCAACTCTAACCATCTCTCTGCCTCATATTCAGATCCGATTGGGTGAATATGTACTTAAGGCTCTTATGATCCGTATATACTTCACATCTGTTTCCAATCGAGATAGTGACGCCATATCTTCAAAGCATGCACTACGGCCTAACTCTAAGTCATGTGTCGGATAATTTTCCTCATGCGGCCTCAAGCGCCTTGATGCATAAGCGGCGACCTTTCCGTTCTGCATCGGCACACATCCAAGTCCTTGGCGCGTCGTCACAATAAATATCGAAGCTTTGAGCAACATCCCAGGTAGAACTAACACCGGTGCCGACGTCAATCGCTTCTTCAGCTCCTGAAATCCTTTCTCACATTACGGCGTCCATGCAAACTTCTTTTCCTTCTTGATTGCGTAAGAGGTTTCGCGAATTGTCGAGAAGCCTTCGATGAAACGGCGGTAGTATCCTGCCATTCCAAGGAAACTCGAATGCAGGTCACGCCTTCTACGCCTCCCAATGTAACACGACTTCTACTTTGCTTGGATCTACGGCGACTCCTTCTGCGGTGATTACATGTCCAAGAAACTCCACCTTGTCCTTCCAAAAATCACACTTGCTGAACTTGGCGAAAAGTTGCTGCTCCTCGCCTTTTCCAAAACTCGCCTTAAGTGTTCGGCATGTTCATCCTCTGTCTTGGAGTAGATTAGGATATCATCTATGAACACGACGACAAACTTGTCCAAATTTTCCATGAACACCTTATTCATCATATTCATGAAATAAGCTGGCGCATTCGTCAGTCCAAAGGACATAATCAGAAACTCGTAATGTCCATATCTTGACGAGAATGCGATCTTGAATATCTTACGATCGGATCTTCAATCGATGGTATCCCGATCTAAGATCAATCTTGGAGAAAACTCGGCTCCTCTCGATTGATCAAACAAATCATCGATCCTGGTAGCGGATACTTATTCTTCACGGTGACTTCATTGAGTGCACGGTAGTCAATGCACATCCACGAAACTCCCGTCCTTCTTCTTGACAAACAAAACCGGGTGCTCCCCACGGCGACGAACTCGGTCGATAAACCCTTTCTCCATTAACTCTTCTATTTGTTTCTTCATTTCTACCAACTCCTCGGTGGACATCCGATAGGGTCTCTTTGCTATCGGTGCTGTACAGTACAAGCTCTATTACAAATTCTATGTCCTCTGTCAGCGGCATACTGGTAGATCCTCGGAAAAACATCTGGGTACTCATTCACTCTTGAAACATCCTCTATGCTGATTGTCGTGGTATCATTGACCATCAAGCTGTCCATCCCTAGCAGTGTGGTGGAAATTCTACTTTCTTCCCACTCGGGCTCTCAATCGAGATAGTCCTTCGTCCACAATCCAATACGGCCTTGTGCTTGGATAACCAATCCATTCCCAATATGACGTCTAAGGTCCGGGCCTCCAAAATTATAAGGTTTGCTAGGAACTCTATTCCACCTATCAAGATTCTCACCCGGAACATCCTACTTTCGCTCGGAGTTCGGAACCAGGGTTTGAACTAAAAGCATGCACTTAAGTCTTGCAATCCTCAAATCATTTCTAGTAGCAAAGCCTTGCGAAACAAACGAATGCGAAGCTCCAGAGTCAAACAAAGCGTGCAGGTATCGAGTTAACAAGTAACTTACCCAAGACGACGTCCGTAGCATTCTGCGGTGCATCTGCGGTGACATGGTTGACTCGGCCTCTCACCACGGCCTGCAGGGTGTGGCTCCTGGTCTTTGGCGTCCCTAGCTGGGGTGGTTCCTAGGTTGAAGCGAATCGGGGTCACTCCTGCTTTGTCTTCTTTGGACAAGCTGTTGGCAAAGTGTCACGGCTCGTTGCGATTGTAGCAGCGTCTCGTTCCTTCTTTTGCACGCTCGAGTAGTGTTTCTAGCGGGGCCGAGGTGCAGTAGTTACGATTGGCAGGTCTTGGTGCCGGGATGGTGTCCTTGTTGCATTCGTGGTTGGAATCGAAGAATTGATTTGGTGCAACTCTCGCGCCATTGCGTTCTGGCGTGATCCTTGCTTTGTTGCATCCTGCTCTTCTGTTCTCATCCAGTTCCTTGCGCTTGTCCTCAAGAATAAGCGCCTTATTCACCACTCTTGGAAATCTGGAAAGGTGTGGGTGATCAATCCTACTTGCAATCCCGAGTTAAGTCCCTTCATAAAACGAGACTGCCTGCGGATTTATCTCGTCGCTACATCCTCAGTGCGTAGCGTGCTAGGCTGTGTGAACTTGTTCGTAGTCGGCCACCGGTGATTACCTTGCTTGAGTGCTCTGAACTCCTCCTTCTTAAGGTCCATGATTCCTTCAGGCACGTGATCTTGTCGAATGCACCGTGAACTCTTCCCAAGTGATATCTTGAGGGTTCTCTTGCGTGGCACGAAGTTCTCCCACCATTCGTTTGTTCCTTCCAGCTGATGAGAAGCGTAGAGTACCTTCTCATTTCCTATGCATTGAGCTATGTGTAGCTTCCTCTCGATTGATCTTAACCAATCATCGGCCTCCAATGGATTGGCATTCCCGGAGAAAGTGGGTGGGTGAGTTCTCATGAACTCTGACAGTCTTGTATTCTGGCGTTGTCCATGATTAACTTGATTAGCGATGGCCTGGCAAAGGACGTGTTGCATTTGTTGCATCATTGCATGCATCAACTGAGTCTGAGCAGCAAGAAATGCTCCAAAATTCTGCATATCAACTGGCGGTGCTGGTGCTCCATCATTGGGGTTTTCTGTGGGGCGATAACCACTCCCATTGCTTCCAAAGTTTCCACGGGTGTTCACCATCTGTCGGTTTGCTCTAGGTTTAGAGATGAGAGGGAAACAAGAATAGACAAGTAACATGGAACTTATGCGGGGCGAAAGGGGTAACTTTAAGGTCCAACTTTATTATTAATAACTTGGTATGGCTGCTTACAATGCCTAAGGGCCTTGCAACACATACTGCACACTCAGCAAGCAATGAAAATCCAAATCGAACTAACACTGGAGTCTAACGCCTAAAGGGTGACTCTTTATTCTATGACGCGACTCAGCGAAGGAGTCTCACTATAGATCCTACGCCCATTCATCGAGAAAACCTCCACGGCCTGGGTACGGGTGCTGTGGCATAGGCGCGAAACGATCGCCATGTCCAGCAACTGTGTCCTCTATGGTAGTCGAAGAAGCAGTGTCCTCATCGAGATCTGACTCCTCTGGATCTGGCTCGTGTAGCTCGAGTACTGGCTCTGGGTCTGGTCCGTACAAGGTCATCTCCAACTCGTCAATCCTTCGTAGAAGGTGTGCCACATACTCTTGAGCTTCCCGCCATCTGTTCTTCTCTGTCGTGATCTCCTTGCGGCCTTCTGTAGCTCCTTGCTTGTATTATCTAGTACATCCTCCTGGGCGACGACAAATCGTGCCAACTGTGTAACCGTGGCATCCTCATCCTGAATCGCCTTCGGGTCAAGAAGGTTATCGCTGCGCGGATGGTAACGGAACACCGTACTCTCCAATTCTCTGGCGTAGATACGGGTAATGTGCCGCATTGCTCGTCGTGATACTTCTTGGATACCCATCTGCATTGTAGATCTCCTGGCAGTGCAGTGTATCGGGCGATTGCCTGGGCCCTTTTTCCTAGCAGGTACCTCAATCCTCACGTCACAAGCCTTGATCAATCCCGCTTGTCTGATCACTTCCACTTGGTATTGGGGCTTCTCAAAATCTCCGAGAGTCTGTAGCATATGCCAAAGTTCCGTGGCGTGACCAACTCCCAGATCAACGTAGTTGAACTCTTCCTCCATCTGTCACAAGAGTGCTTTACGTAAGAACTCGGAATTTTTAAATTGTGACAAGGTAAGGGAAAATTTCAGCAAGAGACAAGAAAAGAGAGAAGGGGATAAGTCGAGATGTCATTTCTTATCTTGACAATTTTTTTAGCTTTTAGAAAATAGGTTTTATCCTCACTACGACCATTCTAGCTAGGGTTGAGCCTACAGTCAAGTATGGCTCTGATACCACCTCTGTCGGGACCCCGAATTTGCAAATCCGGACCCTCTGTGTATTCAGCACTAGTCCAGAACGCGCTTAGTGCACACAGTCTTAACATTGGTAAATATCACAATCATACCATTCGATATTATCAAAGTACTTTATTTAAATAACCAAAGTGGTTACTCGACCTTATGGCCAAGTTACAAATATATGCCTTCGCAAGGCTAAACTTATTCAGAGAAAAATAATAGCAATAAAAATCAAATAGCCGTGGCGCCATCCAAAGATACCACAGTAACCGACCGGGCTCGCATCCCTAAGTAGACGGATCCTCTTGGAATTCCTCCTCCGAAGCTGGCGTAGTCTCCTCTTCAACTGGTGTTGTGTTGAGGCAAGGGTGAGTACTTGGTACTCAGCAAGTCATGCACAGAATGCAAGCTAATATACTATATGCATGGCTTGGTACAAAGGAGTAGCTCAAGGTATTTTGCAGTAAACAGCTTTTGACAAGTAATATAAGTAGATTCGAAAGTAGTAGAAATAAGTAAAGCGTAAATAACTTTTCAAGAAGTTTAATAAACATTTTTCCCCATCCTAAACCACATTTCCGTCATCTGCATTTTTAGACCAACCCAACTTTTCAAACCAAAGTTATTTTTGAGAAAATCTAACCCTTGACTGTAATTCCCGAGCGATGTCCAATACCGCGGACACGGCTATTCGAATAGATTCTAAACTCTGCAGAGGTTATGCACTTTACCCACAAGATACAGTCAAACACCACAAAGGCGAGTTCCCATAACAAAGTCTTTCGGAAACCTCTAACAATACAAGTGGTCCTCCCGGTTATTGCACTAACCCTTCCCTTCGCTAAGGCGAAGTCTAGGCCAATCAACCGTTAGATGGGTACTGGCCTCGGCCAGACGCTCCCCGTACAACTTACACAAAGGGTGTAGTTGACCTCACGAGGTCCCACAGTGCGTTATTAGCAACTTAGTCAACTAGGGTCGTCCCATTACAGACATGTGGTTGCACGTTAGACCCAGTTCAAAGGCTTGCAAGGTTAAGTCCTTAGGGTGACCAGGGCAAGACTACCCGAAGAACCAAATCAACATCCCCAATGCCACAACCGGCCCACTGATTACTCTTGCCACATGCCCTGGCCGAAAATCGCTTATCAAACCCAGTTGATTACCATGCACCACGTGCCATCAACATCACATGATACTTTTCCAAAACAGGTTCAATATATCATTAAGTCAATATTAACATTTGATTGTCCAAAATCATGTCATGAGCACGTAGTGAGTCTAAGCAAAGATACTACAACGGTCTAAACCCATGTTGGCAATTCAATAATGTCCAACTAGTAAACCACAACTAGGGTGACAAGGGTCATGGCACATACTTAAATAATCAAGGTGTCATACAAAGAAATTGGTACTTATCTAATCCCCAAGTTTAAACAAAGTATTTTTCTACTTGAACTAGCATACAATAGTTTAAATCAAAATAGATTTTCGAAATAGGATCAACATGGTCAAAGCACAACTTGCCTTCAAAAAGTACTTGCTCTTGGTCTTGAGTTGGATCCTGAGTCAATACTTCTCCTTCGAATCCTTCCGGCACTTCAACGTCTACTCGTAAAGCGTGCAAATAGCAAATACCCAAATAAACAATAGGCAAAAAGTGTCCAAACATCCAAATAAAATCCATAAACAGAAAGAACATAATTTTATGGATTTTTAGAAACTGGAATCGTCAAATTTGGAGTTAAGACGCAAAAGTTATGATTATTTAAAGTTTGCATAATCATTTAAATAATTTTTGCAGAGAAAAACTTTAGTCCAAAAATTAAATAAAATTCATATTTAGGTAGATCTCAATTTTATACAAATTTAGAAATTTGAATCACTCAAATCGGAGTTGAAACGCAAAAGTTATAAGCGTTTGAAGTTTTGAAATTCAAATCAATTATTAAACCGATTTATTAAATCATTTTCTTTTTCGGAAAATCATTTATTGGCGTGAGGACACGTGGCAGCCTCGATTGGTTGGTGGCGTCAGCCGGTCCATGGACTTGGTCCACGCTTGGCTCGGGTCCACCGTGGACTCGGTCCCACGACTCTACGTGTCGGACATGTGGGCCTACTCGGGTAGCGTCATCGCCGGCGTCGGCGGGCTCGGCCGGTCGGCGGCAGGTGGGACCCACCGTGACGTCATGGGTGGCGTCGGCGCAACTGGGTCGGCCCGACATGCGGGCCTTCGACACGGGCCCCGCGTGTCGGCGTCTACCCTGCACGCAGCGTGGGCCAGCGGCCCGGCCGCGTCGGGTCCAACTTCCCGACACGTGGCGCCAATCTCGACCGTTGATTTGAAATTCAGCGGCGCGATTAGATCCAGGGTTAACGTGTTGAATCTACTCGATGACCGTGGGCCGCTCGATCTAGATCGGACGGTCCAGATCTAATCCTATAATAATCACTACCACGACGCGTGGCGATTGTGAACCGCTGGATCTTGATCCAACGGTCCAGATCTAATCGGGTTTGGAACACGTGAACTCACCTCAACCGCACGATCAAGATCGGACGGCGCACAGAGTTCGCGAGGGCGATGGCGACGCGGAGCTGCAGCCACGGAGACGGAGCGACGACGAGCCCGACGGCGCCTGGGTCGTTCGGCGAAGTGAATGGTCTCTTCGTGCGCCTGGCCGGGGTTCGGTTCGGGCTCCTTCTCGGCGGAAGACGACGGACGGCGCGAGACGAGGCAAAATCATGGCGGAGTGGCGCTCAACTACGGCGAGCTCGCACGTGCAAACGGCGGTGGCTCAGGCGAGAGGGCGCGTGGAAACGGGTGCGCAAGGATGAGGGCAACCTCGGGGCGTGACCCGGGCTTTAAATAGCCTCGGCGTTCGTGCGAGCGGAAACCTAATTCTACGGCGGCGTGAGTCCGGCTCGGACTCGGCGGAGACGACGACGCACGGCCGTCCCACGTGGCACGATCAACGGCCACGATCGCGGGCGGCGCGATCGGATCCGGCCGGATCTGGCTCGAACCGACGGCGGATCTCGGCCGTTGGATCTTGATCCAACGGTTGGGATTGATTAGGGTTGGGAGCTGGTTTGGTCGAGTCAATCTGGCTCGGTCGGACTCGAGTCCGACTTCGGGTTCGACTTCGGTCGGATGAAACGATACTCGACCCGAGTTGAATTTCCAGCGATTTAATATTTAAAATAATTCCCAGTAATTCATTTAATTCATTAAAAATAGCAAATGACTCAGAAAAATTCCAGAAAAATTCTGGAAACTATTTTGGATTATTTTGGACTCAAATAAAATATTTCCAACAAAATTTTATTTGCAAAATTAAATTCTTTAATTATTTCAAAATGAAATAAATTCAAATAAATTCCAAATAAATCCAAATAAATTCCAGAAAATTCCAAAAATTCACCAAAGTGCCAAATCACACATGAATTCAATAAAAGCAAAATTTTGGGGTGTTACAAACCTCCCCCCCTTAATAGAATCTCGTCCTCGAGATTCAGGGCTTACTAAAGGAATAGGTTTGGAAATTCTTTCTTCAAATCCTCTTCGCGCTCCCAAGTCGCTTCGCTTTCTTCATGGTTGCTCCACTGAACTCTCTGTAAACGGGTTGACTTGTTTCTAGTTTCTCGATCCATCGTGTCCAGAATCCTCACAGGATGCTCCTTATAAGTCAAGTCCTCTTGCAACTCAATTAACTCTAGCGGTGTTTGTTCCTTAGGAACTCGGAGGCACTTCTTCAACTGGGACACATGGAATACATCATGCACTCCTGCCAACGATCGTGGCAACTCGGTGATAAGCAACCGCCTCTGCGACTCAAAATCTTAAATGGTCCAACATAGCAGGTGCGAGTTTCCCTTTGGCATGGAACCTCTTAACTCCCGAGAGGCGTAACTCGAGGTATACAAAGTCTTACGGTTCAAAACGCAAATCTCGGCGACGATTGTCAAGATAACTCTTCAGTCGAGATTGGGCTATCTTCAACCTTTCCCCTAATCATGGCGACCGCTCTTGACCTCTTGAAGAATATCAGGCCCAAAGACACGGCGCCACGGGTCTCATTCCAATTCAATGGCGTCAGGCGAGTCGACCATACAAAGGCCTCAAAAGGTGACATTTGTAAACTAGCCTGATAACTAGTGTTGTAACTGAACTCGGCATACGGTAAACTCTTATCCCAAGAAGTAGCATAAGCTAATGCACAAGCTCTCAACATATCCTCCAGAATCTGGTTGACTCTTTCGGTCTGTCCGTCCGCCTGCGTGGATGATAAGTCAGACTTGAAGTTCAAACGGGTTCCCATGGCTTCATGCAACTTATTCCAGAACCTTGAGGTAAATTGGGTACCTCTGTCCGATACAATCCTCTTTGGCACTCCGTGCAAACAGACAATCCTGATCATGTACAATTCTGCTAATTTATCTCCCATCTAACGGTTGATTGGCCTGAACTTCACCTCCGCTAAGGGAAGGGTTAGTGTGCAAACACCGGAGAGGACCACTTGTGCTGTTAGAAGTTTCTGAAAGACTTTGTTATGGACACTCGCCTTTGTGGTGTTTGGCTGTATCTTGTGGGTAAAGTGCATAACCTCTGCAGAGTGTAAAATCTATTCGAATAGCCGTGTCCGCGGAAATGGACATCGCTCGGGAATTACAGTCAAGGGTTAGATTCTCTTGGAAATAACTTGGTTTTGAAAGATTGGGTTTGGTTTAATAATGATGTTGATGGAAATGTGGATTAGGATTGGAAAAGATGTTTATTTAATTGCTGGAAAAGTTATTGATCTTAAACTTATTTCTACTGCTTTCGAATCTACTTATGCTACTTGTTAAATGCTGTTTTACTGCAATTATACCATGAGCTGTCCCTTCGTACTAAGCCATGCATGTAGTATATTATTTGCATTCTGTGCATGACTTGCTGAGTACCAAGTACTCACCCTTGCCGCAATACAACACCAGTTGAAGAGGAGTCTACACCAGCTTTGGAGGAGGAGCTCCCAGAGGAACCGACTAACTAGGGAGCGAGCCCAGTTAGTTGCCTGTGGTATTCTGGATGGCGCCACGAAGTTATCTTATTTTTTCCGCTGTAGTTATTTCTCTTTTATTGAGTTTTCGCCCTGCGAGGCTTATATTTGTAACTTGATCATAAGGTCGAGCAACCCGTTTGGTTAACTATTTAAGGTAACTTATTATTTCGTTGAGTATGATTATGATATTTACCGATGTTGAGACTGTGTGCACTAGCGCGTTCCTGGACTAGTGCTGAATACACAGAGGGTCCGGATTTGCAAATTCGGGTCCCGACAGAGGTGGTATCAGAGCCATACTGACTGTAGGCTCACCCATAGTTAGATTGGTCATAGTGAGGATAAAACCTATTTTCTAAAGATAAAATGTGTCAAGATAATGAATGAATTCTCGACTTACCCCTTTCTTCCTTGTTCCTACCCTTGGTGAGTTCTTTTCGCCTTCCACATTGATTTTAAAATGTTGCGTTCTTACGCTAGCATCTTTTGACAGATGATAATGAAGAACAACTACGCCGAGCGTGAGGCAGGCTACGCTGCTGAATTGTGGCGTATGCTTCAGTTTCTTGGAGGTTTTGAGAGGCCGCTCTACCGAGAGACTACACTTGTGCAGGCAGGAGAGGTCATAGGATGGGACGTCAGGATCACAGTGTATGCCCGAGAGAGGATGAAGTTCAGCCGCCCTTTCCACTTCACCGCCAGGAGGTCTACCTTTGAGATGGGAATCCAGGAGGTGTCGCGTCGAGCAATGCAGCAGATCGCTCGCACCTACTCCAGGGAGCTGGAAGGCACAGTATTCCGTCACCACCCACACCGAGACAGCAGAGCTCAGCGGAAGCGGATAGAAGATGAGGATGCTACCGTCACTCACTTAGCCAGATTCATCGCCGCCCAGTAGGAGCTTATCGATGACACGGTTCAGGAGTTGAAGAAGGCTCGCGAGCAGGTTGAGGAAGAAAAGAAGCACTTGGAGAATGCCCGTGAGTACGTCGCTTATGCTGTGGAAAGGATCGCAGAACTGGAGACCGCACTATATGGGCAGGGCCCCGATCAAGTGTTGGAGTTGGAAGCCCCAGAGCCAGAGGAGGACCCAGAAGAGGCGCCACCTGCACCCGCGCCACAGCTACAGCACCAGCCAGATCCAGAGCCAGAGGAAGACGCCGTGTCGTCAACCACAGCTGCAGTTGTGGGGCATGGCGATTGTTTCGCGCCTATGCCGTCGCACCCGCCCCGAGGAGGCAGTGGAGGTTTTCTCGACGAGTGAGCTTAAGCGTTAAGGTTGAGACTCCTTCGTCAAGTCGCGTTATAGAATAAGAGTCACCCTTAGAGGCATTAGACTCCTGTGTTAGTCGTTTTGGATTTTCATTGCTTGCTGAGTGGGCAGTATGTGTTGCAGGCCCTTAGGCGTTGTAAGTGACCATACCAAGTTATTATTATTAAATAATAAAGTTGGATTTTTTTTTGAGTTACACTTTTCCCCCGCATAGTTTTCCCATTACTTGTCTATTCTTGTTTCCTCCTTATCCCTAAAACTTGGAGCAATCAACATGTAACACCCCGGCATTTAATATGCCCGAATGCTACCAAACATAAGCTAAACAACAACTAAATACCACATTTAAACATAAATTCCAGCAAGGGTACATATGCTAAAAAACCGATATTTCGGCAGCATCTCCTTTGTTTTTCCATGAATTAACACAATATCAATATCATGGCAAGATATATCATAGCACACGACATCTAGAACATCAACATAAATGGACATATCATCGAATTACGCCATTAATACCACGCTCAACCACTTCATAATTTATAACGAAGCAAATAAGGAATCGCAAGCATGCTAAATTAAACCATACATTAAGTTTAAGGCACAACTCTTAATATCATGTCTCCAAGTGATTAATTATGGACTATGATGGTGGAGCTACGTGTAGAAGTGTAGCTAAACCCCTTTTTCCTGCATGCCGATCTCAAAGTACCTAAAAACAACATAAAACACAAGCGTGAGTTCGAAAACTCAGCAAGCATATTGTAATGGACAACAAGATCATTTACAAGACAATAATACCTCACGTCACATATAACATCTCAAACTTGAACACATAACAACATCCTCATCATTTAATATGTATTGTAATGCAATGCAATGCTATGCTATGCTCATATCTCCTTGGAAACTCATACCGGTATGGTTGAGTACACACCCGTCAGTGTGCACCCTCTCCCCCCTTCCATCCCGAAGATGGAGGGTGCCTACTTCTCGCTTCCATTCACCACGTGAATGGAATCACGATGTAGGTCTTACTCAATGGCGTTCCGGAATAGTCATAACTTTCTCACCGACCTTCCCCGGATTAGTTATGACTTTCTCACCGCCCTCGCCCCATCTCATGTCATGCATGCAACTATGCCAATTATCATATCTCATTTGTACATAAACATATGGCCTCTCATCATGACAAATATAGACACATGGCATCGAATCATGATAAGTATAAACACATAGCATCATATCATGATAATCATACTCAATATATCATTGGAAAACAGCAAGCAAGGCAAGTGATCATAGCAAGTATTCAATCTTTCATCCCATATCAACAAGCAACCTACAATCCGCTATACATTACAACACACTTGCCTCAACCGCGGGCGACGAATTGACGGGAAGTAGAGGGCACTCCCGGTGCCACACCACCTGCACATAGGCATCACACACTCTCAATAATGCCCACAAAACAGTACACAAATCCCCAACTCACCCGACATTGCCCACTACTCGCAAAACCTAAAAACAGAGGTTCTGTCCTGGCGGGACAGCAGCCTTGCAAAGGCCATAACTTGAGTTCTGGGACTCCAAATCGATTAAACGAGTACACCGTCGCGAAGCATAGGAAATTTCCCAACTTTTTCTAGTTATAGGGAAAGACTGATTCGGACTCTAAGGTTGTTTAATCTAACGTTGAACACGAACTGTCTCAATCTCGTCACAGATTTGACAGCGCTCGGTAAAACATCCATAACTTCCAAACGGCTGGGCGGAATTTCAATTTATTTATATGCACTGAAAGGTAATGAAATTATCTACAACTTCATAGAAGTCCGTACGGCCATATTCCAATTCTAAATTGGCGAAAACGCGAACCCTAGCTTGACTGCTCAATCTGCCCGAAAACAGAAACGTGGCAACATCTAGATCTAACCCAAATTACTCAAATCCAGCGCCTCCAATTGATCAAAAAACTTGATAAACTCCCTAATAACAGTACCTAGCTCATCCCCGAGGAGCCCCATGATCATACCTTTGCCCAACGCACGAAAACTCCAATCGATCTCCTCGCTCCTCGCTCCTCGCTCATCGCTCCTCGCTCCTCGCACCTCGCTCCTCGCTCCTCGGATGGATCCATGAGGATGCAGGGGTGGGGAGGTCACCCTAGGGCAGCAAGGGGGGTGGAGGAGAGGTGGTGTGCAATGGGGAGCAATGGGGGCGCCATGGGGGCAAGAGATGGGGCGGCTAGGAGGTGGAGGGAGGAAGGGTGGCGGCTAGGGTTAGGGGCGCATGGGGCAGGGGTGAACGCCCCAAGGGCTGGTGGGGAGCCCTTTTACCAGCCCCCACACCCAAACCTAGTCCGTTACGGAGACCTACTCCATCCCACCAAAGCCCACCAAGGCCCAAACTCCCCCGGGAAGGCCCAAAACCCCGGAAAAGCTATTAACCTCGATATCATATAGTTTTAACCTTAATTCCACATCTCATAATGTTATTAACCTTATCATGCACGTTAAATAAGGTTACGACACTCCGTGGTGTCACAACACTTCAAAAGGCCCAAAAACGCGAGTAAACCTCTAGCCGTAAGATTTTCTTCTCTAATTTCACAATCTGTAATGTCACACCAAAACGTAGTGTCACACAACAGATGGTAAACACCCGCGGAAACCTTGGAGGCAATGGAAGTGGTTCTCGCCCAGCTGGAAACCCCAATGATGGAGCACCTGCACCCCAGGCAGCACTGCCAGTTGACATGCAGAATTTTGGAGCTTTTCTTGCTGCACAGACTCAGTTGATGTATGCTATGATGCAACAGATGCAGCACGTCACTGCTCAGGCCGTCGCTAATCAAGTCAATTAGGGACAATGCCAGAATTCAAGACTGTCAGAGTTCATGAGGACTCATCCACCCACTTTCTCCGGGAATGCCAATCCGTTGGAGGCCGATGATTGGTTAAGGTCAATTGAGAGGAAGCTACACATTGCTCGATGCATGGGAAATGAGAAGGTACTCTACGCTTCTCATCAGTTGGAAGGAACCGCCGCAGAATGGTGGGAGAACTTCTGCGCAACGCGGGAGAACCCTCAGGACATCACTTGGGAGGAGTTTACCGCCGCATTTCGTCAGTATCACGTGCCGGAAGGAATTATGGACCTCAAGAAGGAAGAGTTCAGAGCACTGAAGCAAGGTAATCAGCCGGTGGCCGAATACCTGAATAAGTTCACACAGCTTGCATGTTACGCACCTGAGGACGTAACGATAGATAAGGCCAGACTGTGGGACCCCGGATCAGCTATCCAGAATCTCCTGTGTATTTCCGTACTAGTCCCAGATCAGTAGCTAGTACACACAGTCACAGTGATACCTCATTGCCGAACATAACGAAACTTGTAATATAAATTTTCAAGTATGGGCCACATGGCCACTTATTACAATACTCGGTCCAACGACCGGACACTCAAAACAGCGGAAGCAAAAAGAAAGCAACGAGCGAACGCCACAACGCCACAGGCGACGACTAGGAACGCAACTAGTCCTCCTGGCAATCCTCCTCGAAGAACTCCTCCTCCTCTTCGGCATCTTGATAAATCTCTGATGATTACAATGTTGGTGTAGCACGTGAGTACAAAAGTACTCAGCAAGTCGGGAAAGTATGATCATGAGGGGCTTTCCAAAGGAAGCTTAATAGGGTTTATTTGCATAAAGCCACATTTGATTAAATCATACTTAAGTAATAAATTTCACAAAGCATCTTTTACAACTCTTTTTAATAATTGAATTATTTAATATTGTAGTGAGGTTCTATCCACCATCACTAACATAAAGGCTCTATCCGCCAACAGTTTAAAGGAACAAGGTTAATCATGTGACTCCATCCGTCAAATGTAAAACAGGTTCTATCCACCTGGGTTGGCTCTTTCCGCCAAACAACATTCGAGAGTTCTAACCACTCCCGAACCCCAAAACAAAACACTTTTCGGTTTTAAAATCAAAATCAAAGTCTACCAATATGAAAGCATTCTTTGCTTTGCCTTTGACCGTAGGCACGGCTATTCGAATAGTTTTATACTCTGCAGAGGTGTACAACTTTACCCACAAGACAAGATATACCCTTGTTGCCATGCAATTAACACACTTCCTTAGGTGTGCCGGCAGGGATATCTTGACAAGGCCGTTACAATGTATCTACCTAGCTAGACCCACCCGCTGAGGTTTCACCGCTGTTAGGGTTCCCTCCACCCAGTACAGAAGCCCCCTCTTGCGCCGTGTGAGAAAAACCACATTGCCTCCGTCCGGCATTCACATTCAACCAAGTGGTGAGTCTAAGCTAGGCTTCTACAAATTAGTTAGCCAGGTCGTACCATTATAGACATGTGGTAGTACGGTATTGCTTAAAACGGCAATCATAAGCGTCGGTCCTTATATGACTTGGGGCGGTACTAGCACAAAAGGATCAATGCATGATCCGCTCCCACCCAACATTCCATGCCGCCCAAGTCGAAATCATTTTTCCCTTTTCTTTTTATTTTAGAAAACAGGACCAAAACCATAATAATAACTTTCAAATCACATTTGATAACATTCTTTTTGAATAATCCCACCCCTGGGTTGTTTTATCGGAAAAGGTCCTAAGCAATTCTACCGTACTACATAGCAACGGATACCATATAAGCATAGGCATGGTATAAACAAAGTTCTAGGGTTACAATGGGTATGATTAACAATGTCAAGGTGGAATTAACAAATTCGGATTAACTATCACTTATATTTGACATATTTAATTAAACATAGCCATGCAACTTTATAAACAATTTAAAACATTTTGTAAACATAGGAGCAAAGTGCATCAAGGAGACTTGCCTTCTTCGGCGGTGGGAGTGTCGAACTCGAAAAGTCCTAAGAATGAATCCATGGTCGCAAATGAATCGTCGACTACACGCAAAACGAGGCAATAAATAAGTAACAGAAAATAAATAAAATCCAAAAATTATAAAATTAGTACTGGCAGGAAGGTAGTGATTTATGATGAATTTAGAAGTTTGAATGAGGTCAAACGGAGTTCGGATGAGAAAGTTATGAGCTTCCGAAGTTTGAATTTCGAATAAATCGAAAACCTGAGAATATTCTCGGAATATGCTTCTCTGATTTGACTGGTCAAAGTTGGACTTAGCTTTGACTAGGCTTGCTTCTATGGCATGTGGGGCCAATGTGTCATACTCCTAAGCTTCTTCCCCAAGGCTCCTTGCCATGGCAAGAAAACAGAGGAGCAAAGCTCCTCCATGGGACCGGCTAGGGGAGGCATGGCGGGCGACGGGCGACGGCCGGCGAGCGGCGGCCAGCGAGGATACGCTGGTGAGCGAGAAGACGGCGGCGGCCGGAGCGGCGCATGGCGCATGGGGCGACGGCTGGCGGGCTGGGCGGGGCGAGAGGCGCCATGGGCGCGGCGAGAGGCGCCATGGCGAAGGCAGCGCCGGCCATGGGACGGCGGGAACCGGGCGGCGCGGCGGAGGCGGCAGCTGGCGCCGGGCGGAGGGACGCCGAGCGGCGGCGGGCGACGGCCGGCGGCGCGGCAAGCGCAGACGGCAGCGGCGCGAGGCGCCGCCGGCAGCGGCGCCGGGCGGTGCTTGGTCCGGCGGGCGCTGGGAGGTCGCCGGCCGGCCGGAGGGCGGCGGCGGCTCGCCGGAGTGCGGTCACGCGCACAGGATGAGCAAATAACAGAGAACCCGCACAAACCCAAAAACTTGAAATTTCGCAATGAATTTGATAGATGCCCAAGCAAGTTGACAGTAGGATTCACTAAAGAACATCTAGAGTACCATAGAGGAGCAAAGAATTGAACCAAAACTCACCGAGCAAGACGAATTTGATGAAAAACCCGAGATCGGCCGAAGTGAAGAAATTGAGAAATTCGTCGCCCACGGTCGAGGGAACCTAAAATCAATGGATGAGTTAGAATCTAGACTCCCTCACGGACTCAACGAAACAAGCGGAATAGAAATTGAACCACCGAGGAGGGAGATATGAAGAAAAATGCGACGAACACGAAGAACGGCGGGAGTTCGTCGGTTTTTCTTGATCCTCCGGATGCACAGCAACAAGAGGCAAAAGAAAGGATGTAATGTTTGGAAAGAGGACTCTCCCACGAAGATAATAGAGGTGGAATCGCGGGAAGCGGACTAGAAACGGATGATTAATTGCCATAAACGCCGATTTCAGTTTCTTGGGAACTGCGCGCAATCCGGCGAGGTGGGAGCGGAAAGGACACCGGGGATGGAAAGGTAACGTCGCCACGGTTCCAACGGATCCGGCCTTGATGATTTTGGACCATTATTTGGGAAGTTATGGAAGTTTGAATCCATGGAGGAGAGAAGTAAAGCCCCTGTTCTTTCCTTCCCACATGAACTTACGTACAGAGCCAAGGTTGAAGAAAGGGAACTGTTCACTTGCCACGTGGCGGCCGGTGGTTGGATAGCTTATACGCGAAAGTTCCGCCCTAGAGAAAAATAAGGAAAAATGGCCTAAAAATTCCGGAAAAATTCCTAGAGCCATTTTAAATTATTTGGAACCCAATGGAGGTGGTTTGGTTGAATTTGGATAATTTTTGTGGAATTGGAAATTCAGGCGCGGATCGCAGGCATTAAACAAAAGCCGCGCGAGATAAAATAGGAACGAACGTCCAAAAATCCGGGGAACGATTCCTAAAATCATTTCGGAATATCTGGAACGTTTTAGAAGTGGTTGGGAGATTTTTGGAGCGTTTTTGGACTCGGGTGAATTTTCGGGTACCGGCGGGAACGGGAAAATCCGATTTTCCGCCCGGAAGGAAATTAATTCCCAATTCGAAGGGGATGGGATGCCAGGTTATTATAAACACCAATGAAACTCCAGCTTTTGAATTTACTTTATTTAAATTAGGTTTTTCCAGAAAACCAAAACGAGGATGTTACAAACCTACCCCCCTTAGAGAGAATCTCGTCCCCGAGATTCGGACGGAGAAAGAAAAAGGTCAGGGAACTCTGCTTGAAGATCTTCTTCACGCTCCCAAGTAGCTTCCTTCTCAGAATGATTGCTCCATTGAACCTTGCAGAATTTGATCACTCGGCTTCGTGTTCGACGCTCGGCTTCATCCAAAACTTTGATGGGGTACTCCGGGTAAGACAAATCTTCTTTGAGTTCCACGTCTTCCAACGGCAATTGATGTTCCGGCACTCGGAGACACTTCTTCAACTGAGACACATGAAAGACATCATGTACCCCTGACAACTGTGGCGGTAATTCCAATTTATAAGCAACTTCGCCTTTTCGGGCAACCACCTTGAATGGTCCGATATAGCGGGGTGCTAATTTTCCACTGACGCGGAATCGTTTCATTCCTTTCATCGGGGATACCTTCAAATACACATGGTCTCCAGGTACAAAGCTTAATTCCCTTCGACGATTGTCCGCATAACTTTTCTGTCTGGACTGAGCTGTCTTCAGATTTGCCCGGATCTGTCTGACTTGCTCTTCGGCTTCTTTCAGAACATCGGGTCTGATGATTTGTCCTCCTTCGGTCTCTTTCCAATATAAGGGTGTTCGGCACTTTCTTCCATACAAAGCTTCAAAAGGCGCCATCTTCAGATTGGCTTGATAGCTGTTGTTATAGGAAAACTCTGCATAGGGCAAATTCTGATCCCACGAACCTTTATATGTTAGAGCACAAGCTCTCAACATATCCTCTAAAATTTGATTGACCCTTTCGGTCTGACCATCCGTCTGGGGATGATACGCAGTACTGAAATTAAGATTCGTGCCCAACGCCTCATGCAATTGCTGCCAGAATCTCGAGGTGAACTGGGAACCGCGATCAGACACAATCTTCTTTGGCACACCGTGTAAACACACAATCTTGGCCATATACAACTCGGCAAGCTTATCTCCAGAATAAGTCGTCTTTACCGGGATAAAGTGGGCCACTTTAGTCAATCGATCCACAATAACCCGGATGGAATCATAACCGGATTTAGTTTTGGGTAATCCAGTTATAAAATCCATTCCAATTTCTTCCCATTTCCATACAGGCACTTGCAAAGGCTGCAATAGACCGGCGGGTCTCTGATGCTCCGCTTTTACCAGCTGACACACATCACACCGTGCTACGAAGTCTGCAACTTCTTTCTTCATATTGGACCACCAATACTTTTCTTTCAAATCGGCATACATTTTGGTGCCTCCTGGGTGGATAGAATACACTGAATCGTGAGCTTCCTTCAAGATCATATTCTTGATTTCTTCCTGGTTAGGGACCACTATTCTTTTCCTGAACCAAACAGTACCCTGGTCATCTTCTGAAAATCCGGGGTGCTTTCCTTTCTTTAGACCTTCCTTCAGGTTGGCAATACCTTTATCTCCCTTCTGGGCTTCCTTGATTTGATCTTCGAAGGTGGATTTGATCTCCAAATTATAAATATACCCTTCATTTACCAATTCCAAGTTAAGGCGTCGAAACTCTTCCTGAAGCACGTGTGGGCTTGCTTGTATTATCACATTATTGCAGTGAGCTTTCCTGCTCAAAGCATCCGCAACAACATTTGCTTTTCCAGGGTGATAATGAATTCCCAGATTATAATCTTTCACCAACTCCAACCATCTTCTCTGCCTTAGGTTGAGGTCAGGTTGAGTGAAGATATACTTCAAACTCTTATGATCCGTATAGATCTCACATCTGTTGCCGATCAAATAATGCCTCCATATCTTGAGCGCATGTACAACTGCGGCTAACTCCAAGTCATGAATAGGATAGTTTTCTTCATGAGGTCGCAGTTGTCTTGAAGCGTAGGCTATTACCTTTCCTTCTTGCATCATAACACATCCAAGTCCTTGCTTCGAAGCATCACAATACACTTCAAAGTCCTTATGGATGTCTGGTAAAATAAGCACTGGGGCTGAGGTTAATCTCTTTTTCAACTCCTGAAAACTCTGCTCGCAGGCTTTAGTCCATTCAAACTTCTTTTCCTTTTTCAGAAGCTGAGTAAGAGGTCTGGCTATCTTCGAGAAACCTTCAATGAATCTCCGATAATAACCAGCCAATCCAAGAAAACTTCGGATCTCCGGGACTGACTTGGGTTGTGTCCAATCCAAAACATCTCTCACTTTCGCTGGATCTACCGCTACTCCTGCAGCAGAAATGATATGACCCAGGAAAGACACTTCCTTCAACCAGAAGTCACACTTACTAAACTTGGCATACAGCTGATGCTCCCTTAGTGTTTCCAAGACTATTCGCAGATGGTCTTCATGCTCTTTTCTGCTCTTGGAATAGACAAGAATGTCGTCGATGAAGACTACGACGAACTTGTCTAAATACTCCATAAACACCTTATTCATCAGATTCATGAAATAAGAAGGAGCATTGGTTAACCCAAAAGACATGACTGTGAACTCGTACAGTCCATATCGGGTGGTGAAGGCTGTTTTCGGAATATCCTCTTTTCTTATCTTCAGCTGATGATATCCCGATCTCAAATCTATTTTGGAGAAGACTTGAGCTCCCTTCAACTGGTCAAACAGATCATCTATCCGAGGCAACGGATACTTGTTCTTGATCGTAACCTCATTCAACGACCTGTAGTCGATGCACATTCTCAGACTACCATCCTTCTTGGACACAAAGATCACAGGTGATCCCCGAGGTGACGAACTGGGTCTGATGAATCCTTTTTCTTGCAGTTCTTCAATCTGCTTCTTCATCTCGACCAACTCGTTAGAAGGCAGTCGGTACGGTCTCTTTGAGATTGGAGCGGTACCAGGTACTAGCTCAATCACAAATTCCACATCTCGATCTGGTGGCATACCAGGTAACTCATCTGGAAACACATCTGGATACTCATTGACTATCGGTACCTTCTCCAACGAAGTACCTTTCAAACGGTTTAGGGTGCTACCCCCCTTAGAGGCAAGATTAGATAAAAACTCCACTCTAATCCCCTCGGGGCTGGTAAGCGAGATAGCTCTACTAGCACAATCTATCTGACCCTTGTACTTGGTCAACCAATCCATTCCAAGGATTACTTCTATACCCTTAGTATCCAATAGTATTAAGTTCGCTAGGAACTTTACCCCTTTTATTACTATATCCATCTTCGGACAAACAGTAGTTGTTCTCAATTCTTTTCCAGGGGATTGCACTAACAAAGGGTTTCTTAACTGTGTTGTGTTCCAGTTGTACTTTTTAACCAAGTACTCTGATATAAAAGAATGGGTTGCACCAGAATCAAACAGAACTGAAGCAGGTACTGAGTTCACATGGAACTTACCATAGACCACGTCTGGTGCATCCTGAGCCTCCTCCGCGGTGATATGATTCACACGCCCTCTTCCTGCAGTCCTTGGCGTGCGCGGAGTCTGAGGGGTTCCTCTTCCTTGAGTCGGCGCAGGCGCGCGGGCTGGCGTCGATCCCAAGTTGAATCTCACCGGGGTGACGGGCTGACGCTTCTTGGGGCAGTTGTTAGCGTAGTGCCCCATCTCTCGGCAGTTGAAGCACTGCACTCCTGCCATGGCAGTCCCACTCTTCTGAGCTTGAGCTCCTGCATTGCTGGCAGGGGCTTGTCCAGTGGGGCGCGGAGTAGGCATTGGGGTCACAGGGCCACCGGCCGGCCGGCCTGCTAGATCTTCTTCCGGAAAGTGCGGGCCTGGAATCGCCGGGCACCGCGCCGATTCAAATCGCATCTTCCTCTTGCGAGATTCAGACAGCTGACGCTGGGCATCCTCCTGGATCAGCGCCTTGTTGATCATGTGCTGGAATGACGGATAGTCACTTGAAACCAGCTGTACCTTCAAGCTGGGGTCCATACCTTCCATGAATCGCCAAATCTTGGCCTCATCAGTTGCGACATCAGCGGCCGCATACCGCGACAACTGAGTGAAGCGGTTCAGATACTCCGATACGGACAAATTCCCTTGTTGGAGTCTGTGAAACTCCCGGCGCTTCATTTCCATAACCCCTCTTGGGATATGGGTAGCTCTGAAGTTCTCGACGAACTCATTCCAGGGAATGTTCGAAGTCTGCGTGAGCTGCACAATAGTTCTCCCACCAGCTTGGCTGCGGTGCCTTTTCGGTGATAAGATGCAAAGTGCACGCTCTCCGGTCGCCGCGACCGCGCCAAGTGCAGTTTCCGCTCAGTCTCCTTGAGCCAGTCATCCGCCTCAAGCGGGTCTCCTGATCCAGCGAAGGTCGGGGGTCGGGTCCTCATGAACTCCCCGAATTTGGAAGGGGGCGGTTGAACGGGAGCTGGTGCTGCGGCAGCTTGGGGTTGATTCAGACGCTCGAGCTAACGCTGAAGAATTGGCCGCATCGCCATCATCTGTTCCATGTTCGGCGGCTGCGCTGGTGGTGGGGGCGGTGGCGGATCATGCTGAGCTGCCGGGTGTTGAGCTTGCTCTTGTTCTTGCGGCTGAGGGGGCTCCACGAATTCTTCCTGAAAATGCACGGGCCCACGGGCACGTCCACGGCCTCTCCCACGGCCTGCGGGCCTTCCACGCCCACGTCCACGACCAACGTTCTCCATCTGCAATAACAGCGAACAAGCCGGGGAAAAGAGGGAATAGCACAGGTAAGAGTCAGGGGACTACCACCACATCCTCAACACAAGAGCACAACCACAAGAGCACACAACAGAAGAGAAAAACCAACCGAACTTCAATTAAAATCAAATAGTTTTGGAGGTGGCTGTATCACAAAGGCCTAAGGGCACGATACAATCCAGCAAACACTTATTCAACGCTCTAATGCGACAAAAATTAAGGTCCTGCAGACTGCAAAACATCTAAGAACTCGCATCACTGCCGAAGACGCGCGGGGACGGGTCTTCCTCCTCCTCCTCGCTCCTGCTGCGGGAAGGTGAAGCTGCTGCCGAAGGTCCTGCTCCTCCAGGGGCAGCCAAAGCACTCAGAGAAAACCCTGGCAGCGAAGGGAGACGAATAGACTTGCACGCAGTCGTCCGAAGCCTCAGACCTTGGTGACGCTTGGCTGGCGGCGCGTCCTCGGGGATGTCGCGGGGCGGCGGGTCCTCCCGAACTGGGGCTGGTGGCGGTGGCGCCACAGGCTGTGCCTCCTGCACAGGTGCTGGCGGTGGAAGAAGTGCACGCACACTCGCCAGCTCCTCCGTGAGCCGACGAGTTTCCTCCCGCGACGCAGCCAAACTCGCATACTGATCTCGGAGCTCATGGAGAGTGCTGACATAAGCTTCATCTTGGGCTCGAACAAGTGCTCCCACATGCACCAACGCTGGGTCCTGTTCCTGCTCCGTACCTCGGAACCTGCTGTGGTACCTCTCTGCATCCAGGCACGGAAACAGGCGGTATGGCGAGTCCTCCAGTCGATCATTGTAGCTGGTGCCAAGCTGAAGAATGGCCTGTCTCGCAGCATCCTGGATTGCATCACCCAACTTCACTCTCTCCGAAGTGAAGTAAAACGGACGGTCATCCACGAACGGACTTCGGGCCTGCACCATCAGTCTAACCTTCCAAGAGGTATGGCCAAAGCTCGACACGGTGGTGCAGCGGTACTCAGGCCTGTGGGGAAACTCCAGCTCTTGGAGCATCAGGGACAGCTCCGTACAAAAGCCTCCAGCCAACGAAGCAAAAGTGGTGTAGGTCGACATCTACAAATTTTGAAAGAAGACAGGATTAGTAAACAAAATTTAAATAAAAGAGAGCATAAGCACCAGATACTAAGATAGAGGAGATAGAAGCAAGAAAACTTAAACTTTTGCAAATACATTTTTATAAAATATAAGTTCTTAAGGCTTTGCCATGCTAACTAGGTCACGCCCTACAGTCGTCCAGGCTCTGATACCACCGCTGTGGGACCCCGGATCAGCTATCCAGAATCTCCTGTGTATTTCCGTACTAGTCCTAGATCAGTAGCTAGTACACACAGTCACAGTGATACCTCATTGCCGAACATAACGAAACTTGTAATATAAATTTTCAAGTATGGGCCACATGGCCACTTATTACAATACTCGGTCCAACGACCGGACACTCAAAACAGCGGAAGCAAAAAGAAAGCAACGAGCGAACGCCACAACGCCACAGGCGACGACTAGAAACGCAACTAGTCCTCCTGGCAATCCTCCTCGAAGAACTCCTCCTCCTCTTCGGCATCTTGATAAATCTCTGATGATTACAATGTTGGTGTAGCACGTGAGTACAAAAGTACTCAGCAAGTCGGGAAAGTATGATCATGCGGGGCTTTCCAAAGGAAGCTTAATAGGGTTTATTTGCATAAAGCCACATTTGATTAAATCATACTTAAGTAATAAATTTCACAAAGCATCTTTTACAACTCTTTTTAATAATTGAATTATTTAATATTGTAGTGAGGTTCTATCCACCATCACTAACATAAAGGCTCTATCCGCCAACAGTTTAAAGGAACAAGGTTAATCATGTGACTCCATCCGTCAAATGTAAAACAGGTTCTATCCACCTGGGTTGGCTCTTTCCTTAAACAACATTCGAGAGTTCTAACCACTCCGAACCCCAAAACAAAACACTTTTCGGTTTTAAAATCAAAATCAAAGTCTACCAATATGAAAGCATTCTTTGCTTTGCCTTTGACCGTAGGCACGGCTATTCGAATAGTTTTATACTCTGCAGAGGTGTACAACTTTACCCACAAGACAAGATATACCCTTGTTGCCATGCAATTAACACACTTCCTTAGGTGTGCTGGCAGGGATATCTTGACAAGGCCGTTACAATGTATCTACCTAACTAGACCCACCCGCGGAGGTTTCACCGCTGTTAGGGTTCCCTCCACCCAAGTCTGAAGCCCCTCTCTTGCGCAGGTGTGAGAAAAACCACATTGCCTCCGTCGGCATTCACATTCAACCAAGTGGTGAGTCTAAGCTAGGCTTCTACAAATTAGTTAGCCAGGTCGTACCATTATAGACATGTGGTAGTACGGTATTGCTTAAAACGGCAATCATAAGCGTCGGTCCTTATATGACTTGGGGCGGTACTAGCACAAAAGGATCAATGCATGATCCGCTCCCACCCAACATTCCATGCCGCCCAAGTCGAAATCATTTTTCCCTTTTCTTTTTATTTTAGAAAACAGGACCAAAACCATAATAATAACTTTCAAATCACATTTGATAACATTCTTTTTGAATAATCCCACCCCTGGGTTGTTTTATCGGAAAAGGTCCTAAGCAATTCTACCGTACTACATAGCAACGGATACCATATAAGCATAGGCATGGTATAAACAAAGTTCTAGGGTTACAATGGGTATGATTAACAATGTCAAGGTGGAATTAACAAATTCGGATTAACTATCACTTATATTTGACATATTTAATTAAACATAGCCATGCAACTTTATAAACAATTTAAAACATTTTGTAAACATAGGAGCAAAGTGCATCAAGGAGACTTGCCTTCTTCGGCGGTGGGAGTGTCGAACTCGAAAAGTCCGGCAGCGGAATCGGCGGTCGCAGCGGAATCGTCGACTACACGCAAAACGAGGCAATAAATAAGTAACAGAAAATAAATAAAATCCAAAAATTATAAAATTAGTACTGGCAGGAAGGTAGTGATTTATGATGAATTTAGAAGTTTGAATGAGGTCAAACGGAGTTCGGATGAGAAAGTTATGAGCTTCCGAAGTTTGAATTTCGAATAAATCGAAAACCTGAGAATATTCTCGGAATATGCTTCTCTGATTTGACTGGTCAAAGTTGGACTTAGCTTTGACTAGGCTTGCTTCTATGGCATGTGGGGCCAATGTGTCATACTCCTAAGCTTCTTCCCCAAGGCTCCTTGCCATGGCAAGAAAACAGAGGAGCAAAGCTCCTCCATGGGACCGGCTAGGGGAGGCATGGCGACGGCGACGGCCGGCGGCGGCGGCGGCGTTGGATGCCGCCGGTGGCGGCGAGACGGCAAGGCGGCCGGAGGCGGCGGCGCATGGCGCATGGCGACGGCGGGTTTCAGCCGGCGGTGGCCGTGGGCGCGCGAGGAGGCGCCATGGGGCGGCGGCGGCGCCGGCCATGGGACGGCGGGGAACCGGGGCGGCGCAGCGAGGCCAGGCGGGCGGGCGGCGGCCGAGGGACGCCGAGCGGCGATGGGCGACGGCGACGGGCCGGCAGCGCAAGGCCTTGCACGGCGCGGGCGTGAGGCACCGCCCGGCAGCGGCGGCCGGCGGGTGCGGTGGGTCCGGCGGGGCGCGGGGGAGGTCGCCGCCGGCCCGGAGGGCGGCGGCGGCTTCGCCGGAGGCGGTCACGCGCGACAGATGAGCAAATAACAGAGAACCCGCACAAACCCAAAAACTTGAAATTTCGCAAATGAATTTGATAGATGCCCAAGCAAGTTGACAAGAGGTGGCGGTACCAGGCCATGGGTACCCCGGCCCGAAGGGCGCTGGGCGAACCAGTCGGTCGAGGCCCGGCCGCCAGGGAAAACCGGCCATGACCAAGCCGAAATCCCGAAGGAACAGCAGCATTTATTGCGTATCGGGCGCATTAAATGCTGGACGTAATGGTGACGCGGCGGCACAAGTCCCCAACTCTCGCATTTACTACAAGCAACTACGCCGACCCGCAGCAGGGCAAGGGGAGCCGGCGGTGGCCCATCACCGCCACTTGCGGGTGACTAAGAGCACTGATCTTTTCTCTTTTTCAAGAATCTGATGTAACCTCCCTCCTCGCCTATATAAAGGGGAGGGAGCGAGCATGTAAGACGGACAACCAAGGAATCAATACAATCAAACCCACACGAATCGAGTAGGACGTTCAGCCAACCAAGATACATCTTGTGCTCACCCGAGTAAGTTGCCGAGGAGAGGGAGCGTGCACCCCCTCTTACCTATACAAATTCATTGGCCGGTGCTCGAACACCGACGCTTGGCGCGCCAGTAGGCTCGTGCACGACGTTGTCGCCATCTTCCCGCTTAGCTTCTTCGACGGTTCCCTTTCTTTCTCCGACATCGCCATGCCGATAAGGCCGATCCGTTCGCCTCGACTTCGTTACCACCACGGCGGGACAGATAGTGATCGCCCCCGCCATACTCCGGCGCCAAGTGTCCACCGAGGACCCCGACGCCTCACCAGCCAGAGACCTCCGGCCGAGGTCCCCCGCTGACCCCTAACGCCAAGCGCGCAGGTCCCATCACCCCAAGCGATGCGCGCGGAGGCATCGAGCAGTGGCGGTCGCACCCGCCGCGACCTCGGCTGTGGGCAATGGTCGCCACGCACCCGACGCACCACCACTGGACAACTCCTCCGACCACGGCTCTAGCGGAGGAAGAGACAAGAATGCACCACGCCATCGCGACCCGACACCGCGGCAAAGGCCGCTACCTCGCCACGCCAAGACTCTCCGCCAACACACCGAGGAGGATCACCGTGCTCGCCGCGCCGACCTTCAGCGGCGACGCGATTTAGCCGAGGCTCAAAAGGCCGAAGCCGACAAGCTCCAGCCGACTCGAGCAATCCTCGCCTCGCCGCTTCCACTCAAGCGCCGGGCAAGGCCACAAGACGCCAGTCCACCACCACCGGGCTAGGGGACGACGATTCATCGTTCTTTCCCCACGCTGGCCAAAACATCGCCAAGAAGAAGCAATGCCGCTTCGCGCATTCCCGAGCCAGACGATCCTGCAGCCAAGGCTACCCACCGTAACCTCCGGGGCCTGGTGGAGCGGCACAAGACGCCAGATGGCCACGGATCGCAGCTGCTCGGGCACCTCTTCGGATGGCCCGCCGCAACGCCACCGAGGCCGCCGAGCTAAACAAGGGCAGCGTCACCTTCCGACAACCTCAGGCATCGCGCACCCGGCACCAACGCTTGGGGACGAACGCGACGCCGCACCACCCTCCAAACGCGGAGAACAAGGAACGACCGACCCGGCCGACGTCGCCGACAGCTCCGCTGGGCGTGGATCACTCGAGCCCCGATGGCCCCGGCCACGGGCGTTCGTCAGGGAATTCGCAGCCAAGTTCCTCGCCATTCCGGCGCCGGCCAACATAGCTGGCACACAGGGCTACAAACCCTGTGTGGTCGAAGATTACCGGCTCGATGCCGGGCGAGCGACGGACGACCTCTTTGTCATCCAATACCTCCCCATCTACTTGGCGGACTCACCGGGCATGGCTCGAATATCCGCCCGCCAACATCATCCGGATCGGGCCGACCTCAAGCACCACTTCATTGGCAACTTCCAGGCACCTACAAGCGACCAGGAATTCCTCGACTAAAAGCTGCAAGCAGCGACTGGGAAACCTCCGGGACTACATCCGACGTTTTTTCCCAAGAAGGTAACGAAGCTCACGACATCCGCGACGCCGATGTCGTGGGGCATTCATCTACGGCACCACTTCCAAGACCCTGGTCCATAAACTGGGGTGTCGCGAAGCCAGGACCACCAAAGAACTCCCGGACATTGCCACCAACCACGCCGCGAGGAGGCCGTAGATGTCATCTTCGACAAAGGGAGGTCGGGCGAGGAACTGGCGCCGAGCCCAGCCTCCTCCGACCGCCCGACAAGCGAAAGCGCCACGGCAAACAGGTCGCGAGGACCGCCTGGTTGCGGCCGCCGACTCGCCGGAAAGCCGCAAGGCCGCAACCCCGCACCACTTCGAAATCCCGATGGAGAGTACGTGTCCGAACCACGGATACCCGTCCAGGCACAAGTATCGGATGCGAAGTCCCGCCGCTTCCTTTCCGGAACCCCCACGACGCCACGGGCAAAGGAAAGAGGCAAGACTTCGCACCGACCACCGAGATCGAGAGGCAGACGGCTTCCCGAGACCGACGGATGCCTCATGATCTTCGGCGACCGGCAAGCTACGCCGACCGAGGCGCTCAAGCTCGCCGCCGAGGTGTTCGCAAGCCCACCGCACTAAATACCTTCGGTGGTCGGAGTCCCCGATCACCTTTGACCGGGCCGACCACCCCGACCACATCCCGCACCCGGGACGCTATCCGCTCGTCATTGATCCCATCGTGGGAACGAAGCGCCTGACTAAGGTGCTCATGGACGGCGGCAGCAGTCTCAACATCCGTTACGTTGAGACCTCGACGCCATGGGGATCCCCGCCGAGCCTTCGACCAAGCAGAGCGCCCTTTCACGGCGCTGCTCTCGGCCGCAGGCCCACCCGCCGGGCAGTCGACCTACCCGCCACGCTCGGGAGCCCGGTTAACTTCCGCACCGAGACCCTCACCGAGGTCGTGGATTTTCCCGGCCCTACCACGCCATCCTGGGAGACCATGCTACGAAGTTCATGGCGATCCCCAATTACACCTACCGGTCAAGATGCCCGGCCGCATGGGGTGATCATCAGAATCGCTGCTTTTCCAGCTCGCCTACACCGCGAAAGACAGCTATGAAGTTGGCCTCGGCGGTCGTCGTGATCCACCGAGCTCGCCGGCCTCGAGCCAAGATTTTCCGAGTCCGGCCCCGACTCTAGCAAGTCCGACCGGGCTCCTTCAAGTCCGCCGAGGACACGAAGACGATCGAAGTCGACCCGTAGGACCCGACTAAAACCGCTCGGATCGGGACCACGCTCGCCAAATAGGAAAGCGCTGCCGACTTCCTTCGCTAACCGACGCCGCATGGAAGCCCTCCGACATGCCGGATCCCGAGGGAAGTCGCCGAGCACTCCTCGAACATCCGGCCTGGGTCTAGACTGGGCCGCTCGTCTGCGCCGTCGACGAAGGAAAGCGTAGCCATAGGGGAGGAAATAGCCAAGCTCTTGGCCGCAGTGGTTCATCAAAGAAGTTCGCCACCCCGAGTGGCTAGCAAACCCTCGTGCTTGTAAAAAGAAGACTGAAATGGAGAATGTGTGTCGACTACACAAGCCTCAACAAGGCATGTCCGAAAGATCCATTCCTCTCGCATCGACCAAATGGTAGACTCCACCGCAGGTGCGAATCCGCCCTTTCGGATGCCTACTCAGTGGTACCACCAGATCGCGATGAAAGAAGACGACCAGCTCGCGACTTCCTTCATCACTCCGCACGGTTCGCTCGCACGTGACAATGCCGCTTTGGCTCAAGAACGCGGGGCTACATACCGTAGATGCATGCAGACCGCCTTCCGACCAGACGGGCCGCAATGTCGAGGCATACGCCGACGACATCGTTGTCAAGACCAGAAGACCAGCGACATCATCGCCGACCGAGGAGACTTTCGCGAACCTTCGACGGTTCCAAGATCGCTCAACCCCGAAGTGCTGGGTACCCAAGGAAGCTACTCGGCTTCATCATCTCCGAAAGGCAGATCGGTTACCGAGATAAGATCTCTGCGATCTTAAGGATGGGGCCGATCAAAGCAACCTCAAAGGCCCAAAGGTCGACGGGATGCCTAGCGCCCTAAGTCGCTTCACGCCCCTCGCGAACGCGGCTTGCCCCTATACAAGCTCTCGAGGAAATCCGACCACTTCACCGGACGGCTGAGGCTCAGACGCCTTCGACGCGCTAAAGGTTTTCCGACCACCTCCAAGGCTGGTCGCGCGCCAGAAGAGCCTTTCGCTACATTTACATTGCCGCCACGACCCAGTGTCGCCAAGACGGCACTTGTAGCGGAGCGAGCGTAAGAAGGGCGAGTCCTTAAGGTCCAGCGGCCGGCCTACTTCATTAGCAAGTACTCTCGAGTCCAAGGCACGGTACCGCAGAGATTCGTAAGATGCTCTACGCAGTTCGATCACTTAAAAGGAAGTCGGGTACACTACTTCAACCAAGACCACGCTTCGCGGTAACTTCCCTACCACTCGGCGAGGTCATCCACAACCGCGACGCCTGAAGAATTGCCAAGTGGGCACTGAGCTCAACGGGCATGACATATCCTATGTCCCTGACCGCGATAAAATCTCAAGTTCTAGCCGACTTGCCGCCGAAAGTGGACGAAGCCCAGTGCCCCACCTCCGCTCGAAGACCCCGAGTAATCGACGATGTACTTCGACGTCCTTCACCAAAACGGAGCCGGCCGGGTCGCCATTCTTTCACCGCCGGGAACAAGCTTGACGCGTCATCCGGCTACTTTTCGACGCTACCAACAACGCCGCCGAGTACGAGGCCCTCGTTATCGGCCTTCCGACGCGCCGACCTCGGAGCTCGCGTTATGCGTGCATGGCGACTCAAAACTGGTCGCCGATCAAGTCATGAAGGTCGCAGAACCTCGCGACGATCGGATGGCAGCCATCGCCGAGGTACGCAATCGAGCAAAAGTTCAAAGGATTTGAACTCCATCATAGCTACAAAGTGAACAACGGAGAGGCCGATCACCTGGTCTCGCCCCGGCAGAGGGCCGGTCCCGCCGAATTTTCGCCCTCGACCTACACCAAGCGTCCATCCGACCGATCGCCTGACGATCGGCCACTCGACAAGGGCTGAGCTGGTCGAGCCGGGTTGCAACGCCCCGATGACCAGCACCGATTGAGGAATCCTTCGCCGATCGGCCGACCGACGGTTCCTCCCGACGACCCGACCGAGGCCCGCCGCCGCCGTCGGCAAAATCTCAGATCTTGATCGGCAACGACCTCTGAAGGAGCCCCTCCGATCCTCCGTATGTGTCCTACCGACCAAGGAGAGAGCTACTCCGCGACATCCACGGTGGGGTTTGCGGACACCACGCCGGTCACTGAGCCTGGCTCGGGAAAGCCTTCCGACAGGGTTTCATCGCCGAC
Organism: Rhipidocladum racemiflorum; assembly: GCA_036346355.1. Lineage (NCBI taxonomy): Eukaryota > Viridiplantae > Streptophyta > Magnoliopsida > Poales > Poaceae > Rhipidocladum > Rhipidocladum racemiflorum. The sequence goes on from CM070569.1 coordinate 8,363,106, forward strand.
CGCCGTGGCCGACTCCGAGCAAATCATCCGGACGTGCGAAGGGTGCCAATTCTTCGCTCGGCAAACTCACCTCCGGCCAAGAAACCCTCCAAACGATCCCTATCACCTGGCCCTTCGCCTGGGGGACTCGATCTGGTCGGGCCCTTCAAGAAAGCGCCGGGGCTTCACTCCACTGCTGGTTGCGATCGACAAGTTCACCAAGTGGATAGAAGCCAAGCCGATCACAACAATCACTTCAGCAGTAGCGGACTTCATCCGCAACATCGCTTCACCGGTTTGGAGTCCCGAACTCCATCATCACCGACAACAGCGGACGCAGCTTCACGGGAAGGAGTTTCTCGAGCTCGCGGCTTCAAGATCCGCTGGATTGGGCGGCCGTCGCCCACCCACGGAGCAACGGCCAAGTCGAACGCGCGAACGGCATGATCCTCCAAGGGCTCAAGCCACGAATCTTCGATCGACTGAAGAAGTACGCGGGACGTTGGGCAGCCGAGGTACCTCCCGTACTTTGGAGTTTGCGGACCACCCCGACCCGGTCGACCGGGTTCACGCCGTTCTTCCTGGCATTCGGAGCAGAAGCCATCCTACCAACCGACTTGGACTACGGCGCCCCAAAGGTTCAGGCCTTCAACGAGACCCGGGGGCTCGAGTCCCAGCAAGACGCTGTCGACCGGCTCGATGAAGCGCGAGATGTCGCCGCTGCTCGCTTCACCCAAATACCAACAGACACCGCGACGCTACCACGACCGCAAGGTTAGAGGGCGAGCGCTCAACGCAGCGACCTAGTTCTCCGCGCTGTGTCCACCCAACAAAGGCAAGCACAAGCTCTCCTCCTTGGGAGGGCCCTTTCATCGTAGTAGAGGTCCTTCGACTGGCACTTACCGCTCAAGGATCCCGATGGCAACATCCTGTCAAACGCTCGAACATTGAAAAGCTAAGACGATTCTACCCTTAGCCCTTTTCTCTACCTCGCTCATTACCATGTTCACCTTTACCGGGCGGCGCTGTAGCATTTTTTCCACTGGTCGACATTCCATTCAACCGCTATTCAATTCGATCGTTCGGTCTTCTTTTCCCGACCGAACACCACGCCTCGCCCGCGCTACGGCTGCGAAGTGGTATCTCTCTAAGTAAAAAAGAGACAGAACAGGATGATGTACGGCTGTTCTGGGAACTAACGCTCGCGCTAAAACCTGTTTTTTCCTACTTTTTTCGGAAAACGCTGGAACATGTCGATCACTGGTCGGTTGGTCCCCGCAGACCCAAGAACCGTGACCCCGGCATTTCTTACCAGCAACAAACCGAAAAAATAGCGAAAAATACGTATAAAACTCGAACACCTTTATTTTCTTCCAATTCAACGGCATTTACATTCTTTGGAAACAAGAAAATCTAAAACCTAGAAAACTTCTCCTCGTCTAAGGGTCTTCCGCGCCGACAGTTGATCTCCGGACTTATCGTCCCTCTCCAAACACAGCTTCAGCTTCCCGCACAATTTTTGCCGCGACGCACGGCAAAGAATAGCTGGGTCGCCGAAATCCGCAGCAGGAGAGCCCCGATCCGCCCGGACGCACCTTCAAGAAGCGGCAGCCTCGCGCCCTGTGTGACCTCTATGGTTCCCGGGAGCTCGGAGTCCGACACAGGGGGACCGTCGGAGAAGAGTACGGCAAAGCACGATCGGGCGACGGCAAAGACGGCTGTCGTCCAAGCAGCCTAGATGTCGCGGCCGACTCAGTGCTCGAAGGAGAAGGAGCGCTGGGGAGGACGGCGCCCGCTCCCCCAATTGCTCAGCGCTGGGCGGGTTCCTCACCCGACGACCGCGGCTTGTCGCGCCCGCTCGCTCCTCCTCCTCCGCCTCCCGCTCAGCGGGCTCGACCCTGTCGTCCGACGGGCCGCCGCTACAAGACGGCCAGCTCGCCCCAACTCCTCCTCATCCTCCGCCTCGCTGAAGGGAGTCCGGGCCGATCTCATCGATCGGTGGGGCTCTCATCCTTAGAGCGGGAATGAGAGAGCGAGGCGACCATAAAAGCAAGTCGATAGTTCGTCTCAACGTTGCCGAATGAAGCCCAGCGCCACCTTCCGCCTATTTATAGGCGATCCGGCCAAACGAAGCAACACGCCGATACCCGCCAAGATTCATGACGACCGCGCTTTTCAAAGCCGATGGCGAGAAGCCGGCGTCGAAGCAAGCGACGCTGGAACCGGCACCGCCAATTTCGCGTTGAACAAAACCTCGCCATAAAGAAAGATAAGTGAGTACCTTCTTCTTGCACACTCGTTATTACTCCTTCAAGTGGCGCGCGTAACAAACAAACCGCCCGCCCCACTCTGGGGCTACAAGAGTCCCGCTCCTGATCATCACAACCAATCGTCGGGTCCTCCCAAGACGGCCAAACCGACCAAAAAGTACTACGGCCTACGCCCGGCCACGGTTAAGTAGTGCTTGGCGAAGAAAGGAAGTGCCCAAGCGGTCGACTCCACGATCGGTCCGACAGCCTTCCCACTGAGCGTTCTCTCGATTTCCCAACTCTCTAACTTTTGTGATACACCGACCAATGCCCGACCTCGTGGTCCCTAAAGGCAAGAGACGGCGACGATATCCACCACGACAAAAAATGGGCAAGAGGTGAGGACAAGCGAGCCTTGGCCTCCCCTAGTTGGGTCGGCTGACGACCCAATCGCCTTAACTCACGTCCGGATCACACCTCACGCTTTCCCGCTGAACCCGTCCGACGGGTGGCGCCAAATGCGCTTTGGATCAACGAACGATCCAAGGTCCGATACGGAGATCGAGTAAGGAAAGATTCTTATGGATCGCCCCGGTGGGTCGGACGCCACGCCGGATTGTCGGCTAGGGACCCTCGCAAGGGGCCTCTGTGTTCCACCCGGATCACTCGCTGTAGCCCCACGAGAGAGCGGCGCCGAGCCAACGAAGGCAAGCGCTGCTTTCACCCTCCTGGTCCCCACCACCGTGACGGGCGTAAAAAGAAGAAGGCACGACCGGGCGCCACGTGTCCGCCAGAGCGATTAGCCATTCTGCGCGCCGGCGGCTCGACACGGGCGCCACGTGTCCGCCAGTGGCGACCAGCCATCAAGGCGCTACCGAAGGCACGACCCGGCGCCACGCGGTCCGCCAGGGCGATCAGCCCGGGCGCCGGCGGCTTCGGCCGACACGGCGCCACGTGTTCGCCAGTGGCGACCAGCGCGCGCCGGCTGGCTCGACCGACGCCACGTGTTCGCCAGGGCGACCAGCCCCTGCGCGCCCGGTGGCACGACTCCGGCGCCACGTAACCGCCAGGGCGACCACCGCTAGCGCCGGCGGCTCGACACGGGCGCCACGTATCCGCCAGGCGATCACCCGGCGCGCCGGCCGGCTCGACCGGCGCCACGTGTCCGCGGGCAACAACGGCTGGCTTAACCCGGCGCCACGTGCTCGCCAGAGCGGTCAGCCACCATCAAGGCGCGAAAGGCCCAACCCGGGCGCCACGTGCTCGCCGGAGCGGTCAGCCCACTGCGCGCCCGAAGGCACGACCCGGGCGCCACGCGCCCGCCAGGGCGATCACCGCTTACGCCGCTGCTCGCCAGAGCGATCGGCCCATCGCGCGCTGGCGGCACGACCGGCACAGATATATCTGCGATCGGACCTCCCGATACCGCAGCAACGACCAAGCAAGCGAAACCCCGACCGCTTCTCCGACTCAGCTGGGGCTGGGTTACACCCACGGGCGCCACAAGACTGGTCGAAGACTCTTCCCGATCAAACCCGGTGAAAACCCCCGACCTGCTCCGACCACTGGGGGCTCGGCTACACCCACGGTGAGCCAAGACCTGACAAGAGACTCGATCAAAGCCGAAGCGAATCACGCATCACCAAGACGGAAACAAGACCCCGGGCACCTCTCCGACCGCACGGGGCTCGGGGCCATCGACGGTACCTGTGCCATGGGTACCCCAGCCCGAAAGGGCTGGGCCGAATCCAGGCCGGTCCGAGGCCCGGCCGCACCGCCGGAAAACCGAAGCCATGACCAAGCCGCCAAATCCCAGGAACAGCAAGATTTATTGCGTGATCGGGCATTAAATGTCGGACCGTAATGGTGACGCAGGCACAAGTCCCCAACTCTCGCATTTACTACAAGCAACTACGCCGACCAAAGAGGGCAAGGGGAGCGGCGGTCCCATCACCGCCACTTATGTGACTAAGAGCACGCTTTTTTCTCTTTTTCAAGATACAGTGTAACCTCCCTCCTCGCCTATATAAAGGGGAGGGAGCGAGCATGTAAGACGGACAACCAAGGAATCAATACAATCAAACCCACACGAACTGGAGTAGGGACGTTCAGCCCGAACCAGTATACATCTTGTGCTCACCCGAGTAAGCCGTCGAGGAGAGGGAGCGTGCACCCCCCTCTTACCTATACAAATTCATTGGCCGGTGCTCGAAACACCGACAGTAGGATTCACTAAAGAACATCTAGAGTACCATAGAGGAGCAAAGAATTGAACCAAAACTCACCGAGCAAGACGAATTTGATGAAAAACCCGAGATCGGCCGAAGTGAAGAAATTGAGAAATTCGTCGCCCACTGTCGAGGGAACCTAACATCAATGGATGAGTTAGAATCTAGACTCACTCACTGACTAAACTAAAAAAGCGGAATAGAATTTGAACCACCGAGGAGGAGATATGAAGAAAAATGCGGCGAACACGAAGAACGGCGGGAGTTCGTCGGTTTTCTTGATCCTCTGGATGCACAAAGAACAAGAGGCAAAAGAAAGGATGTAATGTTTGGAAAGAGGACTCTCCTACGAAGATAATAGAGGTGGAATCGCGGGAAGCGGACTAGAAACGGATGATTAATTGCCATAAACGCCCGATTTCAGTTTCTTGGGAATCAGGCGCAATCCGGCGAGGTGGGAGCGAAAGGACACCGGGGATGGAAAGGTAACGTCGCCACTGCCCAACGGATCCTACCTTGATGATTTTGGACCATTATTTGGGAAGTTATGGAAGTTTGAATCCATGGAGGAGAGAAGTAAAGCCCCTGTTCTTTCCTTCCCACATGAACTTACGTACAGAGCCAAGGTTGAAGAAAGGGAACTGTTCACTTGCCACGTGGCGGCCGGTGGTTGGATAGCTTATACGCGAAAGTTCCGCCCTAGAGAAAAATAAGGAAAAATGGCCTAAAAATTCCAGAAAAATTCCTAGAGTCATTTTAAATTATTTGGAACCCAATGGAGGTGGTTTGGTTGAATTTGGATAATTTTTGTGGAATTGGAAATTCAGGCGCGGATCGCAGGCATTAAACAAAAGCCGCGCGAGATAAAATAGGAACGAACGTCCAAAAATCCGGGGAACGATTCCTAAAATCATTTCGGAATATCTGGAACGTTTTAGAAGTGGTTGGGAGATTTTTGGAGCGTTTTTGGACTCGGGTGAATTTTCGGGTACCGGCGGGAACGGGAAAATCCGATTTTCCGCCCGGAAGGAAATTAATTCCCAATTCGAAGGGGATGGGATGCCAGGTTATTATAAACACCAATGAAACTCCAGCTTTTGAATTTACTTTATTTAAATTAGGTTTTTCCAGAAAACCAAAACGAGGATGTTACACAGACAGTCTCGTTTTATGAAGGGACTTAACTCAGGACTGCAGGTGGGACTGATCACCCACACCTTTCCAGATTTCCAAGAGTTGGTGAATAAGGCGCTTATTCTTGAGGACAAGCGCAAGGAACTGGACGACAACAGGAAGCGAAGGATGCAACAGCAGGGATCACGTCAGGGAGAGCAGCAACGTTTGAGGGTTGTGCCAAATCAGTTTTTCAGATTCCAACCACATAATGCTACAAGGACACAGTCGCCAACACCAAGAACCCTCAATCAGAATTATCGACCCAGCTCGGCCCGAAAACGCCACTTCAGGCGATCAACGAGGAACAGTGAGACGCCGCTACACATGCAACGAGCCAGGGCACTTTTCCAACAGCTTGCCCCAAGAAGACAGCAGAGTGACCCCACCCGCTTCAATCTGGGATCCACACCAGCCAGACGCCAAAGACCAGGAGCAAACCGAGGACAGCACAGCCAGGAGCAGCACCTGCACCGTGGTGAGAGGCCGAGTCAACCATGTCACCGCAGAGGCACTCTGCACGCCACTGACGTGCGTCTTGGGTAAGTTACTTGTCAACTCAGTACCTGCAATAGTTTTGTTTGACTCTGGAGCTTCGCATTCGTTTGTTTCTCAAGGCTTTGCTGCTAAAAATGATTTGGAGATTGCAAGACTTAAATGCATGCTTTTAGTTCAAACCCCTGGTTCCGAACTCCGAACGAAAGTAGGATGTTCTGGGGTGAGAATATTAATAGATGGGATAGAGTTCCTAGCGAACCTTATTATGTTGGAAACCCAGACCTTAGATGTTATTTTGGGAATGGATTGGTTATCCAAGCACAAGGCTGTGCTAGATTGTGGACGAAGGATCATCTCGGTTGAGAGCCCGTGTGGAAGGAAAGTGGAATTTCAAGCTACCGCCGTTAGAGATGGACAGTTGATGGTTAACAGCGCAAAGGCAATCAGCATAGAAGATGTCTTAGTGGTGAATGAGTACCCAGATGTTTTTCCTGAAGATTTACCTGGCATGCCGCCAGACAGAGACATAGAGTTTGTGATAGAGCTTGTACCCGGAACAGCACCAATAGCCAAGAGACCTTACCGAATGTCCATCGAAGAATTGGTAGAGATGAAGAAACAACTTGAAGAGTTGATGGAAAAAGGATTCATCAGACCGAGTTCGTCGCCGTGGGGAGCACCAGTTTTGTTCGTTAAGAAGAAGGACGGAAGTTTCAGGATGTGCATTGACTACCGTGCACTCAATGAAGTCACCGTGAAGAATAAGTACCCGCTACCCAGGATCGATGATCTGTTTGATCAGCTGAGAGGAGCCGAAGTTTTCTCCAAGATTGATCTGAGATCGGGATACCACCAGCTGAAGATCCGATCGGAAGATATTCCGAAGACCGCATTCTCGTCAAGATATGGACATTACGAGTTTACAGTTATGTCCTTTGGCCTGACGAATGCGCCCGCATATTTCATGAATATGATGAATAAGGTGTTCATGGAATATCTAGACAAGTTTGTCGTCGTGTTTATAGATGATATCTTAATCTACTCCAAGACAGAGGATGAACATGCAGAGCACTTGATGCGAGTTTTGGAAAAGCTAAGGGAACAGCAACTCTTCGCCAAATTCAGTAAATGTGACTTTTGGAAGGATAAGGTGGAGTTCCTCGGACATGTAATGACCGCAGAAGGAGTCACCGTAGATCCAAGCAAGGTAGAAGCTGTGTTACATTGGGAGCAGCCGAAGACCGTGACCCAGATCCGGAGTTTCCTAGGAATGGCAGGTTACTACCGCCGTTTCATTGAAGGCTTTTCGACAATTGCGAGACCTCTCACGCAATTGTTGAAAAAGGAGAAGAAGTTCGCATGGACGCCGGAGTGCGAGAAGGGTTTTCAAGAGCTAAAGAAGCGATTGACATCAGCCCCGGTGTTGGTTCTACCGGACGTTAATCAAAGCTTTGATATTTATTGTGACGCATCGCGCCAAGGACTTGGATGTGTGCTGATGCAGAACGGAAGGGTCGTTGCCTATGCATCCAGGCAGTTGAGGCCACATGAGGAGAATTATCCAACGCATGACCTAGAGTTAGCTGTCGTAGTGCATGCTTTGAAATTGTGGCGTCATTATCTGATTGGAAACAGATGTGAGGTGTACATGGACCATAAGAGTCTTAAGTACATTTTCACCCAATCGGACTTGAATATGAGGCAAAGAAGATGGTTAGAGTTGATCAAGGATTATAATGTTGGGATCCGTTATCATCCAGGAAAGGCTAACGTGGTGGCCGATGCTTTGAGTCAAAAAAGCCATACGGTGAACATGTTGATGGCCACGAGTCAGAATGAGTTATGTAAGGATTTTCATAAAATGCATATTGAAGTAGTACCAGAAGGATTCTTGGCCGCATTAGAAGTAAAGCCTACCCTGGAAGATCAGATTCGAGAAGGACAGAAGGGTGATGACAAGATCCGCAGGGTTTGGTCCAACATGGATGAAGGCAAGGCAAAAGACTTCAGGCTGGACGAGCAAGGCACGTTATGGATGAAGGATAGAATCTATGTGCCAAACTAGAAGGAACTGAAGCAGTTGATCTTAGAAGAAGCCCACGACTCCAAGTATTCAATTCATCCGGGAAGTGCCAAGATGTATCAGGATTTAAAAGAAAGATTCTGGTGGCCGAGCATGAAGCGTGAAGTTGCCGAACATGTTGCGCTGTGCGACATATGCCAGAGAGTCAAGGCAATGCATCAGAGGCTAGCAGGACTGCTACAGCCATTGAAGATACCTGAGTGGAAGTGGGAGGAAATCAGAATGGATTTCATTACCGGTTTGCCGAAAACCCAGGGTGGATATGACTCCATATGGGTCATAGTGGATCACTTGACTAAGGTCGCCCATTTCATTCCCGTAAAGACCACTTACTCGGGAGATAAGTTAGCCGAGTTATACATGACCAGGATCGTCTGTTTGCACGGAGTGCCGAAAAAGATTGTGTCGGACAGAGGTACCCAGTTTACCTCGAGGTTCTGGAACAAGCTGCAAGAGGCCATGGGAACCCGTTTGAACTTTAGCACAGCATATCATCCGCAGACGGATGGGCAAACCGAAAGAGTTAATCAGATTCTAGAGGACATGCTACGAGCTTGTGCATTGGCTTATGCTACCTCTTGGGATAAAAGTCTCCCGTACGTCCAGTTCAGTTACAACAAAGCTACCAAGCAAGTTTGCAAATGTCGCCATTTGAGGCATTGTATACGGTCGACCTTGCCGAACACCGTTGAACTGGAATGAGACAGGTGAACGCCGTGTCTTCGGGCCGGACATTCTGCAAGAAGCTGAAGAGCAGATTGCCATGATCCGAGAAAGACTGAAGATAGCGCAGTCAAGACAGAAGAGCTACGCCGATAACCGTCGCCGAGACCTAAACTTTGAGCCGGAAGATTTCGTGTATCTCAGAGTTACGCCACTCAAGGGAGTTAAGAGAATCCATGCCAAAGGGAAACTCGCGCCGCGATATGTTGGACCATTTAAGGTTCTCAGCCGTAGAGGTGAAGTTGCGTACCAGCTGGAGTTACCGCAATCACTAGCAGGAGAACATGACGTGTTCCACGTGTCTCAGTTGAAGAAGTGTCTCCGAGTACCAGATGAGCAGACACCGCTAGAGTCAATTGAACTACAAGAAGATCTGACTTACAAGGAGCACCCCGTGAAGATTCTGGACACAATGGATCGAGAGACGAGAAACAACTCAACCCGTTTCTGCAGAGTTCAATGGAGCAACCATGCGGAGAGTGAAGCAACTTGGGAGCGCGAATAGGATTTGAAGAAAGAGTTTCCGAACCTATTCTTTAGTAAGCCCTGAATCTCGGGGACGAGATTCTGTTAAGGGGGTAGGTTTGTAACACCCCAAAATTTTGTTTTTCTTAAATTCAAGTGTGATTTGGCTCTTTGGTGAATTTTTGGAATTTTCTGGAATTTATTTGGATTTATTTGGAATTTATTTGAATTTATTCCCTTTTGAAATAATTAAAGAATTTAACTTTGCAAATAAAATTTTGTTGGAAATATTTTATTTGAGTCCAAAATGTTCCAAAATATTTTCTAGAATTTTTCTGTAATTTTTCTGAGAGTTTTGCTATTTTTAATGAATTAAATTAATTTCTGGGAATTAATTTGAATATTTAAACGCTGGAAAAACCGAGTTGGTTTGTACTGTTCCTCCGACCGAACCCGAGCCCGACCGAGCCAGCCCAGTCGCCCGAGCCGGACCAGAGTCCAAACCCCCGCACCGTTGGATCTTGATCCAACGGCTCGCGTTGAGCCACGTCACCCAATCCGAATTCAATTCGGATTTCGCCGCCGCAGCTGTGTGGGCCTCGGTTTCCGCAGATTTCACGGACGCCGAGAGGCCTATTTAAAGCGCTGCCGCCGCCATCGGGTAGCCGACTTTCGCGCGCACCCGTAGCCCTAGCTCACGTCGCCTGAGCCGCCGCCGTTTGCCCGCTAGAGCTCGCCGTAGTTGGTCTAGCGCTCCGCCGCGGTTAATCGCTGTTTCCGCCGCCGTTAAGCCTAGATCCAGAACCGCAAGGTTGAGACGCGTCGGAGGGGACCTTTCACTTCGCCGGAATCGCGCCCAAACGCCGTCGGGCGTGTCGTCGTCCTCGTCTCCAGTGACCTCTGCTCCGCCGCGCGCCATCGCCGCCTCGCGAACTCCCTCCACCGTCCGATCCTGATCCGAGGGCCCAGGATCGTCCACGTCACCCCAGGTGAGATCCACGTTCTAATCCTCAGATCTATTTCCAACCGTTGGATCTAGATCCAACGGCTTAGATTGTGCCACGTAGCTAGAACCGCACCGTAATGGATCCAATCTCAGCCGTTAGATCTAGATCGAACGGCTAGGGTTAGCCACGTTGTAAACATTAGTTTGGATCTTGACCGTCCGATCAAGATCGAACGGTCCAGATCAGCCGTGTAGTTTCCATAATGCGTTAAGCTAGATCCGATCTGGGCCGTTGATTTTCAAATCAACGGCCAAGATCTAGCCACGTGTGCGGAAGCCGAACCGGCGTGCCCGCGTGGGCGGGGACGGGGTCGCTAACAGGGCGGGCCTGCTTGTCAGTGATGCCGGTCCGGTGGACCAGTGCCACCGTGGAGCGAGCCGCGCACGTGGACCGCGTCTGTAGACCAGGACACGTGGCAGCACCCGGGTGGTGCCACGTGTCATGGTGACGTCATCGGGGGACTTTGCCGGCGGCCGACGTCAGCGGATCCACGTGGACCAATGAGGTGCTGACACGTGTCATGCTGACGCAATAAATCCTTTTCCGAAAATGAAATTATTTATTTAATTCGGTTTATTGATATCAAAAATGGTTTCAAACTTCAAACGCTTATAACTTTTGCGTTTCAACTCCGATTTGAGTGATTCAAATTTGTAAATTTTCATAAAAATGAGACCTACTCAAATATGAATTTTAATTAATTTTTGTTTATGAATATTTCTCTGTTTTTATTTAATTAATGTTTTCTTTAAACTTTAAACGGTTATAACTTTTGCATTTAAACTCCGAATTTGACGATTCCAGTTTCTAAAAATTCATAAAATTATGCTCTCTCTGTTTGTGAACTTTATTTGGATGTTTGGACACTTTTTGTCTACTATTTATTTATTTATTGCTATTTGCACGCTTTACGAGTAGACGTTGAAGTGCCCGAAGGCTTCGAAGGTGAAGTGTTGACCCAGGAGCCAGCTCAGGACCAAGAACAAGTACACTTTGAAGGCAAGTTGTGTTTTGACCATGTTGATCCTATTTTAAAATTAATTTGATTTAAATTATTGCATGCTAGTTCAACTATAAAATGCTTTAATTGATTTTGGGAGATTAGTTAATTACCTAGCTGTTGTATGCCACCTTGACATAGATAATTGAATGCCATGAACCCCTTGTCACCCAAGTTGAGGATTGAAAGTGCATCTAGGCCCCTCAATTTGTTTTGGTGATTAATGATGACACAATTAAAGAGATCTAATGTTTTATCCAAGAATACTGCAGATATCGAGATTATATTGAGCTTGGAATAACATTGGACACCCCCACGACTACTTAAAATCAAAAGGACGGCATCAAGACCATAATTGTAATCTTATATTTATTTGCGTCTTAAGGATAGCCGTACTATTAAGAGGGTACGACGAGAAATCGACTTTAGGATGTGCATGTGCTCAACATAAATTTCTTGCATCTCAAATTAGCACTACTTCTTTTGGTTTTGAAAAGTTTAAAGTTGAAACGAACTGGTAATCTCCGGAGTATCCGGACATTTAGTCCGGAGTCTCGGATTCAATCGGAGTATCCGGACATTATGTCCGAGTCTCGGGTTGAGCCCTCGGTTGCCTCTCGGTTTTGATGGGTCCGAGTATCCGGACATTTGGTCCGAGTCTCGGATAACCCGGAGTCTCGGGTTGTTTATCCGGACACTCCGGCCTGTACAAAAACGGGAGTAACGGCTAGTTTTCAAAAAGAGTATTTAAAGCCCCCACTCCACTCCAACGGCAAGGATCTCTATTGAGCTCATTCATAGCAGCATTCAAGCCATTCCTAACCATCTAAAAGCATTCAATAGAGCCCCCATCTTCCTCCCACAAATTAATTTGGTTGTTGATCTTTTTGGTGAGGAGAGGAAGAAGAAAAGTGCTAAGTGCATTCATTTCATCTTGTTGAGCACTAGTTCATCCTCCAAGCGATTCTTCGTGGTGCTATTACTCTTGGAGGTTGAAGGTCTCCTAGACGGCTAGGAGTCACCGGGAGCTACCAAAGCGTGTGGTGAGCCCCGGTCGTTTGTGAAGGCAAGTCTCGCCTCCGAAAGGGAAGAGACAAGAAGTGAAGCCGGCGAGTGCATTTGTGCAACACCGGGAGGAAAGCGGGTTGAAAGAGACCCCGGCTCAAGTGTGACCGAGCCACCTCAACGGAGACGTAGGGTTCCCTTCAAGAACCCGAACTTCGGTGAAAAATCTCGCCTCTCGCATTCTCTTTTTCTTCCTAGATTTGCTTGGTTAGATTTGATTTTGTAAAGTTAGATCTAGCTCGTTGCTTTGCGTATATTCAAATCTTGTCTAGCAATTGTTCTAGGTTGTTCTTGCTATTTACTTCTAGTAGTTTGTTGCACTTGCTAGAGTAGTTTTTGCTGCGTTCCCGAGCCAGCTAACCCGGAGACTCCGGTATTCTATACCGGACACTCCGGACAAGCCGGAGTATCCGGATCAAAACCCGGAGACTCCGGATTGACCAGCTCGGCCCGTTTTATTCCGCTGCGTAAATTTTAATCCGCCTATTCACCCCCCTCTAGGCGACATCGTTGGTCCTTTCAAGGATTAAATAGTTGGACATTATTAAATTGCTAACATGGGAATTTAGATCGTTGTAGTATATTGCTTAGACCTGCTACGTGCTTATGACATGATTTTGGACAATCAAATGTTAATATTGACTTAATGATATATTGAACCTGTTTTGGAAAGGTATCATGTGTTGTGATGTTGATGGCACGTAGTGCATGGTAATCAACTAGGGGTTTGATAAATAGATTTTGACCGGGGCATGTGGCAAGAATGATCGGGTGGGCCAGTTGTGGCACCGGGAACGTTGTTTTGGTTCTTTGGGAAGTCTTGCCCTGGTCACCCTAAGGACTTAACCTTGCAAGCCTTTGAACTGAGTCAAACGTGCAACCACATGTCTGTAATGGGACGGACCTAGTTGATTAAGTTGCTAATAACGTACCTGTGGGACCTCAGGATGTCAACTACAACCTTGTGTAGTTGTACGGGGAGCGATCGGGGCTGCGGCCAGGTACCCATCTAACGGTTGATTGGCCTGAACTTCGCCTTCGCTAAGGGAAGGGTTAGTGTGCAATCACCAGGGAGGACCACTTGTGCAATTAGATGTTTTTGAAAGACTTTGTTATGGACACTCGTCTTTGTGGCGTTTGGCTGTATCTTGTGGGTAAAGTGCATAACCTCTGCAGAGTGTAAAATCTATTCGAATAGCCGTGTCCATGAATTGGACATCGCTCGGGAATTACAGTCAAGGGTTAGATTCTCTTGGAAATAACTTGGTTTTGAAAGGTTGGGTTTGGTTTAATAATGATGTTGATGGAAATGTGGATTAGGATTGGAAAAGATGTTTATTTAATTGCTGGAAAAGTTATTGATCTTAAACTTGTTTCTACTGCTTTCGAATCTACTTATGTTACTTGTTAAATGCTGTTTTACTGCAATTATACCCTGAGCTGTTCCTTCGTACTAAGCCATGCATGTAATATATTAGTTGCATTCTGTGTATGACACTCGATATGCGGCATGGAAACATAAGATGAAGATGCATTTGAGATCACTTCATCCGTGTATTTGGAAGATTGTTGAAACAGGTTTCAAGCCCGCAAACCCCAACAATCTCACCTCCGAAGAAGACAAAGCTCAACACTTCAACGACTTGGCCGTCAATGCCTTGTTCAATGCTTTGAGCGACTCCGAGTTCAACCGGGTCGATGGCCTTGACAATGCCAAGGACATTTGGGAAAGATTGATGGTGTCTCACGAAGGTGTATCAAGTGTCCGTGAGTCAAAGATAGAACTCATCATTGGGGAGCTAAGTCGATTCACTTTGGAAGAAGGTGAATCGTACACAAACATGTTTGATCGCTTGATGGTGCTAGTGAATCAAGCAAAGGGACTTGGAAGCACCGAGCTCACCGACAAGGCCGTGGTGAAGATCATCCTCCGAGTGATCACCCCCACCAACCGCAATCTTGTGCAACTCATCCGCGACCGGCCAAATTTCGACACCCTCACTCCTCATGATGTGATTGGCCGGTTGATGACGGATGAGATGATGGTAAAGGAAGCGGAAGTGGTGGAGGAGCTCAAGTCCCAAGAAGAAGAAAGGCATCGCCTTGAAGGCCGTCAAGGTGGTGCAAGAGGTCGAAGAGAGCACAAGCGATGAAGAAGAGTCGAGCGGCCCCTTGACAAATGAAGATATGGCCTTGCTCGTCAGAAGATTCAACAAATTCTTGAAGAAGAAGGGCTACAAACCAGGGTAGTCACTCCAAGAGCTATGGCAACAAGTCAAGAGGGCGCCACTCCTCAAGAAAGTGCTATGAGTGTGGGGAACCCGTCCACTTCATTGCCGAGTGCCCACACAAAGAAAAGAAAGAAGAAAAGCCCTACAAGAAAGACAAGTTCAAGAAGAAGGACAAGGACAAGAGCAAGAAGTACAAAGGCAAGGGTCATGCATACATTGGAAAGGAGAGGAACTCCGACTCCGACTCCGAGTCCGAGTCCAACTCCGACACTGAGGAAGGACTTGCCACTGTCGCCATTGCCACTCCACCGACAAAGTCAAAGAGTCTCTTTGACGACTTAAGCGACAATGAAGGAAATACTCCAATGTGCCTTATGGCAAAAGGAGCACAAGGTATCATCTAAGAGCACTACTCCTTCTATTGTTGATTATGGCTTAGATGATTGTGATGATGCTAGTGATGATGAGGAAGTAGCTTTTAAGTCTATGAATGATTTTGATATTGAAAAATTAGACTTGCTACTTAAAGATATTGAAAAATTGGAGGAAGTAGTTGAACAAAAGGAGGCTATTCTTGAGGCTCAAGAGGATCTCCTCATTTTTGAAAAGGAGAAGAACATTGAGCTAGAGAAGAGCCTAGCTTTTGAAAGAAAGAGAAATGAGGATTTGGTCAAAAGTTCAAATTTGACCAAAAATGAAGCAATTAGTCTTGAGATCACCAATGCTTCACTCTTAGAGCAACTTGCAAAAGCAAAGGATGCTTGCAAGGCTCTTGAAGTGAAGCTTGTTGATCTCTCGAATAAAACTTCTACCTCAATCAACAACTCCAATATTTCATTACCTTCAACGAGCAAACGGTTTCGCTAGATTCTTTTATGTTGTTGTTTCTATTTGTGCTACTAATAGTGAGACTTTTAAAGTCTTAGATCATTATAATTATAAGCTTAAGGTGTTGATTGAAGATGGACTTCAAAAGTCCTACAAGGCAAGCAAGGGTTTAGAGGAGTATCTCATTAGCGCCAAGGTAATCCTAAGAGGCAAGGGCTTGGGTATGTTCCGCCAAAGGGCAAAGAGCAACATTGTTGTTGCTCCTTTAAGCAAGCCCATTCACTTTGTAAAAGGTGAAGGAACATCCAAGCACAAAGCTCACTCGAAGTTCTTTGCTTCTTATGTGCTTAAAAAGACTAACCTCTGGTCGTGTAGTTGCTTATCATGTTGGGCGTAAGCCGAAGAATGCTCCTTGTGTTCGTTCTATTTGGGTCCCTAAATCACTTGTCACTAATGTGCGTGGACCTAACCAAGTTTGGGTACCAAAGAGCAAAACTAAATGTCATTTTGTAGGCCTATATCTCCGGTGGAACAAGTTGGATTTTGGATAGCGGATGTACGCACCACATGACCGGAGAAAGGCAATGTTTGCTCAATTGGACTCAAATGGATCAAATAGTTGAAAGCATTGTCTTTGGAGACAATGGAAAAGGAGAAGTAATTGGATTGGGTAAAATTTCTATCTCAAGCAATTTTCAATTAAATAATGTTTTGCTTGTTGATTCATTAAGCTACAATCTATTGTCCGCTGCACAATTATGTGAAGCGGGCTATAATTGTTTGTTTAATGAAAAGGGTGTGGATGTCATTAAGAGGCTTGACGGTTCAATAGCCTTTAAAGGGCGTTTGAAGGGTAAGCTCTATCTCGTAGACTTCAATACGGATAGACTTAATCTTGAAAGCGTGCTTAATGGCTAAATCCGGCATGGGTTGGCTTTGGCATCGCCGGTTGGCCCATGTTGGTATGAGGAATCTTCACAAACTCATTAAAGGCAACCACATTCTCGGACTAACCAATGTCGTCTTTGAGAAAGATAGGATTTGTAGCGCTTGTCAAGCCGGCAAGCAAGTCGGTGCCTCCCATCCCGCCAAGAAGGTGATGACGACCTCAAGACCTTTGGAAATGCTTCATATGGATCTTTGTGGTCCGGTCGCCTATATAAGCATCGGGAAGTAAGTATGGTTTGGTTATTGTTGATGATTTTTCTCGATTCTCTTGTGTGTTCTTTTTGCATGACAAAGGTGAAGTCCAAGTTACATTAAAGAAATTCATGAGAAGAGCTCAAAACGAGTTTGAAGTAAAGATCAAGAGAATTCTGAGCGACAACGGCACCGAGTTCAAGAATATTGGCGTGGAGGAATTTCTTGATGAGGAAGGAATCAAGCACGAATTCTCGGCTCCCTATTCTCTCCTCAACAAAATGGGGTGGCCGAGAGGAAGAATCGAACCTCATCGAGATGGCGCTGACGATGCTTGACGAGTACAAGGTTTCCGATAGTTTTTGGGCGGAAGCCATCAATACCGCATGCCACAGCTCCAACCGCCTCTACCTTCACAAGATCTTAAAGAAGACGACAGTCTGAGTTGCTCAACGGAAGAAACCAAATGTCTCCTACTTTCGAGTCTTTGGGAGCAAATGCTATATCCTTAACAAAAGGCTAAGTCTTCTAAATTCGCTCCTAAAGTAGATGAAGGTTTTTACTTGGTTATGGAACCAATGCTTACACAGCATCGAAGTTTTCAACAATACCACCGGTGTCGTTGAAATCTCGCGTGGCGTGACTTTGATGAAACTAACGGTTCTCAAGTAGAACAAGTTGATCGTGAGGTGATTGACAGGGAAGAACCTCCTTGTGAAGCTATAAAGAAAATGGCAATTGGAGAGGTAAGACCTCAAAATTTGGAATCTCACCCGAGCTCCCCAACCCGGAGTCTCCGGCCTGAAACCCGGAGTCTCCGGATTAGTCCGGAGTCTCCGGGTCCAATACCGAGTCTCCGGATGGGTCAGGCTTCGGCGACATTCCTCCTCGTCCAATCAAGCTCAAGATGGTTCAAATGCCACCCAAGATGATGAAGGCCCTATTCAAGCCTTGGACTCATCCTGTACCTCATCCTAGAGTTCATCAAAGCATTCAAAGAGATCATCCTATCGACAACATTCTTGGAGACATCAACAAGGGAGTATCCACTCGATCTCGAAGTTGCAAATTTTTGTGAATTTTACTCGTTTGTTTCCTCTCTTGAACCTCTTAAAGTAGATGAAGCGCTTGAAGACCCAGATTGGGTGATGGCTATGCAAGAGGAACTGAACAACTTCAAGCGCAATCAAGTCTGGGAGCTTGTCAAAAGACCAAGTCAAAACGTTATCGGCACTAAGTGGGTCTTCCGCAACAAGCAAGATGAAAACGGGATCGTGACAAGGAACAAAGCCCGTTTGGTTGCTCAAGGGTACACTCAAATAGAAGGTTTGGATTTCGATGAAACATATGCTCCAGTAGCTAGGCTTGAATCTATTAGAATATTACTTGCCTTTGCTACTCACCATGATTTCAAGCTATATCAAATGGACGTGAAGAGCGCCTTCTTAAATGGACCACTTTCCGAGATGGTCTACGTTGAACAACCATCCGGATTTGAAGATCCTGCACATCCCACCACGCCTACTACCTTCACAAGGCACTCTATGGACTTAAGCAAGCTCCAAGGGCATGGTTCGAATGTCTTCGAGACTTCCTTCTCGGACAAGGTTTTGTAGTCGGAAAGGCCGACCCTACTCTCTTTACTAAGCACATTGATAATGATTTATTTGTGTGCCAAATATATGTCGATGACATTATATTTGGATCTACTAATGAATATTTGTGTAAAGAGTTTAGCAAGATAATGACCAAAAGGTTTGAGATGTCCATGATGGGTGAGTTGAAGTTCTTCCTCGGATTCCAAGTTAAACAACTTAAGGAAGGAACTTTCATTTGTCAAACGAAGTACATCAAGGACATGCTCAAGAAGTTCGAATGGAGGACGCCAAGCCCATAAAGACGCTAATGCAAGCCAACGGGCACCTAGACCTCGACAAAGAAGGTAAACCCGGTCATCCAAAAGGTATATCGCTCGATGATCGGTTCTCTCCTTTATCTTTGTGCATCTAGGCCCGATATCATGCTCAGCGTTTGTATGTGTGCACGTTTTCAAGCCGCTCCAAAAGAGTGCCACATGGTGGCCGTTAAGAGAATCTTGAGATACTTAGTGCACACTCCTCATTTCGGACTTTGGTATCCGAAAGGATCCTCCTTTGAGCTTATTAGCTATTCCGTCACGGATTATGCTTTGCAAAGTGGATAGGAAGAGCACCTCAGGAACTTGCCAATTCTTGGGTAGGTTCCTAGTCTCGTGGTCTTCCAAGAAACAAAATTCCGTAGCCCTATCCACTGCCGAAGCCGAATACATAGCCGCCGGGAGTTGTTGTGCCCAATTACTTTGGATGAGACAAACTTTGAGTGATTATGGCCTATCCTACAAAAGCGTTCCACTTTTGTGTGACAATGAGAGCGCCATAAAAATTGCCAACAATCCTGTCCAACACTCCCGAACAAAACACATTGATATTCGCCATCATTTCCTAAGAGACCACGCAACCAAAGGCGAAATTGATATCCAACATGTGAGTAAAAATGATCAATTAGATGATATTTTTACCAAGCCCCTAGACGAGAAAAGGTTCTGTGAATTTAGAAGTGGTCTAAATATTCTAGATTCTCGTAACGTTGGGCTTGATAAGTGCTCATATATTGGTTGGTGAATGAAAAATGAAGTTCAAAACTTTATTTATCTTTTTCTCTGAATTTACTGTGTTATTGGCTCTTGATCTTAGGATCGCATCATTACTATGTGACTATAGTCTGATTGCTTGATTGCTAGCTAGTCACATGGTGGATGGATGCCCTAGGACTCCTTTCTCTCTCTCTCCGTGGATCTCCGAAGCTTTCCTTGAAAAAATTCCTTTTCTTCCCGAAGTTGGGAACAGGAGTATCCGGATTTCTATCCGGACTCTCTGGGTAGCCCGGAGTCTCCGGACATTTCGTCCGAGTGTCCGGGTTGGTCCGGAGTCTCCGGACTGAAGTCCGGAGTCTCCGGGTTGGGGCGGTCGGTTAAACCCCAAAATCCCGCTTGTGAGTTCGTTTCCTTTCTTATTCCCCGTGCCTCCTCCTCTCTCTTGCCCTTCTAGAGATTAGGGTGATTCCTTCCTCCCTTTACTCCTCCATTCAAGGATCTTTGAACCCATCCTTCTCCTTGTTTGGAGTTCCCTAAGGTAAGGAACTCGTGCCCTAATCCTTCTCTTTTCGGTTTGGACTCTTTCCTCCGCTTCTTAGGGGATCTTGTGTGCTTCATCTCGCCTAGGTGCGGCACATCATCCTCTAGCTCTTCAATCTTCGGAGGAATCTCTCTCACTCTCCCGTGTTCTTCTTTTCAATCCCTTGAGGTGAGTACTCTCTTTTGTGCCCTATTCCTGAAATTCTTTGCTAGAGTTTGCCCTACTCAAGCTTCTTGAACATTCTTGTGGCAATCTAGATTCAATTTGATGGTTTGTGCGGGTTGGATTGTCTCTTCCTTGGCCACCCGCGGCGCTCCCTCGGCACATCCGGAGTGTCCGACTCTGAGTCCGGAGTCTCTCGGTCCATCCGAGTATCCGGACATTTTGTCCGAGTCTCGGATGCAATCCGAGTATCCGGACCTTTGTCCGGACTCTCGGGTTGGGTGCCTCGGCGATTTCAGTCATTTGTTTTTAGCCGTCTCTTGGCTAATTCCTCTCGCTCGCTTCCGTCTGGTCAGATGGATCCTTCCTGTGGAACTTCGTGGCGTTGATCCTTCTCACAGTACCGGTGGCGGTGATCCTTCTCGCAGTACGGTGGTGGCAGTGATCCTCCTCAGCAGGCAGCTAGTGGCAGTGCTCCCGCTCAGGGCGTGTCTCCCACTGGTTCTCCTCCTCAGCCTCAGCAGCCTCCGCAGAAAAGGCAGAGACTTGGAGTGGTCAAAAGACCCGTTTCCAGACCTCGAGGCCAGCCAGCTTCAGGGTCAGCACCTGTCCTGTCTCCTCCTCCTCAGCAAGCTCCTGATCCAGATGAGCATCCTGCAGATACCCATGCCAGGCTTCGTGATCGTAAAAGAAGTCCGGGCCTGCACTCTGGGCACTTCATTGGTCCTCTGATCAAGGCCAAGCCAGTATGGAACTATCCTTTGTCCGTGAATCCAATGAGAGTAATTGACTACCGGACAGGACCTGGTAAAGGGAAAGCCATAGTGGAGCAAAGGAAGAAAGATCCTTTGGAGCTCTACCAGGATGAGTATGTGGACCGCCGGTTTTGGAACCGGTTTCAGTCTGCTTTCTATGAGACGGTCCTATACCCTCTTGAGCATCCAGTGGTTCGCATGAAGACCATTGACTGGGAGTACATGGCTGCAGCGAGTAATCCAGTCTTCACTGGGATCATAGAGATTTGAGCTGCATCGAGATCAAGAACATCATGGCATACAAGTATGATCGAACAATGAGATCATCATGCGCTTCTATGCCACCTTGTATTTTGACAAGAATGATGAGGCCATTTGGTGGATGACTGATAGGATCTCGGTATGTGGCTAGCAAGAAGAGATTTGCCAGAGTGCTCAACCTCGTATACAATGCCACCCAAAACTTCATGAGAAGAAAGTGATGACTCGAGCAGATTGAGGCTTTGTATGACACCTCGAGGAGTTTCAACTGTTGGGACCATCAAAGGTCTCAAAGCTGTACCAAAGATCCTCAACAGGATGTTGAGAGTCACCCTTTCTCCCAAGGAGGGAGATGCTTCGCTATCGGGCCTTATGGTAGGAACTCGCTGCTTTCACCTCGTTGAGAGCACCGAGCCTTTTGACATTGTCGATTTCTTGTGGGAAACAATGAGGCAGAACGCCGCAGAGCAACATGGCCACTGCAGCCTATGCACCTTTCGTGATGACCTTGATCTCTTGGTGAGTGGGCTGAAGTTTGTCGAGATGAGGAGCATCTTTCTTACAAGGTCCGCCTCGCCTACTACTCCAGC
This sequence comes from Rhipidocladum racemiflorum, assembly GCA_036346355.1. Lineage (NCBI taxonomy): Eukaryota > Viridiplantae > Streptophyta > Magnoliopsida > Poales > Poaceae > Rhipidocladum > Rhipidocladum racemiflorum. Next base: position 8,384,716 of record CM070569.1, read on the forward strand.
CCCTCCGGTGCTCCTGGTCCCGCTACTAGACCTCGCCGAGGTCGTGGCTTCGTGCTCTACCTCCGCTTCCCGCTCCAAATTGTGGCCTCCAATACTCCTTCCGAGCAAACCGAGGTCCCGAAAGCAAAGACTCTTCACGGATGCTCAAGCATCGCCTTCCTTCTTTGCCGCGACATCTCCACTGTGCAGAAGGTGATGAGTCGGCAGATCAAGAAGAATGGTCAAGACATTCGCAGCATCCGCCGCCACAATGGCGAGGCAGTCTCTCCCAGCGATTCCTCCGGGTCTTCCGAGGAGAGTAGCGACGCTACTTCTGCTGATGCCTTGTTTGGGATTGCTTCCTCCTCTGCTCCTCCAAATACCGTGGTGACGGCATTTACGAGGGCTCTGAGTATGAGGCCTCCGACGACGGAGATGACGAGTGATTTCCTGTGACTTCCTTTTTTGGTGTCTTGATGCCAAAGGGGGAGTGATCTTTAGCGTTGTCTTAGTCTTGGACTCTTTATCTTTATCTTTCCATCTGTCGCGTGTGGACTTGCTTGTGTTGCTTCAGTTATTTTGTTTATTTAGTGTTGTGAACTCTGACTGTTCCATGTAATGTCGTTAATGCTTATTTTATGCTTGGATTACTTTCAGCTACTTGTATTGTATTCTCGGAAGCTGTGTTTGAGGGGGAGCTCTCTTTTTTTTCCTCTCGTTAAATATGTGCATTCGTTCCCACTCAATTCCTCTAATGCACACATTTAGGGGGAGCTCCTCTTATTGATCTTATGCCTAAGTCTTGTTCTCGTTATTTTATTTGCTAATTAATTGTGTTGTCATCAATACACCAAAAAGGGGGAGATTGAAAGTGCATCTAGGCCCCTCAATTTGTTTTGGTGATTAATGATGACACAATTAAAGAGATCTAATGTTTTATCCAAGAATACTGCAGATATCGAGATTATATTGAGCTTGGAATAACATTGGACACCCCCACGACTACTTAAAATCAAAAGGACGGCATCAAGACCATAATTGTAATCTTATATTTATTTGCGTCTTAAGGATAGCCGTACTATTAAGAGGGTACGACGAGAAATCGACTTTAGGATGTGCATGTGCTCAACATCAATTTCTTGCATCTCAAATTAGCACTACTTCTTTTGGTTTTGAAAAGTTTAAAGTTGAAACCGAACTGGGTAACCCGGAGTATCCGGACATTTAGTCCGGAGTCTCCGGATTCAATCCGGAGTATCCGGACATTATGTCCGGAGTCTCCGGGTTGAGCCCCTCGGTTGCCTCTGGTTTCAGTGGGTCCGGAGTATCCGGACATTTGGTCCGGAGTCTCCGGATAACCCGGAGTCTCCGGGTTGTTTATCCGGACACTCCGGCCTGTACAAAAACGGGAGTAACGGCTAGTTTTCAAAAAGAGTATTTAAAGCCCCCACTCCACTCCAACGGCAAGGATCTCTATTGAGCTCATTCATAGCAGCATTCAAGCCATTCCTAACCATCTAAAAGCATTCAATAGAGCCCCCATCTTCCTCCCACCAATTAATTTGGTTGTTGATCTTTTTGGTGAGGAGAGGAAGAAGAAAAGTGCTAAGTGCATTCATTTCATCTTGTTGAGCACTAGTTCATCCTCCAAGCGATTCTTCGTGGTGCTATTACTCTTGGAGGTTGAAGGTCTCCTAGACGGCTAGGAGTCACCGGGAGCTACCAAAGCGTGTGGTGAGCCCCTGGTCGCTTGTGAAGGCAAGTCTCGCCTCAGAAAGGGAAGAGACAAGAAGTGAAGCCGGCGAGTGCATTTGTGCAACACCGGAGGAAAGCGGGTTGAAAGAGACCCGGCTCAAGTGTGACCGAGCCACCTCAACGGAGACGTAGGGTTCCTTCAAGAACCCGAACTTCGGTGAAAAATCTCGCCTCGCATTCTCTTTTTCTTCCTAGATTTGCTTGGTTAGATTTGATTTTGTAAAGTTAGATCTAGCTCGTTGCTTTGCGTATATTCAAATCTTGTCTAGCAATTGTTCTAGGTTGTTCTTGCTATTTACTTCTAGTAGTTTGTTGCACTTGCTAGAGTAGTTTTTGTGCGTTCGAGCAGCTAACCCGAGACTCGGTATTCTATCTGGACACTCGGACAAGCGGAGTATCCGGATCAAAACCGGAGACTCGGATTGACCCGGCTTCGGCCCGTTTTATTCCATTTGCGTAGAATTTTAATCCGCCTATTCACCCCCCTCTAGGCGACATCGTTGGTCCTTTCAAGGATTAAATAGTTGGACATTATTAAATTGCTAACATGGGAATTTAGATCGTTGTAGTATATTGCTTAGACCTGCTACGTGCTTATGACATGATTTTGGACAATCAAATGTTAATATTGACTTAATGATATATTGAACCTGTTTTGGAAAGGTATCATGTGTTGTGATGTTGATGGCACGTAGTGCATGGTAATCAACTAGGGGTTTGATAAATAGATTTTGACCGGGGCATGTGGCAAGAATGATCGGGTGGGCCAGTTGTGGCACCGGGAACGTTGTTTTGGTTCTTTGGGAAGTCTTGCCCTGGTCACCCTAAGGACTTAACCTTGCAAGCCTTTGAACTGAGTCAAACGTGCAACCACATGTCTGTAATGGGACGGACCTAGTTGATTAAGTTGCTAATAACGTACCTGTGGGACCTCAGGATGTCAACTACAACCTTTGTGTAGTTGTACGGGGGAGCGTACTGGGGCTGCGGCCAGGTACCCATCTAACGGTTGATTGGCCTGAACTTCGCCTTCGCTAAGGGAAGGGTTAGTGTGCAATCACCGGAGAGGACCACTTGTGCTGTTAGAAGTTTTTGAAAGACTTTGTTATGGACACTCGCCTTTGTGGTGTTTGGTTGTATCTTGTGGGTAAAGTGCATAACCTCTGCAGAGTGTAAAATCTATTCGAATAGCCGTGTCCGCGGAATTGGACATCGCTCGGGAATTACAGTCAAGGGTTAGATTCTCTTGGAAATAACTTGGTTTTGAAAGGTTGGGTTTGGTTTAATAATGATGTTGATGGAAATGTGGATTAGGATTGGAAAAGATGTTTATTTAATTGCTGGAAAAGTTATTGATCTTAAACTTGTTTCTACTGCTTTCGAATCTACTTATGTTACTTGTTAAATGCTGTTTTACTGCAATTATACCCTGAGCTGTTCCTTCGTACTAAGCCATGCATGTAATATATTAGTTGCATTCTGTGTATGACTTGCTAAGTACCAAGTACTCACCCTTGCCGCAATACAACACCAGTTGAAGAGGAGTCTACACCAGCTTTGGAGGAGGAGCTCCCAGAGGAACCGACTAACTAGGGAACGAGCCCAGTCAGTTGCCTGTGGTATACTGGATGGTGCCACGAAGTTATCTTATTTTTTCCGCTGCAGTTATTTCTCTTTTATTGAGTTTTCGCCCTGCGAGGCTTATATTTGTAACTTGACCATAAGGTCGAGCAACCCGTTTGGTTAACTATTTAAGGTACCTTATTATTTCGTTGAGTATGATTGTGATATTTACCGATGTTGAGACTGTGTGCACTAGCGCGTTCCTGGACTAGTGCTGAATACACAGAGGGTCCGGATTTGCAAATTCGGGTCCCGACAGTGGCTACGACATGTAACTTGTGGGTAAATGCATACTCGTGCAACAGTGTACGTCTGGCTATGGGAAGAAACGGTTGTTGTTATTGAGCTCAAGAGATTTATGATTTATGTGATTGTTTGTTTCTACCATAGTCGGGGTTTAATCACCGGGCTAATGCAAAGCTAGGTTTGGATAATTGAACGATTCTGTTATGAACTCCCTGCGGGGACACCAAAGGAAGTGTGTCAAATTGGCCATGCACAAGGGGAGGACATATCTTGTGGGTAAAGCTGTACAACTCTGCAGGGTATTAAAAACTAATCGATTAGCCGCACTCTCGATCATGAGCACTTGGTAAAGTCATCACTGAAAGATGTGATAGTAGCCTAGAGGGGGTGAATAGGCTTTTTAAAAATTTAATTGAAATAGATTGCTGCGTAAAATAGATCGGAACTTTTGATGAGGGAATCGAAACTTCCGATATCAAATCGAAACTTCTGATTTACTATCGGAATATCCGATCAATATAGAGACCAGAGGAACAAGTAGCGAAATCTAACAAACTACAATTTATCTCTGCTCCAACCTAGTGCAAGATAAAGTAAATGAACTAGACAAGACTAGCCACTAGAGTAGAGCTCAAATAAGGAGATTAAATTAGAATCCACAAAAGGCAATAAGTAAATGAAATGAGGAGACTAGAGAATTTGTTCGCGGAGTTCGGATCCTTGAGGGGATCCTACGTCTTCGTTGAGGAAGCTCACAAAGAGCCATGTCTTTTCCAACCCTTTCCTCCCAAACCTCGGTCGCTGTCGGGACCCCGAATTTGCAAATCCGGACCCTCTGTGTATTCAGCACTAGTCCAGGAACGCGCTAGTGCACACAGTCTTAACATCGGTAAATATCACAATCATACCAATCGATATTAACAAAGTACTTTATTTAAATAACCAAAGTGGTTACTCGACCTTATGGCCAAGTTACAAATGTATGCCTCGCAAGGCGAAACTTATTAAAAGAGAAATAATAGCAGCGGAAAATCAAATAAGGTAACATCGTGGCGCCATCCAGTATACCATGTGCAACCGATGGGCTCGCTTCCCTAAGTAGACGGATCTTCTTGGAGTTCCTCCTCCAAAGGCTGGCGTAATCTCCTCTTCAACCGATATTGTGTTGAGGCAAGGGTGAGTACTTGGTACTCGGCAAGTCATGCACGTAATGCAAGCTAATATACTATATGCATGGCTTGGTACAAAGGAATAGCTTAAGGTATATTTGCAGATGCTTGACTTTTGACAAGTAATATAAGTAGATTCGAAAGCAGTAGAAATAAGTAAAGCGTAAATAACTTTTCAAAAAGTTTAATAAACATTTTTCCCCATCCTAAACCATATTTCCATCATCTTCATTACTAAACCAAACCAACTTCCAAATCCAAGTTATTTTCAGAAAGTCTAACCCTTGACTGTAATTCCTGAGCATTGTCCAATACCGCGGACACGGCTATTCGAATAGATTCTAAACTCTGCAGAGGTTATGCACTTTACCCACAAGATACAGTCAAACACCACAAAGGCGAGTTCAGTAACAAAGCCTTTGGAAGCCTCAAACAACACAGGTGGTCCTCTCAGGTTCGTGCTCTACACCATCCTTCCCTTAGCCAAGGCGAAGTATGGGACCAACACACCGTTAGATGGGTATCTGGCCACAGCCACGATACGCTCCCGTACAATCACACAAACGGTGTAATTGACACCCCGAGGCTCCACAAGTGAGTCCTTAGCGACTTAGTCAACTAGGGCTGTCCCATTCGACCATGTGGTTGCAAGTATGACCCAGTTCAAAGGCTTGCAAGGTTAAGTCCTTAGAGTGACCAGGCAAGACTACCCGAAGAACCAAATCAACATTCCCAATGCCACAACCGGCCCACCTGATTACTCTTGCCACATGCCCTGGAAAAATCGTTTATCAAAACCCCAGTTGATTACCATGCACCACGTGCCATCAACATCACATGATACTTTTCCAAAACAGGTTCAATATATCATTAAGTCAATATTAACATTTGATTGTCCAAAATCATGTCATGAGCACGAAAGTGTGTCTAAGCGATACTACAACGGTCTAAACCCATGTTGGCAATTTAATAATGTCCAACTAGTAAACCACAACTAGGGTGACAAAGGGTCATGGCACATACTTAAGTAATCAAGGTGTCATATAGCAAATTGGTATTTATCTAACCCCCATGTTTAAACAAAGTATTTTTCTAATTGAACTAGCATGCAATAGTTTAAATCAAAATAGATTTCGAAATAGGATCAACATGGTCAAAGCACAACTTGCCTTCAAAAAGTACTTGCTCTTGGTCTTGAGTTGGATCCTGAGTCAACACTTCTCCTTCGAATCCTTCCGGCACTTCAACGTCTACTCGTAAGCGTGCAAATAGCAATACACAAATAAACAATAGGCAAAAACATCCCAAAACTCCAAATAAAATCCATAAACAGAGAGAACATAATTTTCTGGATTTTTAGAAACTGGAATCGTCAAATTTGGAGTTAAAACGCAAAAGTTATGATTTATTAAAGTTTAAATAATCAATTAAATAATATTACAGAGAAAAACTTTAGTCCAAAAATTAAATAAAATTCATATTTAGGTAGATCTCAATTTTATACAAATTTAGAAATTTGAATCACTCAAATCGGAGTTGAAACGCAAAAGTTATAAGCGTTTGAAGTTTGAAACAAAATCTGAAATCATTATTTCGAATTAATAAATCATTTTCTTTTTCGGAAATTAATTATTGCGTCAGCATGGACACGTGTCAGCTCCTGATTGGCTGGCTGACGTCAGCCGGCTCATGGGCTCAGCTCACGGCGCGGTTCGGTCCACAGCTCGGGTGAGGCTGACATGTGGGCCCACTCGGGTGACGTCATCGCTGACGTCAGCGGGGCTCAGCCCACGGTGCTGACAGGTGGGTCCCACCGATGACGTCATGGGTGACGTCACGCGACTTTGTCGCTGCCGACACGCGGGCCCGGCGTGTCGGTGATACGCGACGCCAGCTGCGGCGCGACGGCTCGGCTTCCTGGACGCGTGGCACAATCGTGGCCGTTGGTTTGAAATCCGACGGCTGGGATTGAGTTTGGCCTCATGTGCTTGGGGCGCACGTGACTGATCGTGGGCCGTTGGATCTTGATCCAACGGTCCAGATCCAATCTAACCTGGTGCAGTTCCTGATACGCGGCGCGGCTTAAATCCAACGGTTGGGATTAGATCTAGGATTTTCAACGGGGAAACTCACCGAGGTGACGTGGCACGATCTGGGCCTTTGGATCTTGATCGGACGGTTGGTGGAGCTCGGGGTCGGCGATGGCTTCACGGCGGAGTTGCGGCTGCCGGCGCTGAGGACGGCGACCACCCAAACGGCGGTTGGGGCGTGCTCCGGCGAGATGGATGGTGTCTTCGGGTGCGCCTGGCTTCGGGGGTTTCGAATCTGGGGTCAATGGCGGCGAGGACGGCGACGGCGGCGAGGCGAGGCAAGGACCGTGGCGGCGCTTCACGTAACTACGGCGAGCGATTCCGGCGAACCTACGGCGGCTAGAGCTCGGCGGGTTAGGGCAAGAAGTGCGCGGGGTCACGGCGGTCCTCGGGGTGCGATCCGGGCATTAAATAGCCCCGGGATGCGTGCTCGTGAGCCTAAGTCGATTCTGGCGGCAAGACTTTCGGCGGAGTCCGCCGGACTTCGGCGGGAAGACGGCACGAGAACCGCCCACGTGTCCAGATCAGCGGCCCCGATCGGACCGGGCGCGAACGGTTCGGTCGGACACGCTCAACCGATGCAGGCGGATCTCACCGTTGGATCTTGATCCAACGGTTGGGATTGATTAGGTTTAGGAGTGGGTTCGGTCGAGTCACGTGGCTCGGTCGGACTCGAACTCGAGTCGACTCGGGCTCGGTCGGATGAACACGATTACTTGACCCGAGTTGATTTTCCAATGATTTAATATTTAAAATAATTCCCGATAATTCATTTAATTCATTAAAAATAGCAAATGACTCAGAAAAATTCCAGAAAAATTCTGGAAAATATTTTGGATCATTTTGGACTCAAATAAAATATTTCCAACAAAATTTTATTTGCAAAATTAAATTCTTTAATTATTTCAAAATGGAATAAATTCAAATAAATTCCAAATAAATCCAAATAAATTCCAGAAAATTCCAAAAATTCATCAAAGTGCCAAATCACACATGAATTCAAGGAAAGCAAAATTTTGGGGTGTTACAGTCGCACTTGAGACTTGTTTTCACTTTTGATTTCTTCCCTTTCGGAGGTGAAATCGACCTTCACAAACTTCTCATGGCCACCCACAACCTTTGGGGGCTCGTGAGTGACACCTAGCTGTCTAGGAGTCCTCAACCTCCAAGAGTAATAAATGCAACGAGATATGAATCTGGGAGATGAACTCTAATGCTCAAGATGAATGATTCTATCTTTTGTTCTTAGCACTAGATCTCTCTTTCGCACCTCACTCTTAAAAGATCACTAAGATCAAAGAGGAGGAGAAGATGAACCTCAAGAATGTGTATTGAATGCTCAGAAAGCTCAGCTAAAGAGGTAACCTCACTAATGAGGAGGTGGAGGGGTATTTATAGGTTTGGGCAAAAACTAGCCGTTATGCCTCCACTCAGCCACATATCGGAACTTTCGATGTTGACATCGGAACATACGATATGTCTAAGCTTTCAGAAATCAAATGACCCCAATGGTCAAAACTACACACATCGGAACTTCCAACTTTCACGATCGGAATATCCGATGTAACTGGAGAGTTACTTTGAAAGATGTAACACCCCAAAATTTTGCTTTTATTGAATTCATGTGTGATTTGGCACTTTGGTGAATTTTTGGAATTTTCTGGAATTTATTTGGATTTATTTGGAATTTATTTGAATTTATTCCATTTTGAAATAATTAAAGAATTTAATTTTGCAAATAAAATTTTGTTGGAAATATTTTATTTGAGTCCCAAATACCCTAAAATATTTTCCAGAATTTTTCTGGAATTTTTCTGAGTCATTTGCTATTTTTAATGAATTAAATGAATTACTGGGAATTATTTTAAATATTAAATCGCTGGAAATCCAACTCGGGTCGAGTACTGTTCATCCGACCGAGTCGGAACCCGAGTCGGACTCGAGTCCGACCCGAGCCAGTTGACTCGATCAAACCAGCTCAAAACCCAAATCAATCCCAACCGTTGGATCAAGATCCAACGGCTGAGATCCGCCCGTACCGGTTCGAGCCGTATCCGGCCCGGATCCGATCGCGCCCGTGCGATCGTGGCCGTTGATCGTGCCACGTGGACGGCTGAGCGTCATCGTCTCCGCCGAGTCCGAGCCGGACTCCGCCACGCGCTTGCGGCCGTGTAGAATTAGGTTTCCGTCTCGGGCACGAACGCCGAGGCTATTTAAAGCCCTGGTCACGCCCCGAGGTTGCCCTCATCCTTGCGCACCCGTTCCCCTGAGCCATCTCGCCTGATGACAAGATCCGCAGGATTAAGTTCATCAAGGAGGAAGGCAAGGCAGAGGACTTCAAGTTGGATGAGCAAGGCACGTTGTGGATGAAGGATCGCATTTGTGTGCCTAACAAGAAGGAGTTAAAGCAACTGATTCTGGAGGAAGCCCATGACTCCAAGTACTCAATTCATCCTGGAAGCGCCAAGATGTATCAGGATCTCAAGGAGAGATCAGTGGCCGAGTATGAAACGTGAAGTTGCCGAGCATGTTGCATTGTGCGACGTATGCCGAGAGTCAAGGCAATGCATCGAGAGACCAGCAGGATTGCTACAACCGCTGAAAATACCGAGTGGAAGTGGGAGGAAATCGGAATGGATTTCATTACCGGTTTGTCAAGACTCAAGGAGGTTATGACTCCATATGGGTTATAGTGGATCGCTTGACTAAAGTAGCCCATTTTATCCCGTGAAGACCACTTACTCGGGAGATAAATTAGCGTAATTATACATGATCGATTGTCTGTTTGCACGGAGTGCCCAAGAGGATCGTATCGGACAGAGGTACCCAATTTACCTCAAGGTTGGAATAAGTTGCATGAAGCCATGGGAACCCGTTTGAACTTGATCTGACTTATCATCCACGAGACGGACAGACAGGCAGAAAGAGTCAACCGGTCTGGAGGATATGTTGAGAGCTTGTGCATTAGCTTATGCTACTTCTTGGGATAAGAGTTTACCGTATGCCGAGTTCGATTACAACAATAGTTATCGAGGCTAGTTCTGAGATGTCACCTTTTGAGGCACTTTGTATGGTCGACCACTTCTGACGCCATTGAATTGGAATGAGACCGTGGCGCGTGTCTTTGGGCCTGATATTCTTCAAGAGGCTGAAGAGCAGATCGCCATGATTAGGGAAAGGTTGAAGATAGCCCAATCTCGACAGAAGAGTTATGCTGATAATCGTCGCCGAGATTTGAGTTTTGAACCAGAAGACTTTGTTTACCTCAGAGTTACGCCTCTCCGGGGAGTTAAGAGGTTCCATGCCAAAGGGAAACTCGCACCCCGTTATGTTGGTCCATTTAAGATTTTGAGCCGCAGAGGTGAAGTTGCTTATCAACTGGAGTTGCCACAGTCGTTAGCAGGAGTGCATGATGTATTCCATGTGTCCCAGTTGAAGAAGTGTCTCCGAGTTCCTGAGGAACAGACGCCGCTAGAGTTAATTGAGTTGCAAGAGGATTTGACTTACAAGGAGCATCCCGTGAAGATTTTGGACACAAGGGATCGAGAGACCAGAAATAAGTCAACCCGTTTCTGTAGAGTTCAGTGGAGCAACCATGAAGAAAGCGAAGCGACTTGGGAGCGCGAAGAGGATTTGAAGAAAGAGTTTCCAAACCTATTCTGTAGTGAGCCCTGAATCTCGGGGACGAGATTCTATTAAGGGGGGGGAGGTTTGTAACACCCCAAAATTTTGCTTTTATTGAATTCATGTGTGATTTGGCACTTTGGTGAATTTTTGGAATTTTCTGGAATTTATTTGGATTTATTTGGAATTTATTTGAATTTATTCCATTTTGAAATAATTAAAGAATTTAATTTTGCAAATAAAATTTTGTTGGAAATATTTTATTTGAGTCCCAAATACCCTAAAATATTTTCCAGAATTTTTCTGGAATTTTTCTGAGTCATTTGCTATTTTTAATGAATTAAATGAATTACTGGGAATTATTTTAAATATTAAATCATTGGAAATCCAACTCGGTCGAGTGTTGTTCATCCGATCGAAGTCGGAACCCGAGTCGGACTCGAGTCCGACCGAGCGCTTGACTCGATCAAACCGGCTCAAAACCCAAATCAATCCCAACCGTTGGATCAAGATCCAACTACCGAGATCCGCCCGTCGCGGTTCGAGCCGTATCCGGCCCGGATCCGATCGCGCCCGTCGCGATCGTGGGCCGCTGATCGTGCCACGTGGGCGGCCGAGCGTCATCGTCTCCGCCGAGTCGAGCCGGACTCGCCCAGCTGCGCCGCCGCCCGTGTAGAATTAGGTTTCCGCCTCGCACGAACGCCGAGGCTATTTAAAGCCCTGGTCACGCCCGAGGTTGCCCTCATCCTTGCGCACTGCCGTTCCTCGAGCCATCTCGCCCGAGCCGCCGCTGCTTGCCCGTGTGAGCTCGCCAGTAGTTGAGCGCCACTCCGCCGCATGATTTTGCTCGATTCCGCCGCCGTCCGCCGTCTTCCGCCGAGAAGGAGCGAGATCCGGAATCCGTGGCGGACGACGCACGAAGGGAGGACTCATCTCGCCGGAGCAACCCCGAAACGCCATCGGGCTCGTCGTCGTTCTCGTCTCCGGTGGCTGCAGCACCGCCGCGTCGCCATCACCCTCGCGAGTTCTGTGGACCGTCCGATCTTGATCGTGCGGTTGAGGTGAGTTCACGTGTTCCAAACCCGGTTAGATTCGGGACCGCTGGATCAAGATCCAACGGTTCACAATCGCCACGTGCCGTAGTAGTGATTATTATAGGATTAGATCTGGACCGTCCGATCTAGATCGAACGGCCCACGATCATCGAGTAGATTCAACGCGTTAACCCTGGATCTAATCGCGACCGTTGAATTTCAAATCAACGGCCGGGATTGCGCCACGTGTCGGGAAGCCTGGCGACTCGCCGCGGTCGGCCAGCCCACGGCGTGCGTGTAGTGACGCCGACACGCGAGGCGCGTGTCGAGGGCCGCATGTCGGTGGCTAATCCAGCCAGCGCCGACGTCACCCATGACGTCACAAGGTCCCACATGTCGCCACCGTGGCCGAGTCCCCGCTGACGACAGCGATGACGTCACCCGAGTGGGCCCACATGTCAGCGACACGTAGAGTCGTGGACCGAGTCCACGGTAGACCCGAGCCGAGCGTGGACTACGTCCATGGATCGGCCGACGCCACCGCCCAATCGAGGGCGCCACGTGTCTAGGCCGACGCAATAATTAATTTCGAAAAGAAAATGATTTATTAATTCAAATAATGATTTGATTTTGTTCCAAATTTCAAACGCTTATAACTTTTGCGTTTCAACTCCGATTTGAGTGGTTCAAATTTCTAAATTTGTATAAAATTAAGATCTACTTAAATATAAATTTTATTTAATTTTTGGACTAAAGTTTTTCTCTGTAATATTATTTAATTGATTATTTAAACTTTAATAAATCGTAACTTTTGCATTTTAACTCCGATTTGAACGATTCCAGTTCCTAAAAATCCAGAAAATTATGTTCTTTCTGTTTATGGATTTTATTTGGAGTTTTGGGATGTTTTTGCCTATTGTTTATTTGTGTATTGCTATTTGCACGCTTTACGAGTAGACGTTGAAGTGCCGGAAGGATTCGAAGGAGAAGTGTTGACTCAGGATCCAACTCAAGACCAAGAGCAAGTACTTTTTGAAGGCAAGTTGTGCTTTGACCATGTTGATCCTATTTGAAATCTATTTTGATTTAAACTATTGCATGCTAGTTCAATTAGAAAGATACTTTGTTTAAACATGGGGTTAGATAAATACCAATTTCTTTGTATGACACCTTGATTATTTAAGTATGTGCCATGACCCTTGTCACCCTAGTTGTGGATTACTAGTTGGACATTATTAAATTGCCAACATGGGTTATAGACCGTTGTAGTATAACGCTTAGAGCACGCTACGTGCTCATGACATGGTTTTGGACAATCAAATGTTAATATTGACTTAATGATATACTGAACCTGTTTTGGAAAAGTATCATGTGATGTTGATGGCACGTGGTGCATGGTAATCAAGCGGGGTTTGATAAACGCTGATTTCGGCCAGGGCATGTGGCAAAGAGTAATCAGGTGGGCCAGATTGTGGCATTGGGAGTGTTGTTTTGGTTCTTGGGTAGTCTTGCCCTGGTCACTCTAAGGACTTAACCTTGCAAGCCTTTGAACTGGTCATACTTGCAACCACATGGCTGGAATGGGACGGCCCTAGTTGACTAAGTCGCTAAGGACTCACTTGTGGAGCCTCAGGGTGTCAATTACACCGTTTGTGTGATTGTGCGGGGAGCGATCGTGGCTGTGGCCAGATACCCATCTAACGGTGTGTTGGTCCCATACTTCGCCTTGGCTAAGGGAAGGGATGGTGTAGAGCACGAACAGGAGAGGACCACCTGTGTTGTTTGAGGCTTAGAAAGGCTTTGTTCTGGAACTCGCCTTTGTGGTGTTTGACTGTATCTTGTGGGTAAAGTGCATAACCTCTGCAGAGTGTAGAATCTATTTAAATAGCCGAGTCCACTGCTTTGGACAATGCTCGGGATTACAATCAAGGGTTAGATTTTCTCAAAAATAACTTTGGTTTGAAAGGTGGGTTGGTTTAGTAATGAAGATGATGGAAATGTGGTTTAGGATGGGGAAAATGTTTATTAAACTTCTTGAAAAGTTATTTATGCTTTACTTGTTTCTCTTTGCTTTCGAATCTATTTATGATACTTGTCAAATCGTTTCTTTGCAAATATACCTTAAACTATTCCTTTGTACCAAGCCATGCATATAGTATATTAGCTTGCATTCTCGTGGCATGACTTGTCGAGTACCAAGTACTCACCCTTGCCTCAACACAACACCAGTTGAAGAGGAGACTATGCCGGCTTTCAGAGGAGGAACTCCAAGAGGATCCGTCTACTTAGGGATGCGAGCCTCAGGTTGCCTCGTGGTATACTTGGATGGCGCCAATGGGTTATCTTATTTTCCGCTGCTATTCTTTCTCTTTTAATAAGTTTCGCCTTGCGAGGCATACATTTGTAACTTGACCATAAGGTCGAGTAACCACTTTGGTTATTTAAATAAAGTACTTTGATAATATCGAGTGGTATGATTGTGATATTTACCAATGTTAAGACTGTGTGCACTAGCGCGTTCCTGGACTAGTGCTGAATACACAGAGGGTCCGGATTTGCAAATTCGGGGTCCCGACAGAGGTGGTATCAGAGCCATACTTGACTGTAGGCTCAACCCTAGCTAGAATGGTCGTAGTGAGGATAAAACCTATTTTCTAAAGCTAAAAATTTGTGAAGACAAGAAATGACATCTCGACTTATCCCCTTCTCTCTTTTCTTGTCTCTTGCTGAAATTTTCCCTTACCTTGTCACACTTTAAAAATTCCGAGTTCTTACGTAAAGCACTCTTGTGACAGATGGAGGAAGAGTTCAACTACGTTGATCTGGGAGTTGGTCACGCTGCAGAACTTTAGCATATGCTACAGACTCTCGGAGATTTTGAGAAGCCCCAATACCAAGTGGAAGTGATCAGACAAGCGGGATTGATCAAGGCTTGTGACGTGAGGATTGAGGTACCTACTAGGAAAAAGGGCCTGTGCAATCGCTCGATACACTGCAGACCGCCAGAGATCTACAATGCAGATGGGTATCCAAGAAGTATCACGACGAGCAATGCGGCACATTACCCGTATTCACGCCAGAGAATTGAGAGTACGGTGTTCCGCTACCATCCGCTGCAGCGATAACCTTCTTGACCCGAAGGCGATTCAGGATGAGGATGCCACGGTTACACACGATTGGCACGATTTGTCGTCGCCAGGAGGATGTACTAGATAATACAAGCAAGGAGCTCTGAGAAGGCCCGCAAGGAGATCACGACAGAGAAGAACAGATGGCGGGAAGCTCAAGAGTATGTGGCACACCTTCTACGAAGGATTGACGAGTTGGAGATGACCTTGTACGGACTGCACTCCAGAGCCAAGATCGAGCTACACGAGCCGATCCAGAGGAGTCGATCTCGATGAGGACACCGCTTCTTCGACTACCATAGAGGACACAGCTTGTCGGACATGGCGATCAAGTTCGCGCCTATGCCACAAAGACACCGCACTGTGCCGGGAGGTTTTCTCGATGAGTGAGCATAGGTTCTATAGTGAGACTCCTACGCCGAGTCGCGTCATAGAAGAAAGAGTCACCCTTTAGGCGTTAGACTCCAGTGTTAGTTCGATTTGGATTTTCATTGCTTCTTGAGTGTGCAAGATGTGTTGCAAGGCCCTTAGGCATTGTAAGCAACCATACCAAGTTACTATTGATTAGTTAATAAAGTTGGACCTTAGAGTTACACCTTTCGCCCCGCATAAGTTCCATATTACTTGTCTATTCTTGCTTCCCTCTCATCCCTAAACCTAGAGCAAATCGACAGGATGGTGAACACCCGTGGAAACTTTGGAAGCAATGGGAGTGGTTCTCGCCCAGCCAGAAAACCCCAATGATGGAGCACCAAAGACCGCCACCGGATGTGCAGAATTTGGAGCTTTTCTTGCTGCCTGCACTCGATTGATGCATGCTATGATGCAACAAATGCAGCACGTCACTTCTCGTGCCATCGCTAATCAAGTTAATCATGGACAACACGAGAATACAAGACTATCGAGTTCATGAGAACTCACCCACCCACTTTCTCTCGGGAATGCCAATCCATTGGAGGCCGATGATTGGTTAAGATCAATCGAGAGGAAGCTACACATAGCTCAATGCATAGGAAATGAGAAGGTACTCTACGCTTCTCATCACCTGGAAGGACAGCCCCGAATGGTGGGAGAACTTCGTGCCACGCAAGAGAACCCTCAAGATATCACTTGGGAAGAGTTCACAATTGCATTCGAAAAGATTATCACGTGCCTCGAAGGAATCATGGACCTTAAGAAGGAGGAGTTCAGAGCACTGAAACAAGGTAATCGGCCGGTGGTCGACTACCTGAACAAGTTCACCACAGCTAGCACGCTACGCACTGAGGATGTAGCGGCGAGATAAATCCGCATACCTCGCTTTTATGAAGGACTTAACTCAGGATTGCAAGTAGGATTGATCACCCACACCTTTCCAGATTTCCAAGAGTTGGTGAATAAGGCACTTATTCTTGAGGACAAGCGCAAGGAACTGGATGAGAACAGAAGCGCGAGGATGCAACAAAGAAGGATCATGCCAGGAACGCAATAGCGGCGCTGAGAGTTGCACCAAATCAATTCTTGATTCCAACCACAGAATGCGACAAGGACACCATCCTCAAAGCACCAAGACCTGTCAATCAGAACTACTGCACCCAGCCCCGCTAGAAACACTACTCCAGTGCAAGCGAGGGAACAAATGAGCATTGCTACAATCAAGAACGAGCCAGACACTTTGCCAACAGCTTGTCCAAAGAAGACAGCAGGAGTGACCCCGCTTGCTTCAATCTAGGAACCACCCAGCTAGGACGCCAAAGATCAGAGCCACACCCTGCACCGTGGTGAGAGGCCGAGTCAACCATGTCACCGCAGATGCAGCTGCAGAATGCTACGGACGTCGATCGGGTAAGTTACTTGTTAACTCGATACACTGCGCATGCTTTGTTTGACTCGAGCTTCAGATTCGTTTGTTTCGCAAGGCTTTGCTACTAGAAATGAGTTGAGGATTGCAAAACTTAAGTGCATGCTTTTAGTTCAAACCCCAGGCTCAGAACTCCGAACGAAAGTAGGATGTTAAGGGGTGAGAATACTAATATATGGAATAGAGATCCTAGCAAACCTTATAATTTTGGAGACCTGGACCTTAGACGTCATATTGGGAATGGATTGGTTATCCAAGCACAAGGTCGTATTGGATTGTGGACGAAGGACTATCTCGATTGAGAGCCCGTGTGGGAAGAAAGTGGAATTTCAAGCCACTGCAGTTAGAGATGGACAGTTGATGGTTAACGATGCAGAGGCAATCAGCATAGAGGGTGTCGGTAGTGAATGAGTACCAGATGTTTTTCCCAAAGATCTACCTCCGGTATGCCGCGACAGGGACATAGAATTTGTAATAGAGCTTGTACTGCACAAAGACCGATAGCAAAGAGACCCTATCGGATGTCCACCGAGGAGTTGGTAGAAATGAAGAAACAGCTAGAAGAGTTAATGGAGAAAGGATTTATCAGACCAAGTTCGTCGCCGTGGGGAGCACCAGTTTTGTTCGTCAAGAAGAAGGACGGGAGTTTCAGGATGTGCATTGACTACCGTGCACTCAATGAAGTCACCGTGAAGAATAAGTATCCGCTACCCAGGATTGATGATTTGTTTGATCGGTTGAGAGGAGCCGAGTTTTCTCCAAGATTGATCTCGAGATCGGGATACCATCGATTGAAGATCCGATCGTAAGATATTCAAGACCGCATTCTCGTCAAGATATGGACATTACGAGTTTACGCTATGTCCTTTGGGGTGACAAATGCGCCACTTATTTCATGAATATGATGAATAAGGTGTTCCTGGAATATTTGGACAAGTTTGTCGTCGTGTTCATAGACGATATCCTAATCTACTCCAAGTCAGAGGATGAACTTGCCGAACACTTAGGGCGAGGTGTGGAAAAGCCGAGGAACAAAGCAACTTTTCGCCAAGTTCAGCATGTGTGATTTTGGAAGGACAAGGTGGAGTTTCTTGGACATGTAATGACCGCAGAAGGAGTCGCCAGTAGATCCAAGCAAAGTAGAAGCTGTGTTACATTGGGAGCACCAAGAAGTGTGACCTGCATTCGGAGTTTCCTTGGAATGGCAGGATACTACCGCCGTTTCATCGAAGGCTTTTCGACAATTGCGAGACCTCTTACGCAATTGCTGAAGAAGGAGAAGAAGTTTGCATGGACGCCAGAATGTGAGAAAGGTTTTCAGGAGCTGAAGAAGCGATTGACATCAGCACCGGTGTTAGTTCTACCGGACGTCAACCAAAGCTTTGATATCTATTGTGACGCATCACGCCAAGGACTTGGATGTGTGTTGATGCAGAACGGAAAGGTTGTTGCTTATGCATCAAGGCAGTTGAGGCCGCATGAGGAGAATTACCCGACACATGACCTAGAGTTAGCTGCCGTAGTGCATGCTTTGAAGATATGGCGTCACTATCTGATTGGAAACAGATGTGAAGTGTATACGGATCATAAGAGCCTTAAGTACATATTCACCCAGTCGGATCTGAATATGAGGCAGAGGAGATGGTTAGAGTTGATCAAAGACTATAATGTTGGAATCCATTACCATCCCTGAAGGCCAACGAGTAGCCGATGCCCCGAGTCGGAAAAGCCATACCGTGAGTACGTTGCTAGCCACAAGTCGTGACGAGTTATGTGAGGATTTTCGTAAAATGAAGATTGAGGTAGTACCTAGCGGATTCTTGGCCGCATTAGAAGTAAAGCCTACCTTAGAGGATCGATCCGAGAAGGGCGGAAGGATGATGACAAGATCCGCAGGATTAAGTTCATCAAGGAGGAAGGCAAGGCAGAGGACTTCAAGTTGGATGAGCAAGGCACGTTGTGGATGAAGGATCGCATTTGTGTGCCTAACAAGAAGGAGTTAAAGCAATCGATTCGAGGAAGCCCATGACTCAAGTACTCAATTCATCCTCGAAGCGCCAAGATGTATCAGGATCTGAAGGAGAGATTACGGTGGCCGAGTATGAAATGTGAAGTTGCCGAGCATGTTGCATTGTGCGACGTATGCCGTAGAGTCAAGGCAATGCATCGTAGACCAGCAGGATTGCTACAACCGCTGAAAATACCTCGAGTGGAAGTGGGAGGAAATCGGAATGGATTTCATTACCGGTTTGTCAAGACTCAAGGAGGTTATGACTCCATATGGGTTATAGTGGATCGCTTGACTAAAAGTAGCCCATTTTATCCCTCGTGAAGACCACTTACTCGGAGATAAATTAGCGTAATTATACATGATCGATTGTCTGTTTGCACGGAGTGCCCAAGAGGATCAGATCGGACGAGGTACCCAATTTACCTCAAGGTTCCTGGAATAAGTTGCATGAAGCCATGGGAACCCGTTTGAACTTGAGATGACTTATCATCCACGCACTGACGGACAGACCGGAAAGAGTCAACCAGATTCTGGAGGATATGTTGAGAGCTTGTGCATTAGCTTATGCTACTTCTTGGGATAAGAGTTTACCGTATGCCGAGTTCGATTACAACAATAGTTATCGTGCTAGTTTACGATGTCACCTTTTGAGGCCTTCAGATGGTCGACTTCGTCTGACGCCATTGAATTGGAATGAGACCGGCGAGCGCCGTGTCTTTGGGCCTGATATTCTTCAAGAGGTGAAGAGCAGATCGCCATGATTAGGGAAAGGTTGAAGATAGCCCAATCTCGACAGAAGAGTTATGGCCGATAATCGTCGCCGAGATTTGAGTTTTGAACCGAAGACTTTGTTTACCTCAGAGTTACGCCTCTCCGGGGAGTTAAGAGGTTCCATGCCAAAGGGAAACTCGCACCCCGTTATGTTGGTCCATTTAAGATTTTGAGCCGCAGAGGTGAAGTTGCTTATCAACTGGAGTTGCCACGATCGTTAGCAGGAGTGCATGATGTATTCCATGTGTCCCGCTTGAAGAAGTGTCTCCGAAGTTCTCGAGGAGCAGACGCCGCTAGAGTTAATTGAGTTGCAAGAGGATTTGACTTACAAGGAGCATCCCGTGAAGATTTTGGACACAAGGGATCGAGAGACCGTAAATAAGTCAACCCGTTTCAGAGAGTTCAAAGTGGAGCAACCATGAAGAAAGCTGAAGCGACTTGGGAGCGAAGAGGATTTGAAGAAAGAGTTTCCAAACCTATTCTCAGAGTGAGCCCTGAATCTCTGGGACTAGATTCTATTAAGGGGGAGGTTTGTAACACCCCAAAATTTTGCTTTTATTGAATTCATGTGTGATTTGGCACTTTGGTGAATTTTTGGACTTTTCTCGAATTTATTTGGAGGTATTTGGAATTTATTTGAATTTATTCCATTTTGAAATAATTAAAGAATTTAATTTTGCAAATAAAATTTTGTTGGAAATATTTTATTTGAGTCCCAAATACCCTAAAATATTTTCCAGAATTTTCTCGAATTTTTCGAGTCATTTGCTATTTTTAATGAATTAAATGAATTATCGAATTATTTTAAATATTAAATCATTGGAAATCCAACTCGGTCGAAGTGCTGTTCATCCGACCGAAAGTCGAACCCGAGTCGGACTCGAAGTCCCGACCGAGCCGATTGACTCGATCAAACCAGCTCAAAACCCAAATCAATCCCAACCGTTGGATCAAGATCCAACGGCTGAGATCCGCCTGCACGGTTCGAGCCAGATCCGCCCGGATCCGATCGCGCCGTCGCGATCGTGGCCGTTGATCGTGCCACGTGGGCGGTGAGCGTCATCGCTCTCCGCCGAAGTCCGAGCCGGACTCCGCCATTGCGCCCGCCGCCGTGTAGAATTAGGTTTCCGTCTCGCACGAACGCCGAGGCTATTTAAAGCCCTGGTCACGCCCGAGGTTGCCCTCATCCTTGCGCACTCCGTTCCTCGAGCCATCTCGCCCGAGCCGCCGTTTGCCCGTGTGAGCTCGCCGTAGTTGAGCGCCACTCCGCGGATTTTTGCTCGATTCCGCCGCCGTCCGTCGTCTTCCGCCGAGAAGGAGCCCAGATCCGGAATCCCGTGACGACGCACCCGAAGGAGGACTCATCTCGCCGAGCAACCCCAAACGCCATCGGGCTCGTTGCCGTTCTCCGTCTCCGGTGGTCGCAAAGCACCGCCGCGTCGCCATCACCCTCGCGAGTTACGTGGACCGTCCGATCTTGATCGATGCGGTTGAGGTGAGTTCACGTGTTCCAAACCCGGTTAGATCGGGACCGCTGGATCAAGATCCAACGGTTCACAATCGCCACGCGTCGTAGTAGTGATTATTATAGGATTAGATCTCGACCGTCCGATCTAGATCGAACGGCCCACGATCATCGAGTAGATTCAACGCGTTAACCCTGGATCTAATCGCGACCGCTGAATTTCAAATCAACGGCCGGGATTGGCGCCACGTGTCGGGAAGCCTGGACCGTCGCGATCGGCGCAGATCCCACGCGCGTGCGTGTGGGACGCCGACACGCGGCCGCGTGTCGAGGGCCGCATGTCGCTGGCTAATCCAGCCAAGCCGACGTCACCCATGACGTCACGGTGGGTCCTACATGTCGCACCGTGCGGCTGAGTCCTCGCCGACGACAAATGATGACGCTACCCGAGTGGGCCCACATGTCAGCGACACGTAGAGTCGTGGACCGAGTCCACGGTAGACCCGAGCCGAGCGTGGACTACGTCCATGGACCGGCTGACGTCAGCCGCCCAATCAGAGGCTGCCACGTGTCTAGGCTGACGCAATAATTAATTTCCGAAAAAGAAAATGATTTATTAATTCAAATAATGATTTCAGATTTTGTTCCAAATTTCAAACGCTTATAACTTTTGCGTTTCAACTCCGATTTGAGTGGTTCAAATTTCTAAATTTGTATAAAATTAAGATCTACTTAAATATAAATTTTATTTAATTTTTGGACTAAAGTTTTTCTCTGTAATATTATTTAATTGATTATTTAAACTTTAATAAATCGTAACTTTTGCATTTTAACTCCGATTTGAACGATTCCAGTTCCTAAAAATCCAGAAAATTATGTTCTTTCTGTTTATGGATTTTATTTGGAGTTTTGGGATGTTTTTGCCTATTGTTTATTTGTGTATTGCTATTTGCACGCTTTACGAGTAGACGTTGAAGTGCCTAAGGATTCGAAGGAGAAGTGTTGACTCAGGATCCAACTCAAGACCAAGAGCAAGTACTTTTTGAAGGCAAGTTGTGCTTTGACCATGTTGATCCTATTTCGAAATCTATTTTGATTTAAACTATTGCATGCTAGTTCAATTAGAAAGATACTTTGTTTAAACATGGGGGTTAGATAAATACCAATTTGCTGTATGACACCTTGATTATTTAAGTATGTGCCATGACCCTTGTCACCCTAGTTGTGGATTACTAGTTGGACATTATTAAATTGCCAACATGGGTTATAGACCGTTGTAGTATAACGCTTAGACACACTTTCGTGCTCATGACATGGTTTTGGACAATCAAATGTTAATATTGACTTAATGATATACTGAACCTGCTTTTGGAAAAGTATCATGTGATGTTGATGGCACGTGGTGCATGGTAATCAAGCGGGGTTTGATAAACGATTTCGACCGGGGCATGTGGCAAAGAGTAATCAGGTGGGCCAGTTGTGGCATTGGGAGTGTTGTTTTGGTTCTTCGGGTAGTCTTGCCCTGGTCACTCTAAGGACTTAACCTTGCAAGCCTTTGAACTGGGTCATACTTGCAACCACATGGCTGGAATGGGACGGCCCTAGTTGACTAAGTCGCTAAGGACTCACTTGTGGAGCCTCAGGGGGTCAGTTACACCGTTTGTGTGATTGTACGGGGGAGCGTATCGTGGCTGTGGCCAGATACCCATCTAACGGTGTGTTGGTCCCATACTTCGCCTTGGCTAAGGGAAGGGATGGTGTAGAGCACGAACCGGAGAGGACCACCTGTGTTGTTTGAGGCTTCCGAAAGGCTTTGTTACGGGAACTCGCCTTTGTGGTGTTTGACTGTATCTTGTGGGTAAAGTGCATAACCTCTGCAGAGTGTAGAATCTATTTAAATAGCCGAGTCCACGGTACTGGACAATGCTCGGGGATTACAGTCAAGGGTTAGATTTTCTCAAAAATAACTTTGGTTTGAAAGGTGGGTTGGTTTAGTAATGAAGATGATGGAAATGTGGTTTAGGATGGGGAAAATGTTTATTAAACTTCTTGAAAAGTTATTTATGCTTTACTTGTTTCTACTGCTTTCGAATCTATTTATGATACTTGTCAAATGCTGTTTACTGCAAATATACCTTAAACTATTCCTTTGTACCAAGCCATGCATATAGTATATTAGCTTGCATTCTGTGCATGACTTGCTGAGTACCAAGTACTCACCCTTGCCTCAACACAACACCAGTTGAAGAGGAGACTATGCGGCTTGAGGAGGAACTCCAAGAGGATCCGTCTACTTAGGGATGCGAGCCCGGTCGATTGCCTCGTGGTATCTTTGGATGGCGCCACGAAGTTATCTTATTTTCCGCTGCTATTCTTTCTCTTTTAATAAGTTTCGCCTTGCGAGGCATACATTTGTAACTTGACCATAAGGTCGAGTAACCACTTTGGTTATTTAAATAAAGTACTTTGATAATATCGAGTGGTATGATTGTGATATTTACCAATGTTAAGACTGTGTGCACTAGCGCGTTCTGGACTAGTGCTTTGAATACACAGAGGGTCGGATTTGCAAATTCGGGGTCCCGACAGAGGTGGTATCGTGAGCCATACTTGACTGTGAGGCTCAACCCTAGCTAGAATGGTCGTAGTGAGGATAAAACCTATTTTCTAAAGCTAAAAATTTGTGAAGACAAGAAATGACATCTCGACTTATCCCCTTCTCTCTTTTCTTGTCTCTTGCTGAAATTTTCCCTTACCTTGTCACACTTTAAAAATTCCGAGTTCTTACGTAAAGCACTCTTGTGACAGATGGAGGAAGAGTTCAACTACGTTGATCTGGGAGTTGGTCACGCTGCAGAACTTTGGCATATGCTCTGAGACTCTCGGAGATTTTGAGAAGCCCCAATACCAAGTGGAAGTGATCGGACAAGCGGGATTGATCAAGGCTTGTGGCGTGAGGATTGAGGTACCTACTAGGAAAAAGGGCCCAGGCAATCGCCTCGATACACCTGTGACCGCCAGAGATCTACAATGCAGATGGGTATCCAAGAAGTATCACGACGAGCAATGCGGCACATTACCCGTATCTACGCCAGAGAATTGAGAGTACGGTGTTAAGATTTACCATCCGCGCAGCGATAACCTTCTTGACCGAAGGCGATTCAGGATGAGGATGCCACGGTTACATACGCTTGGCACGATTTGTCGTCGCCAGGAGGATGTACTAGATAATACAAGCAAGGAGCTACGTAAGGCCCGCAAGGAGATCACGGCAGAGAAGAACAGATGGCGGGAAGCTCAAGAGTATGTGGCACACCTTCTACGAAGGATTGACGAGTTGGAGATGACCTTGTACGGACTGCAGACCAGAGCCGGTACTCGAGCTACACGAGCTAGATCGGAGGAGTCGATCTCGATGAGGACACCGCTTCTTCGACTACCATAGAGGACACGATTCTTTGGACATGGCGATCGTTTCGCGCCTATGCCACAGCACCCGTACCCAGGCCGGGGAGGTTTTCTCGATGAGTGAGCATAGGTTCTATAGTGAGACTCCTACGCCGAGTCGCGTCATAGAAGAAAGAGTCACCCTTTAGGCGTTAGACTCCAGTGTTAGTTCGATTTGGATTTTCATTGCTTGCTGAGTGTGCAGTATGTGTTGCAAGGCCCTTAGGCATTGTAAGCAACCATACCAAGTTACTATTGATTAGTTAATAAAGTTGGACCTTAGAGTTACACCTTTCGCCCCGCATAAGTTCCATATTACTTGTCTATTCTTGCTTCCCTCTCATCCCTAAACCTAGAGCAAATCGACAGATGGTGAACACCCGTGGAAACTTTGGAAGCAATGGGAGTGGTTCTCGCCCAGCAGAAAACCCCAATGATGGAGCACCAGCACCGCCACTGGATGTGCAGAATTTCGGAGCTTTTCTTGCTGCCCAGACTCAGTTGATGCATGCTATGATGCAACAAATGCAGCACGTCACTTCTCAGGCCACTGCTAATCAAGTTAATCATGGACAACGCCAGAATACAAGACTATCAGAGTTCATGAGAACTCACCCACCCACTTTCTCTGGGAATGCCAATCCATTGGAGGCCGATGATTGGTTAAGATCAATCGAGAGGAAGCTACACATAGCTCAATGCATAGGAAATGAGAAGGTACTCTACGCTTCTCATCAGCTGGAAGGGACAGCCGCTTGAATGGTGGGAGAACTTCGTGCCACGCAAGAGAACCCTCAAGATATCACTTGGGAAGAGTTCACGGTGCATTCCGACGATATCACGTGCCTGAAGGAATCATGGACCTTAAGAAGGAGGAGTTCGAGCATCGAAACAAGGTAATCGGCCGGTGGTCGACTACCTGAACAAGTTCACACAGCTAGCACGCTACGCACTGAGGATGTAGCGACAGATAAATCCAGGCAGTCTCGTTTTATGAAGGGACTTAACTCAGGATTGCAAGTAGGATTGATCACCCACACCTTTCCAGATTTCCAAGAGTTGGTGAATAAGGCACTTATTCTTGAGGACAAGCGCAAGGAACTGGATGAGAACAGAAGCGCAGGATGCAACAAAGAAGGATCATGCCAGGAGAACGCATAGGCGCTGAGAGTTGCACCAAATCAATTCTTCGATTCCAACCACATAATGCGACAAGGACACCATCCTCAGCACCAAGACCTGTCAATCGTAACTACTGCACCCAGCCCCGCTAGAAACACTACTCAAGTAGTCGGCGAGGAAGCGAGACGCTACAATCGCAACGAGCCAGACACTTTGCCAATAGTTGTCCAAAGAAGACAGCGAGAGTGACCCCAGTTCGCTTCAATCTAGGAACCACCTACCCAGCTAGGACGCCAAAGACACCAGGAGCCACACCCCAGGCCGTGGTGAGAGGCCGAGTCAACCATGTCACCGCAGATGCACCTTGAGAATGCTACTGACGTCGTCTTGGGTAAGTTACTTGTTAACTCGCACTGCACGCATTTTGTTTGACTCTGGAGCTTCGCATTCGTTTGTTTCGCAAGGCTTTGTTACTAGAAATGAGTTGAGGATTGCAAAACTTAAGTGCATGCTTTTAGTTCAAACCCCTGGTTCCGAACTCCGAACGAAAGTAGGATGTTCCGGGGTGAGAATACTAATAGATGGAATAGAGTTCCTAGCAAACCTTATAATTTTGGAGACCCAGACCTTAGACGTCATATTGGGAATGGATTGGTTATCCAAGCACAAGGCCGTAGTGGATTGTGGACGAAGGACTATCTCAGTTGAGAGCCCGTGTGGGACGACAGTGGACGTTCAAGCCACTGCGATTAGAGATGGGCGATTGATGGTTAACTTGATGCAAGGCAATCAGCATAGAGGGTGTCCCGGTAGTGAATGAGTACCAGATGTTTTTCCCGAAGATCTACCTGGTATGCCGAGACAGGACATAGAATTTGTAATAGAGCTTGTACTGCACAAAGACCGATAGCAAAGAGACCCTATCGGATGTCCACCGAGGAGTTGGTAGAAATGAAGAAAGCTTGACTAGAAGAGTTAATGGAGAAAGGATTTATCAGACCAAGTTCGTCGCCGTGGGGAGCACCGGTTTTGTTCGTCAAGAAGAAGGATGGGAGTTTCAGGATGTGCATTGACTACCGTGCACTCAATGAAGTCACCGTGAAGAATAAGTATCCGCTACCAGGATTGATGATTTGTTTGATCAGTTGAGAGGAGCCGGAGTTTTCTCCAAGATTGATCTCGAGATCGGGATACCATCGATTGAAGATCCGATCGAGAAGATATTCAAGATCGCATTCTCGTCAAGATATGGACATTACGAGTTCTGATTATGTCCTTTGGGTGACAAATGCGCCACTTATTTCATGAATATGATGAATAAGGTGTTCATGGAATATTTGGACAAGTTTGTCGTCGTGTTCATAGACGATATCCTAATCTACTCCATGAGTGATGATGAACATGCCGAACACTTAAGGCGAGTTGTGGAAAAGCCGAGGAACAGCAACTTTTCGCCAAGTTCAGCAAGTGTGATTTTTGGAAGGACAAGGTGGAGTTTCTTGGACATGTAATGACCGCATGAAGGAGTCGCCAGTAGATCCAAGCAAAGTAGAAGGCGTGTTACATTGGGAGCGGTAGAAGGCGTGACCCGCATTCGGAGTTTCCTTGGAATGGCAGGATACTACCGCCGTTTCATCGAAGGCTTTTCGACAATTGCGAGACCTCTTACGCAATTCTTGAAGAAGGAGAAGAAGTTTGCATGGACGCTTGAGAATGTGAGAAAGGTTTTCAGGAGCTGAAGAAGCGATTGACATCAGCACCGGTGTTAGTTCTACCGGACGTCAACCAAAGCTTTGATATCTATTGTGACGCATCATGCCAAGGACTTGGATGTGTGTTGATGCAGAACGGAAAGGTTGTTGCTTATGCATCAAGGCAGTTGAGGCCGCATGAGGAGAATTACCCGACACATGACCTAGAGTTAGCTGCCGTAGTGCATGCTTTGAAGATATGGCGTCACTATCTGATTGGAAACAGATGTGAAGTGTATACGGATCATAAGAGCCTTAAGTACATATTCACCCAGTCGGATCTGAATATGAGGCAGAGGAGATGGTTAGAGTTGATCAAAGACTATAATGTTGGAATCCATTACCATCCCGGGAAGGCCAACGTAGTAGCCGATGCCCTGAGTCGGAAAAGCCATACCGTGAGTACGTTGCTAGCCACAAGTCAGGATGAGTTATGTGAGGATTTTCAGAAAATGAAGATTGAGGTAGTACCTAGCGGATTCTTGGCCGCATTAGAAGTAAAGCCTACCTTAGAGGATCAGATCCGAGAAGGACAGAAGGATGATGACAAGATCCGCAGGATTAAGTTCATCAAGGAGGAAGGCAAGGCAGAGGACTTCAAGTTGGATGAGCAAGGCACGTTGTGGATGAAGGATCGCATTTGTGTGCCTAACAAGAAGGAGTTAAAGCAGCGATTACGGAGGAAGCCCATGACTCAAGTACTCAATTCATCTGGAAGCGCCAAGATGTATCGAGATCTGAAGGAGAGATTACGGTGGCCGAGTATGAAGCGTGAAGTTGCCGAGCATGTTGCATTGTGCGACGTATGCCGGAGAGTCAAGGCAATGCATCGAGAGACCAGCAGGATTGCTACAACCGCTGAAAATACGAGTGGAAGTGGGAGGAAATCGGAATGGATTTCATTACCGGTTTGTCGAAGACTCAAGGAGGTTATGACTCCATATGGGTTATAGTGGATCGCTTGACTAAAGTAGCCCATTTTATCCCCGTGAAGACCACTTACTCGGAGATAAATTAGCGAATTATACATGATCGATTGTCTGTTTGCACGGAGTGCCAAGAGGATCGTATCGGACGAGAGGTACCCAATTTACCTCAAGGTTACGGAATAAGTTGCATGAAGCCATGGGAACCCGTTTGAACTTCAAGATGCCTTATCATCCACGCAGACGGATGGAGACAGAAAGAGTCAACCAGATTCTCGGAGGATATGTTGAGAGCTTGTGCATTAGCTTATGCTACTTCTTGGGATAAGAGTTTACCGTATCTTGAGTTCGATTACAACAATAGTTATCAGGCTAGTTCTGAGATGTCACCTTTTGAGGCCTTTGTATGGTCGACCTGTCTGACGCCATTGAATTGGAATGAGACCGTGGCGAGCCGTGTCTTTGGGCCTGATATTCTTCAAGAGGTGAAGAGCAGATCGCCATGATTAGGGAAAGGTTGAAGATAGCCCAATCTCGATGTAAGAGTTATGCCGATAATCGTCGCCGAGATTTGAGTTTTGAACCGAAGACTTTGTTTACCTCGAGTTACGCCTCTCAGGGAGTTAAGAGGTTCCATGCCAAAGGGAAACTTCGCACCTGCTATGTTGGTCCATTTAAGATTTTGAGCCGCAGAGGTGAAGTTGCTTATCAACTGGAGTTGCCACAGTCGTTAGCAGGAGTGCATGATGTATTCCATGTGTCCCAGTTGAAGAAGTGTCTCCGAGTTCCTGAGGAACAGACGCCGCTAGAGTTAATTGAGTTGCAAGAGGATTTGACTTACAAGGAGCATCCCGTGAAGATTTTGGACACAAGGGATCGAGAGACCAGAAATAAGTCAACCCGTTTACGTAGAGTTCAGTGGAGCAACCATGAAGAAAGCGAAGCGACTTGGGAGCGCGAAGAGGATTTGAAGAAAGAGTTTCCAAACCTATTCTGTAGTGAGCCCTGAATCTCGGGGACGAGATTCTATTAAGGGGGGGAGGTTTGTAACACCCCAAAATTTTGCTTTTATTGAATTCATGTGTGATTTGGCACTTTGGTGAATTTTTGGAATTTTCTGGAATTTATTTGGATTTATTTGGAATTTATTTGAATTTATTCCATTTTGAAATAATTAAAGAATTTAATTTTGCAAATAAAATTTTGTTGGAAATATTTTATTTGAGTCCCAAATACCCTAAAATATTTTCAGAATTTTTAGGAATTTTTCGAGTCATTTGCTATTTTTAATGAATTAAATGAATTATCGGAATTATTTTAAATATTAAATCATTGGAAATCCACCTCGGGTCGAGTGCTGTTCCTCCGACCGAAGTCGAACCCGAGTCGGACTCGAGTCCGACCGAGCGATTGACTCGATCAAACCGACTCAAAACCCAAATCAATCCCAACCGTTGGATCAAGATCCAACTACCGAGATCCGCCCGTGCGGTTCGAGCCGTATCGGCCCGGATCCGATCGCGCCCCGTCGCGATCGTGGCCGTTGATCGTGCCACGTGGGCCGGTGGCGTCATCGTCTCCGCCGAGTCCGAGCCGGACTCGCCATGCGCCGCCGCCGTGTAGAATTAGGTTTCCGTCGCACGAACGCCGAGGCTATTTAAAGCCCTGGTCACGCCCGAGGTTGCCCTCATCCTTGCGCACCCGTTCCCGAGCCATCTCGCTGAGCTGCCGCCCGTTTGCCGTGTGAGCTCGCCGTAGTTGAGCGCCACTCCGCGCGGTTTTGCTCGATTCCGCCGTCCGTCGTCTTCCGCCGAGAAGGAGCCCAGATCCGAATCCTCGTGACGAGACGCACCGAAGGAGGACTCATCTCGCCGAGCAACCCGAACGCCATCGGGCTCGTCGTCGTTCGTCTCCGGTGGTCGCAGCGACCGCGTCGCCATCACCCTCGCGAGTTACGTGGACCGTCCGATCTTGATCGTGCGGTTGAGAGTGAGTTCACGTGTTCCAAACCCGGTTAGATCTGGACCGTTGGATCAAGATCAGCGGTTCACAATCGCCACGCGCCGTAGTAGTGATTATTATAGGATTAGATGCGACCGTCCGATCTAGATCGAGCGGCCCACGATCATCGAGTAGATTCAACGCGTTAACCCTGGATCTAATCGCGGCGGGTTGAATTTCAAATCAGCGGCGGGATTGCGCCACGTGTCGGGAAGCCTGGCCGTCGCGGTCGGTAGCGCCCACGCAGCGGCGTGCGTGTGACGCCGACACGCGGGCCGCGGCGTGTCGAGGGCCGCATGTCGGTGGCTAATCCAGCTAAGCGGCGTCACCCATGACGTCAGTGGGTCCCACATGTCGACAAATTGGTGAGTCCCCGCCGACGGCGATGACGCGTCACCCGAGTGGGCCCACATGTCGGGCCGACACGTAGAGTCGTGGGACCGAGTCCACAGTAGACCCGAGCCGAGCGTGGACTACGATCCATGGACCGGTGACGTCACCGCCCAATCGAAGGCTGCCACGTGTCTAGGTGACGCAATAATTAATTTCGAAAAGAAAATGATTTATTAATTCAAATAATGATTTCAGATTTTGTTCCAAATTTCAAACGCTTATAACTTTTGCGTTTCAACTCCGATTTGAGTGGTTCAAATTTCTAAATTTGTATAAAATTAAGATCTACTTAAATATAAATTTTATTTAATTTTTGGACTAAAGTTTTTCTCTGTAATATTATTTAATTGATTATTTAAACTTTAATAAATCGTAACTTTTGCATTTTAACTCCGATTTGAACGATTCCAGTTCCTAAAAATCCAGAAAATTATGTTCTTTCTGTTTATGGATTTTATTTGGAGTTTTGGGATGTTTTTGCCTATTGTTTATTTGTGTATTGCTATTTGCACGCTTTACGAGTAGACGTTGAAGTGCTGGAAGGATTCGAAGGAGAAGTGTTGACTCAGGATCCAACTCAAGACCAAGAGCAAGTACTTTTTGAAGGCAAGTTGTGCTTTGACCATGTTGATCCTATTTCGAAATCTATTTTGATTTAAACTATTGCATGCTAGTTCA
The DNA here is from genome assembly GCA_036346355.1 of Rhipidocladum racemiflorum. Lineage (NCBI taxonomy): Eukaryota > Viridiplantae > Streptophyta > Magnoliopsida > Poales > Poaceae > Rhipidocladum > Rhipidocladum racemiflorum. The sequence continues at coordinate 8,415,769 of CM070569.1, forward strand.
ATTAGAAAGATACTTTGTTTAAACATGGGGGTTAGATAAATACCAATTTCTTTGTATGACACCTTGATTATTTAAGTATGTGCCATGACCCTTGTCACCCTAGTTGTGGATTACTAGTTGGACATTATTAAATTGCCAACATGGGTTATAGACCGTTGTAGTATCGCTTAGACACACACGTGCTCATGACATGGTTTTGGACAATCAAATGTTAATATTGACTTAATGATATACTGAACCTGTTTTGGAAAAGTATCATGTGATGTTGATGGCACGTGGTGCATGGTAATCAAGCGGGGTTTGATAAACGATTTCGGCCAGGGCATGTGGCAAAGAGTAATCAGTGGGCAGTTGTGGCATTGGGAGTGTTGTTTTGGTTCTTCGGGTAGTCTTGCCCTGGTCACTCTAAGGACTTAACCTTGCAAGCCTTTGAACGGGTCATACTTGCAACCACATGGCTGGAATGGGACGGCCCTAGTTGACTAAGTCGCTAAGGACTCACTTGTGGAGCCTCAGGTGTCAATTACACCGTTTGTGTGATTGTGCGGGGAGCGTATCGTGGGTGTGGCCAGATACCCATCTAACGGTGTGTTGGTCCCATACTTCGCCTTGGCTAAGGGAAGGGATGGTGTAGAGCACGAACCAGGAGAGGACCACCTGTGTTGTTTGAGGCTTAGAAAGGCTTTATTACTGGAACTTCGCCTTTGTGGTGTTTGACTGTATCTTGTGGGTAAAGTGCATAACCTCTGCAGAGTGTAGAATCTATTTAAATAGCCGAGTCCACTGTCTTTGGACAATGCTCGGGATTACTGATCAAGGGTTAGATTTTCTCAAAAATAACTTTGGTTTGAAAGGTGGGTTGGTTTAGTAATGAAGATGATGGAAATGTGGTTTAGGATGGGGAAAATGTTTATTAAACTTCTTGAAAAGTTATTTATGCTTTACTTGTTTCTACTGCTTCCGAATCTATTTATGATACTTGTCAAATGTCACATCGCAAATATACCTTAAACTATTCCTTTGTACCAAGCCATGCATATAGTATATTAGCTTGCATTACATGCATGACTTCTCGAGTACCAAGTACTCACCCTTGCCTCAACACAACACCAGTTGAAGAGGAGACTATGCGGCTTCAGAGGAGGAACTCCAAGAGGATCCGTCTACTTAGGGATGCGAGCCCGATCGGTTGCTCGTGGTATCTTGGATGGCGCCACGAAGTTATCTTATTTTCCGCTGCTATTCTTTCTCTTTTAATAAGTTTCGCCTTGCGAGGCATACATTTGTAACTTGACCATAAGGTCGAGTAACCACTTTGGTTATTTAAATAAAGTACTTTGATAATATCGAGTGGTATGATTGTGATATTTACCAATGTTAAGACTGTGTGCACTAGCGCGTTCCTGGACTAGTGCTGAATACACAGAGGGTCCGGATTTGCAAATTCGGGGTCCCGACAAAAGACCTTTTTGAAAAGCTTCTAAGTTAATATCAGAATATCTGATATACAGATCGGAACATCCGATCTGTCCAGAGAGTATCCTTTTCAGATTTTATACAGATCGGAACTTCCGACCAAAAACATCAAAACATCCGAAGTGTCCAGAGAGTACCCTCAACCTTTCAAGCACTTATCGGAACATCCGATATGCATATCGGAATATCCAATTTGTCCAGACAACACCCTTTGACCTAATCGGAATATTCGATCCAACTTATCAGAATATCCGATTTGAGTAAAGGGGCTTCGGACTGTGGGACAACTAGACACCGGAACTTCTGATGTATCGGAACATCCAACCCAGACTTAAAAGAATTCTAATCCAGTGAATGTGATGTGACTTGTGTCTCTCAACTATTTTAGCTAGTATTCATCTGACCATAGAATCATGTCTTTGACCATCTACATTGCATCCCTCTTAATAGTACGGCAACCTATTAATTCAATTAAGAATGTAAAACTAAACCGAAATAATGCCGTATTATACTTTCACATTTTGTAGGGTAGCCAACGTTCGTAGATGATCTCACTTTGGGACTTTCACATGTTCATTAACTCATTGAACGTGTTAGTCCCTTTAATCGTTTGTCATTAATCACCCAAAACTCATTTAGGGGCCTAGATGCACTTTCAATCTCCCCCTTTTTCGTGATTGATGACAACCCGATTAAAGCTTATAAGAGATATGAATATTGATAAATAGAGAATGCAATGAGATATGGTGAGCTCCCCCTACATATGTGCAAGTCACATGCACATTTTAGCGAGAAATTGCGAGAGCTCCCCCTAAATCCTTGCATTCGAGGAGAATTTGAAAGAGTTACTTAATTATGCATGACATGACATTGTAATCACAAAAATCCACTCATAACTCATGCAAATAACTGTAGCAAATACAATAAGCAACATAAAGCATTTAACTTTACAAACAACCAAAGTTCCAACTAATAGTTCGCATGACACCAGACCCAAGAAACTCTCAAGGGACCACAGATAGATAGATAGATAAGCTTAGATAGATAGACAGATAAGCTTTTCTCTCCCCCTTTGGCATCAAGCACAACAAAAAGGGAAAAGAAAAAATACTGAAGGATCTACTCAGACTCCTCTGATCCAGACTCCTCGGCGTAGTCCTCAGAATCAGACTCTTTAGCAGCTGGGGCAAACAGATCCTCGATCTCATCCTCATCCTCCTCATCATCTGAGCAAGGTAGGTTGAGGTGCCTCTGAATCTCTTTGAGCCTTTTGGTGTTCTTCTTTTGCGCCGCTGCATTGCTTTTGCATAAGTAGAAAATAGACTTCAGGGTGCGGTGTACTGGTGAGGAAGAGGAAGTGGCAGGCACTGATGGCTCAACAAAAGTAGCAGCTGGTGAGGATGCACCATGTCTTGTAGAAGGCTGACTGGATCTCGGAACTGGAGCCTTGACCACTCTAATCTGCAGACCGATGTGCTGAACATCACATTCAAACTGCTTTTTTGTGACTTGCGCAATCATGTGCATAATGTAGGGAGCATACCCACAGCTCCTCTTGGGCTCCTGAGAAGTCAGCTAATCTCATTCCAAATGAAGTCGAAGACATCAAATGGTCGCTGATCTTCCTGCATCCTACTCAAGAGATTCCTCGTGAATGAGAGCACATCGGATGCATCACCCTCTTTGGGAGCCAGAGTTTTTCTGAACAATCTGTTCAAAGCAACAAAATAGGGCTTCATCCCCTTTGTATCACCTGGCCCAGACTCTGCATCTTCTTCATAAAGAAACTTGATATTCGTTCCAACCAAAGCAGTTTCATTATGAACCTCATCTCTATCGTGAGCATCTGCCTCAGTAAAACCAAGAAGTCTGGCAAAGTGGGTGTATGAGACTTCATACCATTCTCCCTCAGTCGTCCATTGCATTGTAGGGCTTCTGACTCTGGAAATGTAAAGAGTAGCATAAAATTGAGTGATGATCTTGGTATTCCAATCATGCTTAAAACCCATTATCCTTTTAATTCTGGTCTGCTCACAAGCTGCTATGACTGCATTGAATGTATCATCATCTGCTTCAGTCATATAATCCCAATCAACCCACTGCATTGGAGTCACTGGATTTTTCCTCGGTAGGATGACCGTTTCGTAGAAGTCCTGTTGGAAGAAACTCCAAAAGCAAGTCTATTGAGAACTGAGGTTCTCTCCTTGGATTCTCTTCACGTGCCTTCCGCACTTGAGCTGCCTTTCCTTTGTAATTCACTAGCTTTCTTACCAGCCTTGGAGATCTCTTAGGCTTCTTCAACATTGGCATTCTCTTTTCTTGAATTTTCTATGGCTGAGAAGAACCTGCAATCTCTTTGCCTTTTCTGGATGGCAGGGGAGCAACACGAGCTACATTCACAGTTTGAGCGGCTTGACTGGGTTTGTTGATCGCTATGCCGCCAGCCTGTCTTCCTCTAGTGGCTACTCGCTTTGTATGAGTTCCTATCAGAGTCTTCCTTTTGTAAGTTTGAGTAGTATCCGATCGGAGATTTCTACTCAGATCCTCTCCTTGATTTGGATCCATCTCAACAAGTCTAAGAAAGGGATGGAGGTGATAAGAGACAGAATTGAGAACAAATGATGACTTTGGTGCTGCACTATCAACATCGGACATTCCAATATTTTGATCGGAATTAAGTTCCGATACAAGAATCGGATGTTCTGATATTTACGGCTAAGCAACAAGAATAAAAAAATTCCTCTAGATTGACGATGGAATTTGATGAAATTGGAGGTAGAGCTTCTGGAGATGTAGATTAACGAATCTACCAAAAGAATTTGAGGATGGGAGGCGAAACGATTCTAGATCTACAAGGAGGTTTTAGGGTTACCTTGAGTTGAAACGAATGAGATTTCACAGAGAAATCGAAGTCCTCGCGAAGAAGGATTAACCTTGGAGTAGATCGGAGGTTCCAAACGGTCGGAGACTCTGGAAATGGCAAGACATGAAAAGTGGACTCCATACGGTTGATAGAGGACAAAAAGGATAAAAAATGAAAAGTGAATCGGTCACTTTCTTAAGGATTACGCACATATCGGATATTCCGATCTGAGATCGGATGTTCCGATATATGCACAGAACTAGAAACTTCGAATATTCCGATGTTCAAATCGGATGTTCCTAGTAGGCATATTTTTCAGAAAATCAGAAGTTCCGATTGTAGAATCGGATGTTCCGATTGTAGAATCGGATGTTTCGATCAGTTTAAATTTCCAGCAGATCCAGAACTGAGATACGGATCGGATGTTCCGATATGTGTATCAGATATTCCAATGAATTGAAACTTCCAGAATATCGCAAATAGGCACAAATATCGGATGTTCTGATGCGGAGATCGGATATTTCGATGCATTTTTCTAGCTGAAAGGAGATGAAGATAAGATCTTCGAGAGGATGTTGAGTCACTTGGTCATGCGAACACTTAGACGTCACTCCACTAGTGATCGACAAGCAATCAAGCAGTAAAAACAATGATCACAAGTAGATTGACTCAAGGAAAAAATCTAATCTAAATCATTTTCAAAAACACACAAGTATTTTTCAAACCTTTTATTTCGAAAACAACTGGATAAATAACAGCAATATTGTGCAAGTGATCAAGTCAAGTTCCAATAGTCTAGGATATTTAACTCACTCCTTAGTCCGCAAAAGCGACTTTCATCTAGAGGCTTGGTGAAGATATCGGCTAATTGTTTTTCGGTTCTCACATAGGTAATATCGATATCTCCTTTGAGTGAGTGATCTCTAAGGAAGTGATGTCGGATATCGATGTGTTTGGTACTGGAATGTTGGACGGGATTGTTGTCTATCTTAATGGCACTCTTATTGTCACACAGGAGTGGAACCTTGTTCACATTGAGTTCATAATCCTTCAAAGTTTGCCTCATCCAAAGCAATTGAGCACAACAACTTCCCGTAGCAACATACTCTGCTTCGGCAGTGGATAGGGCTACGAAATTTTGTTTCTTAGAGGACCAAGACACTAAGGATCTACCTAAGAATTGACATGTCCCCGAAGTGCTCTTTCTATCCACCTCACAACCCGCATAGTCGGCATCCTAATAACCAATGAGATCAAATTTCGACCCTTTAGGATACCAAAGCCATAGATTTGGTGTGCGAACTAAATACCTAAGGATTCTTTTTATGGCTACTAGGTGACACTTTTTTGGAGCAGCTTGAAACCTTGCACACATGCACATACTAAGCATAACATGGGCCTAGATGCACAAAGGTAAAGTAATGAACCTATTATGGATCGATATACCTTTTGATCGACAGAATTACCTTCTTCATTTAGACCAAGATATCCATTCGTCGCCATGGGAGTATGAATTGGTTTGGCATTCTCCATGTCAAACTTCTTAAGCATATCCTTGATGTACTTCGTTTGACATAGGAATGTTCCTGTAACACCCCGGCATTTAATATGCCCGAATGCTACCAAACATAAGCTAAACAACATCCAAATATCATATTTAACATAAAATTCCAGCAAAGGCGCATAGGCTAAAAACCGAGATTTCGGCAGCACCTCCTTTGTTTTATCATGAATTTAAGGAGCAACAACGATATAGCATTATATAGCAATAAGGGAAACATCTAAAACAGCAATAAATAGAGTCTTAACGACAATAAAAGACTAACATTTAGCACTTAAAGTTCCAAGTGTCAAACGAACAATAAAACTCTCATTAACCAAGCTAAGCCTTAATTTAATGACCATCACACGCAATTTATTATCAGTCTAAAAGAATTGACTTGGGGAAACATTAAGGTGAAGCAACGTGTGGGCGTGTAGCTAGACCCCTTTTTCCCGCATGCCGATCTCAAAGTACCTAAAAACAACATAAAACACAAGCGTGAGTTCGAAAACTCAGCAAGCATATTGTAATGGACAACAAGATCATTTACAAGACAATAATACCTTACATCACATATAACATCTCATACTTGAGCACATAACAACATCATCATCATTAAATATGTATTGCAATGCAATGCAATGCAATGTTATGCTCATATCTCCTTGGAAACTCATACCGGTATGGTTGAGTACACACCCGTCGGTGTGCACCCTTTTCCCCCCTTCCATCTCGAAGATGGAGGGTGCCTACTCCTCGCTTCCATTCACCACGTGGATGGAATCACGATGTAGGTCTTACTCAATGGCGTTCCGGACTAGTCATAACTTTCTCACCGACCTTGCCGGACTAGTTATGACTTTCTCACTGCCCTCGCCCTATCTCATGACATGCATGCAACTATGCCAATTATCATATCTCATTTGTACATAAACATATGGCATCATGTCATAGTACACATAAACACATGGCATCGAATCATGATAAGTATAGACACATAGCATCATATTATGATAATCATACTCAATATATCATTGGAAAACAGCAAGCATGGCAAGTGATCATAGCAAGTATTCAATCTTTCATCTAATCTCCACAAGCAACCTACAATTCCGCTATTCATTACAACACACTTGCCTCAACCGTGGGCGACGGGATTGTGGGAAGTAGAGGGCACCCCCGGGGTCACACCACCTGCACAACGGCATCACATACTCTCAATAATGCCCACAAAACAGAACACAAATCCCCATCTCACCCGACATTGCCCGCTACTCGCAAAACCTAAAACAGAGGTTCTGTCCCGGCGGGATAGTAGCCTTGCAAAGGCCATAACTTGAGTTCTGGGACTCCAAATCGATTAAACGAGTACACCATCGCGAAGCTTAGGAAATTTCCTACCTTTTTCTAGTTATACGGAAAGACTGATTCGGACTCTAAAATTGTTTAATCTACAGATTACTACGATCTGTTCTAATTGCGTCACAGATTTTAACACGCTCGGTAAAACGGCCATAACTTTCAAACGGCTGATCGGATTTTAACGTGTTTTATGTCCACGGAAATATAATTAAATTATCTACAACTTATTTTAAGTCCGTACGGACAGATTCGGATTCTAAATCGACAAAAACACGAACCCTAGCCCGACTGCTCAATCTGCCCGAAAACAGAAACGTGGCAACGTCTAGATCCAACCCAAAGAACTCCAACCCAGCACCACCAATTGATCTAAAAACTTCACAAACACCCTAAGAACAATACCTAGATCAAACCCAAGGATCCCCATGATCATACCTTTGCCCAACGAACGAATCTCCAATAGATCTCCTCACGGATCGCTCCTCGCTCCTCGCTCCTCGCTCCAACGGATGGATCCACAAGGTGCAGAGGTGTGGAGACCACCCTAGGGCAGCAAGGGGGTGGAGGAGAGGTGGTGGAGAGGTGGGGCAATGGAGGAGAGCAAGGGGGAGGCGCAAGGCTCAAAGGGAAGGGGCGGCTAGGGCTTGGCAAGTGGGGGGAGGTGAGGGGGGCGCACCAAGGCCTCAAGGGGCGCAAAGGCAGCAGGGTGGACGCCCCAAAGGGGCAGGGAAACCCCTTTTACCAGCCCCCACACCCAATTCTAGTCCGTTACGGAGACCTAATCCATCCCACCAAAGCCCACCAAGGCCCAAAACTCCCCCGGGAAGGCCCAAATACCCGAAAACGGCCCGGAAAAGCTATTAACCTCCATAACCCATAGTTTTAACCTTAATTCCACATTTCATACTGTTTTTTAACCATATCAAGCAAGTAAAATAAAGTTATGACACTCCGTGGTGTCACATTCTTCCCCCCTTCAACAGGATTCGACCTCGAATCTAAACGCACCAACACGTAACCCAGCAAAACCGAAGATAGCTAGGTTTTCACATCACATACCTGAGGTGAAAAGCTCGGGATATTTCTCGCGCATACGAGACTCTAGCTCCCAAGTTGCCTCTCTCTCGGTCTGATGTGACCACAACACTTTAACGAACTTGAGCGTCCGGTTCTTCATCACTCGCTCCGAAGTCCCCAGAATTTCCACAGGACGGGACTCGAAGGTGAGGTCCTGCTCAAGTACTAATGGTTCCAACGGAACCACCAACTCCGGATCATGCAAGTATTTCCTCAACATCGAGACATGGAACACATTATGCACACCTTGCATAGCTTTCGTAGCTCAGACGATAGGCCAACCTACCAACTCGGGCGATGATAGGAAAAGGCCCAACATACCTTGGGTCGAGCTTTCCTTTGGTGCCAAAACGCACCACACCCTTGGTGGGAGATACTCGCAAGAGTACGCTATCACCCACCTCAAACTCCAAGTCTCGCCGCCACATCAAGATAGCTCTTCTCATGCGCTTTCTGCGAGAAGGTTCTGCCGTACCTCCGCCACGCGATCAACAGTCTGCTGAACCCAATCCGGTCCAAGAACTGCTCTCTCGCCCACTGCATCCCAACAAAGTGGCGATCTGCACTTCCGGCCATATAGTACCTCATAAGGAGCAGCCCGGATACTGGAATGATAGCTGTTATTGTAAGCAAACTCCGCAAGAGGCAAATGATCCTCCCAGCTACCTTTCCAAGCCATCACACAGGCCTTTATTTTACGTGCTTGATATGGTTAAAAAATAGTATGAAATGTGGAATTAAGGTTAAAACTATGGGTTATGGAGGTTAATAGCTTTTCCGGGCTGTTTTCGAGGTTTTGGGCCTTCCCGGGGGAGTTTTGGGCCTTGGTGGGCTTTGGTGGGATGGATTAGGTCTCCGTAACGGACTAGAATTGGGTGTGGGGGCTGGTAAAAGGGGTTTCCCTGCCCCTTTGGGGCGTCCACCCTGCTGCCTTTGCGCCCCTTAAGGCCTTGGTGCGCCCCCCTCACCTCCCCCCACTTGCCAAGCCCTAGCCGCCCCTTCCCTTTGAGCCTTGCGCCTCCCCCTTGCTCTCCTCCATTGCCCCACCTCTCCACCACCTCTCCTCCACCCCCTTGCTGCCCTAGGGTGGTCTCCACACCTCTGCACCTTGTGGATCCATCCGTTGGAGCGAGGAGCGAGGAGCGAGGAGCGTGGAGCGAGGAGCGATCCGCGAGGAGATCTATTGGAGATTCGCGTTGGGCAAAGGTATGATCATGGGGATCCTTGGGTTTGATCTAGGTACTGTTCTTAGGGTGTTTGTGAAGTTTTTAGATCAATTGGTGGTGCTGGGTTGGAGTTCTTTGGGTTAGATCTAGACGTTGTCACGTTTCTGTTTTCGGGCAGATTGAGCAGTCGGGCTAGGGTTCGAGTTTTCGTCGATTTAGAATCCGAATCTGTCCGTACGGACTTAAAAGAAGTTGTAGATAATTTAATTATATTTCCGTGGACATAAAGCATGTTAAAATCCGATCAGCCGTTTGAAAGTTATGGCCATTTTACCGAGCGTGTTAAAATCTGTGACGCAATTAGAACAGATCGTAGTAATCTGTAGATTAAACAATTTTAGAGTCCGAATCAGTCTTTCTGTATAACTAGAAAAAGGTAGGAAATTTCCTAAGCTTCGCGATGGTGTACTCGTTTAATCGATTTGGAGTCCCAGAACTCAAGTTATGGCCTTTGCAAGGCTACTGTCCCGCCGGGACAGAACCTCTGTTTTAGGTTTTGCGAGTAGCGGGCAATGTCGGGTGAGATGGGGATTTGTGTTCTGTTTTGTGGGCATTATTGAGAGTATGTGATGCCGTTGTGCAGGTGGTGTGACCCCGGGGGTGCCCTCTACTTCCCACAATCCCGTCGCCCACGGTTGAGGCAAGTGTGTTGTAATGAATAGCGGAATTGTAGGTTGCTTGTGGAGATTAGATGAAAGATTGAATACTTGCTATGATCACTTGCCATGCTTGCTGTTTTCCAATGATATATTGAGTATGATTATCATAATATGATGCTATGTGTCTATACTTATCATGATTCGATGCCATGTGTTTATGTGTACTATGACATGATGCCATATGTTTATGTACAAATGAGATATGATAATTGGCATAGTTGCATGCATGTCATGAGATAGGGCGAGGGCGGTGAGAAAGTCATAACTAGTCCGGCAAGGTCGGTGAGAAAGTTATGACTAGTCCGGAACGCCATTGAGTAAGACCTACATCGTGATTCCATCCACGTGGTGAATGGAAGCGAGGAGTAGGCACCCTCCATCTTCGGGATGGAAGGGGGGAAAAGGGTGCACACCGACGGTGTGTACTCAACCATACCGTATGAGTTTCCAAGGAGATATGAGCATAACATTGCATTGCATTGCATTGCAATACATATTTAATGATGATGATGTTGTTATGTGCTCAAGTATGAGATGTTATATGTGATGTAAGGTATTATTGTCTTGTAAATGATCTTGTTGTCCATTACAATATGCTTGCTGAGTTTTCGAACTCACGCTTGTGTTTTATGTTGTTTTTAGGTACTTTGAGATCGGCATGCGGGAAAAAGGGGTCTAGCTACACTTCTACACGTAGCTCCACCATCGTAGTCCATAATTAATCACTTGGAGACATGATATTAAGAGTTGTGCCTTAAACTTAATGTATGGTTTAATTTAGCATCCTAGTGATTCCTTATTTGCTTCGTTTTAGTTTATGAAGTGGTTGAGCGTGGTATTATTGGCATAATTTGATGATATATCCATTTATGTTGATGTTTTAGATGTCGTGTGCTATGATATATCTTGCCATGATATTGATATTGTGTTAATTCATGGAAAGACAAAGGAGATGCTGCCGAAATATCGGTTTTTAGCATATGTACCTTTGCTGGAATTTATGTTTAAATGTGGTATTTAGATGTTGTTTAGCTTATGTTTGGTAGCATTCGGGCATATTAAATGCCGGGGTGTTACAGTTCCTTCCTTGAGTTGTTTAATTTGAAATCCTAGGAAGAACTTTAGCTCTCCCACCATTAACATCTCAAACTGTTTAGTCATCAACCTACTAAACTCTTCACAAAAGTTTTTGTTAGTAGAACCAAATATAATATCATCGACATATATTTGGCATACGAATAAATCATTATCAATTCTTTTGGTGAAGAGAGTAGGGTCCGCTTTACCAATTGCAAAACCCTTTTTGACAAGAAAGTCCCTAAGGCATTCATACCATGCTCTAGGTGCTTGCTTAAGCCCATAGAGCGCCTTATGGAGTTTGTAGACATGTGAAGGGTTCTTGTGATCTTCCAAGCCCGAAGGTTGCTCCACATATACCAATTCGGAGATTGGACCATTTAGGAAGGCACTCTTGATGTCCATTTGATAAAGCTTGAAATCATGGTGAGTAGCAAATGCAAGTAATATACGAATTGATTCTAATCTAGCAACCGAAGCATAAGTCTCACCAAAATCCAAACCTTCAATTTGAGTGTACCCTTAAGCAACCAACCTTGCTTTGTTCCTTGTCACGATCCCATTTTCATCTTGTTTGTTGCGAAAGACCCATTTAGTTCCAATCACATTTTGACTTGGTATTTCCACCAATGACCATACCTTGTTTCTCACAAAATTGTTCAACTCTTCTTGTGTGGCCATAACCCAATCCGAGTCTCTAAGCGTGTCTTCCACCTTCAAAGGTTCCAAAGAGGATACAAAAGAGTAAAATTCACAAAAGTTTGCTATTCTAGAACATGTCGTTACCCCCTTTTGGATATCACCAAGGATATTGTCGACGGGGTGATCCCTTTGGATGCTTTGATGAACTCTTGAATGTGGTGCTTGAGAATGATGTTGTATTGGCTCAACTTCTTCAATTTGGTCATCCTCTATGAGTTTGCTTGAACCATCTTGGGTTTGATCTTGATCTTGGTCTTGAGTTGAAATTGGTGGCTCTACTTGAGTTGAAGAATTTTGTTGATCGTTCGACGCTTTAGGCTTCACTTCCCCGATCGCCATCTTCTTTATTGCAATGCTCGGCATTTCCTCATTTTCTAGCACATTTAGATCAACTTGCTCTACTTGAGAGCCATTATATTTATCAAATGTTACGTCTCTCGCTATTTCAATGCAACCGGTGGTTTTGTTGAAAACACGATAGGCGTAGGCATTTGATCCATAACCAAGCATAAAACCTTCATCAATTTTAGGAGCAAACTTAGAATTTTTGGGTTTCTTGTTTAGAATGAAACATTTACTTCCAAAAACTCTAAAGTAAGACACATTTGGTTTGTTACAAGTTAGAAGCTCGTATGCCGTCTTCTTCATGATCTTGTGGAGATATAACCGGTTGATGGCATGGCAAGCGGTGTTGACGCCTTCCGCCCAAAAGTGATTTGATGTCTTGTATTTGTCAAACATTGTCCTTGCCATCTCTATCAACGTCCAGTTCTTCCTTTTGACCACTCCGTTTGTTGAGGGGTGTAGGGGCCGAAAACTCGTGCTTTATCCCTTCTTCATCAAGAAAGTCTTCAACTTGAGTGTTCTTAAATTCACTTCCGTTGTCGCTTCGAATTTTCTTGATCTTCATTTCAAACTCGTTTTGGGTTCTTCTAGCAAACTTCTTGAATATTTCCTGTGTTTCGCTCTTTTATTGCAAAAAGAAAACCCAAGTGAAGCGAGCAAAATCATCAAAAATAACTAAACCATTCTTGTTACCTCCGATGCTTATATAAGCAACGGGTCCAAAGAGGTCCATATGTAGAAGTTCTAGTGATCTTGTCGTCGTCATAATAGTCTCAGCGGGATGATGAGCTCCAACTTGCTTTTCGGCTTGGCAAGCGCTACAAATCCTATTTTTTCTCAAATTCAACATTTGTTAGCCTATTTGTGTGCTCTCCCTTTAGAAGCTTATCGAGATTCCTCATCCCAACATGGGCTAGTTGGCGATGCCATAGCCAACCCATGCTAGACTTCGCTATCAGGTATGTTTGAAGTTTAGCGCTATTTGAGTTGAAATCAATTAAATAGAGCTTACCCTTCAAATATCCTTTGAATGCTATCGAGGAATCATCTCTTCCAAAGACGGTCACATCCACATTGGTAAACAAGCAATTATATCCCATCTCACAAAGTTGTGACACTGATAACAAATTGTAATTCAAGGATTTGACTAGTAGAACATTTGAAATGGAATGATCATTTGAGATAGCTATTTTACCGAAGCCCATTACCTCACCTTTTTCAATGTTACCAAACACAATATTTTCATATTGTGATCCTCTTTTATCGAAAGATGAGAACATATTTTCTCTCCGGTCATATGGTTTGTGCAACCACTATCAAGCACCCAACTTGATCCGCCGGAGAGATAATCCTACAAAGGCAAGTTAGGTCTTGATTTTAGATACCCAAATTTTCTTGGGTCCTTGCATGTTAGTTATCAAAACTTTGGGTACCCATACCCTTTTCTTAACAATTTCATTTGTGTTATGGGTACCGACAAACCGAGCAACCACTTTACCACGGTGGTCCCTCTTTAAAATGTATGAAGCATAATGAATTATATAATTTGTATGATGTTGAGGATGCTTCTTTGTTTCTTGTACCACCTTGTTGACTTGTGTGGTGGGTGATAGTTGTTTGCCAATTTCTTTGACAAACTTGATACACTCATTACCCTTTACCACCGCACGGTCATTTCTTTTGCCTTCATTCTTATCAAATCCTAGCCCTTCTATGTCATTGTTTCCTCGACCATTGACGGTCTTATATAGGGCATTCTTGGATTGATAAGTCTTAATGCAACCATATCTTACTAAGGCATTTAGTCTCTCATTTTCGCTCTTTAATACTTGCACAGATTGAGAGTTAGTAGCACACGCATTAACATCGATATTATAGCAACAAGAATAGCCATTGCTAGTGGAAGTAGTGGCCGTGGATGCATCATTAGATAGGGAGATGCCATCATTAAGAGACTCAAGTTGCACTTCAAGAGCTTTAAGATTGGCTTCTAGACTAGAGACATTTTCTTGAAGTGATTCATTTGAGCTCTTTAGCAAGGCAATTGAGTTGTTAGCCAAACCAAAATTTTTGGTTAATAACACAATTTTCTCCTTTTACTTAGTAAGAAGCTTCTCAAGAGCTTGATTTTTCTTCATTTCAAGAATTAGCAAATCTTTTTGCTTCTCGAGAGTCTCCTCTTGGCTTTCTATTCTTTCCATTAGCTTGTTTATCTTTGCTATAGTAGACTTGTTCAAGTCACAAAACAAAGCATCATCATCATCATCATCATCATCATCATCATCATCACCATCGACATCCTCATCACTACTATCTATTTCACTATCGCTACAAAGAGGTTTCGATTTACTCATTACCTAGCGCCCTTTTGCCATTAGACAAACGGGCGAGTCATTGTCGTTGTCGTTCATATCACTAAAGAGTGATCTAGCTGGAGGAGCGGCTTTAATGGCGACGGTGGCAACTCCTTCATCGTCGGAGTCGGAGTCGGAGTCATTTGAGTCCCACTCCTCACCAATGTGAGCATGTCCGAAATATTTCTTCTTGTGAGCCTTGTTCTTCTTTTGCGGCTCACTCTTCTTATGTTCATTGGAGTTGTTCTTCTTCTTGGGGCAATCGGCGATGAAGTGTCCCACTTCACTGCACTCATAGCATGCTCTCTTCAGATTCCTTCTTTTTCTATACTTGTCATTGTTGTCCTTCTTGTATCTCCTAGAGCTATCATACTTGAGGAATTTTTTGAATTTCCTCACATACAACGCCAAGTCTTCTTCGTCTTCACTATCATCTTCGCTTGAGCTTGAGTCATCCTTTTTGCTAGCCTTCAATGCAATTTCCTTTGGCTTGGAACTTGAGCTTTGCTTCGCAAGATTTGACTTCCTAGGCTTCTTCTTCCATAAGCTCGTGTGATAGGATTCTTCCTAACACATCATTTGGTGAGAGCCTTTTGAAGTCTTTCCTCTCCCGGATGAGGGTCACAAGTGTGGAGTTTCTTGGAGAGAAAGATCTCAACATCCTTTTCACCACAGCATGATCCATCATCTCTTTGCTTTCCAAGCCTCGGATTTTGTTGACAAGAAGAATCAATCGATCATACATTTGTTGAGGAGTTTCATCATCATTCATGACAAACCTCCCCAACTTCCCTTCGAGTACCTCTATCTTTGACTCTCTTATGCTTGATGTCCTTCATGAGAAACTTGAAGAGTGTCCCAAATTTCCTTTGCTTCCTCAAGCCCATCAACCTTGTTGAATTCCTCAGGGCTCAAGGCACCAAGCAACACACTTGCGGCTTGTGCATTGCGATGAATATTTTTTTCTTGCTTCGGTGTGAGTTCCATGTCTTCATCCAGCAAGTCTAAACCTGTACATACAATCTTTCACACAATAGGATGAAGAGACATTAAATGCATTTTTATTTTGTGCCTCCAAGTGGAGTAGTGTGTACCATCGAAGAATGGTGCATGCCCGAATGGCACAGTAATATAAGAGTGAGAAGAGGATGAGTTCATTCTATCATAATTGAAAGAGATTTCAACTCCCTGATTCGATGTAGACGTACCACCTTCTTTCTTTTTGCCGGAAGAGTCATCTTCGGTCTTTGGACTCTCCGGGTCTCCTGGAAACACTACCTTCAACCCCATGCCGGCCATCTTGTTCCCTTCAAGTGGTTAAGCCTTCGAGAAGGTTAGGCTCTGATACCAATTGAAAAATGTGATAGTAGCCTAGAGGGGGGTGAATAGGCTTTTTAAAAATTTAATTGAAATAGATTGCAGCGAAAAATAGATCGAAACTTCTGATGAGGGAATCGGAACTTCCGATATAAAATCGAAACTTCCGATTTACTATCAGAATATCTGATCAATACAGAGACCAGAGGAACAAGTAGCGCAATCTAACAAACTACAATTTATCTCTGCTCCAACCTAGTGCAAGATAAAGTAAATGAACTAGACAAGACTAGCCACTAGAGTAGAGCTCAAATAAGGAGATTAAATCAGAATCCACAAAAGGCAATAAGTAAATGAAATGAGGAGACTAGAAAATTTGTTCCCGGAGTTCAGATCCTCGAGGGGATCCTACGTCTCCGTTGATGAAGCTCACAAAGAGCCGGGTCTTTTCTAACCCGTTCCTCCCAAACCTCGGTCACACTTGAGATTTGGTTTCACTTTTGATTTCTTCCCTTTCAGAGGTGAAATCGGCCTTCACAAACTTCTCACGGCCACCCACAACCTTTGGGGCTCGTGAGTGACACCTAGCCATCTAGGAGTCCTCAACCTCCAAGACTAATAAATGCAACGAGATATGAATCTTGGAGATGAACTCTAATGCTCAAGATGAATGATTCTAGCTTTTGTTCTTAGCATTAGATTTCTCTTTTGCACCTCACTCTTAAAAGATCACTAAGATCAAAGAGGAGGAGAAGATGAACCTCAAGAATGTGTATTGAATGCTCACAAAGCTCAGCCAAAGAGGTAACCTCACTAATGAGAAGGTGGAGGGGTATTTATAGGTTTGTGAAAAAACTAGCCGTTATGCCTCCACTCAGCCACATATCGGAACTTTCGATGTTGACATCGGAACATCCGATATGTCTAAAATTCCAGAAATCAACTGACCCTAATGGTCAAAACTACACACATTGGAACTTCCGATTTTTATGATCGGAATATCCGATGTAACCAGAGCGTTACTTTGAAAGACCTTTTTGAAAAGTTTCTATGTTAATATCGAAATGTCTGATATACAGCTCGAAACATCCGATCTGTCTAGAGTATCCTTTTCAGATTTTATACGGGTCAGAATTTCCAACCAGAAACATCGGAACATCCGAAGTGTACAGAGAGTACCCTCAACCTTTCAAGCACTTATCGGGACATCCGATATGCATATCGGAATATCCGATTTGTCCAGAGAGCAGCCTTTTTGGAATTTGACCCAATCGGAACATCCAATCCAACTTATCGGAATATCCGATCTGAGTCAAGGGGCTTCGAACTAAGGGACAACTAGACACCGGAACTTCTGATATATCGGAACATCCGATGCAAAATCGGAACATCCGACCCAGACTTAAAAGAATTCTAATCCAGTGAATGTGCCGTGACTTGTGTCTCTCAACTATTTTAGCTAGTATTCATCTGAGCATAGAATCATGTCTTTGACCATCTACATTGCATCCCTATTAAAAGTACGACAACCTATTAATTTAATTAAGAATGTAAAACTAAACTGAAATAATGCTGTATTATTCCTTCACATTTTGTAGGGTAGCCAACGTTCATAGATGATCTCACTTTGGGACTTTCACCTGTTCATTAACTCATTGAACGCGTTAGTCCCTTTAATTGTTTGTCATTAATCACCTAAAACTCATTTAGGGGCCTAGATGCACTTTCAATCACATAGTTAGATGTTTTGATATTTTATTGGTGAGCTTACCCTTACATATAATTCAATGCTTGACATGTGTTGGCAAGCTTGAATTCAGCTGTTATGCCATGTGTTGGCAAAAGTTTATTTTTGGATATTATTTCATTTATTGGGAATGGACGTCATTTCACTCACGAAGGGATGTGAGTTATTTGTTACATTTCACTCACGAAGGGCTGTGAGTAATTTGTTATATTTATGTTATTCTCACTTATTACTTTTATGTTTACGTACTTGTTATTTAAATTCTCATCAAATTGCTTTTACTTTATTTTCGCTTTCACTCTACTATTCAGTATTACAATTTAATTTGGTTCCAGGCAAAGATTAACCGTAGAAGCCTTACTTTAGAATTAGCCTGCATTTCAAACACACAACTCAAGTCTTGTTGAGTAAGATATTCTTGCAAACGTTTACTTTGATGCAGGATACGGATTTATTAGCAATGAATCTTTCTAAGATTTTACTTTGTCAGTTGCCTGAGGGTTATGTGGCATACTACAAGATAGTTGATTCTTTAGCTGTATTCTGATCGACCTCACCGGTCATATTGTATCTAAACTTCTGTTGTAATAAAATTTTACAACTCTTGTATGGCTGTGGTTTCAAATTGTGTTTGTGTGTGCTAGATACTGATTATGGAACTAGCATAGTATGCACTTTAGAACCTTTCTTTTATATTGCAATGTAGCATAAAAGTGAGGGTCTCACAGGCAGCCTTTCCCCTGGATCGTGTGGAAGGCGATTGATATCATAAACCAGCGGTGGCAGCGGTGGTGAGACATCTTCAAATGGAGGTGGAATTGAAGGCGGAGAAGATGGCATTGAATTATCATTTTCTTCAATTACTCTCTCGTTGTAATGTGACTTCTTGTTCTTCATTTTGCTCTTCCGCCACAGCTACAACCGGGGAAGGAGATGAAGAAACAATAGCCTTCTTTGCCGCATGCTTTCGGAAAAGAGATGCAATATCTCTATTCCTTTTCATGTTTCAATAATTCCTTTCGAGCTAGTCTGCAACCAGGAAAAATATCATAAAATCTTTAGTCTGAGAACTTAAAGCTAAAGGAGCAAAGCCGCCAATCACTATCTCTTGATAAATACTTAGTTCTATATTCTAATCTGTAATATGTACTTGTACTGTTGTACACTATTCATTGAGGAAAGAAATAAACAAACATAATTGAACTTTAACGTTGACCCTTTTTGGTATATTAGTTCTGTTTATACATTGTTCATTCCTTTCACAGGATGATGATACAAATTTCTACATGGACTTAATTGCTGGTATTGCAAATATGCGTGCAACAAAATTTATTGCAGGAAGAATTGCTGAAGACTGAAAGTCTGAAAGTATTAAACTGAAAGAGAAAAACAGGTTCATTCTTCACTTGTTCGGCTGTTCGCGTGGAGATTCTAGAGAGCGGCGCGCGGCGGACGGCGGTGATCACTAATCAGGGTGGTGTTGGTGTTGCGGTGCTGCCCTGGCCCCTACGACCTGCGTGCAGCACTGCAACGTGACTGCGGCTGTGCGGCCGTGCAGTATGCTATATTGTATTTATTTAAAGTATACATATTCAATGAGAAAACGTGTGCATACGCTCTGTGAGACCATGATGCCTTTCTAAAAATTTTAGCATATGTACTAAACGTGCAAGCGTGTGCATGTGTAGCATGAGTGAGATGTACGTATTATGTACATCCTCCTTGTACTTTCCCTGAAAAACACTGATCACTGTAGGAAACAAAGAATTGCATCTCGATTCAGACTGTTTGAGATGAAGGGGGACAAAATGGTGAATGGGGTGTCGGAAGTAAATAACGCAAGTGCATAGAGACAAAATGTATGATATAATTCCTAGTGCAAAAAACGCAGAATGTTTTTATTTTATATGCATATATACGAAGAAGAAAGATTGACTCCGTTAGGAGAGGCCATGCACCGACGCACGTGCACATAATCAAGCATAGTCTCTAAAATTTTGAAAAATGATATAATATCACCTCTTCGATGAACCAAATTTGTTTCGATTTTAGTTATTTTTTATTTTTAAGACTTTAGCAAATTTTAAATATATGTGTTGGATTTATGATGTTACAAAATAATTATAAAAGACTATAAATTTATACGTATAAAGTACATACCTAACAAAAAAATTTCTAGTTTCAACGCTGTAATCAAGGTAATTAGGTGCACGCATGCACACGAGAGCCAGCTGAAAGCATACATTCGTTCACACATGAAAAATTAAAGTACGGTCAAACAAATTACTCCCTCTTTCATAATAGTTATTATTTTGGATATATGTACCATCAAATTTTCAAAATTTTGATTATCAATATTTTAAAAAAAAATCGAATACATGAAAATTTATGTGTAGATTTGTCTCAAAAAATACTTTCATAATATTAACATTTTATTTGGTTTTATAAGTATATTATAATAGAAATTAGTGATCAAAGCTGTGTTTTAGAAAACGTGTCGATATCCAAAACAATAACTATTTGTAACTGGAGGGAGTATATTGACTTTGCACAAAGATTAAGGTTATCATAACATTGTGAAATGTATTAGAGAAAATGACTTAGATACTACACTTAATTGTCTTAGAAGATGAGAGATAATCTTTATGTGGATGGTAATATATAAATACATATAGTTGAGAAAGAATAAATAAGGATATAGTAAAAAAAACATTATTAAATCTACATGCAAGCATTATATTTATAAACAATATCATTCAGATTATATGCTTTATATTTCCAAAGGGAAGGAGTATTGATATATATGACTAAAGTAACTAGAGGAAGTGTATATATACAAATATATTATTCTTTAGCTGCGTGTAGAATAGTCTATTATACTTCCCAGCCAGTTAATGCAGACCGATCGAACGGCATAATCCAGTACTCAGTGCAACGAAACTGCCCCAATCCACTAAGTCTATCAGTTACATGGCCAACCAATTAGTAAATATGTTTTCTTATTTATACTAGAATCTTTTTTCTTCTGATTTAATCATAATTTTTTATTGACAGCCCCAATTCACGAACGGTTTTCATGTGATGACGAGAGCAATAAAATGATATATATACATGAAATATTTATGCTCAGACGATTTGCTGTTATACTGTCATCACTGCCGTTCTGCATTGAAACCCTATCAATAAAAAAGGCTACACTGATTAGCTGTTATGCTCTTTGTCACGTCTTCTTCACGGCCTAACATGACTGTGCAATATTTAGTGCAACACATTAGCGCGCCTGTGCGAGGGTCATTGTTTTCACAAAACAACAGTGTTCATACTGCACATGTATATTATAATATTATATATCATAGGGAATAATGGCTAATGTGTGCATACATCCCTGTTGTAGTAGTTTATTATACTACACTAAATCATAACCGAAGTCTTAGAAAAAAATCACAGCCTTTGCCCATCATCATATCCCCATAATCAGCTAAAATGGCACAATCTGTAACCTCCAATAATGTTTAGCTTAGTGGTACATACGGCAAAAGATTTTATTTAATAGTACAATACATTTTTTTAGTCACAAAAAATTAACATGGAGAAGATCAAATACTAATGCATTTTGTCCACTCCTTTTTTTTCACCGTATCAGTTGTAATTCTTTTGATATTTTCGCCTGCATCAAAATTAAACTCCAAGATATAATAAACAAGAGAATTACAATGTATAGAACATTAAAACCGCTAGATTTAACATGTATGCATGGTCACATGCATGTGTGGCATATATAGATTGATGCCTATGCCGCTATGTACATGTCGTGCTTGCAAAGTGATTTTATTACTGTAGTAGCTTTCGCCGTGTTTCTTTTTTTCAAAACTAACTCTCTTGACTGAGTGTGGAAGACCTGACAGATGACGCGTCACCTATCGTGGCCTGGTAGCATGGAAGGGCGTCGTTAGCGTGACTGCATAGCCGAGCTCAGAAGCCGGCTGGGCCCACCAAGTTATCGCAGTTGGGGAGCGCTAGAGCTTGTTTCCGCGCACGACAGCAAGGGACCGGATGGCAGGGGCATGTCGGGCGTGTGTTTCACGCACGTCAGGTGTGGAAGGCCGACCTTGCCTTGCTACCCGACCGCTAGAGCTACTTTCGACGCTACAAGCTGGCAGCAGGCCTCCTCCCGCGTGGAATGTGCGATGCTGCGGTTCGAGCCCCAGTCACAGTAGCAGCGTCTTACCGCGGTTCTATAGCATGGCAGGGGACTGGTGTTCCTTGCTGGCTTTTCCACGCTTAATAAGAGTACTACTTTTGTAATTTTTCTCGTACGGATGTTAGATTAAAAAAAAAAGTCTACATAGCCATTTTGGTGAATAGTTTCGTAATCGCATAGGGGAGAGCGGAAAGCGAGAGGAGAATATACAAGATAATGGGAATCAATATTAATTAGTGACTGTTTCACATATAAGTTTTTCAATCGTTTTTCTGATAAAATTTGTGGATCAAATGATGGCAAGATAAGGGATTTATGGCGGCTAAATGCAAAAAAAAAAAGTTGTAGAGGTTTTCAAAACCAAGACATCTGTAGGGTTTATGCAATTTTGGCTATAAATTGAAGTACCAGTTAAACACAAGTATCATCAGATTATAATATTGAAATGAACTGTATTATGTGCATATATAGAATTAGCACGAACAGCTCAGGCTAACTTTCTTTTGTTGAAACGAAAGCTCATACTAACATGAAACTAACAGAAGTTGCTAAAAAGGAGGTTGGGATGTACAAAATGAAAACATGGTTGGCACATAATTAATCAGCTACTATGAGAGGGTATAACAATATACTAACATAATCTACTCTGTGTGATAAAGCATAACCGCTTTTGGAACCCGGCCATCTATACCGAACAGAGAGAACTTATGCATTTCCGTTATTTTTCATGCAAGAAATTAAGACTAGCCAGTAAACTAAACTACAGTTAATTCTGTACATTGGCACCACTAGTTAATTATGCATGGCTATCTTCAAACAATAAGAAAGTCTCATTGAAGCTAGCATCTGCATACATATATATAACTTTTCCATTCTTTATATTTTGTTTTCAGCATGGAATAATGCTGGCCCATGACCAATACCAACAAAATATTGTCACGGGAGAACAGTAGCCGGCATCGCCGTGTACATCGACTGATTGCACGACACAGTACAGACACTCATATGTATCAATAAACTACATATATCATCGTAGGCCACATCAATCTTGTAGCTAGCAAGAGTACCCAGAGTCCCAGAGAAACCACCTAGCTAGTTACACATGACTTCAGTTCCGATCATACATGTACCTTAGATAACCCCCAAAAAAAAGTTACTTCTAGCTAGTTGAGCCTAGCCATGCTGCCATGCATGACAAGATCCCACAAGATCATATATTGGAATGCAGGTGAAGCTGATAATTAAGCTTTCAAGTGTAATTAAGAGATCAGAAAGGAAGGGAGATTACAAAAGGAGATGATGGGTGCATGTATTATTATTATTATTATTATTATTATTATTATTATTATTATTATTATTATTATTATTATTATTATTATTATTATTATTATTGTCGCATAGCTTTAGTTTTCCCTTGATCCGAGCTTAGCTTACAGTAGTTCTCTTCTCCTACCCAAAAACCAAAACATTACAGACTTTCTGCCGTGCGTGCTTAACTTTCAAGATCATGAGATGATCATAAACAAAAGTAACATGAAGAGAGAGAGAGAGAGAGAGAGAGAGAGAGATTACCCAACTCAAAAAAGCATCATGCACTAGAGTAGTGGCAAGCGCTGGCCTGACCCTAGCTAGCTAGCTATGGCTCTGCAGTGATCAGATGCAAGGTTGATGCATGAGGAAGAAAGCGGATATGGCTAAGTAGCTAGCTAGCTATGGCTATTGGTTACCCATGCTATGCCATGGTTCGTTGCTGCTTTGCTGCTGTTGCTGCTGCTGCGCCCGCGCCTGCGCCTGTCCATATTGCTGTGGCTCGTAGCAGCTCATGCTGGTGTTGGTGGTGGCGTTCACGGCGCCCATGCACGACGAGTCGAAGCCGGCCAGGCCGAGGATGTCGCGGTGCGAGAAAGCGCGCAGCCCGAGGAAGTCCCTCGTCATGCCGTCGCCTCCCCCACCCGCGGCGCCGCCTCCGCCACCCTCGCCGCTCCGTCCGTGGGAAGCGGTCCTTGCAAAGCCCATCACCCCAGTTGGGACGAGGCCGTTGCCGTCCTGCTGGGTGTCCAGGCACGAAAGGCCGAGCCCGAAGGTGGCGTTGCCGGCCGCGCTCGTCGCCGCTCCGGCCATCTGGGTGTAGTGCGCGCCAGGTCCTCCGGCGCCGGTGCCGCCGATGGTCGCGCCCATCTGCGCTGCCTTCTGCAGCAGTGCGGTGGCCGACAGGTGCGCGGCTGCCGTGGGCAGCTGCTGCTGTTGATGCGGCGCCGGCACCGGAGCGGACGTGGCCGAGCTCTGCGCGGCGGCGGCGGCGCCGGCGTTGCAGAGCGGCTGCAGCAGCGGGTGGTAATGGTCATAGGGCATCGTGGTCCAGGGCGGCATCTCCGGCTTCATGGCGTAGTTGCAATGCTGCTGCGTCGGTGGCTGCATGACCTCCTGGTGGTGGTCCTGGAGCGCGGCGAGGTCATGGTGCGGCATGATCTGGTGTGTGGGCGGCGGCGAGAAGAGCAGCGGGTGGTGGCCCTGCGCGGCGGCGGCCATGACAGGCAGGCCGCCGATGGCCTTGGCGCTCTCCTCGGTGAGCGCGTCGCAGAAGGCGCGGTGCGTGATGAAGCTGTCCCGCCTGCAATGCAATGGATGCAACGCAAGAAAGAAAAATTAAACCTTTACCACACACGATCAGGATCAGAAGAAGCATAAAGCAAAAGAGAAAGCTAAAGTTTTCTCCCGTTTTCTTGTTCATTTGTCATTGTTACTATGCCTATGCCTATGCGAGGAAGGGATCAGCTAGAGGAGGGAGGACTCATGGTCTCATGGAGGTGACAGTAGAGAGAGAGAGGGAACAGTGCAGTCATGCATAGGCAATGAGGCAGTCTAGAGTGTAGATAGGATAGCACGGGAGCGAGTGAGATGGAAAGGCAGCTCTGCAAAGAGATTCACATGTCTGAGTTCTCCTCTCCCCGGCCCCTAGCCGAGCCTGAGCTCCTCATCATCAAGGATCTCTTTTCCTTGTCCTACGGCCATAGCTTTGCTGTTTGTTTGTTTCCTTCCTCCTCCTCCTCCTCCTCCTCTCTCTCTCTCTCTCTCTCTCTCTCTCTCTCTCTCATTCGATTCTCTCGCACACAATACAAGCACACGCATACACACAAGCTAGGCTAGCAGTAGCTACTACGGAGTACTGGCCTTGTATGTTTCTGGCACACCCTCGTTCCCATTGGGTTCTGCACCATTCCCAGCCCAGCAGGCGGCAGAAGGAACCTCAATCGTATCCATGGCCAAAACAAAAAGAGAAGAAAGGAGTCTAAAAGTGGTCCATCTTTCCATGGACACATGGATGATGCCTTGCCTTGCCTTCCTTCCAGTGACGATGCATTGCTTTGCTGCTGCGAGCAACCAAGCTACTACATCCTATCTTGTGCAAGCTATCAGTACTGGAGTCTAGTTTGAACAAACTCACAAGCACAAGTGACACAACATTAATTATGCCCTTTCTTAATGTTGCCCTTTCTTCTTCACTTAACAATACCCTAACAATTCGGTGACCTTCAATTGCACACACACTCGACGCTCCTCTAGCTGCTAACATCATCATAGCTAGGCACTGGTCTCATCTAATCACCTATTCATCCATAGCTCCTTACCCTCTCCTGAAGGATAACACCGGTAATGAGAAGGAAGGGAGGAAACAAAGGTTGACCAGTACCCACTTGACTGACTTGCAAAGAGCTATAGCTTCTTCTTGCTTCATCCAATATGCCAAAGAAGCAAAAGCAAGAACCATACTACTAAAACACACTACTATGTACTACTACTTGACGCAATTACAGCTAGCTGGCTGCAATGGATGCATGGGAGAGGGGAGAGGGGAGAGGAGAGAGAGAATCCAGAGAGATGGAGATGGGAAGAATTAATTGGGACCTGGAGAAGATGGTGCCGCAATCGCACTTGTACTCGCGGGTGCCGCAGATCTTGGAGTGCGCCTTCCAGTCGGAGTGGACGGCGTACTTCTTGGAGCACTTGTCGCACTTCCACTTCTTCTCGCCGTGCTTGCGGAAGAAATGCTTCTTGATGCCGGTGAGGTCGCCCAGCGCGCGCGACGGGTCGTGGTGCACGCACGACGCCTCCGGGCAGATGTACACCTTCTTCCGCACCGCCTCCTTGCTCCCGCGCTGCTTCAGCTTCCACGGCAGGTTGTGCCCGCGGCGGTGCAGCTGCAGGTTCTGGTCGCGCTGAAACCCCTTCCCGCAGACCTCGCACAGGAAACGGTTCGTCGCCATCAGCGTCGCCGGCGACAGAGCCACCACCTCCGCGTCAGGGTCTGATGAGTATTATTTCGCATCCACCCATCATCCATCCATCCATCCATCCACCAAAGAAAGAAAGAAGATGCTCATCATCAGTTGGGTTCTTGAATACCTCCCTCGTCATGCAAGAAGAAGAACAACTCGTGAATTCACCCAAAGGAAGCAAGGCACGGCACCTACCTGGGTTCCCGGGGAGGCTTCGCTTCCTCTTGTTGGAGGCCGGCGGAGGAGCGCTGTTGGGGCCGCCGCCGGCAGAAGCGGATGCGGAGGATGTGAGGTTGGACATGCTGCTGTCCTGATCTGCTGGTGCTGCTTCCGCTTCTGCTACCTGTAGGAGCAATCCCTGCTGCTGCTCTTGCTGCCGCCGCCGCCGATGGTGATGAAACATAAAACAAACTTGTAGGTGTTTGATTCAAGGCTCCATCTTTGCTTGTTTGGATGGACCTCAGGTATATATATATATATCTGTCTATCTGACTAACTGGCTGCTACTGAGGAGGCATTTACTCAAGAATGGAGTTCAGACTTCAGAGAGAGGAGAGAGGGGTTTGTGCCTGAGGCAGCAGCTCAGGGAATAACAAGAACAACAGCACAGGTAACAAGGAGGGGAGGGGGACAAACAAGGGGGAAACTGGGTGGTCAATGACTGGAAAGCAAATTTAGATTCTTTCCCTTCCCTTCCCCCCTTCTCTCTGCCTCGCTTCTTTCTCTTTCTCTCTCTACAATCTCTCTTTCTCAGCACTCAGCAGCGGCACAACTGTAGAACACAACAAGAAGGAAGAGCTGTGTAGCAAGCAGCAGCGCACAGGGAGGGAAGGGAGGAGAGGAGAGGCTAGAGAGAGGCAAGCTGGAAGGCAGCCACGAGGGAAAGAAAAGGGGAGGGCACAGTGTTGGCAGCCATAGGGGGAGGAGCAAAGGGGAAGAAGGTCAGCAGCACTAGCATCTCTGAACAAATGGAAGAAAAGGCACCAAACCAAACCCCCTGCCTCTCCTTCCTTTATCTGCTTCTGCTTAGAGCCAAAAGATTTGAAGACTGGCCAAGTGAGAGAAGTTGAGCCAGCTTCTTCCATTATACTTGCCATGCATCTCAAGGGAAAAAGCAAAAGCAATAAAAACAGAAAGAAACCTTTTTTTTATGGGGAACAGTTACACTTTTATCATAATTAATTTGAGCAAGAGGAGCGATTGAAATTAATTTTGAGGATGCTTAGCTTATTAGCTAGTAGAAATGGGAACTGATTAAAGATCATTAAGGAAGGGAGATGCATGAGGCAAGAACAATGCCAGTAGACTAGCTGTGTAACCTGTAGGTGGTGAGTACTGTACGGTAGAGATCAGTATCAAGTGTGTGTGTGTGCACCTGTCTACCCAATCCTTCCGATTTCAATCACGACCCCACACACATGACCACACCCCTAGCAATGCAATGGGATGCCATGCTACACTGATGCTGAGCTTTCTGTCTTTTCCCTTGTCTCCTTACAAGTGTATGTAGTTTCTCTCTCTGTCCTCTCTCTGAATCCCTGCTTTTCTTTATGTAACCTGTACACCCACCCAGTTGGTACACCATAGATCAATCCCCTCAAAACAATTAACTAGACAGTAGATAGATAGATAGATTCCTATTTCTCACATCCGTTTTTATAAATTCCAGGGCCTGCATGTATACATGGTATATGTGTATATACTACCTCCATGCCATGTGATTTATCTGCCTTTCTCGTCATCTCTCTTCTTCCTCTTGATGAGTCACCTTGGGGCCCACATGCAGCATATCATGGATGGCCATAATTCAGAAATAGAAATCCTATCATGTCATGGACCAGTTTGTCCACGAGACGATCGATCGGAGAGCTGCTTGCAATAAGCACCCGCAGTTGATCCGACCTTACTAAGCTCTCAGCTCAATTCATTTGTTTCTCGTTAGGCCATGAAAGATGGAGAGCATTAAATAACCCCCCCCCCCCCTCCTCCTTTCCTTGAGAAGGAAGTACATCACAGAATGATGGAACCTGAGTCCTAGGATTGTCTGTGCATGGCAACCAACCATCCAGCAAACACCGGACACATCTCCTAGGTAGAAAAAAAGAAGAAAAAAAAGATTAAGCAATGGTATCCAAGCTTAGCAGGTCATGGTTGCTGCTTTGCTTGCTCACAAGGCATGTAACAGTGTAGTGCACAGCAATGGTGGTACTATACTAGGAGGAGTAAACAACAGATAGGAGGTACCTATAGGGTGTTGGGCTGGCAAGGCCTGAGAATTTGGTACCTCAAAAAGATAGAGACGTATTTCCCAAAGTTAGCCAGTGGCACGGAGCCTAGGACTTCATGTGACACACAAGGCATAATTGTAGGTGCCCAGGTGTACTTTTTTACCGCAGGTAAAATTTTCTGGTGCCTGGGAGTTGCAGAAGCAAAGCTTTGTTTGTTATTGGTAGTGCTAGAGTAGTATTTTTTAGGGTAAAAAAGGCACATCACACATATCACACACACCCCATCTTTTATACACGTTAAGAAAATTTTTTAGAGACTTTAGGGTCTCTAGAAGTGAATATACCACTGGACTAGAAGTGGGCGTCATGCCGTGCCGGCCCGGCCCGGCCCAGGCCCATCGTGCTTCGGGCCGAAACCGTGCCGTGCCACGACGGCCCATCGTGCCCACCGTGCCGGGCCGACTCAGTTTTGGCGAGCCTAAGCCCGGCCCATTTGTGCTTCGTGCCTGCTTCATGCCGTGCCAGCCCAAACCCGACCCATTTTTACTATTGTAACGAACAAAGAAATAAAACAAATCACTACTACTAAACTACCTATTTTAATTACATAAGAGACTAATCACATCAACAAAATGTCAAACATAAATGCAATGCTTGAAGATGCCCTGAATCAACAATATCTGCCAACTTTTAAGCCTTAATCCGTGATTTCGCGTTCGTTGCAGCCGCAAGACGCGCCCTACTAAATCAAGCCGTGTCGTGCCGCCGTCGTTTAGTTCCCGGCAGACGCTTCTGATTAAGTGCAGCGGCCGGCCGAATCGCCGTGCCGTGCTTTGCACCGTGCCATACTATCGTGCTTCGGGCCGGCCCAAAAAAGCCCGGCCCAATGCCCACCTCTACACTGGACATGTACATATGTGTACCAATTTTATTTGCGGTGAGCACGCACGTTTGAATGAACTTGAACGCGGACGAGCGAAATGAGCAGCTACGTGCTTAGCTAACTGAGCTGAGCTCAGTTCTCGTGCTAGAGTACTACTAGTCTAGTAGAATAGTGGTGAGCAATGGATATGTAGGGTTGTAAAAAAAACTCAAGTATTGCGAGGCGTTCAAGCTTGACTCACTCTGGACTCGAGCTCCAAATAATAGAGTTCGAGCTTGATCCCGAGCTTAAATTGCTTGTGAGCCTTTGTAATTTACGGATCACTTGTTAAATATTACTGTATGTTAACTTTTACCGGGTTTACTGAATCAAGTTTGAATTTAAGCTTTTTCTTGTTTTTAAAAAATAATGCATGTTAAATTATTGATGGTTACCGAACTTACTCAAGTTTATATCTAAACTCAAATCTCCACTCAAACTCGTTCGAGATCGACTCGTTTACAGCCTTATTTGTAGGGTATAGTCCCGGTACTAAACTTTAGAGTGATCCATGCACTGATCCATCCATCTGCCTTTTTCTTAAAAATCTTCTTTCTGATCTGATCCCCTTGAGACCACCAAAGATTCATGGATGGGCATGCATGAGCATGATTTGTTCACTCAGAGTGAGCATCTGATTGAGTTGAGCCTCCCAAGGAAAAAAAAAAAAAGAGAAATGTCTGGGCATCCTAAGAGCAGAATAATAATGTTGGGGCAAGAAAGCATTAGTGAAATATTTTCAGGATCCCCGATGGGTCACTATGGAAATTACGTACACGGTGAAGATCAATCACTGAATGCGAGATGAGAGGGGCCCAGGAAGGATGTCAGCCAGTTTTCACCTGGGAGGAAATTACCAGCCTCTTCATTCATGCTACTGTTTATGCAATACGCGCCATAAAGCATTGTAGTATTTCCCATCTTTTTGTGCTATGGTGCATTTATGTGTAGATGGGAATCTTGAAAAGAGCAAACAGGCTACATGGGGCTACAGTGCACAGAGTAGAGAAAAGAAGGGTTTTTTTTTTTCTTTGGGTCACCAGATTAGTTCATTTCTTTTTGCGAATTTAGTAGATAAGATGTTATTCATTGGTTTTGGAACTAATTGTTGGGGTTTCCAAGAACTAATTAAGCTCAGGTATCTCTAATGAAATTAAGCTGTAAAGAAACTGTTAATTTCTGAGGTCCTATTTGGAACATAATAATCTCACATGAGTTTTCAATTCACAGGAAGACTATACAATTCTCGCCGGAATAAGTAAATATTCCCGCGTTTCGAACGTCCTAATGTATGAACAAGCTAGCTAGTCGGTTGAAAGTATACTTGCATTGTTGGTGTTCACTGTGGTAGACATGAAAAAAAAACAGCTTTAACTAACAAACTAGTTTGACATTTGACAGGCTTAAACGATGCTTTTGTATTTGCATTTCCTCGTCCTATTTACCTTGAAATTTACCTCATAAACTCTTGTGACATACTGTAGAATTACTATAGTCTGAAAATACTATAGAATTACTAAATCAACTATATCTTGTTACATCCTATATATGGATGTGATGGGAAGAACGCATACTTCTTGTCCGCACCGTAAAAACCAACAGAACGCGCCTTGATCTTCACCGCAAGAATATATATATTCAAACCGAAGTAGTAAAGACTGAATTCGTGTGGTAAAATTAAGTAGCATCACTCTTAATTCATCAATTGCTAGAGCCAAAACATGGAGGAGAAAAACTGAAGCACTAAACCTGATGCAATTTCATTTAATTTTTTTGCCATGCATGGCGATCGAGCTGATCACATCACATAGGATACTTTGATTCCCCGGGGGCAAGCAGAGCAGGCCACGGGAGAGAACGAAGCATTTCCTTTTATTAATTATTCCATAAAATAAAAAGTAAACAAATACCACCACCCTAATACGTGTACATAAGCCAAACACACCAAACTACGCAGTGAGTAGCGTCGAAGAGGTCATCGTCACGGTGTAGGGTGTCGTTGCTTCCGATCTTGCTCAGATCTATCGGAGACGTCTGAGCTCTGCCTCCTCCTCTTGGCTCAGATCGGATTCACTCTTCTCCTTGTCAGATCTAGTCATTCCGACTAGTGGTTGAGGTGGCTCGGTGGTTGAAACAAGCGCGGCAAGGTTAGCGGGAGCCGGGGGCGCGGCGAGCAGAGCGCAGACCTTTGCGATGGCGGTGAGGATGGCCGTATGAGGTGTGGCACGTTGAGGGCCAACAGGTGGTAGAACATGCAGCGGATTGGGGGTGCGGTGAGTGAGGTGCAGACCTCGGCGATGGTATTGAGGATGGTCGCATGGTGGCATGGTGCGTTGAGGACCAGTAGGCGACGGACCTTGCAGCAGAGGTCGTCTAAGTCATAGAGCCCCAACCCACCCACCATCTGAAGGAGGGGATGGAGGACGACTAGTGTGTGCGCAGCGCGTATAGGGCTAGTAGGCGGCGTACCATGTAGCAGATTGGGGGCAGAGCAAGCAGGGCCTAGGCCTCAGCGATGGTGGTGAGGATGACCACAGGGTGGCGCGGCGCGTTGAGGCCCAACAGGTGGCGGACTTGTGCAGCGGAGGCCATTCTAGTTGCAAAGCCCCATCTCCCCCACCATCTAACGGAGGCATAGTGGATGAGAACAAAGGGGGGAAATGAGGACAAGGAGTGTGTGCGCGACACATTGAGGGCTAGTAGGCACGGCGAGCGGGGCGTAGGCCTCGGCGATGGCAGTGAGGATGGCCGCGTGGTGGCACAACGCGTTGAGGGTCAGCAGGTGGCGAGTCTTGGTGTTTCGATGTATTGAGGGGAGTTTCTCAGGTTTTGGGTCTCTTTCTTCGTTGTTGGTGTCCCCCTCTGTGGGGGATTGTGGTTGCCATTTTTGTGTTTTCTTCTTCAGAGGTTACTGTTGTTTTCTACTCTTTTGAAATGAATGACAGAGCTTCTGCCCTTAGTTTAAAAAAAAACAAAAAGATTGGCCAAAGCCGAAGAGAAAGGTTAATCAATTAATTAATGCTTAATCACTCGCTCAAACCAGATTTGATTATGAGCTAATCGTAAAGAGTAAATCTCACTGGACGATTTTTTTTTTACAAACTATCATAAAACTATAGGGTTTAACTCCTACTTCACAAAACTATATATTTTAGAAAAAAACTTGTATCACAAAACTACGGGTTTTAAAATTGACTGTTTATTGTAACAGGTCTGACAGTATGAGCCCACATGACATGACAGACTCACTTTATATGGAAGGTAAAAGTAGGGGCAAATAAGGTTGTCATGTGGGTTCATATTGTCAGATCTGTTACAAAAAACGATCAATGTTATAACCTGTAGTTTTGTGATATAAGTTCTTTTAAAAACTATGATATTACACAATAGAAATTAAATTTTTTACTTTTATGATAATGTGTTTATGAATGTAGTCTTGCCAATTTACTCAAATCATAAAAGAATGCCGCTTTTTGGAGACATAATGTCGCCGGTTGCATCATGCAGTATGTCCGGTGGGCCCGTACGTCCCGTGGAAATAATTAATTAGGCGAAATTATTATTGACACTGTAAATTCCTGTTCTTTTGTTGGTGGATATTGAGGAAAGCCATATTTTAATAGCTAGATGTGCATCTTGGTATGAAAAAAAACCATGAATTTGCGGTATCCATCGATTAAATATATTGCAGCGCTTGTAGCAATTTTCGCCATTTAATGAAGGTAATTAAGCGAGTAGCGTTGATTAAACAAATTATTTCAGCCGTCTATACATATGCTATCTAAGATTCTGAGTGATGTGGAGGAAAAAGAAGGAGCAGAGAAAAAAATAGTCTACTTCCTTCGTCTAAGTTTATAAAGTGTATTTTTTTAATGGTCTCATCTATAAATATAAGACATATTTCAAATTCTAGTGCGAAATAGTGTGATGTTCCATTTATACCGTAATAAATATTCAGCTTTATTTTATATTCTCTACATGTATACATTAAATATAGTGCTTAGTGAGAATGATTAGAGATAATCTAGTCATTTTTAATATATTCTTGATTTATATGCTAAGAAGAAATACGCCTTATAAATTTAGACCAAA
The DNA here is from genome assembly GCA_036346355.1 of Rhipidocladum racemiflorum. NCBI lineage: Eukaryota > Viridiplantae > Streptophyta > Magnoliopsida > Poales > Poaceae > Rhipidocladum > Rhipidocladum racemiflorum. The sequence continues at coordinate 8,449,237 of CM070569.1, forward strand.
GAAGTAGTATTTATATATGATCTTATAGACGGTTTTCTACGGTCTATATCATTACGTAGACAACCCATTAAATATATGAAGCCACTGTAAAAAAAAAAAAAAACTACATACACGACCTATTATATAAGTTATGTTTAGTTCTATCCACGGATAATACAAAGATGTATGAGAATTAATCATCATGTATATACCATTTGCACGTACACTAATTAATTAAACAGGGCGGTAATGGACAAGATTAACTACACAAGACATTGCGCGCGCAGTAGGTCGCTGTCTGCTACTGCTGTATTTTATTCCCCTGATGGCATGCAGACAAGGGTCAAGAGGGACATGCCATGTGCCACCTCATCGCTGCTTAAAATTTATCCCTCCCCGTTTCCATTCCTTGTGATCACAACAGCAAGGAGCCTAGCTAAACTGCTACGTGCACCTAGTTTGCGAGATGGTTTCGCTGCGGATGTTCGGCTTGCAGGTGGGCCCAGCTCCTGCTGGCAAAGCTTATACGTACGGTTAAAACGATATAAAATATTTCCCAAGATATATATTGTGCCCGACACCTCACCATAGCTATCAGCTGCCTCCTAGAAACCCTAAATCTAACCTAATACACCCGTAAACCCTTACCGAACAGGAATCAAACATGTGGCTTCTCTAAAAACACGAAGCAGTTTAACTGTTAGAAATTAGGATAGCAATTGACTCCCTGATAGAAACCTAATCTTCTTTCCTACGTCCAGCTTTCTTGCTTGCTCCGAGTTCTTTGACAGCATACGGGATGTTTAATTTCCTAAAAAATATTGTGGCAAACAACTTTTATTATAATATACTAGATCTACATCTCTTACGTAAAACTGTTAGTAACTTGATCAATCAACCGTTACATGATTCCCCATCAGAGTTTTTTTTTTTTTTTTAGCCTAACTAGGGTTAAAACCGTAAAACAGGACTTGCTCTGGATCAAAATTCAAAAGTGTTACATCCTGGAGGAGAAATGGAGGACTCCCAATATACAATCCCTGTCTTTTGCTTTGGCCCTTCGGGCTACAAAAGCACTCATCCAACACAAAGACTTCCTGATCCACCTTTTCCAGCAGCTAGCACATCATTCAGGGAGTAGCAAAGTTGCAATTCTTTTGCATCCACTAAGAGACCAGATCAAAATTTTCCAGTCCAACATGACCAAAAAGAGAACACATGCATGAACAGCAATGATTAGCAGATAATTGGCAGTGTGGCTGGCTGGCTTTGCTGAATCAGGTCAAGCAAACAGCAAAGGTAGGGTTCCTAGCTTGCAAGGTGTGAGCTATCACACGAGTGCAAAAATGTACTGCAGCAATCATGCCCACAATCAAAGTTCTTCACATAATTGTAATTTTTCTCCTTGCCAACCATATCAATATCAGTCTTCTAAAATTCTAATCAAATATGATTTTAAAAAGGGAGTGCCTAGAGAACGGTATACCGTTGCAATGGTATGACACAACAAGTTTCATACAGTTTCACCAAGTTTCAAGAGAACGTTTGAAAAGTTTCATATTTTAGTAAGTTTCGGGCGTTTATAGAAGTTTTCAAGCCAAAGTTTCAGATTTTGGAATTCAAATTTCACCATGTTTCACCCGATGAGTTTCAACAAGTTTCAACAAAAGGTTTCAATGTTTCACCAAATTTCAACAAGTTTCAATATATTTCAAACAAGTTTTTAAAAAGTTTGGGTGAGCTCACCTGGCTACGATGGTCTACCACACCATCAAGGACCACTCGACATCGTCCGCTGCTGACACATCCTCTTCTCTACCTCCTGCCCTGACTATCGTCGCCGTCATGGAGCCAAATAACGTCACCCACCACTGAATACGTGTTCGAGCTTTGCGTTGAGCCTCCATCTCTCCTCTCTATCTTCCTCGGCTCAGGCCTGAGCTTCGCACCGTGCCACTGCTCGATCCGTGTGTCTCGAGCCGGGCCGTCATCTCCCATCACCAGATCCGGAGCTGGAGTGCAGCACCGTGTCACCGCCTACACTAGATGTAAAGCCAGACGAGAAGGAGGAGACGAGAAGGAGGAGGGGGACGGCGATGCTAGAGTCAAAGGAGAAGGTGGAGGGGCCCATCGTGCTCATGCGAAGCCATAGCCAGATCCGTGTGCCCCAAGCCGCGCTACTTTCACTGGAGTTGAAGGAGGAGCTTCAAAGAAATGCAATAGATTGAGGCTAGGAAAAAGCGGCATCACCCTGTTGTTCCCAAACATCGCCATCACTGCTCCTGCACAACGGCCACCATTGCTGGTCCCTCCATATGTGGCGTCCCTTGCTGCTCTCGTGCGCCGCTTACTACACACGCGTGCGGCCGCCTCGTTCTAGATCAAGCTCTCGAATACTAAGAGGGAACGAAATATATATATATATATATATATATATATATATATATATATATATATATATATATATATATATAGAGAGAGAGAGAGAGAGAGAGAGAGAGAGAGGAGACTAGGAATACACATGCGCTTATAGGCTACACGTTCTGAGGCTAGCGTCTCACTGGTACGTTAGGAATGGAAGCAAGCAAAAAAATTGTAGAAATTGAACGCTTAAGAATTTCTACGAGGACTTGATCGGACGATGGATTATCCCGTTAGATTAGCTTCGGACGGTTTATTATTCTATAGTAATTCTCTTTTAAAAAGGTGGTCAAGGCGCGAATTATGAGCCGAATATTAGGCATATCTGCATCAAGACAAGGACAGGGCCCCTCTTGCAGTCGCAGTTTTGAATCTGGGAGCAAGCAAGAACACACCAATTGGGAGAAGAAAGCTCATGATTCAGCAACAGGAGCCAAGAAAGCTGGATCTTCTGATCCAAAAGGCAAGTGCGCGCTCTCCTGACCGATATGAATCGTTCGTCTTATTGTCGAAACAAGTGAAGAACAAACTGACAGGCATGATGGTTAGTACAAGATTGGACAGAAAAAGATAATAACACCAAGAAAAGGGATATGCATACATAACACCTTGATGAGAAGAAACTCAAGTGTTTGGTTAGATTGTGTGATGATATGTGATGAACATGAGGACAAGGCACTAGCCAGGCTTAGCGGAGCATCGTCGTCGTCGTGGTCATCGAGTTCTAGAGGCTCTTCGATGATAGGCTCCATTTCTGACTGAGGATGTAGGGGTGACAGATACTTTACCTGAAAATTTCTCCAAAGAAAATTGTTGTTTGGTAGGATTCACTCATGGTGCTGTTGGATTATTTGGGCCAAGCCCATTTAATTGAGACAATAAATCCTAGAAAATCTCAAAGGCCCACCTCATGAGGAGCATGTGCACTAGCAATAGTACCACATTGCTAGCCTAAAGTGGTGAACACTAGTTTAAATAGTGGAGTGTGCTCCACCATGGTAGAACCATGTGGAGAAAGGGAGAAAGAATACACACGCGCGCGCTCGCCTCGCCGGGCACGGGCCAGGGCGGAGGGCGCGGGCGTGCGGCACCTACGTGAATGGTCCGCCGAAATCCGGTCCAGGGCTTTGCGTAGGCGCAGCCTCCTTTTGCAGTTTATTCTTCGAGTCGTGTTCTGTTACGCCACTGCCGTCCAGAAGAACACGATACACACCACGTCTCGCTGCGCCGCCATCAAGTCTGCCCCGTCCCGTACGCCGGCGTGCACCAGCGAACGGGAAAGCAGGTCTCCGAAACCGTCCGTCCTCGCGTTCTTGCACCGGGAGAGGACGAATCAGGTTTTTGGGAAGCGCTCGGCGCGACTGCTTCCACGTCACCGTCATGGCTCGTCTTCCTCGACGTTCAGGAGCGGCTGCTCGACATCGCGCTCGACTGCGGCGCGCTTCCGTCCTCGGCACTGTACGCGCTACAACGACTACTGCTCCATCTGCACACGAACAGTACGTTACAATGTTTCTACTGTTTATTTTCAACCTATTGATTGTGAGCACATTAGATGGATATATGTGTAGTCTTCTAGCATATGCATCTATGGTATGCTCCTGTTATTCGTTACCGGTCGTCAATCACATGTTGTTCATGATTTACTTTTGGATTAAATTAAACCTAAATGTGCCTTTATTTCTAACAGGTGCCATTGTTTTGTCACCAAATACATATTCAAGAAAGGGATGTACAGTACAATATGAGTGAGATGGCACTGACAATGGCCACTCTCCAGAGGTCTTGAAACCCATGATTGCTATCAATAAGCCGGCGACCAATAAAAATAATCAGCTGCTGGCTGTTGCTCAAAGAATTCATGATAACCTGACCGCAAATGCAGACGAGAATGATCAAGGCTCCGATCTAGACATGTAAATAAACAAACTAAATAGGAAAGCTCACCTTGATTTAGACATGTAAATACTTGAGGTTTAGTGCTTAAGCTTCTTATTACTACCTGACAAGGCTGGAAAAGAGGCATGAAAAAAGCCTTATTCTTTTGCAACCGTCTCCGCGGATTCTACCTCGTCATTCTTCCTGTGGGCATTGACTCAACCCATAATGCAGAGCAGAATGACTCGTTAAATCACAACAGTTAAAGAACAGTGAAGTACACAAAACATACAGGAACTACCCTATTAGCAATTTAACATAAGCAGAGTTGTCCCAGGCAAGCTGTACCGGCTGAATTCAGAGGCCTTGGACTTTAGACATGAACTGAACGGATGCAGGAGCGCCTGTTTGCTGAGGGAGGATGCCAGTTTGATGAAGCAGACGTCCAGAGGAGCTGTTTTGTCAGCCAGCCTGAATGACCCTGTGCAGGATTAATAGAAGTGCAGTGCTAAAGTGAGAAAGACAAGAAACAAAACGGTGTCAAACAGCGAGTCCCGATCGACGAATCAAGGCGCAGTCAAATCCGGTTTCTTTGAAAAGTAGCCTGCAACATTCTGCTCAATTTGGTCCGATCTTTAATGTTTGTGCAACTTCAAAAAAAAAACACAAAAGTGTTGAGTAATTAGACAATTTTCAGATTAAATTCCGAATATAAATCATGAACAGCATCATAAAAACTAGCATGTATTTCTCTACCATACTAAACAGCATGAACAACATGACCATCTTGTTAAATATGATTAACCACGAAATTAGGACAAATCGAACGTACTGAGCAGAAGAAGATGCAGATGCCGCGGCTGGTACAGTCGCGATGTTGACGTAGACGACGTTATTGACGGCACGTCGCAGGAGCCGCTCACTACGACGCCTAGCAGCAGGAATAGGAAGGCGACCCGTGGTGAAGATCTTGAGCAATCGCGCGAAGCGCTTCCCAAAAACCTTATTCGCCCTCTCCCGTTGTAGGATCTCGAAGGCGAAGGGTTCAGGAGACCTGCTCTCCGATCGCAGGTGCACGCCGGCGCTCGGAATGGAGAAGGCTACTGTGCTAGCGCAACAACGAGAGGTGGAAAAACTCTAACCCCTCTTAAGCCTCAAGAACACTCCAGGTGGCACCCGATAGGTAGTTTATATAGAAAGCCACAGATGTTCCTCCCCTTTCACTAGCAAGGTGGGACTAAAGGATTTCACCATCCTCTTGCTCCCACATGGGCATTTGAGATTTTCTCTAGGGAATTAGTTGATCTGGGCTAAGCCCACTTTATTCCAACAAGAAGCACCTCTCACAACAAAAGCAGTTCAGCAAAAAGATTTACATGGAAACTTTGTGTATATTGCCATCGTCACCATCAAACGATCGAGACATCAATACGTTAGAGAGGAGAAATTTGTTTTTTCTAATGTTCACATAAGTTTAGACATACAATTAGTGATTTTTTAAAATAATAACAAATATTTACAAAATAATACGCTGAAAAAATTACAGAAATATACCTCTTTGACCATTTGAAATGGCAACAGAGCCTTTGTCGCCATTCGAAGAAACAGCGATAGAGACTCTATTGCCATTCGGGATATCGATAGATGCTCTGTCGCCATTTGAGTTGGCGACAGAACTTCTATCACCAGTTGAAATAACAACAGAGTCCTATGCGGGTGGCCAAGTCATATATCGCCAATTGTATTGTTGTGAAGGGAAAGCCAAAGAAAGACAGAGCCAGAGAAGAAAAATCTAAGGGTATTTTGTCATGTGAGTTTTTTAGGAAAACATGCTAGGTTAGTAATTAAAATAATTAAATCTATATTTGTGTAAATATGTAGTTTTGTAGATATATAGGTATGCTATTGTGTATATATGTAGTATTATATATATGGTTGAGGATGGATCGAATAGGTTAGGACCAAATCGGAGAAATGTAAAGAACGGTAGGAATAATGTGGACGGATTTGAAAATCTATGTCATAAAGTTTAAACATAGAAATGTAGTATAAATTTATGAAATTGGTTATTTAGCTGAAAATGTTTTGAAAATTATGTCAGAGAGTATAAAATTGGAAAATAAAATTTACAGGCATTTGTAGCATTTCTTTGTTGCGAACAATTTACAAAAAAAAAAAAAATGAAGGCTGTAGTAAGGAAAAATTTGAAATAATAAGCACAAAATACAGAAAATTTAGAAATGCATAATGTATTATTTTAAAAATAAATGGATAGAGGAATAGTGGTGGTGTCTTTTTATTCTGATTTGCTTTATATACTTATTCAATATTATATGGGATTTAGTTGCTATTCGTATACATAACGGGAGAGAAATATGAAAATAAATATGGCAGATGCATTATTGTTTGTGTAGAATAGTTTTTTTTTGTGATACGTAGACAGTGGTGCGATTATCTTTAGAATTCATTAGGTTTATTACGTATTGCCTAAGGGAATGACAACGTCATGTACATAATAATAATTTGAGGAAATGCTTGACAGGTATGGATGAGTAAGTACATTTTAAAATATACTATAGAGAAAGGATTCCGTAGATGGATACAGAAGGGGTCCAACTATGTTATTTTTGAAGTGTGATGGCTAGCCTATCACATGCAGCGCCCATGGAGCATCATTATGAGATGATTGTACCATTTGTTCTTGTTGGACCATGAGTTCTATGATCTAAAGTTGAACGGTGTTGGCACTTGTGCACAACAGTGCATGTACTGGGAGTTAGTGGAATTGAAAGAACCAAAGTCGTGTAGCTTGTATGTACGATTGGCAAAGGAGCAAGCATGGCCTCTAGTGTTATTAGTGCAAGCATTTAAGAAGACCTCTTCCATCCATATGATGCAAGAGGAGGCCATTGTTGATGAATCCAAAGAAGTTGGAGAATCGAGTCGTAGTCACACGTGCTTATTGAGCCACAGTGTGGGAGGGGATGACAAGTAAGTGGAAGCTGAGGAAGTAGATATTACCATGCTGGAGGTGCAGGATCCGATGGACATTGCAGACGAAGGAGAAGAGATCAAAGACTTGGTGGAACAAATAGAGACTGATGATTGCAACTACGACACATTATCTAATGATGAAGGTTGCGATGATGGGAAGGTTGGAAGTGAGGAGGGTATTCCTGGGGAGTGGAACGAGTATCAGTTCGACAAGCTGGTAGTCAACGAGGGTGAAGGTGTTGCTTGGGAGTATCAGTGGGAATAAGGTGCGACAAGGAGGCAAGTACAAAAGTAAGTGAGAGTTGCAGAAAGCAATGAAAGCATGGTTCACCTCGGCAGCAACTACCACCCTTATTACTGATGTTGTGCCAATCCGAGTTGCAATTGCGTCTACCACTATTGTGATAACTAGCCATGTCCACACCATCCTGATGATCGGCACTCTATGTAGGTGTCATACAGTATCCCATTTTATCCATAGGGGACTACGCCACAGTGCTCAGATCTCGTGTGCACCCAACATATCATTTTCATGCCAAAAAGACGCATATATACCATATTTGTAGTGCAGTTCGTTCTGTCATGTGCCTTGCCATTTGTATTGTAGTCATAGTCAGCAAGATTGCACTACAATATATAAACACAACACACCTTGCAATTGTATTTCCTTCATTAAGTACTAAAAACTTCACCATCTTTCCTTAGTGAATTGACAACTCCCACCAGCTTTTCTTAGTGAATTGACTACTTCCACCAGCTTTTCTTAGTGAATTGACAACTCTACTACCTTTCCTCAGTGAATTGACAACTCCCAACAGCTTTCCATATTGACTTGACAACTCCCACCAGCTTTCCTCAGTGACTTGACAAGTCGTACTAGCTTTACTCAGTGAATGTTGACAATTCATGTCACCTTTTCTCTGTGTGTCGACAGCTCACACCACTATTATATAATATTTATGACACCAGTACACACAAACCACCTATAAAAACAGGGGACACTCCACCACTACAACCAACACTTTGCCAGGGCAATCACCACGGCCAACACTCCATCGGAGGCACAACCAGACCCAATACTCCACCACACTGACGGGGTAGAGATTGTCAAACTATGCAGTGATGCTTCAGAATTAGAAGTGGGTTACCAAGAAGGCGGGAACCTACCCAGATTGTTCTTTTAAGGATGCACATGTACCACCAGAGTTTCAACATCCAAACTATGACTGCAGTACTCTGCATGGATTATTTAGTCCATATATCCAAACACCACCGACAGGGCTCTCTACACGTGCATGGACATTCGCTTAAGTCAATGCCACATATGTATATTCCAAAATGCCTGGTGTGTTTTTTGTAACTCTAACTTCATCCACACATCCTAGGATTTTAGAGAGTTGCTATTTCTTTCAATGGATTGATAGGCCAATTAAGTACAACAGGACGTTTATTGAGTGGAAAATTTGGTTGAACTACCTAGTTGCGCCAAGGTCTTGACCTGTTGGAAACCTTCACCTCATACTAGGGAAGACAAAGGAAAGGTAATCTGCATATTTTTGGAAGGTGCAAGATAAGTTTTTGGCCCAGAAAAAGAAGTTGAAGGAGTAAGTCAACGAGGCCCTAGTCCAGTAGGAGCCTAAAGTCGCCCCTAAAGATCAATATTGGGTGGATATCTATGGGATTAATTGGAAGTAAGCTAAGACCTATAGCCTCGTGAAATCAAAGGGGAAGGCACTATTAGATCCTGCTGCTTAGGGTCTATGACAGCAAGCATGACTTCTTTTCAATTTCAAAAGGCGCATATGTATCTTAACTGTAGTTTTTGTTCACGGTCTGTCTGGGTCGCTATTTCTTTCGTAGAAGTAGCAAGGCGAACATAGGTACCAAATCGAGCTCTATGCGCCATGTAAATTCGCAACTATATTACGAAATGATATGTCAAGCTTCCTCCTATTTGTGCAAACAAGAAACATCACTTGACCTCATTAAATGCATACAATGAATTCCTCTGTTAAGCGACAGAAAATACCCTATTTTGCTCTACTTCCCAAAACAAAAGTATTTATCTATTTCCACATATGGCTAATGTCGGATTTTATTTTGCCAAAAAGCAAAAGGTTATTTATGTTTTATTTTTTGTATAGAGCTCCGTCGCCAATTTAATCGGAGACAGAGCCTCTGTCGCTAAACAAAAGGCGACTAATAGCCTAGCTGGACTCCACATTCGCATTTCGTTATTCTAAATGGCGAGTTAGTTTTTGTTACTATTTCAAATAGTTACAGAGATATGTTTTTGTAAATATTTTATTAGCGTATTATTTCTGTAATTTTTATTTTTGGTATTATTTAAAAAATTATACAATTAGTGCTCAGGTAACGTAGCACAATGCAGGAGAAAACTCATACCACATGAAACAATTAATGGAGCCACTAACAGGGATACAACTATACAAGTTCGTTCCAGTTATTTAGATTTCTTTTCCTTCTTTTGTGCTGAGACCAGCGCGAAAGAAATGACAAGGCTTAAACCTGAAAAAGGATAGAAAGGGAGAGAGGCAGAGGGGGCTTGACTATGAATAGAACTGGTGGACATGGCAGAAATGTCCTAAGGAGGGACAGAAATATGTTTGGTTTCTTCCTACGGAAGAACGTGTCGAAAATATGGGCAATATTTTTATTCTAGATTTTATTTTGAGATAAATATAATAAAACATTAGATATACATAAATCAACAGGCAACGTATTGTACTTCTAAATATGCTCAACAATTGAAAAGTAACAGAGTCGATCGGTTACACGAACGACTTACAGTTAGGATTGACGAAAATCAAGATAGAGAGAGAGCAGGAAGAGAGAGATAGAGAGAGAGGAGGAGGAAGTAGTAGAGCGGTCACGCTGATATGTTGCCCAAAAAAAGGTGATCTCTACTGCAACAGAAACAATACAATCCAGAGAGGAGGAAGAGGGAGATAGAGAGAGAGAGGAGGAGGAGGAATTCGGTGATCACTGGCCTGGACATCTCCATGTCTTTATATAGATGTGAGTCAATTACTCACTCACTATTTATTCAAGTCACAAGTCACACTATTTTGTTTGCAAAAATACGCAAATATGCGCGCATATGTGTTTAGCCAAAGTCCACTTATATCATTCTCATGCCATATGTTATATTATTAAAGTAGTGACAATATGAGTACTCTATCTATAAATTTCCTTCTCTTCACTTGACTTGATAATATGGTACTAAACCAGATATGATCCTCCCATATGCCAATTTCTAAGGAACGACAATCAGCGCCTTTGCTCTCATCATCCTCGCTGTATTTGTATTTGGTCTGTTAGATTATTCCACCGTTGACTGAAGGACATATAAAACGCAACCAATAATCAACCCTGCCACAACTTGTCAGTATGTGGGCCTACTATGACAAGAAGGGTAGATGCCAGAGTTACAGCAAACTTGAAGAAGCGTAAGGCTTTAGTTTCATCAAACGAATTTCTCGTTGTAGAATTGGGGTTATAGCTATAAATGTGAGCTACAGAACACGGATATTTTTCTTGTCTGATGACAGGAATCAGTTGCCGGTATGTTATATGCTGTCGACAAAATTAAGTATGCAACAAGCTGTAGCATTGACACCCAGATCAAGAATTCACTACTACCAGATACACCAATCCTTAATAAAATAAGGATAATGTACCTTGTCGAAGGAGTATAGAAAACGGTGATAGAAGGCAAGCTCGCCGAATGCTATAGTGCTCCGTAAGCTTATTTTGGCAATAAGGTTTCGTGTTGATCTTAATCACATGAAAGATATTTCATTTTAGCTGTTTAAATATAAGTAAATTACTCATCTTTCCTCACCAACTCAGATTTTTTGGTAAATTGGTTGGTGCATAAAACTCAATATGGTATCAGAGTCGAGATGTCTCAGGTTCGGCCGAATGCAATTTAAGAGTCTACACGTGAGGGAGAGTGTTGAAGTATAGGTGAAAATAATCCATCTTTCTTTGTAGCTTAGTTTTTAGGTAAATTGATTGGTTCGTACAATTCAATGTTAGACACAAAATGTTTGCACACTGTTCAGATTTTTCAAGCGCAATTTCAATAGGCTGAGTTGAATTCGTTGGGCTGCCTAAAAGTACGACTCAACTCTGAACATAACAACTGAAATGCCTACAAATTAGCAACATAGTTGCTCCAAAATAGACTTGCACAAGGCAATTATTCTTCGCAGCTATTACGACATTCCATTGTTGTTATTATATTGTTCACGACCATGGCATGCAACACAGACATAGCAGTATTGCAGTACGTCTATATTACCCGATACGGGATACCAGTACGACGATACGGGTACGACGCTTCCGTGATACACCCCATTTTCAAAAGACACTAATACGGTGAGTATATACATATTTAAAAATAAAAAAAAATGTAGAGGCAGTGCCACACACTATTCTGCTGGACCCAGCATTATCTTAGGAACACTGTTCTGCCGAGAGGGAGGAGCTAGGAAGGGCGGCTTCCTGGCGGTGGCGTGGCCTCCGTCGGCGGCGGGGAGAGGTGGCCGAGTGGCCGTGGCGTGACCTCCGTCGCCGGCGGGTGAGAGGTGGCCGAGAGGAAGGCAGGGAGGAGAAGCCGAAAGGAGGCGGCTTGGTGCGTGTGTACTGCTGGCCAGATCCATTAGGGTTGACTGGGAGAAGGATTAATAACTGTGTTGTTGGGATGTTTTTTTACTGTTTTAGCTTTCGTGTATGTTTTTTTTTCAAATAAAGTTTTTTACGGGTGTATTTGCAAAAATAGCATCCTCCCCATCACGGAAGGAGCGGTAGGTGACATGTGTCATTTGCTGTGCCAAAGAGCGTGGCACCTGGGCTCTACCGCGGCAAGGGCAGGCGAGCACGCGGACAGCGCGCACGGCGTGGGTGGGCATGAGTGAGTGTGCGCACGGTGTGGAGGCGCGTGCCCTTGCCTGTGTATGTGTGTGCCATCTACGCCCGGGTAGTACGGAGGGTGCTCTTCCACGCCCGGGCAACGTGGAAGATGCCCTTCTATGGTGGGCCATGCCTCGCTTTCGCGTTTGCCGCATACCGGTCACCTATCGTTCTTCCCGGGTGATGAAGGAGATACGTGCCACCTAGATCAGCTCCTTTCATGCTCAGTTAGAAGGCTATTCTTGTAATTTTGGTCGTACGGTGGTGGCTAGATTTGGAAAAATTAGGTCTACGAGACCATTTAGACAAACAGTTGTTGCCTTTTGGGTTCGAGAGTAGCTGTAACACCCCAAAATTTTACTTTTCTTAAATTCATGTGTGATTTGGCACTTTGGTGAAATTTTGGAATTTTCTGGAATTTATTTGGATTTATTTGGAATTTATTTGAATTTATTCCATTTTGAAATAATTAAAGAATTTGACTTTGCAAATAAAATTTTGTTGGAAATATTTTATTTGAGTCCAAAATGTTCCAAAATAGTTTCCAGAATTTTTCTGGTATTTTTCTTAGTGTTTTGCTATTTTTTAATGAATTAAATAAATTTCTGGAAATTATTTTGAATATTAAATCGCTGGAAAATCGAATCGGGTCGAGTACAGTTCATCCGACCGAGTCGAACCCGAGTCGGACTCGAGTCCGACCCGCGCCATGCGGTCAAGCCGAACCCGCTCGGCGAGACCCTAGCCGCGTGACCGTCGAATCAAAATCCAACGGTCCGCGTTGGACCACGTCACCCGAGCCCAGGCCGGATCGGACCCGCCCGCATCGGATGAATCCCAGCCGTTGGATGGAACACGTGGACGGTCGAGATTGCTTCGTCTCCGCCGAGTCCGATACGGATTGCGCCGCCGTGTTCCGTTAGGGTTCCGATTTGTGCGCGCATCCCGGGGCTATTTAATGCGTGGGACATCGCCCGAGGTTGCCCTTTGCTGTGCGCACCCAAAACCCTAGCCCGTCGAGCCCTAGCCGCCACCGCTCAGCCGTAATCGCTCGTCGTAGTTGCTTAGGAGTTCCGCCGCGGTTTTTGTCGAATTTCGCCGCCGTCCGCCGTTCTCCGCCGCCGTTGGCCCCAGATCCGAGTTCCCCGCGACGAGATGCACCCGAAGGGAGAACTCCCCTCGCCGGAGAAGCCCCGCAGCGCCGCGCCGTTGGTCGCCGTTCCCAGCTCCGGCCAGCCAGCGCCGCCGCACGCCATCACCAGGCCTCGAAGCTTCTCAGCCGTCCGATCAAGATCGCACGCCCCAGATCACGCCACGTCACCGTCGGTGAGATCCCAATCCAAAACTCCAGATCCAATCTCAACCGTTGGATCTAGATCCAACGGTCCAGATCAAACGCGTTAACCCAAACGCGTGAAAGCCAGATCTAATCTGGGCCGTTGATTTTCGAATCAACGGCCGAGATCGTGCCACGCGTCCAGGAAGGCTGACCGCCGCGGTCAGCGCAGCTTGCACTCCATCGCTGGCGTGACGCCGACACGCCGCCCGCGTGTCGGCCGCCCACAACCGCACCGCGTGACGCCAAGACGGGCCCGCATGTCGGGCCGCCACCCCAGCTTGCGGTGACGTCGGCCGATGACGTCACCGATGGTCCCACTGCCGGCAAGAACGGCCGAGTCCCCGCTGACGTCAGCAATGACGTCACCGTAGGGTCCCACCTGTCAGTCTCACGTGAGCCGTGGACCAGGTCCACGGTGAACCCGAGCCGAGCGTGGACCGAGTCCATGAACCAGCTGACGTCAACCGCCCAATCAGAGGCTGCCACGTGTCCTCGCTGACGCAATAAAAGAATTTCCGAAAAAGAAAATGATTTATTAATTTGAATAATGATTTCAGATTTTGATTCAAACTTCAAACGCTTATAACTTTTGTGTTTCAACTCCGATTTGAACGATTCAAATTTCTAAAAATTCATAAAATTCAGATCTACTCAAATATGAATTTTATTTAAATTTTGGACTAAAGTTTTTCTCTGTAATATTATTTAATTGATTATTTAAACTTCAAAATGCTATAACTTTTGCATTTAAACTCCGAATTTGACGATTCCAGTTTCTAAAAATTCATAAAATTATGTTCTCTCTGTTTATGAACATTATTTGGATGTTTGGACACTTTTGGTCTACTGTTTTATTCATTTGTTGCTATTTGCACGCGTTACGAGTAGACGTTGAAGTGCCGGAAGGATTCGAAGGAGAAGTATTGACCCAGGAGCCAGCTCAGGACCAAGAGCAAGTACTTTTTGAAGGCAAGTTGTGCTTTGACCATGTTGATCCTATTTTGAAACCTATTTTGATTTAATTTATTGCATGCTAGTTCAATTAGAAAATACTTTATTTAAATATGGGAAATTAGATAAATGCCAAATTGTTGTATGACACCTTGATTACTTAAATATGTGCCATGACCCTTGTCACCCTAGTTGTGGTTTACTAGTTGGACACTATTAAATTGCTAACATGGGAATTTAGACCGTTGTAGTATATTGCTTAGACCTACTACGTGCTCATGACATGATTTTGGACAATCAAATGTTAATGTTGACTTAATGATATATTGAACCTGTTTTGGAAAGGTATCATGTGTTGTGATATTGATGGCACGTGGTGCATGGTAATCAACTGGGCTTTGATAAATAGCTTTTGACCGGGGCATGTGGCAAGAATGATCGGGTGGGCCAGCTGTGGCACCGGGAATGTTGGTTTGGTTCTTCGGGTAGTCTTGCCCTGGTCACTCTAAGGACTTAACCTTGCAAGCCTTTGAACTGAGTCAAGCGTGCAACCACTTGTCCGTAATGGGACGGACCTAGTTGACTAAGTTGCTAATAACGTACCTGTGGGACCTCAGGAGGTCAACTACACCCTTTGTGTAAGTTGTACGGGGGAGCGTACCGGGGCTGCGGCCAGGTACCCATCTAACGGTGGATTGACCTAAACTTCGCCTTTGCTAAGGGAAGGGTTAGTGTGCAACACCGGAGAGGACCACTTGTGCTGTTAAAAGTTTCCGAAAGACTTTGTTCACTGAACTCGCCTTTGTGGTGTTTGACTGTATCTTGTGGGTAAAGTGCATAACCTCTGCAGAGTGTATAATCTATTCGAATAGCCGTGTCCGCGGTATTGGACATCGCTCGGGAATTACAGTCAAGGGTTAGACTTTCTTGAAAATGACTTGGACTTGAAAGATTGGGTTTGGTTAAACAATGTTGTCGATGGAAATGTGGTTTAGGAATGGGAAAGATGTTGATTAAACTCCTGGAAAAGTTATTGATATTATACTTGTTTCTACTGCTTTCGAATCTACTTATGATACTTGTTAAATGCTCTTACTGCAAATATACCTTGAGCCACTCCTTTGTATTAAGCCATGCATGTAGTATATTAGCTGCATTCTGTGCATGACTTGCTGAGTACCAAGTACTCACCCTTGCCGCAATACAACACCAGTTGAGGAGGAGACTACACCAGCTTTGGAGGAGGAGCTCCAAGAGGAACCGTCTACTTAGGGAGCGAGCCCAGCCAGTTGCCTGTGGTATACTGGATGGCGCCACGATGTTATCTTATTTTCCGCTGCTATTATTTCTCTCTTAATAAGTTTCGCCCTGCGTGGCGTATATTTGTAACTTGACCATAAGGCCGAGCAACCATTTTGACTATTTAATTAAAGTACTTTATTAGTATCGAGTGGTATGATTGTGATATTTACCGATGTTAAGACTGTGTGCACTAGCGCGTTCCTGGACTAGTGCTGAATACATAGAGGGTCCGGATTTGCAAATTCGGGTCCCGACAGTAGCGGTTTTAGATTGGACGTTTTTTGGGCTTCCAAACGAGTAGTGTTTATACTTTACATATCAGGGGGCATATCGCTAGGCAAAGGTCAAAATCCCGGTGAAATTCGGCGAAATCTCGACGAGATCTTGGATTTCAATCAGGGACGAGTTTCAAAATCCCAATGGAATCAAAAAAATTGAAAAATTCAAATTGCTACAGTAATTTCGGATTTTTTGGCGAGATCTCGGAAATTTTGGGCGAAATCTCGGCAAGATTTAGTGGTTTTTTATCGTATTTTAATTTTTTTAATTGCATTTGATTGGATTTAGGGTCAAGATTATCCACAAAAAATTTCAAAATTTTTAACATGTTTTTGACCATTTTTTGGTCGGTACAATTTGTTGGTTAGTTTTAAATAGCACTGTCCGAATTTTTTAAAATTTCTCAAGATTGATGATCATCTAAACATTTTACTGGAATATTATGGATGTGTTAGGACCATTCACAAAAATTTTCAAAATTTTCTAAAGTGGTTTGAACTATTTTTCATTCAGGTGAAATTTGTCGGTCCGTCTTTAGTAGCACTATTTGAATTTTTAAAAATTCCTAAAGATTGATCATTATCTAAAACTTTTGTGAGAATATTATAAATGTCTTAGCACCATCCACAAAAATTTTCAAAAGTTTCCAACCTGGTTTGCACAATTTTCCATTCGGTTGAAATTTGTCGGTCTGCCTTTTATCAGGATAATGGCACTATTAGATTTTTTAAAAATTCCTCATGCTTGATCATTATCTAAAATTTTTATGGGAACATTAGTGATGTGTCAGGACCATCCAATTTTTTTTTCAAAATTTGTTGACGTGCTTTGGGCCATTTTTCGGTCGGTTCAATGTGGACCAAGATCTCGGCGATTTCGGTCGAGATCTCGGATTTCCCGGTTAAAAAAAAAACCGGATTTGAAATTTGGTTTTTGTATTTCGTCCAAATTTTATCCGAAATTTTTGAATCTCGTCGAGATTTCAGATTTCGGCCACCTCCGAGATTTATCCAAAATGAGATTTAAAACCTCGTCGATAGGTATGGTAGACGTCTCGGGATGCCGATACTCCGTGATACCGTATCGCGACATATCATGTACGTATCTGTTGAGTGAAGTATCGGGTATCATATATTGCAGTCAGCAGAAGTTGGTCTACCATGCATGCGCATGAAAAACGAAATATATTTCCGGTCGACATTGTAAAGAGGATGCGAGGGTCGGTTAGGGAGAGGTAGGAGAAGCTAACCCTGTTGATACCAATTAAGGCATACGGACACTAAGGATCACATATATAACTCGACGCCGATACGGCGACGAAGTGGAGAGGAGGTGGTGGCGGCGAGGCACCGCCTCTCTGGCTCCGCCGCGGTCGTGCAAACAACCTTTTGTGTTTATTTGTTCTATCGTATTTTGTCATTTCTACCTACTCTCCACTTGTACGTAAATAGCGATAATTTTGTACTTAAAGTGTATTACTAGTTACATGCCCGTGCGTTGCTACGAAAAACAAAATTGATAACGAAAAATAAAGATTAAAAAATAAAAAAATCATTTTACAAGATCAAACATCTATCTTTAACGCTTCGTTTCTTGCAAAAGCTAGCTAATTAAAGCAACGCTTCATTTCTTACGTAGGGCAATTAAGCAGGGCAATTAAGTAGAGCAATTAAGCAGGGCAATTAAGCGGCAATTAATGACGTGAGAAGAACGGACCACTGCCACCAAGTGCTGCTTTAGAATAGTAGAGATAAATACAGTCGTATGTACAACAGTTGCCGCTTCCTTGGTTTCCTGTGGATATTCTAAAGAGAGCTTGCTATTAATTGTTCTTTTATGTTTTTGTTAGCCAATCTCGTTTTTGTCATACAAGTTTTATCTAATGTTGGCACAAACATAGTGCCCTTTTCAACAAAATCCCTTTTTTGTTACTTCCTCCGGTCACAGATAAATGTTATTTTGAACATTGACACGATCTTCAAAATTCAATTTTGAACACTAATTTATATTATAATATATTTATGAAACCCAATAAAATTGTAATATTACAAAAGTATTTTAAGAGACAAATCTATAAAAATAATTTTCATGCGTCGATGATCAAAGTTTCAAAAATTCAACTACATGTATCCCAAAATAGCATGAATTTGTAATTGCAAGGAGTACAACTCAAAGATCCAAATAGTGCAACGAAAATAGTGATATCGTGCCTTGGTGGGCCAGCCCGAGGCACGGCGAGCATGGCACGGCCCAAAGCCCAGCACGTAGTGGGATGTGCCGTGCCGGCCCGGCACTGTAGCACGGTTCAAACGATGTCAAAAATTTTTAAAATTTTGGCCAGACCTGAAAAATGACTTGAGGAATCCAATCCGGTCAAATTTTGGACAAATTTCGGTCAAAAAACCGAGATTTCGGTCCATTTCACTGAAATTTCGCCAAAATTATAGGGTACTGTAGCACTTTTAAATTTTTTAGGGTTTTTTTAATTTTGCCAGGATTATGGAACTCAGGGGGGTCCGAAAACCAAAATTTCGCGGGATTTCGGCGAGAATTTGAACCCTGGGATTGGGAGGGTGGGCGTGGGAGGGAGGGACCGAGGGGGTGGTGGGAAATCAATGGGGCAGCGGGGAGGAAACCAAAGGGGCAGCAGGGAATTCGAAGGGGCTGAGAGGAAGAGAGATGGAGAAAGAGAGGGAGGGAGAGAGAGAGGAAAAAGGTCAAAAGATTCGTCTCTATAATTTTTTTCCACATGTGACAGGCCATAACATGAGAGACAGAGAGGGAAATCGATTGACGTGTGAAATTTCTCTCCTGCGAACGACAAAAATGGAGTACAAACAGTGATAATGTGATGCGACATGTGAAAATAAATAAAGTTAATTTTAAACGTTTGTCTGGCTGATTCCATCCTATGCGGGGCGCGCGTCTGCATTTCAATTTTCATCGTACATTCCAACGTAAAACAACACAACACGATGTAAAGCAACAGATGTGATGTAAAGAGAGGGATTCCCGCGCGGCTGTGCTTGATTTCAAATTTTCAACGGTCATTTGCACCCTAATTGCTATAAAATCAGCCTGAGGCTCATTTGTTCAGCATGTTCTGCAACATCTCTGTTTTTGCTCAGAACCTCCCGCTCGCTCTCATTTGCTCTTTGTATTTAGTCCAAATTTGCTTTCTCTTTTTTCTCTTCCTCCACAAAACAAAATGTTTCACAAGAGCAAGAGCAAGAGAGCACACCCTCGCTCTCCAAGTCCCTCTCGCCGAGATCAAGAGATCGATTCACGCTAACTCTCCCCCAGCATGGGAGACTATGGCATGAATGACCATTATCTAGATAGTATGCACGGCATCGAGGATGTCTCGTATAGTTTAGATACACCGAACTCCGATGCCGCTGCATCGGTGTATCCAGGATTGCCGTCGGTATCGGCATCGAGCTTGGATGCTGCTACATCGATGCAACCAAGACGGGCACCCATATTCGGCACTCGACGGGCGTGGTGCTGGCAACACATGGACATAACTGTCGAAATTGTGAACAGATGTGAAGTAGTGTATGTTGTTTGCCAATACTATCAAGCTAAACTGTCTGCACGTGCATGTGGTGGAACAGGTTATTTGAAGAGACACGTAGAGACATGCTTGAAGAAGATATCGGTAGGACAGAGACCGGGTGAGGGCATCTAGACACAGCTCAACTTCAATACCGAAGGTTCGGTAAGTACATGGGTATACAATGCCGATGTAGCTAGAGACAAAATTGCACGTTACATAGTTACGGAGGATCTTCCACTTAGAATGGGTGAAGAACAACTAGAAATGTTTGTAACCAACATGTTAGTAGAAGAATAACTACACGAGATATTTATAAAATATTTACAAATAAACTAAAAATCACTACTACAGAATGGGACATTACTATCGCTTCATCTGTGTCGGTTCTAAACTTTTGACTAAAAACCCGATTGTGATAAGTATATTCCATTTGGAAATCTTGGTAACAGGTTATCACAATCGGTTCTTAGAAGTAACCGATTGTGATACGATAATAATCCCAATCGGTTCTATATAAGAACCGATTGTGATAATCATTTTGTTATCACAATCGGTTTTTATCTAGAACCGATTGTAATGAGTAGGTATTATCACAATCGGTTTTGGGAAGAAACCGATTGTCCTGAGCACAGGGGTTATCACAATCAATTCTTTTCCAGAACTGATTGTAATGAGTAGGTATTATCACAATCGGTTTTGGGAAGAAACCGGTTGTGATAAGCACAGGGCTTATCACAATCAGTTCTTTTCCAGAACCGATTGTGATGATTTTTAGATGGCAACAGAATGCCCCAGTTCCATTAATAGATGAAACCAAGAACAGTTCAACAGAAACATAGTTTTTGTGAGATCCTCCAGTCACACATTTCCCCTTAAGGGAACAAGAGAAAAACAAACTCCAACACAGACCAACCATAGAAAAACTGCAACATACGCAAAATATATAACATCATCTCACGAGCGCAACAACATCCGCAAAAACAAAACTAATAGTAACATAATTCAGCTCCAGGAGTATTGTCTTATTTTCTTCGGCAAAGTTCTTTCTCCCACATATGCAATGTGTCCATTCACTTCTCACGTCCTGCAGGAAAGGACTTTGGTTTGGCATCTAGGCCAATCGCAGAACTGCATCATACGCAACATCATCACTTCTTTGAAGATCGGGTTCCAATTCCTTAGAGTGACAAGAATCACCGATCGATTGTGATGATGGAACGCGCGCACGTACGTACTAAGAACAAAAAAAAGCCGCCGCCACATGAAAAAACATATATGTATATATAATGAAAGCACAACTGGCTTTCAGCACAGATATATATATTGTTCACAGATCACATGCATGCATTTAATTTACTTAATTATAGAACGACAGGCCATGGCTATCACCGCTAGGGCTGTCGCTGCCGTCAGAGTCGAAGAAGGGCGGCTGATCATCGTCGCTGCCTGGGTGATCATCCTCCGACGATGACGACCCAGAAGACACACCGGTGCCCCAACGGATGATCTCCTGATCCTCGTCATCGTCGTCCTCCTCCTCCTCATCGTCGTCGTCCTCCTCCTCCTCGTCGTCGTCCTCGTCCTCTCTGGGGCGCTTCCTGCAGGCGTTGGAGGCGCCCAGCTAGGGTGAGGCACTGGGAGAGACGTCGGAGATACCGGGCGGCGCTTCGCCGAGTGAGGCGCCGGGGCCGAGTGGCGAAGGCCGGGCGGCGGTGAGGATGCTGGAGGATGGAAACTAGGTGACTCCATGGTGGAGTCAGACCCTGCCGGAGAAGGAGGCGCTGCCATTGCTATAGTCGAAGAGGCAGAGAAGACAGGAGCTATATGGAAGCTAGACTACCGATGACCAGGAGGCACTGCCATTGCTAGCTGCTGCGTACTTTTATATATTGATCAGAGAACGCGATGGTGATCAATGCTACGTTTGAACGGTCAAATTGGCGGGGAAGACGAAGGGGGTGGATGAATATCCGTGTCGGTTCTTATATAGAACCGACTGGGATGACTAATATTATTACAGTCGGTTTATTTTAAAAACCGATTATGATATGTTATCTGTGTCGATTCTGTAAACAAATCGACAGTGATGAGGATACAAATTATCACAGTCAGTTTTATATATAAGCGACGGCGATAACTATTTAATCACAAACGGTTCTTGTATAGAACCAATTGTGATGAAGTTTTCATGTATATATATATGTGCCGTCAGGACTCAGGATGAACTTATTTACTCTCGTCGAGTTGGTGTTCTAGAGCCAAATAAAATCCGCCGTTGCCTAAAAAACCATTACTGTAGTTTAAACTTATATTTGGATGAGAAAATATGGAAATCTTGAGGATGTGTGTGAAGAGGGTAATTTGATGCATTGAGGGGATTTCTCTATTTTCCTGCCTAGATTATTTGTGGCTTTCTATAAAAGGTGGGCGCCATTCCTTCAAATCCATCGTATTTTGTATTAATGTACATTATTCGATTTTGATTTGGTGATTGTGTTATCTGTCATTAGCAGAGTGTATGGTTGAGAAATTAAATCGTGGAGGAGATCATCAGTGGGTTGAAGGTTAATGTTAATTGAAACCCTAGCTAGCTTGATTAGGAGCTAGATTTCCCCTCATTTGTGGTTTTCCTCAAAGGGTGATCAGCATTAATTCTTTATTTCATGAATGTGTACATTACATGTCATAATTGTTTTAAGATAATTAATATGATCAATGGTATAGTAGTTAATTAGGTTGCGTAACCTATGCGTCTCCCGTTCAAGGGTGCTTGTTTATAAGTATGCTAAAATGGCATATTTATAAATAAGCAGTCTCGAATTGTCCACGTTTTTTGGACAGTTTGAGGATATGTGGCTCGAGCAAGTTCCTAAGTCGTTGTTGTAAGCTCTAGAGAAGTTTTCGGCATCTCCCTGGCCGGTGTTCTCTGAATACACATCCTCTTGACATGTTGTCGAGACGTGTATTTGGAGAACAGCGGGGAGATGCTGCCGAAATTTTCTCTAGAGTTAGTACAATAGCTTAGGAACTTGCTCAAACCACATATCCTCGAATGGGATTAGGACCTGACCTAATTAGCAATTAGGAGTCATCGTTGGTACGTATGTACTTAGTTGGTCAACAGATCATTCAATCTCTCAACTTTGTTAATGCTTCAACCCTTCTTTTATTTAATTATTAGGGCATTATTAATTTATTGTTTGTGGTTTAATTGTAGATGGACCGTGAAGAATGGATGTATCAAAAAAGCCGTGTGAGTGCTGAATTTCAGAGGGGAGTTAGAGTTCATAAGAATTGCAGAAGTAGATATGGTTATGAGGGGTGTAAAGTTCATATATTGTCCTTGTATTGATTGCACCAATCTCAGGAGATTTAACAACTCAACTCAAATTGAAGGCCATTTGATTCGACGTGGCTTCGTGAGGAATTACACGTGTTGGATCCATCATGGGGAGACAGGTAGTACCCCTGTGATATGCAACGAAGACATGCTGGAAGCCGATCACGAGTTGGAGCGTGATATGTTTGATGAGGATAATTTAGATCAAATGTTGCGGGATGTGGAGGGAAATTACACGGAAAGAGAGTTCGAAAAATTTAAAAGCTTGATGGATGACGATGCCAAACCATTGTTTTCGGGTTGCAAAGGGGAATACACCAAGTTGGGTTCGGTCCTTGCATTGTTTGAACTGAAGGCAAAACACCGTTGGACAGATACAAGTTTCATTGCACTTTTAATACTTCTATCGGATATGCTTCCAGAGGGAAACGAGTTGCCAACAAGTATTTATGAAGCGAAGAAGCTATTATGTCCCATGGGAATGGAAATAGAAAGGATACATACATGTCCAAGTGATTGCATACTATACCGCAACGTCCATAAGGAACTGCTCATTTGTCTAGTTTGTGGTGTACCCCGATACAAACAAAATGATAAGCGTAATGACAAGAAGCGTAAGAACCGAACTGACGACGGTGAAGATGTGAAAAAAGGGGCACCAGCCAAGGTGTTGTGGTATTTGCCCATCATTCCCCATTTAGAGCGGTTCTTTGCAAATCCCAAAGAGGCAAAATTGTTGCGTTGGCATTATGAATCTCGAAAGGAAGATGGCAAGTTGAGACATCCCGCTGATTCGGCTCAATGGAGAAACATTGATTGGCAACATGAGGAGTTTGGTGCCGAGATGAGGAACATAAGATTTGGATTGAGTACAGATGGAATGATTTCGTTTGATAATATGAGCAGTCGACACAGTACTTGGCCAGTTTTGTTGTGTATATACAATTTGCCTCCTTGGTTATGCATGAAGCGGAAGTATATCATGATGTCATTGCTAATCTCAGGACCCAAACAGCCGGGTAATGATATTGATGTGTACCTAGCACCACTAATTGAGGATTTGGTAAAACTGTGGAATGAGGGAGTCGAGGTGTGGGATGCATACAAAAGAGAGAACTTCACCCTACGGGCTATGATATTTTGCACCATAAATGATTTCCCAGCCCTTGGTAATTTGGCGGGCTACAGCACGAAGGGAGCAAAAGCTTGTCCAATTTGTGAAGAGGACACTGATAGCTTATGGCTGCCGAATTTGAAGAAAACGGTGTACATGGGTCACCGTAGGTTTCTACCCCGAAGTCATCGATGTCGTAAGATGGATGACAAATTTGATGGAAAGAGGGAAGTTCGTGCAGCCCCACAACCTATGAGTGGAAGGCAAGCATATTCACGCATAGAGGATATCGATCACGAGTACGGTACGAGCCGTAAATCTGTTCGTCCCAGGACCATTTGGAAAAAGAAGTCGATATTTTGGGACTTACCATATTGGAAGGAGTTAGATGTCCGTCAATGTATTGATGTCATGCACGTTGAGAAAAATGTTTGTGATAATTTGGTAGGCATCCTGCTGAACATACTTGGGAAGACCAAGGATGGTGTGAATGCTCGCCGCGATATGACCTACATGGGAATCAGGCCTAAGCTTGCAGTGATGGAGGAGGATGGAAAAGGGCCGTACATCCCCGCTGCATGCTACACCTTATCCAAGAAGGAGAAAGAAGACCTCTGCAAGTGTCTCCACGATATTAAAGTTCCATCGGGCTACTCCGCAAACATTAAGAAGCTTGTGTCTATGGATGATTTGAAGTTGTTTGGTATGAAGTCCCACGACTGTCATGTCTTGATGACCCAAATGCTACCTGTTGCAATCAGAAATATTCTACTAGATGACGTCAGGTTGGCAATCACGAAGCTATGCTATTTCTTCAATGCGATTTCATGCAAGGTTATTGACCCCGATATACTGGACAACTTACAAAGTGAGGTGGTGCAGACTCTTTGTCAGCTTGAGATGCATTTCCCCCCGTCGTTCTTCGATGTCATGGTCCACCTCGTTGTTCACCTTGTTAGAGAGATTAAGATTTGTGGACCCGCATTCCTGCGTTACATGTATCCGTTCAAGAGGTACATGGGTATATTAAAGTCATACGTGAGGAATAGGTCGAAGCCTGAGGGTAGTATTATTAAAGGTTATGGGATTGAAGAAGTTATTGAGTTCTGCGTGGACTATCTAGGTAAAAGACAACCGATTGGTGTTCCTATATCTCGTCATGAGGGCAGACTTGGTGGCAAAGGAACCATTGGGTCAAATCTAATGAGTCCACAATTTGATATGTACTGTAAAGCGCATT
This sequence comes from Rhipidocladum racemiflorum, assembly GCA_036346355.1. Classification (NCBI taxonomy): domain Eukaryota; kingdom Viridiplantae; phylum Streptophyta; class Magnoliopsida; order Poales; family Poaceae; genus Rhipidocladum; species Rhipidocladum racemiflorum. The sequence continues at coordinate 8,474,571 of CM070569.1, forward strand.
TCACAGTCTTGCAACACAGCGCAGAAGTTCATCCATACATCCAACAGCACAAGTTGATATTACGGGAAGAGAATCCACTTATGGATGAGCTTTCCATCACACGAGAACACAACGATCGATTCCTCACATGGTTCAAAGAAAAGGTGAAGGTCTCTGTTAGTACTGAGGCTGTCAAATAGTTGGCTGACGGACCAAGATTTAATATACAGACATGGCAAGGTTACGATATTAATGGCTACACATTTTATACTGAAAGTCAAGATGCAAAGAGTACAGTGCAAAACAGTGGTGTGAGCATAGATGCTTTGTCCGATGATCACTCGAAAAGAGGATCCTCAACTGCAATGAACTGTTACTACAGGATGATCTAAGAAATATGGGAGCTCGACTATGTAATATACCAAGTTCCATTGTTTCGATGTAAGTGGGTGAGACTTCCTCACGGAGTTAAGGTCGACAAGACAAGTTTTACTCTTGTTGATCTGAATAGACTGGCCTATAGAGATGAACCGTTCGTCCTCGCAAAGCAAGCAACTCAAGTTTTCTACGTGCGTGATCCGGCCAATCCGAGGTTGCACGTCGTACTTCATGGCAAGAGGAGGATTGTTGGAGTTGAAAATGTCGTAGATGAAGAAGAGTACAACCAATTTGATGAAACATCTCCGTTTGCAGATGGGGCATGTCTTAGCGGTGACGACGGCACACATGGAACACATTACATGCGTGTAGATCATCAAGAAGGGTTGTATTGTAAATAAATTAAGTTGTAAGAATTTCCTGTATAATGTAGCATTTTGTAGAATATATATGTCAAATGGATCTTATAGTATAGCAAATTTGGAAAAGATTTGACTTTTCGACTCTTTTGAATGAAGACTCTATTTCAAAAAAATTAGAGATTGGATCATAGTCATCACAATCGGTTCTTTTAAGAAACCGATACAGATAGTATATATTGCGATCGGTTTTTGTATAGAACCGACACAGATAGTATATATTGCGATCGGTTTATTTAGAGAACCGATACAGTTAGTGTACATATTGCAATCGGTTGTTTTAAAGAACCGACACAGATATTACATATTGCGATCGGCGGGCATATACATTTTGGCGCGCACACTCTCATTTCGGCGCGCACTGATTTCGTTTCATCCTCATTTCCACAACCCTAGCTCGACCACCTCCCCCTCCGGCTCCTCCCCCTCCGGCGCCTCCCCCTCCGGCTCCTCCCCCTGGCACCTCCCCCATCGGCGGGTACCACGTGGGCGCCTCCCCCTCCGGCTCCTCCCCCCGGCTCCTCCCCGTCGGCGCCTCCCCCTTCGGCTCCTCCCCCTCAGCGCCTCCCCCATCGGCGGCTCCCCCCACCACCCCCATCGGCACGTCCCCCCCAGCCGGCTCCTCCCCCATCGGCGGCCCCCTCGGGCTCCTGCCCCATTGCCGACTCGGGTCGGCGCACTGTAAGAACGATATCGGACTGTGGGCTATTATTGGTTGTAAATAGCTCGATGATGATTGCTTAAAATTGAGGCTTGATTAATCTGATCATTAGCTGACATTTTGGTGGCACTTGCTCTTAATGCATTGTTCTAGGGTTAGAGCAGTGCTGTGCTTATTCATTTATGCTCTTAGCTGACAATTTGGTGGCACTTGCTCTTAATGCAATGTGGTAAGGTTAGAGCAGTGCTATATTCCTTCTGTGCTATGCTGTACTTATTCCTTCTGTGCTAGAGCAGTGCCGTTCTAGGGTTGTAATCCTGAAATTTTCAGATGTAATAGCCTGTGATATATTGGCCATCTAGAAGTTGGACGGCGAATTAATTTAGCAACCCTTCTATAGCAATTTGAGAGCAATCCATGTCGGCTAATTAATTTAGCAACCCTTCTATAGTAATATGTGCAGATTATATTCTCAGTGCAATTTGAAACTTGTAACATCTGCTATATTATCGCACTTTATTATCGAGTTTAGTTGCGTAACCTATGCGTCTCCCGTTCGAGGGTGCTTGTTTATAAGTATGCTAAAATGGCATATTTATAAATAAGCAGTCTCGAGTAATCAATATTTTGGACAGTTCGAGGATATGTGGCTCGGGCAAGTTCTTAAGCTGTTGTACAAACTCTAGAAAAAGTTTCGGCCGCATCTCCCTGGTGTTCTCTGAATACACACCCTCTTGACCTGTTGTCGAGACGTGTATTTGGAGAACAGCGGGGAGATGCTGCCGAAATTTTCTCTAGAGTTGTACAACAGCTTAGGAACTTGCCCGAGCCACATATCCTTGAATGGGATTAGGACCTAACCTAATTGGAGATAAGGAGTCATCGTTGGTACGTACGTACTTAGATGGTCTACAGATAGACATTTGAATTGCTTTATCTTATGTGAGATATAATCATGTCAGAAATTTGAATTGCTTTCTCTCATCAAGTTTAGGTTTGACCTATACGTACTTAGTTCGGAATGTCGCAAAGAGAGAGCACCGGCTCAACGCCAGAGAAAGAAGAAGGTGTTGCTACCCCATCGAGGAAGGTCAGAAAGGGCAAAGGACCGAATAAAGGAGCCACAGGGAGAACGCCGCAAGTCCTCAACTTCAATGCCACGGGGGTTTGCACGGGTCCTAGCAAGTTTAAGGGGCGCTACTCCTCTTTTCTCGGCCAATTGGTGAGGGAGAGAGTGCCGATCACAGTTAAGGACTGGAGGAAGGAAGTAAGCGACGAGCAGAAGAACCGACTGTGGGACGAAGTTAAGGGGAAATGGATTATACAAGAGGAAGATGAAATCAATGTGAGACGGTACGCCTTGAAGAGAATGGGTGTGGCTTTGAGGCATTTCAGGGTTACCATGCATGCCGAGTTCATGTTGAAAAACCGTACTCCCTTCGAAAGGTATCCATTTGTTACTCCCGAGGTTTGGGAGGAGTTCGCAAGGATGAGGAATACGCCCGAGGCGGAGGAGCTGAGAGAGAAAAATATCACTATACAGAGGCGTAACACACACGCGCACCACCTCAGTTCCGGTGGGTATGTAGGGAAGAAGGCAGAGTGGGCGCGATTAGCCGAGGAGTGTGCAACCCCTGGGACAACGATGCCTTACTCCCACATATGTGAGGAGCGGGCACACGACTAGGTATTAGCAAGGACGAAGAAAACCTCTGACAGTCAGATTGTCGTTCCAAACCCCGCGACGGCACAGATCATCACGACCATCGTAAGATATCTAACATAGTACATTGCATCTGACCCCTTCCCATTGTATTTTAGCAATAATTTATATTTGCGACCTGCAGGGGGAGGTAAGCCAGCAGAAAGAGCAAGGAGCATTTCAAAGCCAAGGGTCAAGGGACATCCTGTGTTCGGCAATCGAGAAGCCCGATCGTAAGGGTCAGGTGCTTGCCGCAGGTGCAGGGCATACGAAGAGGTCCTTCTTTGTAGAGGAGAGCGTTTCTAGTGCCAGGGCAAGATCATGGGAAGCACGTGAGGCGCGGATTAGGACGCAGATGAAGGAGGAGTTGATGGAGGAGTTAAAGGCTGAGATGATGGCGATGTTCTCCCAGAATCAATGTCCTGAACCATCGCCTATGCTACGCCCTAGCAGCTGTGCTTCCAATAAGGAACTGCGCATTACACACCTCAAGGTAATAACTGTTTCGGACCGAAAGGTACATGAGTAAGCTTAACAAAGATTATGATGAAGATGCTGATCACTTCTTGCAGGGTCCTGCCAAGTGCCAGCTAGTCCTGATCGACGACGGAATACAAACTGAGGCTGCGCGCGGGGTTGCATTTCCCAGCAAGGAGGATGACACGGTGCATGGTATACCTTTGGGGAAGAGCTACATGAGGGTCCAGGTGGACTATGTCCACGATGTTTACCTATCTCATGCCCTGGAGTTCCCCCCGAACGAAGATATCGCCACTCTCGGGCAAGCACGGATGTCGTTCATCAAGTAGCCCGCGACGGGTGTCGTAGTGCAAGCACCTCCTCCTGCTGCTGCGCTATACGCATCGCTACTGCTATCACTCGCTGCTACTCTGCTACTCATCACTCGCTGCTCACGCACTTTGCTCCTGCTTCTCCTGCTTCCTGCTGCATCGCTACACCTCTGCTCCTCGCTCCTCGCTTCTCCTGCCTCACACTCGCTACTATTGGTGCTGCACCGCCTCGCATCGCTACCCTCCTCCTATCTGCTGCAGCATCGCACTTGCTCCTACTACTACTCTCGCTCCTGCTCCTGCTACTCTTGTTGCACTGCTCTTCTTTGCACATGCTCCACCTTTGCTACACAACTTGCACCTAGGGCTGCAATTTGCACCTCTGCACCTCACGATCGCAGCCTACAAATCTTTGGTGCGCAGGTGGTGCACAAAAGGACTTCTACCACGCTGACTAAAGACACAAAGCAGAGTTCAGAGAGTCCCTCCGTGAAGAAGGCAAAGTTGTTAAAGGACACAGAGCACCCTGATGATCACAAGAGGTACATACATGAAAAAGCCCTTTATCGCAAGCCATGAATTGAATACTTTAGGCTTGTTCACTCGCCATCTACATGGATGGTACATCGATAGGTCACATGAGGCCGAGCCTTGCCACGATTTCATAGTGAATTATCGAGGGGGACAATTCCACCGCAAAGAGGATGGGACCTTCCCAGTCGGTTTTGAGGATCTGTACTTTATGTACAGCTTGAAAGCCGTCGATATTTCTACCATACGATCCTGGACGCTGTGAGTATCGCACCATACTCATTCATATGACTTTTTACTGATTTTGTATTATATTTTTTAACAATTGACATGAATTGCAGGATCATGAGGCAGCGAGCCGTGATGGGTCGACACCCTGTCGGGTTTGTCGACCCCGAGATGGTGTCTGCGACCATAACTAGGCTTCAATTGGAGTTCCTTGTAGGATACATCAAGCAGTCATTGCATGACGAGGCGAAAAAAGACTTCATTCTCTTCCCGTACCACCAGGAGTATGTACTACTATACAATTCAATTACATGTACACACTTCAACCGTATATGAACTTATTCTCTTGCACTGTGTACCGTGTAATAAGCAACCATTGGGTTCTACTTGTAGTTGTTCCGAGTCAAAACAAGGTCTACACGTTGAACTCACTCGAAAATAGAATTTTTTTAAATAATATTATTTTAATCAAAATTTACAGAAATAATATGCCGAAAAAGAAAATAGCAAACTACCACCCTGTGTCCATTTGAATTGGCGACATGGTCCTGTCACCATTTGAATTGGCGACAGAAGCTCCTGTCACCAATTCAAATGGCGACAGGGGGCATCCAGCCTCTGGCTGCGTGGGGCAGCAGTGGAAATGTCGAGTTTGCCCCCTGTCGCCATTTCAAATGGCGACACCCCCCTGTCGCCAATTGAAATGGACATAGGAGGGCAAACTCATAACAGTATATATATATATATAAAGTAATAAAACTGAGGTAAACTAATAAAAGTTACACAGTATTCTGGGCATGTATTCTGGTTGAGACTGTCAGTTGAGAAGCCATTTCGATGCGAGCTTGAGAAAAGACAGTATTCTGGTTTTGAGGTGGCCCATCTCCACTCTTGCTCAACTCGTAATTATTTTTTGAAGACTTCGTTTAGTTATCTCCAAAGATGTGAAATATATGTACGGTACACTGTACCGATAGATGGAGAGCAATAAGAATGTACTGAATTGCATACGGCTTAGAAATGCTAAACAACAATGGCATGTACGGCACACTCTACCGAGTATACCGGACTAAACGTAACATGCCTTAGGGAGAGGAAACCGCAATAAGGGCCCTTCTCTGACACTTTATTGAGTGCAACGAGGATATTTTCCCTTACGCAACTTTTCAGCTCCTGCCGCTCTGGCCCTAGCTGCCCTCTCACGCTTTCTCTCGCACTCAGCCTCCCTTACCGCGGCATGGCGCTGCCGTTCGGCCTCCCTCTGTGCATGCATATGTTCCAAATGCTGCTGGCGCTTCTCCTCCTCATCCTGCTCACACCACTGCTGCTCCACGATAGCCCTCCGATGCGAGTACTCCCGATTCCGCCTCCTCTCCATCTCGGGAGTTTGTTCCGCGTCGTAGAATCGGATGAACTCGCACAGTGGAGGCTGCAATTAGTCACATCACACGGTGTTACAATATGTATGAATTGGGAGCAGCACCAAATGTGAGTATGAACATACTAGGCTTCTCCGCCGCATCCGCATCCCCAGCGTTGGCTCGGAGTCGTGGTTGCGGCAGCTCCAGTACCTCATACCGTATGTGTATGAGTTGTCTACAGACTGCCGGAAGCGGCAAGGATCCCCGCATAGGCACATGGGGACCTCCGTGCCTTCGGGGAATGTTTCGACAACGTTGTGCCTTGGGGGCGAGGGGAACTCCATTGGTGCTGCTCGTTTGGGTTGGCGATGATGGTTCTCTTTGTTGTATTGGAGCAGTGGTTTGGTCAATGCAACGCTGCGAAGGCAGGAAGGGGGTTAAATAGCCAGATAGAGCGACAGACTTGAAGCTTCAAAGGAATCCGCGAGCATCGGATTCCTTTGCAGCTCTGCCTGTGCTTGATACCGACATATGCACGCAGCTTTGTATCTTGGAGGGAGGTGCCAGTCAAGCTTTGCCAGCTATGCTTTGACGGGACGACTCAGGCAATATCTGGCACGCATGCATTTGACATGACATTTCGAACAGGAACTGACAGACATGATTATAACATGATATGTCCTACAGGCTTTGCCAGCAATGTTTTCACAGGACGTATCAGGCAGCCTTTGCTTGGATTATAAAATGCAACTGAATGAGATGAGAAAACTCATGGTGTATAGACTAAGTGCTAATATCATTGTTTGTTTATAATAATCACTGCAGTGGTAAGCGTGAGTTTGCTACGGTTTGTTGTTTGTTTTTGTTGTCATTGTTTATAATAATCACTGCAGTTTTTAAAAATTGAAAATTCGTTCTTCCTTGTATTGTTTGGTGTGCAACAAATCTGATGACAAATCTGAGTTACCAAGAAGCATGACATTCATATTACAAAGTACAATAGGGAGAACAACTACAACAGCATTTCTTGTGAACAAGAACTAACATACAAATGGATGCAAGGTTGAGCGGCTTTAAAACTTTTCAGAATCATCACTATCATAGAATTCAACACCCTCTTCTTCGAAAAACTCCCAACGGTCATGTTTGTAGTCTTCAGCGCTAGGGCCGTCAAGAGGAACAACCAAATCAGGGCTTACAGCTTCGTGGTTATCTTCTACGGCGTGCTCAAGGAAGCGATCATACGCTTCACGGTTTTCTTCTTGTTCAGGCCGAACTCCCTCTCTTTGCGGTAATTCTCGTACCGTTAGCCTATTAAGTTCCTGCGCGAGATCCGTCCTCTGCTCTACCATTGGAAGCATCCTGTTTAAAGATGTTAGTGTATTTATACCGTCTGCCCACTGCTGATATTGGCATCCGGTAGACTACACGACAGTGTGAGCATGGCTATTTAAAACTGGAGCAAGAGAATAATCATCGAAATATGAAGATATCGAAATACATTTAGACGTACAAAGAAATTTGGGCATCTATAGAACGCTCGTCCGTTATTTGGCGCAGTGGTGGAGTACCAGGTTTGAGCATCCACATGGCAGTTAGGGCAAATTACCCGCCCTGCATTGGCAACCACTGAGCTCGACGCCATCGACATGGCTTTGACAGATCCGACGAACACTTAAGTCGGTATCTACACGAAGCAAAAACATCAATAAGAAGCATAAAAAGTACAAAATAATGTGTACTGAACCAAGAACACAACAATGTGACTCACCGTACAAAATAACTTTTGTAAATAATACCTATGGAACAAGACGCCGAAATAAAATATTGGAAAAAAGGAAAGCTAAACTACTAGTTCTCCTCTTTGCGCTCTGGGTTTTCTCAACTCAATCCAAACTTTATGAACTCGGAGCAATGTATCGCTTTTGCCTGATAGAAGTGCAGGCGGCCTTGCAATTTATAGGTAGGGAGCGAGGGAGAAACGAGACAGCTGGCGACACATCACCGTGCGGGGCGAGGGGCCAAGACAGAAAATCGGCACGTGGCAGCGTTTGCAGTGCGCTCAGGGGGGGTCTGGCTGCAGCTGGCAGTGGCTTGGGAGTGGCCACCAGCCATGGAGCATTAGCGCGAGGTGGGGGCCTGGCTGAACAGTAACATTGCAAAACCGCGGCTTCCCGTCGCGGTATTTTTTTTCATTTTGAAATTCGAATTTCCGCGGTCCCCGACAGGAAAGAAAGAATCCAGGAGCATCGGATTCCCTTGCAACTGTGGCTGTGCTTGATATCGACAGATGCATGCAGCTTTTACAGCTTTACAGATGACATCGACGGGTCCTGGCTGTGGAGTACACATCTTTGCAGATGACATCGATGGGTCATGGCTATGGAGTAGACAGCTTTGCAGATGCAATCTAGGCTGGCTTTCATGGCTCAACAGGAAAGAAAAGGACTACATGGTTTGTGCGCGACTATAAAACTTAGGGTTATTGGGCGTTGAGAATTTATATGCAAAGAGAGCTGTAACTGAGATATTTTTACATAATATGGTAGTCCGTATACCAAATAGCAAATCTGGTACATCCAGCCCAAAAAATAACTTCCAACATGCATTTCTACGGGCCGCCGAAAATCTTTCATCGTTACAGAATATAATACTTATATGCGAATATAATACTTAGGGTTGTTGGGCGTTGAGAATTTATATGCGAAGAGAGTTGTAACTGAGATATTTTTACAGAATATGGTAGTCCGTATACCAAATAGCAAATCTGGTACCATCGATATACCATCTTCCTCTCCAAATGCTCCCTAACGATGAAGGATTTTCATGCCCGTAGAAATGCATGTTGGAAGTTATTTTTTGGGCCGGAGGTACCAGATTTGTTATTTGGTATACGAACTACCATATTCTGTAAAAATATCTCAGTTACAACTCTCTTCGCATATAAACTCTCAACGCCCAACAACCCTAAGTATTATATTCACAAGACGAACCCTAACGATGAAGGATTTTCGGCGGCCCGTAGAAATGCATGTTGGAAGTTATTTTTTGGGCCGGATGTACCAGATTTGCTATTTGGTATACGGACTACCATATTATGTAAAAATATCTCAGTTACAACTCTCTTCGCATATAAATTCTCAACGCCCAACAACCCTAAGTATTATATTCGCGCACGAACCCTAACGATGAAGGATTTTCGGCGGCCCGTAGAAATGCATGTTGGAAGTTATTTTTTGGGCCAGATGTACCAGATTTGCTATTTGGTATACGGACTACCATATTCTGTAAAAATATCTCAGTTACAACTCTCTTCGCATATAAATTCTCAACGCCCAACAACCCTAAGTATTATATTCGCGCACGAACCCTAACGATGAAGGATTTTCGGCGGCCCGTAGAAATGCATGTTGGAGGTTATTTTTTGGGCCGGATGTACCAGATTTGCTATTTGGTATACGGACTACCATATTCTGTAAAAATATCTCAGTTACAACTCTCTTCGCATATAAATTCTCAACGCCCAACAACCCTAAGTATTATATTCGCGCACGAACCCTAACGATGAAGGATTTTCGGTGGCCCGTAGAAATGCATGTTGGAAGTTATTTTTTGTGCCGGATGTACCAGATTTGCTATTTGGTATACGGACTACCATATTCTATAAAAATATCTCAGTTACAACTCTCTTCGCATATAAATTCTCAATGCCCAACAACCCTAAGTATTATATTCGCGCACGAACCCTAACGATGAAGGATTTTCGGCGGCCCGTTGCCGCTGTGCTGGGTCCCCGATGTTCGCATCCTGTAATCTCTCGCGCTCAAATGAGGAAGTCGTCAAACCATGAAAGGCGGATTCATTGAGATAAAACATACGAAAAGATAAACCAGTTGAACAAAGTCATTGTTCCACAGAATGAACTGATAGTACTAAAAGATAAAACTAAAGTAAAAACTAGCTACGGCCCCTGCGAGGGGTGACGCCCCGTGTGGCCCCAGGCCTCCTCCGACGCTGAACATGCCCGGCTGAATATGTCAATGGTCGAGGAACTCCGCGAGAACTCCTAGTAGTGCGACGTGGTGGAGTCGGAGTAGTGAAGGGGTCCTGTGTTGGCCGATCGGGTTCGGCGCTGGTCGACTGCGGGCCGACCGGGTCCGGCGTGGGGTCGACTCGCTTACCGATCGGTCCGGTGCGGAGGCGAGCTACGAAGGACCAAGGATATCCTCCATCGCTTTCTTGGGGATCAAGCGATCGTGAAGAACATCGGTATAAATCAGCGGGGCTCGAGCCGCCAGAGTGGGTCGCGCTCTGATCATCGGCAATTTGTTGAGAAATGTTTCACGTTAGCACACATAATGTAAAAATGTAGTAGACAAGGGCAGAGCGTAAAGGTGTACTCAGAGGGTCGCCGCCACCTGGAGCCCCCGGGTACATCGGGAGGAGGGGCGAGTGGCGCAGTGCTGGGTGCGGTGTGCGAACCCCGTCGCCCACGTACAGCGGACGAATGGCCCGGGACCTGTGCCGCCACATCGTCCCTCAACCTCGTGCCCGACGTAAGGTGGACGATGCGAACGGTCTTGTTGACAACACCCTGCAGCATCGCTCTCACCTGATGTATGGTCGCGTTGCCCGCGTCGATAGCTGCTACCATCGAGGCCGCGTCGTCGTGCACCTCCCGAGCAATGTCACCCTGTGAAAATGGCTTGTTAGTTCTATGCAGGCAGGGTATACAACTTGTGGGAGCAAGTACTAACCACGAGGTGAAAAGCAGAGTCCGGCTGTGTAGGGTAGGTGTCCGCTATGGAGGGAACGTGCCTCGGAGGTGACTCCACCACACGCACAACTCGAACGCGTGTGCGCGGGCTGTACCACCGGATGTAGTCATCGTACGTGGCGTGGTCATAAGGGGCAGTCTCCTCGTGCACGTCTGCCAAAGCCTGCGCCCACTGCTCAACATGAGGAATCATGCGTGTCGCCCAGCTCATACCAGGGCCTAAGCCCTTGCGTGTCAGTCTGCATTAGTCGATTTGCAACGAAAACTTCATTAGTAAAATATGCAATTAAATGAGATATTAAATAAATGTAACAGAGATGGAAAGCAATACTAACGAGTGGACGCTTAAGCCGACGATGGCACCGCAGTGGGGGGGGAACTCCTGACGGAGGCCAAACTGCCGCATGACGCGGTGGGCCGCGTACGTCTCAACGAACACGTCGAAAACCAAGTGACGCCGTGTGAGCCAGTAGGCGGCGTCACTGGTGCACTGCAGTGAAAGTCCGTGAGGAGCTCGCGCGTCGACAAGCTCCGGAAGGTAGGGCCGCCAAATGACGCGGTCATCTGTCAGCTGTTCAAACATCGCTATGTACTCAGGGTACGAAACGTGTGACGTAACTGGGGCGAAAGTGGGCTGCGAAAACAAGGAATACACCAACGTTAGTACAGAATAGTATTGATAAAAATTATTTCACAAACAAGGTAATATATTATACCCGTCGGTGGCACCACAAAGACCCCATGGTAGGGCGGTCGACCTCATCTCCAACTGCCCTGTAGAACTCGTCGCCATACGGCTGCAGGTCTATATGTGGACGTCCGATCTGGAACCTCTCGAAGGACCACAACTGAAGCAGTAGCGGACACCCAGCGAGAACGGATGAGTCCGAGGTGCGACGGCACCCATCGCAAAGAGCATGGTAGGTGGCCGCCAGTACTGCCGGTCCCCAAGCCAGCTGTGGGATCTGATCCATGTCGGCCTCCACGATCGTCCTGGCGAACTGGATCAAGTGCTTGTCGACGGTGTCTCCGTGGCTCGAGCTGAACATGACCCAGCCGAATAGCCAGATCAGGTACGCCTTGAAGTGGCGGGTGACGACGTAGTCCTCCGCTCCGGCCGCCATCCTCTCGGGCTGCAAAAGGCTATGGTTAGCAGCGGAACTGAAAGCGGCTAAAAAAAACCCTACAAAATAAAGCGCAACTTACATAGAACTGAACCAGCCACTTCTGCGTAGGGCCGTGCGTAGAAGCGAAAGTGTTGTACCCTGCTGGTATCACACCTGCAAACCGGTGCAGGAGGTCCGTCCGCCACTCAGGGTCGACGTCGATCGGCACCACTGCGTCCCCTGAGCAAGGTAGGCCCAGTAGGTAACTCACGTCCTCAAGTGTGGGCGCCATCTCGCCGCACGGAAGGTGGAACGTGTGCGTCTCAGGGCGCCAACGGCCCACCAAAGCGGTAAGTAAGCTCCGGTCGTACGGGAACCTCCTGGAGGAACCTCGCATGTCCTGGTCGTCAGCCACGGTCGCCTCCACCATCCTGGCTAATGGAAGCAACCCCGCTGCCCTCAACTTGCATGAAAATATTGTAAGTACGCTGCCTGCACACATAGATGACAGTACATTGAACTTATAGAACCATGTGATTAGTGTACTAACCTCGGAAGCCATCGCGGGTCAATCCTCCATGCTCTCATGGGGGTGCGCAAGCGTAGGGCGCCAAGCTCAAGAGGTAGCCGCCCCGGCTGCGGCGGCGCGGTGGCCAAGTGGCTCCGGTGACTTGCATCTATCACCGGGTCAAGCAACTCGTATGCCATACCTGCAATGTGTAACCCGACAATAGGAAAATAGAAGAACATACCGTTACAAATTGAACACAACAATTACATAAAGAAAGTGCAAACAATCATTCCATAATAAATTTGAAGTACAACAATTTAATCAGTAAGTTCATACATAAACGACGTACAACAATTTAATTGGAAAGTCCATACATTAATGACGTACAACAATTTAATTGTAAAGTCTATACATAAACGACGTACAACAATTTAATTAGAAACTCCATACATAAACGACGTACAACAATTTAATTGGAAAGTCCATATATAAACGATGTACAACAATTTCATTGGAAAGTCCTTACATAAACGACGTACAACAATTTTACTGCCTCTGAACCGTGGGACAATACTTGAAAGTGTGGCCCGTCTCCTTGCAAACTGAACATTTCTTCACACGACGTCCACTTTCCGCTGCATCCATATCGTTCCTTATACGCCTTGTCTGCCGTCGCCCAACACCCTTTAGCCTACTTACATCCGGAACCCACCGTGTCTCCTCCCAGGTATGATGCTCCGTGAATAAACCCACCACTTGAAAACCGTACATTTCCCCACTCCAGGTTGCCATCACTTCTTCCTTGTTGAAGAAATGTGACAAGAATATACGGATCCATTCGGATTGTTGAGCAGGCCGCCATGACATGTGCGCATGGCACGTGTAATGACGAGGCTTGTTGCAGTGCATGCACATGTTTGTCTATGCATGGTGCATTCATGTGTAACTCTCACGGTTTGTCCCACGCCTGATTTATCTTTACATAGTACCTCAAATCGGAGCTCCTCGTGCCCATCTTCAATGCTCTATGCATCTCCCCTTCTTGCCCTTTTCCTCCATGTAGGTACAAATCATCTCGGAGTACTTCACATCGTGGGCATTCATGCGGCGACGGCCCTAGCATAGCGATCCACAAAGTATTTCGTTATGCCACAAAGAACACCCTCCACTATAGCAACCAGGGAAGTGGCCTCAACCCCGCATGACCCAATTGTAAACCTCGGCCAAGTTTGTCGTCATGACCCCATACCTGGCGCCATCGGTGTCATAAAGCCGAGCCCATTTCTCCTTAGGCTCATGCTCTATCCATTCGGAGAAGCATTTCATAGCCCTTCCATTCCTCCGAACCAGGTGTGGAGGGTGCATTGGTAACTCTGCAAGCGCCATCGGGCCTCCTGCGGAAGTCGTTGGCTTCTTCGCTGCCTCATTGTATGCCTTGACGTTAACTCGCCCAACTTCTTCCATAGTCTCTCAAATTTTCTTTCCTGGTTCGTCGCACAGCCTCTTAAAAAGCTTTGTCACTCTTTGTTCTGAATCGCTTGTAAAATTGGCGCCCATGTGCCGCTTACACCACCTACTACGCAAATCAGGCCATGGATGTGTCTCATCTTCACCTTGCTGCAATTGCACGATCGCCTTTAGCAACCCGGGATGCCGATCATGTATGACACACACACCAGGCCGCTGTTCCACGACCCCAGCTTTCACGTTCCTTAGAAACCATAGCCAACTATCAGTGTTCTCACCCTCTACGAATGCGAGCGCAACGGGAAGAACCTGATTGTTGCCATCGACTCCTATGGCAGTCAATATCTGGCCTTTGTACTTCCCGGTCAGAAAAGTCCCATCCACGCATAACAACAGACGGCAATGTCTGAATGCGTTGATACACACACCGAAAGCAAAGAATGCTCGTTTGAGCAACATCTTCCCAGGGAAACGCTGTGAAGGTTGCTCGAAAATATCGACATAAGTCCCAGCATTCCTTTCCTTGATCACCTGAAGCAACCCTGGCAGATTCTGATAGGAGTCTTCGTACGTGCCAAACCTTGCTTCCAATGCCTTCTGCTTCGCTCTCCATGCCTTCGCATAGCTTATCGTGTACTGATACCTCTGCTCTATTGCAAGAATGATGGCACGTGGCTCTAAATCCAGGTTGCCCACAATCTCCCCGTACATTACATTGGCAACAAAGCCGGAAGATATATTTCTATGCGATTGTGTAGACTCACAAGACACATGCATGCGGCACTACTATAGAACACTTCCAAATTGTGTCCCATTTAGGTTGGTAAGCATGGACACGCCATGGGCAACCTTCCATCTTGCATCTCACATCATACACCCGCTGATCTGACTTAGCAACCCAGAAGGGTCTACGCAGCGACACTGCCCATGCTGTGACTGCTTCCTGCACCTCACCTTTATCCTTGTATATTGCATCTTGCCGCACCTCATTCCGATTGTACCCCCATTGGACATCTTCACCCTCGTTGACCATCATTCTGTCGAACCGACACTCATCCCACTCCGCGGGAAAAGGCTCTTCATCCTCTTCATCGTTACTTAAATCCTCATAGTCCCGGCTCTCTGCGTCCATTGATATCACCAGCGATTCAATATGTTCTCCCTCGTCTGCCACACCCATTGGTTCGTGCACGTCTGCCACACCCATTGGTTCCTGCACGTCTTCCATTGGAACACCAACTTCCTCACCTTGCACTGCCTCCTGAGCCGAACTAACATCATGCCTCACCGAGTTTTCTCTTGCTTGGCTGCTCTCCCCAACTTCCTCCTCTTCGTCACCAACAACCTCCTGCTGTTCCTCACGGATGCCCTCTGCTTTCTCAAATGCTTGCGCCAACAATACTAATGGCCATCCTCTCTCAATCGCTGCTCGACATACGAACTCCATGACTTGGACTGTAATTTCAACTAACTCCCAAGAGGTGCAGCCTGCCTCCGACACCCTACTCCGTGCAGCTTCACACCATGCAACTCACGGTCCAACGAGAATATTTGGTATAACCATCTTCTAACTGTGCTCCATGAACGCTCCGCTGGACGTGACAGACCAACTACGACACTTGGGAAATGACTTAGTTCCACCCCTTCCACACCCATGTTCGGAATTCCCTCTCCGTAATATATTGTAAACTGCACTCGTTCATCCATACCTGTCAAACATTTCATGAAATTCTTACTGTGTACGACACACACCTTTTAGACAATGTACTTATGCTACGTATAGACTTTCGATATGTGAAAATCTATTTTTCAGTCTTTAATACCTATTTTCTGAATTTATTTACTGATTTCTAAAATTTAGGAAAGAAGGAAAGGCAAAATCATAATTTTTACCTATTTTTTAGGAAATTGTTCATGGGATTTTCCTGGCCCATGCAATCATCGCCGTGCAAAGCGTCGAGGCAAGCTTGTGCGGCCGGCCGGCGAGCCAAGGCAAGTGTGACATAGCCGACGGGGCTGAGGCAAGCAAGGCCGAGGCAAGCGCGGCAAACACGGCCAACGGGGCCAAAGGCGGTCGTGGCCGAGGTGAGCGCGGCGAGCAAGGCCGGCGCGGCGGGAGGTTTGTTCCTATATCGCGAAAACATCGCTAAGTCGCTAAACTAACGCTAAGTAGCATGGAGATTTGTTCCTATATCGTGAAAACAACGCTAAGTCGCTAAACTAACGCTAAGTCGCTAATTCGAAAACAATGCTAATCGCTAAATTTTTGCTAAGTCACTAAGTCACGAAAACATGACAATACTACTCGCTAAATCACTAAATCACTAATTATCAATCTAGTCACTAAGTTAAATGAAACATACAAGAAAGAAAAAAAATTTACCTGCAGACGCGATCTTCTTCTTCCTCCTCTCCCTCTCCTTCCTCCCTCTTCTCCCTCTCCTTCCTCCCTCTCCTCCCTCTCCTCTTTCTCTTCTTCCTCTCCCTCTCTTTCTTTTCTCTTCTTCTTCTCCCTATCCCTCTCTTTCTTTTCTCTCGCTCTCCCTCTGTCTGCGCGTGCAAATGGCGAGATCGGTTTTGGCTGCGAACGGGTAAAGGCTCCTGTCGCCATTCCATTTGGCGACAGGAGCCTGTATCCAATTCAAATGGCGACAGGATGGGCGAAATTCCGATTTTGCCCCCTGTCGCCATTTGAATTGGCGACAGGAGCTGCTGTTGCCAATTCAAATGGCGACAGGACCCTGTCGCCAATTCAAATGGACACAGGGGGGTAGTTTTGCTATTTTCTTTTTCGGCATATTATTTCTGTAAATTTTGATTAAAATAATATTATTTAAAAAAAATTCCAATTAGACCGATGGACTATGCGATCGATCCTGTTTTGTAGAAGTAAGTACATTTCTAACACTTACGTTGTATAGGGCTTTCTTGAACTACGTTAGATATTTTTTACCTCAATGGTATCTCTCCAATGTATAGAGGGCTTTCTTGTGTTACGTTGCTGAACATGGCCGACACAATGATAAACAAGGCACCAAACTAGAGTGGAAGCGCTTCAACGTACAAGTGTCTATCATAGGATTTATTTCTGACACCTATTTTTAATTCGTCTCCTAATTTAAGTTTCTTTGTTCACAGTGTCATCAACAAGGGTGCGATGATCTGTGTGGCTTTTACGTGATGCATCACATGCTTATTTTGGTTGGTCGCGCAGATCGTTTCCCTAAGGTATAGAGCTGATTATTTGCACTACTGTCAATGTGATATTTGTTTACAAGCATAATACTATCAGCCTTTTACAATCAAAATTTAAGACTTAAATATATTAATGCACTATTATCTATTTTGCAGGACCTTGATATCCTCCGGAAGAGCCTAACCAACACTGATCTCAAGAAATTATGAGACCATTTATGCCAGTGGTACTAGACAGAAGTTATAACGGAGGATGGTAAATATAGAGACCATTCAAGCAAATACTAGTCCATAAAGTGTAAACAAAATTTATGTGAATGTGATCTGTTACAGATTGTAAACAATATTAATGTGAATGTAATGTGTGTAGATTGTGATGTATATATGTTCTGTGATATTTTGGATTGTGATGAATGTGTCATATTGTGAATGCGAGGCTATTTGTGTCATATTGTGAATGCGAGGCTATTTTCGGACGGTGGACAGTAACATCATCACAATCGGTTCTTTCTTGAAACCAATTGGGATAGGTACAGTATCACAATCGGTTCTTACTGCAACCGATTGGGATATTTGTAGTATCACAATCGGTTCTAATAAAGAACCAATTGTGATAATATACTTATCCCCATCGGTTCCAATAAAAAACCGATTGTGATAATGTAATCATTTGAATCGGTTCTGAAAAAGAACCGATTGTGATAATATACTTATCTCAATCGGTTCTACGAGAAAACCGATTGTGATAAGTTTATTATCACAGTCAGTTCCGAAAAAGAACCGACAGTGATAAGATATTATTAGTGTCGGTTAAAAACTGACTGTGATATATCTACTTTATCATTGTCGTTGGACTTTCTATCGCCACCAAAACCGACTGTGATGACCAAAAAGAACCGATTGTGATGTACGAATCTGTAGTAGTGAATGTTGAAATAGACTTTCATGATAGTTAGTTGTTTTTCTTTGCCTTAACATTAGATATATAGACTTCCTCACATCAAATAGTAGCCTATATTATTGTTGTTGCACATTACTTAGACAATGACTATGTACTAAACAAAAGGGTCATATGGTTTAGGCCAATCTCTGAGTCACACACCAGAGAGGCTATCGATAATCATGTACTTAAGGTTATTATTGACTTTAAAATAGAAAGTAGAATTATTTCTGTCACTCTTGATAATGCATTAGCTAACATGACAGCTATGAATTATCTCTCACTATATCTAGAGACTTATGTTGGAGGTTTTGTACTCCACCAGAGATGTGTATGTCACATTATTACTCTCATTGCGTAGGCAGGTTTAATTGTAATGAAACCTACTTTGGATAACATACACAAAGCTATCCAGTTTGTTACATATTCTCCTATAAGGTTTTTACAGTCCTCAGAGTACTGCAATGTCAACAATAAGGAACCAAAAAGATTCAACTTTGATATGAAGGTTAGATGGAATTCGACATATACTATGCTGGAGCAGTGCAAGGACTATGAGCATATTATCACTGTCTTCATCAACTGCAATAATAGTGAGCCGTTGGTTACTGAAGTGGATTGGCAAACTGTTGATCATTTTCGTAATTTTTTATAATGCAACTATAGATTTATCCGGTGTGTACTGCCTAACTTCTTCCTTAGTCATCGAGTGTCTTCGGACTATTGCTAATGCTTTTAAATAAAATAGGGATAATTATATTTTACATCCCATTATAGAACCAATGGAGCAAAAAATTTTAAAATATTTTCAAGCCATTCCACATCTTTACTATTTTGCTATTATTTTGGATCCTCAGGAAAATTATCTGACTTGCAGGGCGCCTTCCACTGAATAGGTAAGGCATTTGATCTTCATTTCTCCAATGCCTATACTCATGTTTATAACAAGTTTTTCGGAGTTTTCGACAAATATTATGACAAGTTTGGCACCATAAGTAGCAAGAAGATCTACCTCAACAACGCAACAAGCAGGAGGCAGTTTGACTACTTCAAACATATGGAAGAAGCTGAAAGGCAAGGCGTCTGGCTTGTCTTCCCAATCGCCAAGCAGGTCGACATGGAATCCATAAGTAGAGGTCAACCACTACCTCGACACCTCTTTTGTGAAGACCGACTTGACATAGATGAGGAAAATCAACTCAACTTGCTCTTGTGGTGGAAGAATAACCAATGTATTTACCTCATACTATCCCATTTTGCATGGGACGTACTTACAGTTTCGATATCCACTGTCTCGTCGGAAGCCACTTTTAGTTTGGTGGGGAGGGTACTTGGGCCGAGGAGATCGTTTCTCAGACTTGAGATGGTTGAGGCAATTACATGCCTAAAAGACTGGGAGCATGAAGAAGACATGACACAATATCAACCCGAGGATCCGGAGATTATGGACGCGGTAGCTAACTTTAACAATCTCGGCCTCGGGGTAGTCTATGTATTAATGTATATATACATAGTTACTGTACTCTTTTTCTTACCGGGGGTATCCCATACCGGGGTGTAAGGTTTTTAATGAGGCAGTAACTCTGTGCATGTTCAAGGTTGAATAAAATTTACTTCTTTTTGCCCTAATATTTGTATCCATTGCCTCAGTTCTATGCGTCTCTGGGTCCTTTCCTCTTGTTAGAATAGTTTAAATGGGCTAGGGCTGGGCCTGGACTGGCACGACATAAAGCAGGCATAGAGCACAAATGGACCGTTTCTCGGCTCGCCGAAGGCAAGTAAGGCCGGCATGGCACGGTGGGAACGAAGGGCCATTACGGCCTGGTATGATTCAGATCTGAAGTACAATAAATCCGTACCGAATTGATCCGGTCCGATGCCCACTTCTGACAGAGACAATAATATTACAAGGAAAATGACATAGTAGCTTACCCTTCACTTCCTCGGGACGGTGAGGTCTTCGCTGAACGACACGTGAAGGAACTTATCCAGTTCCCATGACACGCAACACATACACGTTCAGGCGCCCAAGTCGCTCCTCAAATATTCCAAGTCAGTTGCTTTCACGAGTGACAGAAAAATTCCAGTAACTGGCTAGAGAAATAGCAAACCACGGCTCATATTCTCGGTAAAAGAAAGAAACTGACAATTACATCTTAACACACAAAGCACCAAGCCACCAACACAACGAAACAACACAAAGGCGCGTATGCAATTGCTGGGAGCAATTCGTTCGTACCAAGGGATAGGACCCCATCATACGTTAAAAAAATGTAAAATCGTGACTCTTTAGTGAGACAGAAAGTCACAGCCATTCAATGAAATTTTTAATATAATATTATTTTTTACAGAAATGATATATCGAATTTTTTTAGAGAAATATACCTCTATGACTATTTAGAATGGCGACCGAGCCTCTATTGCTATTTCAAACGGTCACAAAAATGCCACTCAAGTGGCCAATCCTCTGTCGCCATTTGAATTGATGACAGAGAGACCTGCTCTGCCCCCTCATCGACATTTCAATTGGTGACAGAGGGGCCCTTTAAACCGTCACGCGACCAGTCCGAACAAGCGAAGCTGATCCAAATCCAGAAAAGAAGAAGAGAAGGGAGGAAGAGAAGAGAAGTTGAGAGAAGAGGAGAGGAGAGCAGAACAAAGAAGAGGAAGGCGAAGGGGAAGAGGAAGAGGGGAAGAGGAAGATGAAGATGAAGAGGAAGGGGCAGGGGAAGTGGAATTGCCTGCAAATTTTGGACATAAGAAATTTTATTTCTTGAGTTATGTTTTAAAAATATGGTAGATTAGCAACCGAAGTAATTAGATGTGTATTTGTGTAGATATGTAGTTCTATAGATATGTATGTGTATTTAGTTGTGTAGATTAGTAATATTTATGTAGATATGTAGGTATATTTAGATATTTAGTTGTGTAGGAATGGTTTAGGACGAATCGGATAGGTTTGGACAAATTGCAAAAATTATGTCGGGGAGTACGGAATTGGAAAATAAAATTTAAAGACATTTGCAATATTTCTTTGTTGTAGTGTAGCGTAGCTTTTTGTGATACGTAGGCATAGTGGTGCACATAGGTATAGTGGTGCAATTAACTTTAGAATTCACTAGGTTTATTTCATATCGCTTAACAGAATGACATTACGTCGTGTACATAATAACAATTTAAGGAAATGCTCAACATGTACGGATAAATGAGTACATTTTAAAATACACTATGGAGAAGAGGTTTAACAGATAGTTGTAGAAGGGGTCCAACTAGGTCATTTTCCATGGCTAGCTTGTCACGTGTAGGGGAACATCCATAGGGCATTGTTATGAGATGGTTGTACCACATGTCCTCATTGGACCATAAATTGTATGATCTGAAGTTGCATGGTGTTGATAGTCATACACGGGAGTGCATGTACTGAGAGTTCGTGGAATTGAAGGGGGTAGAAGTCATGAAGCTCGTACGTACATTTGGCGAAGGAGCGAGGATGGCCTCTAGTGTTGTTAGCGTAAGCATTTCAGAAAGTCTCTTCAAGCCATGCGATGCAAGAAGACGCAATTGCTGATGAAGTTGGGAAGTCGAGCCACAATTATGCATGCTTATTGAGCAAGGATGTGGGAGGGGTGATGAGTCCCTGCAAGGTGAGGAACTAGATGTTCCCATGTCAGAGGTGCAGGAGTCGATGGGCATTGCAAATGAAGGAGAACAGATTGAAGGCTTGGTGAAACCAATAGAGACCGAGGATAGCGACTATGAGGCTTTATCTGATGATGACGGTTACCTGGAGTTAAATTAGTTACCCAAGAGGAAGGTAGTTTTTAGTCTATGGTTAGAGATGTAACCAGTTAAGAGGAGCTAGAGTGCTCTTGAGATAAATTTGCGATCAGGTTAACTTTAGTATATTGGAGACAGTGGAGAACCGTCCATTCCGTTAAGGTTGAGCCAAGAAGATGGGTGTGCCATCACATTAGAAGAAAGAGTTGTTGAGTATGCTTAACAACTACAAAGGATAGTTGTCTTCCTGAAGAATTACTCTAGCCACCGCAGTGTACGCCAGCAAGCCAATACCATTACCCCGATAATAGTTGAAGCTTGAGTTCAATGTGAAGGAGTATTCAGTTGACATGGAGTTTAAGTCAGTACTGGAGAATCAAGCCGACAAAGATAGTACAAGACAAACCGGAATGCTATTCAAGTTTTGTTGAAGACCGCGTAATTGCAAGTATGTTTTGTTGTCAGATACAGCTTGTCCAATTTCTAGAAGAAGCAGAAAATCAAGTGTTCAGGAACAAAAGCAAGCGAGCCTATCACTGGAGTTGCTGGAGACATCAGCATGAGTGCATGAGATGTTCAAGATTTCACGACAGAGGAGGTATCAAGATTTCCCGCAGAAGAAGTGCCTTCTTGTGCCAAAAAAAGCAGACACTGTTGAAGTCAGTGGAGTTGCAAGAGGATCTCATCTGCAAGGAGCAGCCTAGAAAATTTTGGATGTTATCAAGCGTTGTTCAGAAGTGACCGTGTCCAGTGCGCAGTTGCGTGAAAGTTCAAGGAAGTCTCGAGAGTTGAGTTCCCCGGAACATATTTCTATAGTCCGCCTTAATCTCGTGGACGAGATTCTGTTAAGGGGGGGAGGTTTGTAACATCCCAAAATTTCGGTTTTCAAAAAATTTTGGTTTAGTTTAGCTTCCCAAAAATTTCCGTTGATTTTCTCGCGTTTATAAAGTGTAATCTGGATTTTCTAAAAGCTAAAACAATTTAATTTGATTATTTTATATTTCAAATAAAGAAAATTTAGTTTTATTTGGGTTCCTTGTGCTTTAAGGAATTTTTCTGTACTTCTTGAGATTTTTTGGAGCTCGTTTGCTATTTATCGGATTTATTTGAAATTGATTTGTATTAAGCCTCTTCTTGGAATTAATTAAATATTTGGAAAGTTTATATAAAGTTTTGTTGAAAATATTTTATTTGAGTTTAAAATGTCTCAAAATATTTTCTGGAATTTTTCTAGAATTTTTCGGGTATTTTTGTTGCCCTCAACAATTAGTTTTATTTTCTCGGTTTATTTTAATTGGAAAAGCTAGGAAAAACTGGATTTGGAATTGGTCTCAAATCCTTCTCTCTCCACCCCGCCAACCGGCCCAGCCGCCCCGGCCCGCTTCGCCCCCACCATTCGGCCCAGCCACCTCCCGCCAGCCCACTCGCGCCAACGCGCGCGCGCGTTGCCGCCACGCGCCGAAGCCAGAGCGAGCCACATCGCCCTCGCATCTAATCCCTTGATCGCTGATCGGACAGCTCCCGTGCGTCCATGTCACCAGAGTCCGAGCCACGCCCGCCACCTGCTCGATAAAATGCCGATTGTACCCCAAATTCGCGTTTCTTCCGGTTTTCTTGACCTAGCCACCACACCAACCCGTGGTAGACCTCCCATGACCTTCTCCCACACATGAGCACACCCCAGGACCTCTCCAAACCTTTGAGCCGCCGTTGAAAAGTTCCGAAGCGCCGCCCGTCGTCGGCTGAACTTTGGAGTGCGTCCCCTCTATCTACCCTCCAAATTTCATGCAATTTTGGCCTACGGAATCAAAAGTTATGCCCATTTCAATCTCGAATTGTGCCGAGGCCATATCTCCCTCAATTTTTCGAGTTTGTCCATGAAATTTTTAATGTAGACTCTCCTTGATGTACTCTACATTGTACACATCCTAACCCATGGTTTTGCCCTCTAGATTTTGCGCAAAAAATTATTTTCCCCGATCAGACTGCTTTGCAAATAGCGACAATCATCCTTGTGCGTTCCCCACTGATCCAGAAGGTAAAACTCCGAGCCACCTACATCACCGTGTTCCTCTAGGTCACATCTAGCTCTCGGTCAAATTTGGTTTAGTTACGATCATTATTCTAGAAGTTATGGCTATCTGAAGTTTAGCCCCAAAACCCGTTAATCGGCAGTTTGTGATCAATCCGTTGGGTCGCTGCAAAATCCACCTATACTACTGAGATCGTCTCACTACATTTTATGTGGTGGACATTCCCCCTTTGCCATCCCATCCTCCGATTTTTTTTTATTTATTTAAGCCGTCTTTTGCCGCCGCCGCGCGCCGTCTTTTGACGCCGGTTATTCTAGTCCGTCATGTTGTTGTGTCCGATGGGTCATCATTCACTGTTTTGGCATCCTTAGAGTCCTTTTGATCTCCGGTTGCCGTCAAAACCTTGCCCTAGGTTGTACCCGTCGTCTTTCAACCTAGCCCTTTTGCACCGGTTCGCGTTTCGATTTGCCATCCTTGTTGGTATTCCTTCGCTGCCATGTCAATGTACCGACGACCACCATCTTGTCATCTCTTGAGTTAACGCTTCACCGTTAACGTTCCGTCGTTAACGCTTCGTCGTTAACGTTCCACCGTTAACGTTCCTCCGTTAGCGTTTCGCCGTTAGCATTCCGCCATTAATGTTCCACCGTTAGAGTTCCGCCGTTAACGTTCCATTGTTAACGCTTTGCCGTTAACGTTCTGTCATTAACGCTTCGTCACTAACGTTCCACCGTTAACGTTTCACCACTAACGTTCCACCGTTAACGTTTCGCCGTTAACATTCCACCGTTAACGTTTCACCGTTAACGCTTTGCTCTCGTTTCACCGTCATCGCATGTGCGCATACAGGTGAAAGCCATAATGCGATGTCATCTTCTATTCCATCGCCTTGATGTGATCTAGCCCTATCACATTGAGTTCAGCCTCGCCTTCTTATCGTCACCGCCTTGTCATCGTCGAGTCTCTTCATCGGTGTATGACTGAACCTCTAATCGGATTGCAATGGATGACGATCCTATCCATCTTTGTCTTATCCTTGAAAATCAAATCTGTCATTAATCGAGAATTCATTCGTGGACTTGGTCGATAGACCACTGGTCACTGGCCATCTGTCATACCCCTGTGACCGATCTAATCCGTCAGTCTCACTCTTTTGTTTGACCGTGTATCTGTTTAGTCAACAAAACTCAACATCGAGAATCAGTTTAGTTCATTGTGAACTAACATATCCTTATGGACCCGATCTATAGATCGAGAGCCCATATGTCCTTGTTTGTCCAATCAACATAATAACTTCAGAAGAAATATTCTTGGAATATTATTCTTTCTTTTCCAGTTATTAATCTTTCCCTTTTCAGTGTTTTTTCGAAAGCCCGTTCTCTTTTGTCTAATTTTCAATCTAATCCGTTTGAGTCTGTCGGGATCTGAATTTGCAAATCCGGACCCTCTGTGTATTCAGCACTAGTCCAGGATCACGCTAATGCACACAGTCTCAACATCGGTAAATATCACAATCATACACATCGATGAAAGTAAAGTACTCTAATTAAAATAACCAAACTGGTTGCTGGACCTTATGGTCAAGTTACAAGAGTACGCCACACAGGGCGAAAACTTATTTAAGGAAATGAATTGCAGCGGAATAAAAGCATCAACGTGGCGCCATCCAGTATACCACAGGCAACTGACTGGGCTCGCTCCCTAGATAGACGGTTCCTCCTGAAGTTCTTCATCCAAAGCTGGCGCCGCTTCTTCTTCAACTGGTGTTGTATTGTTGCAAGGGGTGAGTACTTGGTACTTAGCAAGTCATGCACAGAATGCAAACTAATATTCTATATGCATGGCTTATTACAAAGGATAGGCTAACATGTACATTTGCAGTAAAACAACATTTAACAATTAGTATAAGTAGATTCGAAAGCGGTAAAGGCAATTATAATATCAATAACTTTTCCAGGAGTTAAGTAAACACTTTCCCTTTCCTAATCCACATTTCCATAACGTCATCGATAAACCCAACCAAACTTTTCAAGTCCAAGTTGTTTCCATGAAAGTCCAACCCTTGACTGTAATCCCCGAGCAATGTCTAATGCCGTGGACTCGGCTATTCGAATAGGTTGTACACTCTGCAGAGGTTATGCACTTTACCCATAAGATACATTCAAACACCATAAAGGTGAGTGATCGTAACAAAGCATTTCGGAGACCGCAAACTATACAAATGAACCTCTCCGATTTTTGCCATACACAATCCCTTCCCTTAACAGAGGCGAAGTATGGGACCGACATATACTGTTGGATGGGTACCATGCCGTAGCCCTGGTACGCTCCCCCTTCAAGCTACACAAAAGGTGTAGTTGACTTCCCGAGGTATCACATGCAAGTTATTAGTAACTTACTCAACTAGGTCCGTCCCATTACAGACATGTGGTTGCACGTTTGACTCAGATCAAAGGCTTGCAAGGTTAAGTCCTTAGCATGACCAGGGCAAGACTACCCGAAGAACCAAAATGACATCCCCAGTGCCAACCATGGTCTAAATCTATTTATCAAACCCAGTTGATTACCATGCACCACGTGCCACCATCATCATCACAAGAAATGATACTTCTCCAAAACAGGTTCAATATCTCATTAAGTCAATATTAACATTTGATTGTCGAAAATCATGTCATGTGCACGTAGCAGGTCTAAGCAATATACTACGATGGTCTAAGTACCCAATGTTGGCAATTTATTAGTGTCCAACTAAATATCCACCACTAAGATGACAAGGGTTCATGGCACATAATTTAATAGTCAAGGTGTCATACTGCAATTTGGCATTTATCTAATTCCCAAAAATAATTAAAACAATTGCTAATTAAATTAGCATGCAATAATTTAAATCAAACTAATTTTCAAGAATAGGAGCAATATGGTCAAAACATAACTTGCCTTCAAAAAGTACTTGTTCTTGGTCTTGAGCTGGCTCCTGGGTCAAAACTTCACCTTCGAAGCCTTCGGGTACTTCCACATCTACTCGTAACGCGTACAAATAGCAATGAATAATTACATAGTGGACAAAAAGTGTCCAAAAATTCAAATAAAACTCATAAACAGAAAGTGCACATTTTTATAAATTTTTAGAAATTTGAATCATCCAAACTGGAGTTAAAACGCAAAAGTTATACCCGTTTAAAGTTTGAAAAATTGATTAAATAAATATAAACAGAGGAAAACTCATATCCAAAAATTAAATAAATTTCACCATTAAGTAGAGCTCAATTTTATAAAAATTTAGAAGTTGGAATCACCCAAATCGGAGTTAAAACGCAAAAGTTATAAGCGTTTGAAGTTTTGAAAAATCATATAAAAAGAATAAACTGAATTAATTCATTTATTTTTCTATTGAAAAATCCAATTTATGACGTCAGCATGGAAATTGAACTTCCATCGAATTATTTTTCTAAAGAAAAATCGAATTATGACGTCATGCTTGCGTCAGCTGGTCCATGGACTCGGTCCACGGTTCGGGTTCGGTCCACCGTGGACCCGGTCCATGGGTGGACGTGTCACTGACATGTGGGACCCCCTTGGATGGTGTCATTGCTGACGTCATCGCGCTCGGCCGCACGGTACTGACACGTGGGCCCCACCGTGATGTCATCATGACATCACGGATGACGTTGTGACACTTCAGAATGTCGGTAGGAGTCATTCTCGAGTTCGGCATTAGGGTACAGCTTTTGTAGCATGTTTTTGGGCCTTTTTCTTGAGTTTGGGCCTTTTCGGGGGAGAATTTGGGCCGTCCGGGAGACTTTGGGCCTAGTGAGAGCTAGTTGGGCCTTAGGGGGATGGAGTGCGCCGAAGGTGGGACACTTTTTTGGCCCAAAAGGGGGGATTTTCCTGCCAAACCCACCCTTGCGCCAGCCCACTCTTGTGCTCCACCCCCCCTCGAACCCTTAGGGTTTCCCCCACTTCCCCCTCCTAGCCGCCCCACCCTTTTCCACCTCCTAGCCGCCACCTTCCCCCTCCTTTGTGCGCCACCCCACCACCTCCTAGCCGGCCCTAGGGTGTCCTCCATCCCCTCCGTTGCTGCCTCGCCATCCCTCTCCGTGGATCTCCGCGTTGCGAAGGATTTCGACCGGGAGGATCCGAAGATTGGAGGGAGATTGTGGCCGGGAGAGACACGTTCGTCGATTCTTCATTCGTCGGGCGAATGTATGGCTTTGGGTAATCCTTGGGGTTGGACTAGGTGCTGTGCTAGAGGATGTTTTGATGCTTTTAGAACGAGAGGTGGTGCTACGATTGGGTAGAATGGATGAAACCTAGAGATTGCATAGTGCTCTGTTTCGGGCAGATTGGGCACACGACCTAGGGTTTGAGTTTTTGCAATTTTAAATCAGAATTTGGTTGGCTGCCTATTGAGAAAGTTGTATATAACTTCAATACCTTTAATTGGACACCAAGAATGATTAATTCCGTTCAGCCGTTTGAAAGTAATGGCTGTTTTACCGAACATGTTCAAAACTGTGACGAGATTGTGATAGATTACGTTGTTCTGTAGATTAAACAGATTTAGATGCCAAATCATATTTTCCCAATACTTATAAAAAGCTAGGAAATTTCCTAAGCTACGAGAAAATGTACTTTTTTACTTAATTTGGAGACCTAGAACTCAAGTTATGCTAGTTTGAAAGCCTGCTGTCCTGGGAGACAGATTCTCTGTTTTTCAGCTTTGGGAGTAGTTTGCGAAGTCGGGGTAGATGAGTGATTGTGTACTGTTTTGTGGGCATGTTTTGAGTGTGTGGCATCTATGTGCAGGTGGTGTGACCCCGGGAGTGCCCTCATCCTCTCGCCAATCCGTCGCCCGCGGTTAAGGCAAGTGTATTGGAATGGGTAGCGTGTTGTATGTTGCTAGTCTTGATTAGATGCAAATTGAGTACATGATATGCTATCTTGCCATGATTAGTGTTTGCCCATGATATGATGAAAATGCCTTATTATGATGCTATTCAATGATTAGTTGAGTTATGTGCAAGTTGTTTATGTTTATGGCATAATTGCATACATGGCATGAGAACTGGCCAGGTCGATGAGAAAGTCATAACTAGTCCAGTAAGGTCGGTGAGAAAGTTATGACTAATCCGGAGCGCCATTGAGTAAGACCTACCTCGTGATTCCATCCACCGTTGTGAATGGAAGCGAGGAGTAGGCACCCTTCATCTACGGGATGGAAGGGGAAAGAGGGTGCACGCCGACGGGTGTGCACTCGGCAATACCGGTGTGTGCTTCAAGGAGACATGTGCATTGCATTGCATTGCATTATATAATGATGTTATATGATGATGTCAATGAAATGCATACAATGTGAATATGTGATGTTTATGATGTTGAATATGAAAAGTAGTGATGAAGGTATTGGAATGTGTTTTCTTGTTCCATTGCAATATACTTGCTGAGTGATGAACTCACGCTTGTGTTTTATGTTGTTTTTAGGTACCATGAAACCGGCATGCGGGAGAGGGCATTAGCTACACTTCTACACGTAGCTCCACACTTATAGACAATTTAATCGTTTTGAGTCATGATAACAATAATAGTGCCATGAAACTTGGTGTATGGCTTGGTTTTGAGCTTATGTTCATCGGTTGCTTCGTTATAATTTGTGGAATGGTTAAATTCATTATTTTAGACATAAGTGATGCTTTATCCATGGTTATTGCTGTTTTAGATGTCTTATTTCATGCTATATCTTGCCCTATTACTGTTGTTGCTTCAAACCATGAAAAAACAAAGGGGATGCTGCTGAAATTTTCGGTTTTAGCATTTGTGCCTTTGCTGTAATTTATCTTAATTTGTGGTATTTAGATGTGTTTAGTCTATGTTTGGTGACATTCAGGGCATACTAGATGCCGGGGTGTTACAGACGTCATGGAGCGGTCGGTCACGGCGACGACCTGAGCCCAAGCCGATGTCATCATTGGCGTCGGTGACGGCCACGCGCCCGCGCGGACCGTGACTGATCGTCTCCCGGACACGTGGTTTGATCTGGGCCATTGATTTGAAAATCAACGGTCCAGATTGGATCTGGAGTTCGCACGTTTGGGTTAATGTGGTCAATCTGGACCGCACGATCCGAATCGGACCGGTTAGAATTAGATCGGGTTTTACCGCGTCGTGGGGTGACGTGGCATGTCCCGTTCGTTGACGCATGACTCAATCTACACCGTTCGATCTCGATCAAATGGCTGAGAAAGCATCTAATGCTACAACGCGGATTTACCCTAACCGTACGATCTAGATCTAACGACTGAGATTAGATCTAACACGATGCAGTCTACGGCTATGTGGCTCAATCTAAAGTGTTGGATCTAGATCCAACGGATGAAAATATATCTAAAACCGTAACGAGGAATTGAACAAGGGTGACGTGGACGAACCTGGGCCGTGCGATGAAGATCCAACGGCTGACGGAGCTCGCGGTTCCAGCAATGTCCACGACGGAGCTAGGTTACCGGAGACGAAGACGACGACCATGCCCGCAGTGTTTCAGCGCAGTTCCAACGAAGTGAATGGTCCCTTAGAGTGCGGCTCGGCGCGAGGAACACGAATCTGGGCACCACGACGGCGAAGGACGGCTATCGGCGGCGGAAAAAGGGCAAATACCGCGACGGACTTCTCCTCCAACTTCGGCGAGTGATTGCGGCGAGACTACGGTGGCTGGAACTCGACGGCCTAGGGTAAAACGTGCACACGGAAGAGGAGAGCACGTTGGTGGCGGCGGTGCATTAAATAGGGCCCTCGACGTCCGTGAAAACCACGAAAACCGAGGCCTACACGTGTGCGGCGGCGGAATCCGGCGAGCACTCGGACTGGGTGACGTGGCTGCATTCTAGCCGTCCACGTGTCTACGGTCAACGGTTGGGATTGCCCGGGCGTGAACGGATCTGATCCGGTTCGGGCTCGGGTGACGTGGCGCAACGATGGCCGTTGGATCTTGATCCAACGGTCACGCGGGTTAGGGTTTGGTCTGGCTCGGGTCTGGCTCGGGTCCGGCTCGGTCGGATGAACAGTAAAACCCGTTCGCTATTTTTCAGCGATTAAATAATTAAATTAATTTCTAGAAATTCAAATAAATCGAGAAAAATAGCAAAATAATCAGAAAAATTCCAGGAAAATACTTTGAGATATTTTGAACTCAAACAAAATATTTCCAACAAAACTTTATTTATACTTTTAATTACTTAATTGTCTCAAAAGAGAATAAATTCAAATTAAATCCAAATAAATTCCAGAAAATTCCAAAAATTCTCAAAAGTGTAAAATTTGAATTAAATTCATGAAAAGCAAAAATTGGGGTGTTACAGAGTCCCTAAATTCTTCCAAGCCATTGTGTCCAATGCTATTTGTTCTTAATTTGGAGTTTTACTTGTCTTTTGAATTGGTTTGTATTTGCTTCTTCTTTAATCGTTAGACGCGTCGTTCGGAAGTCGCTCGAAGGAGCTGAAGATCAAGGAACCGAAGATTGAAGATCGAGGATAAAAAATCGAGGATAAAGAGTAAAGAATAGTAAAAATTGCAAGGGCTAGGCAAGTTGTGCTTTGACCATGTTGATCCCATTTTCGAAACTTATGTTGTTTCAAATTATTGCATGCTAGTTTAAGTTAAACTGATTTCAATTAATTTGGGATTAGATAATCGACCTACTTGTTATTGCCACCTTGTCTACGATAATTGTATGCCATGATTCATTTGTCACCCTAGGTTTGTTGATTAATAGTTGGTAGCTAATGAATTGACAACATGGGTTAGATAGAACGTATTAGTTTGCTTAGACTTGCAACAGGTCAGTGCCATCATTTTGGAAATACAAAGGTCAATATTGATTAATGGAATATGCAATGTATTTTGAAATGGTGTGATGTGTTGCCGACACGATGATGTTGATATGCGGAGGCCTTCGTGCTTCTTCAAGGATGTTGAGTTGTTGTTGCCATTGTGTTGCGCAATAATCAACTGGGGTGATAAAATGGTTTAGACTAGGGCAAGTGGCAAGATTGTTTCTGGTGGGCCAAGAGTGGCAACTGGGTGGTCGATTTGGTTTTTGTTGGAGTTGGAATACTCGTGGATACTTTGGTAGTCTTGCCTTGGTCACTCTAAGGACTTAACCTTGCAAGCCTTTGAACTGAGTTCATCATACAACCACATGTTTGTAATGGGACAGACCTAGTTGAGTAGGTTGCTAATAACTTGCATGTGGTACCTCGGGGTGTCAACTATACCTCTGTGTTGTTGAATGGGGGAGCGTATTGGGGCTACGGCTAGGTACCCATCCAACGGTTGGTTGGCCTAGACTTCGCCTTTGCTAAGGGAAGGGATAGTGTGCAACAACCGGAGAGGTTCACTGGTGGAGTTAGAAGCTTCCAAAAGGCTTTGTTATGATCGCTCATTCGCATACTATTGTATGATGATTCACGGTTGACGTGATGAGTTGATTGTATCTTGTGGGTAAAGTGTATAACCTCTGTAGAGTGTAAAATCTATTCGAATAGCCATGTCCGCGGTACTGGACAATGCTCGGGGATTACGGTCAAGGGTTGGCTTTTCATGAAAATGAACTTGGGATTGGAGGCAGGATGCCTATGGAAAAGTGATAATTGGTTAAGGATGTGGGATGTTTTACTTGTGAAGTAACTGTGAAATCTATTACTGTTATTATTTGTTTTACTGCTTTACAATCTATTATGTTTATTTGTGAATGTTGCTTTTCTGCAAAATAACCATTCAGCCTGTCACTTGGAATAAGCCATGCATATAGTTATTATACTTGCATTCTGTGCATGACTTGCTGAGTGCTTTATGTACTCACCCCTTGCAACAAACAATCACAAGTTGAGGTGAAGACTACATCGTCGAAGAAGAAGAAGTTCCGTGAGAAGGCGATTATCTAGGAGTTGAACCCCGTCAGTTGCCTGTGGTGTATTGATGGGATTCACCGATGTTCTTCGTTCCGCTGCTTCTTATTTCCAGTTGAAGCCGTCAAGGCCTCACCAATGTAAGGTTGACCTTAAGGTCATTCAATAGTTTATATCCTTTAATTGAGTTATTTTTATTATTCCACTGTGTATGATTGTGATATTCATCTATGTTGAGACTGTGTGCACTAGCGTGATCCTGGACTAGTGCTGAATACACAGATGGTTCGGATTTGCATATTCGGGTCCCAACAAGGGCGTGCACCATTTTTCGATGGTACACACTATTCCGCTTGGAGGCAAAAATAAAAATGCATCTAATGTCTCTTCATCCAAGTGTATGGAAAATCATTTGCATAGGTTTGGATATGCCGGATGAAGACATGGAGCTTACGCCAGAACAAGAACAAAAAATTCACCGCAATGCACAAGCTGCAAGCGTACTACTTGGTGCATTGAGTCCCAAAGAATTCAACAAAATTGACGGTCTAGAAGAAGCAAAGGAATATGGGACAAACTTCAAGCTGCTCATGAAGGCACATCAAGTGTAAGAGAATCAAAAATTGAGTTGCTTGAAGGGAAGTTGGGGAGGTTTGTCATGAATGACGATGAGACTCCGCAACAAATGTATAACCGCTTGATGATCCTCGACAATAAGATCCGTGGATTAGGAAGCAAGGACATGACGGATCATGTAGTGGTGAAAAGGATGTTGAGAGCCTTTGCTCCAAAGAATTCGACTCTCGTAACACTCATTCGAGAGCGAAAAGATTTCAAGAGGCTCACTCCTAATGATGTGCTTGGAAGAATCCTCTCACATGAGCTCATGGAAGAGGAAGGAAAAGAAGTGAAGAATCTTACCAAGCAAATCTCAAGTTCTAAGTCAAAAGAAATTGCATTGAAGGCAAGCAAGAAGGATGACTTAAGCTCGAGTGACGATAATGATGACGAGAGCGAAGATGAGGAAGACTTGGCCCAATTTGTGAGAAGGTTCAAAAAATTTCTCAAGTATGACGAGTCAAGCAAATACAAGAAGAACTACAACGACAAGTCAAGAAGAAGAAGAAACATAAAGAGGGCTTGCAATGAGTGCGGTGAAGTTGGACACTTCATCGCCGATTGTCCAAAGAAGAAGAGCAACTCCAATAAGCACAAGAAGAGTGAGCCATACAAGAAGAACAAGGCTCACAAGAAGAAGTACTCGGGGCGAGCTCACATTGGCGAAGAATGGGACTCCAACAACTCCGACTCCGACTCCGACGATGAAGGAGTCACCACAATCGCCATTGAAGCCGCTCCTCCAACCAAGTCACTCTTCTCGACATGAGTGATAATGACACCAACAACAACACACCCATTTGTCTTATGGCAAAATCAAAACATCTTAGTAGCGATAGTGAAATAGATAGTAGTGATGATGATGATGCTTTATTTTGTGACTTGAACAAGTCAATCATTACAAAAATAAATAAGCTAATGAAAATAATAGATAGCCAAGAAGAAACTCTTGAGAAGCAAGAAGACTTGCTAGTACTTGAAAAGAAGAAAAATCTTGCTCTCGAAAAGCTTCTTGCTAAAGAAAAGGAGAAAATTGAATTGTTAACCAAAAATCTTGATTTGGCTAACAACTCAATTACCTTTCTTAAGAGTTCAAATGAGTCACTTCAAGAAAATGTTTTTAGTCTAGAAAACAATCTTAAAGCTCTTGAAGTGCAATTTGAGTCTCTTAATGACCTTAACTCTCCTCAAAATGATGCTTCCACGGCTTCTATTCCTTCCACTAGTAATGGGCACTCTCGTTGCTACAATATTGATCTTAATGCTTATGCTACTAACTCTCAACTTGTGCAAGTATTAAAGAGCGAAAACGATAGACTAAACGCCTTGGTAAGATATGGTTGCATCAAGACTTATCAATCCAAGGATGCCCTATATAAGACCATCAATGGTCGAGGAAACAACAATACAGAAGGGCTAGGATTTGATAAGTTTGAGAGCAAGGGAAATTACCGTGTGGTGGTAAAAGGTAAGGAGTGTATAAAGTTTGTCAAAGGAAATGGCAAACCACCATTATCCACCACACAAGTCACAAGGCTATGAAAGGACCCACCTTGGTAAAGTTTGTCAAAGGAAAAGTTTGTCAAAGGAAAAGACCATCAATGTGCTTGGTAAGCATCCTCAACATCGTACCCACGACTCCAATATAATTGCTAAGAAAAGAGTGTGGGTATCAAAAGTCTTGATCACTAACATGTAAGGACCCAAGAAAATTTGGGTACATAAACCCAAGACCTAACTCGCTTTTGTAGGATTACATCTCCGGTGGATCAAGTTGGGTGCTTGATAGTGGTTGCACAAACCACATGACCGGAGAGAAGAGTATGTTCTCATCTTTTGATGAGCGAGGGTCACAATATGAAAATATTGTGTTTGGCGATAATGGTAAAGGTGAGGTCATGGGCCTAGGTAAAATTGCAATTTCGAATGATCATTCTATCTCTAATGTCTTGCTTATTAAGTCCTTGAATTACAATTTATTATCCGTATCGCAACTTTGCGAAATAGGCTACAAATGCTTATTTACTAATGTGGATGTGACCGTTTTTAAAAGAGAATATTCATCAATTGCCTTCAAAGGATATTTGAAAGGTAAGCTCTATTTGGTTGATTTCAACTCAAATAGTGCTAAACTTCAAACATGCTTGATGGCAAAGTCTAGCATGGGTTGGTTATGGCATCGCCGACTAGCCCATGTTGGCATGAGGAATCTCGATAACCTTCTAAAGGGGGAACAGATTATTGGACTAACAAATATTGAATTTGAGAAAAATAGGATTTGTAGCGCTTGTCAAGCCGGGAAACAAGTTGGAGCACGTCATCCCGCCAAAAACATCGTGACAACAACAAGATCGTTGGAGCTTCTACATATGGACCTCTTCAGACCCGTTGCTTATATAAGCATCGGAGGTAACAAGTATGGTTTAGTTATTATCGATGATTTTTCTCGCTTCACTTGGGTTTTCTTTTTGCAAGAGAAAAGTGAGACACAAGGCATAATCAAGAAGTTTGCAAGAAGAGCACAAAATGAGTTCGATATGAAGATCAAGAAGATTCGAAGTGACAACAGAAGCGAGTTCAAGAACACTCAAGTCGAAGACTTTCTTGATGAAGAAGGGATAAAGCACGAATTCTCGGCTCCCTACTCCCCTAAACAAAATGGAGTTGTAGAGAGGAAGAACCAAACATTGATAGAGATGGCAAGAACGATGATTGACAAGTACAAGATCTCCGATCAATTTTGGGCGGAAGCCATCAACACCACATGCCATGCAATCAACCGTTTGTACCTCCACAAGATCTTGAAGAAAACACTTGAAGAAAATGGCATACGAACTCCTCACCGATAACAAGCCAAATGTTTCATACTTTAGAGTCTTTGGAATTAAATGTTTTATTCTCAACAAGAAGCCCAAAAATTCAAAATTTGCACCTAAGATTGATGAAGGCTTCTTGCTTGGGTATGGATCAAATGCCTACGCCTATCGCGTTTTCAACAAAACCACCGGTTGTGTTGAAATAGCGAGAGACGTGACATTTGATGAATCTAACGGCTCTCAAGTAGAGCAAGTTGACTAAAATGTGATAGAAAATGAAGAAGTTCCCAGCATTGCGATTAAGAGAATCGCAATTGGAGAGGTGAGGCCTCAAGAAGTGG
Source organism: Rhipidocladum racemiflorum (assembly GCA_036346355.1). Classification (NCBI taxonomy): domain Eukaryota; kingdom Viridiplantae; phylum Streptophyta; class Magnoliopsida; order Poales; family Poaceae; genus Rhipidocladum; species Rhipidocladum racemiflorum. The sequence continues at coordinate 8,511,102 of CM070569.1, forward strand.
AACAACAAGATATTATGTCAACTCAAGTGGAACCGCCAACTTCCATTCAAAGCCGAGACAAGCCTCAAGATAGCCCAAGCAAACTCATTGAGGATGATCAAGTGAAGATGTTGAACCAATATAACAAACATCCCAAGCGCCACATCCGAGAGTCCATCAAAGTATCCAAAGAGACCATCCCGTCGACAACATTCTTGGTGACATTCAAAAGGGAGTAACAACTCGCTCTAGAGTAGCTAATTTTTGTGAATTTTACTCTTTCGTGTCTACTCTAGAACCTTTAAAGGTAGAGGATGCACTTAAGGATCCGGATTGGGTGATGGCCATGCACGAAGAGTTAAACAACTTTGTGAGGAACAAAATATGGTCATTGGTGGAAACACCCAATCAAAACGTGATTGGAACCAAATGGATCTTCCGCAACAAACATGACAAAAATGGGATCGTGATAAGGAACAAAGCAAGGTTGGTTGCTCAAGGATACACTCAAATAGAAGGTTTGGATTTTGGTGAGACTTATGCTCCCATTGCTAGATTAGAGTTAATTCGTATATTGGTTGCATTTGCCACTCACCATGATTTCAAGCTTTTCAAAATGGACATCAAGAGTGCATTCCTAAACGGTCCAATCTCCAAATTAGTTTATGTTGAGCAACCGCCAGGAATGGAGAATAACAAGAACCCTTCACATGTTTATAAACTCCATAAGGTGCTCTATAGGCTTAAACAAGCACCTAGAGCATGGTATGAATGCCTTAGGGATTTTCTTGTTAAAAAGGGTTTCGCTATCGGTAAAGCCGACCCTACTCTCTTCACTAAAAATATTGATGATGATTTATTTGTATGCCAAATATATGTCGACGACATTATATTTGGTTCTACTAATATGAACTTTTGTGAAGAGTTTAGTAGGTTAATGACAAAAAGGTTCGAGATGTCGATGATGGGTGAATTGAAGTTCTTCCTCGGATTTCAAATCAAACAACTCAAGGAAGGGACATTCCTATGCCAAATGAAGTATATCAAAGACATGCTCAAGAAATTTGACATGGAGAACAGCAAGCCAATTCACACAGCCATGGAGACAAATGGACATCCTTGGCCTAAATGAGGAAGGTAACCCGATGGATCAAAAGGTATATCGGTCCATGATTGGCTCATTGCTTCATCTTTGTGCATCTAGGCCCAATATCATGCTAAGTGTGTGCATGTGTGCAATATTTCAACCCGCTCTGAAAGAGTGTCACCTAGTAGCTGTCAAAAGAATTCTTAGATATTTAGTTCACACACCAAATCTAGGGTTTTGGTATCCTAAAGGATCAAAATTCAATTTGATTGGCTATTCGGATGCCGACTATGCAGGTTGCAAAGTGGATAGAAAATGTGCTTCGGGGACATGTCAATTCTTAGGTAGATCACTAGTATCTTGATACTCAAAGAAATAAAATTTTGTAGCTCTATTCACCGCCGAAGCTCAATACATTATCACGGGAAGTTGTTGTGCACAATTAATTTGGATGAGGCAAACTTTGAGGGATTTTGGACTTAGTATGAACAAGGTTCCACTCTTGTGTGACAATGAGAGTGCAATTAAGATAGCAAACAATCCCGTTCAACACTCCCGTACCAAGCACATTGACATCCGACATCACTTCCATAGGGATCACTCACTAAAAGGGGATATCGACATTACCTACGTGAGAACCGAAAAACAACTAGCTGATATCGTCACCAAACCCCTAGATGAAACTCGCTTTTGCGAACTAAGGAGTGAGCCAAATGTCCTAGACCATCGGAATGTGACTTGGTGTCTTGCATGCATTGATTGTTATTTCTCAAGTTCATTTCAAAATAAAATGTTTGAAAAATCTTGCATGATCTTAAAAAATGTTTTATTTTGGATCTTTATTGGAGTCAATCCACTTGTGATCATAGTTTTGAATGTTTGAGTGCTTACTGATCATGACTAGGGAGACGTCTAAAGGTTCACTTGACCAAGAATCTCAGTCTTCTCTCAGAGACCTTTTCTTTCCCATCCGTTTAGCTGGAAAAATCAATGCATTGGATTATCCGATCCCCATATCGGAATATCCAATGTGTCTCCCAGTTTGGATCCATTGGAACTTTGCACTAATCGGAACTTCTGATTTTTTTGGAAAATCTAACTGTTCGGAATTGCCGATTTTCACATCGGAATATCCGAAGTCCTTAGTCCTATGCACTCATCGGAACATCCGATCTAAGATCGGAATATCCGATATGTGCGTACTCCTTTAAGTGACCGGTTCACTTCCTTTTTGTATTCTCTTTTGTCCTATCTTGTCCGTACGAGCCACCCTTTCATCCTCTTGCCGTATTTGGAGTTTCCGACCATCCGGAATCTCCGATCTTCTCCAAGGGTGTTTCTCTCAACGAAAGATTTGATTTTCTCCCCGAAATCTACTTCATCTCTTCCCAGGTAACCCGTGATCCCTAATTTAGATCCTGAATCTTGTAGTTTCTAGTCTTCAAATTCCTTTGGTAGATGTGTTTCTCTACTCTCCTAGAGTCCACATCTCAATTTTCATCCTTTTTCATTGGTCAATCTTGAAGAATTCGTGATTTTTGTTGCCATGCCAAAAATGTCGGAATATCCGAGTCTGTAGTCGGAACTTTCGATCAGAAATTGGAATGTCCGATGTTGACAGTACAGCACCAAATCATGTTTCTCTCCTGATTCTACTTTCTTATCGAGTCCTCCTCTTGTCAGATCATCTCGGTGGATCCCAGATAGGGTGATGATCAACCCAAGAAGGGCACTTCTAACATCACCTTTGGACGCAAAAGAAAAACTCCAACAGGAACAAGGACGAAGAGAGTTGTAACACGACCTCGTCCTGCTGAGGGAATTTCCATCAATGAACCAACTCAAGCTACTCAAATGGTCAATGTTCCTCGAGGAGCTCCTCTGCCTTCCAGGAAAGGCAAGGAGATTGCAGGCTCCTCTCAATCTCAGCAAGGTCCAGCTCGAAGCAAGCCAGTACTGAAGAAACCAGAACGATCTCAACGGCTCGTTAGGAAGCCAGTGAGCTATAAAGGGAAGACTGCTCAAGTACGCAAGACTTGAGAACTGAATCCCAGAAGAGAAGCTCAGTTCTCAACAGATCCTCGCTTCTAGAACTTCTTTCAGCAAGATTTTTATGAGACAATCATTCTACCCAGGAAGACTCTAGTGACTCCAATGCAATGGGTTGATTGGAACTACATGGCTGAGGCATATGTTACTACTTTCAATCAAGTTATAGCTGCTTGTGAGATGACTGTAATCAAGAGGATAATGAGCTTCAAGCATGACTGGAACATAGAGATCATTGCTCAATTCTATGCCACTCTGTACATCTCAAGGGACAGAGTCTCTGCACTGCACTAGATGATAAAGGGAGAGTGGTATGAAGCTTCATACACTCAGTTTGCATGGATTCTCAGTTTCACTGAGGCAGACGCTCGTGACAGGGATGTGATCCATAATGAAACTGCTTTAGTTAGATCAAACATCAAGTTTCTTTATGAAGAAGATGCAGAGTCTGAGCCGGGTGACACTAAGGGCTTGAAGCCCTATTATGCTGCTCTGAATAGGTTATTCAGAAAGACCCTGGCCCCTAAAGAAGATGATGCCTCTCATGTGCTCTCATTCACAAGGAATTTGTTGAGCAGGATGCAGGAAGATCAGCAACCATTTGATGTCTTCGATTTCATTTGGAATGAGAACAGGCTTACTGCTCAGGAGCCCAAGAGGAGCTGTGGATATGCTCCTTACATTATGCACATGATTGAGCACGTGACCAAGAAGGAGTTTGAGTATGATGTTGAGCACACTGGTCTTCAGATTAGAGCAATCAAAGCTCCAGCTCAGCGAGCAAGACTACCACCAGAGGTGCTTCCTCGTCTGCTGCCTCTCCTGAGACCTCAGCTCCTGGTGCATCTTCTTCTTCGTCAGTTCTTCATGCTCTCAAGTCCATCTTTTGCCTATGCAAAAGCAATGCAGTGGCGCAGAAGAAGAACACCAAAAGGCTCAAGGAGATCCAGAGGCACCTCAATCTATCTTGTTCTGATGATGAAGAGGACAAGGAAGAAATTGATGATCCTTTATCTTCGGCTGCTGAAGAGTCCAAGTCTGAGGACTACGCCGAGGAGACTGGATCAAAAGAGTCAGAGTAGATCTCTAAGTTTCCCTTTCCTTCCCTTTTGTGGTACTTGATGCCAAAGGGGGAGAGAAAAGCTTACTTTGTTCTCTTTAGTGATCATTCTGAGTACTGTCTGGTTGATTACAATCTTGTGAACACTTGGACACTTGGATCATCTGTTGGTTCATGTTTGACTACATGTTTTATGTTGCTTATCTCTGCTTGGATGATTAAATGCTGCTAATGTTTAAATACTTACACTTTATGTTATTTGTGTGTACTTGCATGCCTTATCATATATACAAGTTATCCTCGAATGCAAAGATATAGGGGGAGCTCTCTCAAAATTTCATTCAAAATGTGAATTTGTTTTCAAGTCAAATCTTATATGCACATATTGAGGGGGAGCTCACCATTTCATATCAAGTCTATTCAAATTATTTGTAAGCTTTAATCGGGTTGTCATCAATCACCAAAAAGGGGGAGATTGAAAGTGCATCTAGGCCCCTAAATGAGTTTTGGTTGATTAATGGCAAACAATTAAAGGGACTAATGCGTTCAATGAGTTTATGAACAGGTATAAGACCCAAAGTAAGATCATCTACGAATGATGGTTACCCTCAAAAGGAACGAGTAAGAAAAACAACATTGTTCAAATGTACTTTACATTTTTATTGAGTCATAGGCATGCCGTACTATTAAGAGGGATGCATTGTAGTTGATCTAGGATTAGTCTCTATGCTCAGATGAATGCTAGCTAGTTTATTTAAGAGACACAAAATCATTGCACTATCTTCGGAGTGGTTTCTTTTAAAGTTAGGTCGGACATTCCGATTTTGGATCGGAAGTTTCGATGTTTCAGACATTCCGATGCTTAGTAGTTCTTGAGTCCGAAGCACTCAACGCACATCGGACATTCTGATAATTGGGATCGGATGTTCTGATCTGTGTAAAGTTCTTATAGGGTGCTCTTTGGACACATTAGACATTCGGATATTTTTTATCGGATGTTCCGATTAGTGTTGGTTTGAATTAAAGTGCTCTCTGGAAGCATCGGATATTACAATATGTGCATCGGACATTCCGACTTGGACTTTGAAAAAATTCGAAGAGAGAATTTTTTATAAGTTACTCCCTATGAACATCGGACTATCCGATCATAAAAATTGAAAGTTCCGATGCTTGGTTTTTCGACCGTTACACAGTGTTGTGTTCTGGAAAATTAGATAGATCGGAAGTTCCGATGTGAGTATCAGAAGTTCCGATATGTGGCTGAGTGCGGTTATAACGGCTAGTTTTTGCCCAAATCTATAAATACCCAGCTTTACCACCTTTGAGAGGTTACACACTTGCATTGTTGAACCTTGTGAGCTTCTAGTGCACATTCTTGAGTATTCTTGTCTCCTCCTCTTTGATCTTGGTAATCATCTAGAGAGTGAGGAATAGAAGAGAGATCTAGTGCTAGAGCTAAAAGAGGATTCATTCATGTTGAGCATTAGGGAACTTCTCCAAGATCACAACTACTTTGCATTTTTTACTCTTGGAGTTTGAAGGACTCCTAGACGGCTAGGCGTCACTCATGAGCTCCCGAAGATTGTGGGTATCCGTGAGAAGTTTGTGAAGGCCGATTTCACCTCCGAAAGGGAAGAAATCAAGAGTGGAACCAAATCTCAAGTGTGACTGAGGTTTGGGAGGAAAGGGTTGAAAGAGACCCGGCTCTTTGTGAGCTTCCTCAATGGAGACGTAAGATCCCTTCAAGGATCCGAACTCTGGGAACAAATTCTTGTCTTCTTGGTTTAATCCCTCTCGCTTAACTTGTGTCTAAACCTTTTAATTGAGCTCTTCTATTGTTGCTACTCTAGTCTAGATCATTTACTCATTCTAGCACTCAACTAGAGTAGAAGTATTTTGTAGATTACAATACTTTGTTGCTTTTTCTCGAATTTCTGTACTAATCGGATATTCCAATTCTTGACCAGATGTTCTGATCTAATCAGAAGTTCCAATTATTTATCAGAAGTTCTGATACCTTTTTCGCTGCGATTAAATTTAACTTTAAAATTAAAATAGCCTATTCACCCCCCCCCACGCTAGGCAATTTTCACATCTTTCACAGCTGCCATGCTTTCACCGCGATTTCTAGTCAGAGCTGGAGGAGCGCCACCATCTTCTTAGTGGGATTTGGTCGAAGTCCTCCGTCCTTCAGGGAATTCATTTCCGGATTTGAGGTCCCCACGGTGAGGCGCTTCGGAGTTGACACTTCACATCGTTGGGAGATCACGAAAATGTTGTGGTTGTTGCTGTCATCTCCAAGTCTACCAGAACTCACTGTCAAACTCCATCGGCTGATTCGCAAGCTCCAGGCACCGTCAGATCAGATCGCACAGACAAGGTAATGCCACGTGGTTCCATTTCTATGCCGTAAGATTGAGTTCATCTGGAACGTTAGATCTTAAGTCGGACAGTGGGGATGTAGACATGTAGGGCACGTGATGGATCTCCACGTGTACCTCATCACTTCGAATTAGATATATAGTCAGCCTAGGATCTGAAATAAACGGTGTAGATCGAGCCACATAGCCTGTCGTTAGAACACTAAATCCACTACTACAGACATGGTCATCTGTTTCGGTTCGTAACCGACATTAGTGTCGGTTTTCCAACCGACACAGACATACCGACAGTAATAATCGTGAATTATCAGTGTCGGTTTAAAAACCGACACAAATAAAGACATCAGTGTCGGTTCTACTCACCATCCGACACAAATAGTTACATATCAGTGTCGGTTCTGAACACGAGCCGACACAGATAGTTAAATATCTGTGTCGGTTCTACACACAAACCGACACAAATAGTCACCTATCAGTGTCGGCTCGAAACACAAACCGACACAAACATGGACATATCAGTGTCGGCTCGAAACACAAACCGACAGAAATATTCATCTATCAGTGTCGGTTAGAAACACAAATGGACAAAAATATTCATATCAGTGTCGGTTTGTACTAAGAACCGACACAAATAATTCCCCACCAGAAAAATAAAAAACTGCATTTTTGGCTAGCCTCAGGAATACTGCTAGCCATGCCCTCTGGATTGATATAGCAGAACTCGAAAAAATACATTGATATAGCAGAACTCGACAAAAAATAGACCACAGAAGTATAGATTAACACCAATTGGATATCCAAGTCGCTCCCATACCCCATATATCTACTTTCTCATAATAGACCGCAGGAGTAGCACCCCAACACCCCATATATCTACTTTCTTATAATAGCTTCCTGACAGAACCTCAGGCGCCACATAAGCTGGGCTCCCAGCAACACTAGACAATTTTTGACCTGCTCAGTGTACACCAAAACCATCAGCTAATGAGTAATGTACAAAATGTAGAGACAGCAAGAAAAGTATCTAATATATCAGATAAAATTCAGATTCTTCTAATACACATTCATAGAACTCTCTGTAAGTAAAGCCCTATGGTCATGTACTAATACACATTCATATGGTCTTTGTACTAATAAGGTGTGAGACCCCGGATCAGCTATCCAGAATCTCCTGTGTATTTCCGTACTAGTCCCAGATCAGTAGCTAGTACACACAGTCACAGTGATACATCATTGCCGAACAAAACGAAACTTGTAATATAAATATCCAAGTATGGGCCACATGGCCACTTATTACAATACTCGGTCCAACGACCGGACACACAAAATAGCAGAAGCAAAAAGAAAGCAATAAGCGAACGCCACAACGCCACAGGCGACGACTAGGAACGCAACTAGTCCTCCTGGCAGTCCTCCTCGAAGAACTCCTCCTCCTCCTCGGCATCTTGGAAATTCTCTGATGATTACAATGTTGGTGTAGCACGTGAGTACAAAAGTACTCAGCAAGTCGGGAAAGTATGATCATGAGGGGCTTTCCAAAGGAAGCTTAATAGGGTTTATTTGCATAAAGCCACATTTGATTAAATCATACTTAAGTAATAAATTTCACAAAGCATCTTTTACAATTCTTTTTAATAATTGAATTATTTATTATTGTAGTGAGGTTCTATCCACCATAACTAACATAAAGGCTCTAACCGCCAACAGTTAATAGATCAAAGTTAATCATGTGACTCCATCCGTCAAAGGTAAAACAGGTTCTTTCTACCTGGGTTGGCTCTTTCTGCCAATGAAGCATTCGAGAGTTCTAACCACTCCCGAACCCCAAAACAAAACACTTTTCGAGTTTAAAATCAAAACCAAAGTCTACCAATATGAAAGCATTCTTCGCTTTGCCTTTGACCGTAGGCACGGCTATTCGAATAGTTTATACTCTGCAGAGGTGTACAACTTTACCCACAAGACAAGATAGACCCTTGTTGCCATGCAATTAACACACTTCCTTAGGTGTGCCGGCAGGGATATCTTGACAAGGCCGTTACAATGTATCTACCTAACTAGACCCAGCCGCTGAGGTTTCACCGCTGTTAGGGTTCCCTCCACCCAGTACAGAAGCCCCCTCTTGCGCCGTGTGAGAAAAAAAACATTGCCTCCGTCCGACATTCACATCCAACCAAGTGGTGAGTCTAAGCTAGGCTTCTACAAATTAGTTGGCCAGGTCGTACCATTATACACATGTGGTAGTACGGTTATGCTTAAAATGGCAATCATAAGCGTCGGTCCTTATATGACTTGGGGCGGTACTTGCACAAAAGGATCAAGACTTGATCCGCTCCCACCCGACATTCCATGCCGCCCAAGTCAAATCATTTTTCCTTTTCTTTTTATTTTAGAAAACAGGACCAAAACCATAATAACACTTTCAAATCACATTTGATAGCTTTCTTTTTGAATAATCCCACCCCTGGGTTGTTTTCATCGGAAAAGGTCCTAAGCAATTCTACCGTACTACATAGCAACGGATACCATATAAGCCTAAGCATGGTATAAACAAGGTTCTAGGGTTACAATGGATATGATTAACAATGTCAAGGTGGAATTAACAAGTTCGGAATAACTAGCTCTTATATTTGACATATTTAATTAAACATAGTGTGAAATCATGTGCTGAAAAATTGGCTTTGAACTGAAAAATTAACTTAGAATTGGTTTTGCAAAATGTGCTTGTGCATGTGTTTGACAATTTGACAAGAAACAGTAAGTTTCGTTTTTACGCGCGGGACCAAGTTCTTAAAAGACAGTAAGTTTTACATGTACGCCAGACCAAATTTTTTGGTCCGTCGTGAATGGCTTTCTGCTCGATTAGGGTTTGTGCAAATTTGGACTTTGAATTTTGATTTGTTTTTGAGATTATGAAATTTGTGAGAATTTCATGATGCTTGAAGTGGACTTTATGCAATGCTCATGTTAGTAGTTGCATGTATTGACATTGAGTCAAGTTGTGGACTTGTGCTCGGATTTGTTTTGTGGTTTGTTCATGTGCAGGTATTGCTCGAAGACGAATGTGGTCGATGACGGGACCGGAACTAGGTTCATGGAGGAACTGAGGTTCGGGACTAGATTCAGGAGGAACTGAGGTCTTGGTGGTCAAGGATGTCATGCGGGACGTTCGGGCTGAGAGAATGGTGCACATGAAGAATGGTTAGTCACGTGAGAATGGCAGGAGGTCATTCGCGTGCAAAGTGTTAGTCACGTGAGTATGGCAGGTGGCCATACGCGTGCAAAGTGTTAGTCACGTGAGTATGGTAGGGTTGCCATACGCGTGCAAGAGTTGTACTCGGCCGAGGTTGGGCCAAGTAGAGTTGTGTTGGATCTGATTCCTTCTAGGGAATAGGAATCGTATTCAGAACTCCTTGTGGGTTGGTCCTTTAAATAGGAGGGGTGTCTCCTGTTAAAGGGCATCAATCGAACCAAGTAGCAGAACAGGCGCAAGGGAGCTTGAGCTTGGTTTTAGGGTTTGTACTCTTTTGATGAGAGTACTTTAGACAAAAGAAATAAAGATCAATTCTTCTAGTTCCTTGTGTGCTACAATATTCTCTTTTGGTTCTTGTTTGCATACTTGTTCTAGTTCTAGATTGGTTTTTGTTTTTTGAGTTTCATCTTGATTTGATCCATCAAAAACCTCTCTAGGGTATTGATCTAGTGTTCCTCAAAGTTTTGTTGATAAATCTTTTGTTGTTCTTGATCAATCTACAAGTTTCGATTAGATTGATTTTCGTCAAGTTCTGGAACAGCAAGCTTGCAAAACTTATAACTTTTGATCCATAAGTCCGATCGAGCTGATTCTTTTTGGGTTCTATTCGTACTGGAATCTAGTTTCTTGTGTCCAAATTTTAGATCGATCCGACGGTTGGATCTCCGGGAATTCGCGTTTTACTGAACCTCTGTCATTCTGTTTTTGTCGAAAACGAGGCAATTATTTGGTTCTGTTTTGGGGTGAACTTTTAATAGATCAAGAATTTGGTTTTAGCTTCCGCACAATCATTCATCCCCCCTCTGATAGCTATATTCGTATACTTCGATCCTACACATAGCCATGCAACTTTATAAACAATTTAAATCATTTTGTAAACATAGGAGCAAAGTGCATCAAGGAGACTTGCCTTCTTCGGCGGTGGGAGTGTCGAACTCGAGAAGTCCGACGGCGGAATCGGCGGTCGCGGCGGAATCGGCGGTCGCGGCGGGATCGTCGACTACACGCAAAACGAGGCAATAAATAAATAACAGAAAATAAATAAAATCCAAATAATTATAAAATTAGTACTGGCAGGTAGATCTTGATTTTAGATGAATTTAGGAAGTTGAATGGGTTCAAACGGAGTTCGGATGAGAAAGTTATGAGCTTCCGAAGTTTGGATTTCGAATAAATCGAAAACCGAGAATATTCCCGGAATATTCCTCTCGGGTTTGACTGGGTCAAAGTTGACCGAGGACTTTGACTTTGACTGGACTGGCTTTGACTAGGCTTTGGGTGGATGACAGAGGGCCCCACATGTCATAGACATGGGTTGCTTCTCCTAGAAACTTGCCATAGCCATGGCAATGGCTTCCATGGAAGAGAGAGAGAGAGATTGAGGAAGAGAGAGGGAAGGAGGGGGGGCTCGCCGGCGGCGAGCGGTGGCGGCGAGAGGCGGCGGGCGGCGGCGCGGCGTGGCGGGCAGCGGCGCCGGAAGCGGCGGGCGGCCATGGCGGCCAAGGCCGGGCGGCGGCGGCAGCCTTGGCGGCGGCGGGCGGCATGGCGGGCGCGGCAGCGGCAGCGAAGCGGCTTGCGTGGCGGCAGACGCAGCGGCCTGGCCATGGCCATGAGCCCAAGCTCCACCCAAAAAAACAGAGAAGGCTAAAAGATAAAAAGAGCACAAGTTCTTCCAAAAACTTGATTTTTCTCTCATTTTTGCATGGAATCGATCCAAATAAAAGGCTAGAACCTCTAGAGGACCTCCTTAGCATCATCTAGGATGAAGGAATTGAACCTAAACTCACCGGAATTGGAGAAATCGACGACGAACGGCGGTTCGGCCGAAAGCACCAAAACTCGAAATTCGTCGCCCACGGATGATGAAACCTAAAACCAACGATCGGGTTAGAAGCTAGACATCCATGCTAACACAAAGAAACGATCGGGAGGAAGAAAGATCCACCGGAGTGGAAGATATGAGCAAGAACACGAAGAACGCGAAGAACAACCAAAAGGTCGTCGGTTTTCTTGATCTTGCGGCCAATTGGATTTGAGAGGCTAACGGAGAGCTACACCACCGGAAAGAGGATTCTTATACGGAGAGATGAGGGGCGGAATCACGCGAAACGGATTAGAAACGGCCGCTCTATCACCATAAAGGTCGATTTTGGTTTCCTCGCAACCGTTCAAAATCCAGCGAGATCTCGGGTGCATTAACCCCATGGATAGAAAGAGGAGGCCGTTGCGATTCCAACGGATCCGACGGTTCGCGATTTGGAGTTGTATGGAGGAAGATACATGAATTTGGATAGGTAGGATAGAGTTTGGAAGTCTCTGTTATCCTCTCCAGGCAAGAACACGTACAAGGCCATCCCAAGGTTAGGGATGACACTGTAGCGCCACGTGGCGGCCTGCGGTTGGTTGGCTTATACGCGAAAGTTCTGCCCTAGAGAAAAATTAGGAAAAATGGTCTAAAAATTCCGGAAAAATTCCTAGAGCCATTTTTGAATATTTGGGACTTAATGAAATTGGTTTGGTTGAATTTGGATGATTTTTGCGGAATTGGATATTCGGGTGCGGATCGCAGGCATTAAACGAAAGCCGCGCGAGATAAAATAGGAACGGATGTCCAAAAATCCGGGGAATGATTCCTAAAATCATTTCGGAATATTTGGAGCATTTTAGAAATGGTTTGGAGATTTTTGGAGTATTTTGGGATCCGGGTGAATTTTCGGGTACCGGCGGGACTGGAAAATCCGATTTTTCGCCCGGGAGGGAATTAATTCCCGATTTCGAAGGAGAATGGATGCCAGGTTATTTTAAACACCAAAGAAACTCCAAATTTTGAATTTACTTTATTTAAATTAGGTTTTTCTCCAGAAAGCCAAAAAGAGGATGTTACAAACCTACCCCCCTTAGAGAGAATCTCGTCCCCGAGATTCAGACGGAGAAAGAAAAAGGTTAGGGAACTCTGCTCGAAGATCTTCTTCACGCTCCCAAGTAGCTTCCTTCTTAGAATGATTGCTCCACTGAACCTTGCAGAACTTGATCACTCGGCTTCGCGTCCGACGCTCGGCTTCATCCAAAACCTTGATGGGATACTCCGGGTAAGACAAGTCTTCTTTGAGTTCTATGTCTTCCAACGGCAACTGATGTTATGGCACTCGGAGACACTTCTTTAACTGAGACACATGAAAGACATCATGTACCCCTGACAGCTGTGGCGGCAATTCCAATTTATAAGCAACTTCTCCTTTTCGGGCAATCACCTTGAACGGTCCGACATAGCGGGGTGCTAATTTTCCACTGACGCGGAACCGTTTCATTCCTTTCATCGGGGATACCTTCAAGTACACATGATCTCCTGGTACAAAGCTTAAGTCCCGTCGACGATTGTCCGCATAACTCTTTTGTCTTGACTGAGCTGTTTTCATATTTGTACGTATCTATCTAACTTGTTCTTCGGCTTCTTTTAGAACATCAGGTCCGATGACTTGTCCTCCTTCGGTTTCTTTCCAATACAGTGGTGTCCTGCACTTTCTTCCATACAAAGCTTCAAAAGGTGCCATCTTCGAACTGGCTTGATAACTGTTGTTATAAGAAAACTCTGCATAGGGCAAATTCTGATCCCACGAGCCTTTATATGTTAGAGCACAAGCTCTCAACATATCCTCTAAGATTTGATTGACCCTTTCGGTCTGGCCATCCGTCTGGGGATGATACGCAGTACTGAAATTAAGATTCGTGCCCAATACCTCATGCAATTGCTGCCAGAATCTCGAGGTGAACTGGGAACCTCGATCAGACACAATCTTCTTTGGCACACCGTGTAAACATACAATCTTGGTCATATACAACTCGGCAAGCTTATCTCCCGAATAGGTGGTCTTTACCGGGATAAAGTGGGCCACTTTGGTCAATCGATCCACAATAACCCAGATGGAATCATAACCGGATTTAGTTTTGGGTAATCCAGTTATAAAATCCATTCCAATTTCTTCCCATTTCCATACAGGCACTTGCAAAGGCTGCAATAGACCGGCGGGTCTCTGATGCTCTGCTTTTACCAACTGGCACACGTCACAACGTGCCACAAAATCTGCAACTTCCTTCTTCATATTGGACCACCAATACTTCTCTTTCAAATCAGCATACATTTTGGTGCCTCCTGGGTGAATAGAATATACTGAATCGTGAGCTTCCTTCAAGATCACATTCTTGATTTCGTCTTGGTTAGGGACCACTATTCTTTTCCCGAACCAAACAGTACCTTGGTCATCTTCTGAAAATCCGGGGTGTTTCCCTTTCTTTAGACCTTCCTTCAAGTCGGCAATACCTTTATCGTCCTTCTGAGCCTCCCTGATTTGATCTTCCAAGGTTGATTTGACCTCCAAATTATAAATACACCCTTCATTTACCAATTCCAGGTTAAGGCGCCGAAATTCATCGTGAAGTACTGGTTGGCGTTGTTGTACTAGTACATTGTTGCAGTGAGCTTTCCTGCTCAAAGCATCCGCAACAACGTTTGCTTTTCCAGGGTGATAATGAATTCCAACGTTATAATCTTTCACTAACTCCAACCATCTTGTTTGCCTCAGGTTGAGATCAGGTTGAGTGAAGATATACTTCAGACTTTTATGATCCGTATAGATTTCACATCTATTGCCGATCAAGTAATGCCTCCATATCTTGAGCGCGTGCACAACTGCGGCTAACTCCAAGTCATGAATAGGATAGTTTTCTTCATGAGGTCGCAGTTGTCTTGAAGCATAGGCTATTACCTTTCCTTCTTGCATCATAACACATCCAAGTCCTTGCTTCGAAGCATCACAATACACTTCAAAGTCCTTATGGATGTCTGGCAAAATCAGCACTAGGGCTGAGGTTAATCTCTTTTTCAACTCCTGAAAACTTTGCTCACAGGCTTTAGTCCATTCAAACTTCTTTTCCTTTTTCAGAAGCTGAGTAAGAGGTCTGGCTATCTTCGAGAAACCTTCAATGAATCTCCGATAATAACCAGCTAATCCAAGAAAACTTCGGATCTCCGGGACTGACTTGGGTTGTGTCCAATCCAAAACATCTCTCACTTTCGCTGGATCTACTGCTACTCCTGCAGCAGAAATGATATGACCCAGGAAAGACACTTCCTTCAGCCAGAAGTCACATTTGCTAAACTTAGCATACAGCTGATGCTCCCTTAGTGTTTCCAAGACTATTCGCAGATGGTCTTCATGCTCTTTTCTGCTCTTGGAATAGACAAGAATGTCGTCGATGAAGATTACGACGAACTTGTCTAAATACTCCATAAACACCTTATTCATCAGATTCATGAAATAAGAAGGAGCATTGGTCAATCCAAAAGACATGACTGTGAACTAAATGCAGTCCATATCGAGTGGTGAAAATTTGTTTCGGAATATCTTCCTTTCTTATCTTCAGCTGGTGATATCCCGATCTCAAATCTACCTTGGAGAAGACTTGAGCTCCCTTTAACTGATCAAAGAGATCATCTATCCGAGGCAACGGATACTTGTTCTTGATCGTGACCTCGTTCAACGACCTGTAGTCTATGCACATTCTCAGACTACCGTCTTTCTTGGTGACAAAGATCACAGGCGACCCCCAAGGTGACGAACTGGGTCTGATGAATCCTTTCTCTTGCAATTCCTCAATCTGCTTCTTCATCTCGACCAACTCGTTAGAAGGCAAACGGTAGGGTCTTTTCGAGATTAGAGCGGTACCCGGTACTAGCTCAATCACAAATTCCACATCTCGATCTGGTGGCATACCAGGCAACTCATCCGAGAACACATCTGGGTACTCATTGACTATCGGTACCTTCTCCAACGAAGTACCTTTCAAACGGTTTAGGGTGCTACCCCCCTTAGAGGCAAGATTAGATAAGAACTCCACTCTAATCCCCTCAGGGCTGGTAAGAGAGATAGCTCTACTAGCACAGTCTATCTGACCCTTATACTTGGTTAACCAATCCATTCCAAGGATTACTTCTATACCCTTAGTATCCAACAGTATTAAGTTCGCTAGGAACTTTACCCCTTTTATTACTATATCCATCTTCGGACAGACAGTAGTTGTTCTTAGTTCTTTTCCAGGGGATTGCACTAGCAAAGGGTTTCTTAACTGCAAGGTGTCCCAGTTATGCTTTTTAACCAAGTACTCTGATATGAAAGAATGGGTTGCACCAGAATCAAACAGAACTGAAATAGGTACTGAGTTCACATGGAACTTACCATAGACCACGTCTGGCGCATCCTGAGCTTCCTCCGCGGTGATGTGATTCACACGCCCTCTTCCTGCAGTCCTTGGCGTGCGCGGGGTCTGAGGGGTTCCTCTTCCTTGAGCCGGCACAGGGGCGCGGGCTGGCGTGGATCCCAAGTTAAACCGCACCGGGGTGACGGGCTGACGCTTCTTGGGGCAGTTGTTGGCATAGTGCCCCATCTCCCTGCAGTTGAAGCACTGCACTCCTGCCATCGCTGTACTGCCCTTCTGAGTTTGAGCTCCTGCATTGCCGGCAGGGGCTTGTCCAGTGGGGCGCGGAGTTGACATTGGGGTCCTCGGGCCACTGGCTGCTGGCGGCTTTCTCGGCTGCGCCGCTGAAAAGTGTGGGGCACAGGCTGCCGGCACCAGTCTCGAATCGCATCTTCCGCGGGACTCGGTCGTGGCCAGGCATTCTCTTGGATCAGCGCCTTGTTAATCATGTGCTGGAACGACGGGTAGTCGCTTGAAACCAGCTGTACCTTCAAGTTGGGGTCAAGGCCCTCCATGAATCGCCAAATCTTGGCCTCATCAGTGGCGACATCTGAGGTCGCGTACCGGGACAGCTGTGTGAAGCGGTTAAGGTACTCCGATACTGACATGTTCCCTTGTTGAAGCTTGTGGAACTCACGACGCTTCATTTCCATAATCCCCCTTGGGATATGGGTAGCCCTGAAGGCTTCCACGAACTCGTTCCATGGAATGTTCTGCGGGTCGGCATGTGCGGCACAGTAGTTCTCCCACCAGTTGGCTGCCGTACCCTTCAGCTGATAAGAGGCAAAGTGCACACTCTCAGTGTCATCGCACTGAGCCAAGTGAAGTTTCTGCTCAATCTCCTTGAGCCAGTCATCCGCATCCAGCTGGTCTGCTGATCCAGCAAAAGTCGGGGGTCGTGTCCTCATGAACTCCCCGAACTTGGAAGGGGGCGGTTGAGCTTGAGCTGGAGCTGCAGCGGCTTGAGGTTGGTTCAGGACGTTCTGAGCTAACGCCTGAAGAATCTGAAGCTGCATCGCCATCATTTGTTCCATATTCGGCGGCTGAGCTGGTGGTGGGGGCGGCGGCGGATCATGCTGAGCGGCAGGGTGTTGCACTTGCTCTTATCCTTGCGGCTGCGGTGGCTCCACATACTCTGCTTCCTCTTGAAAGTGCACCGGTCCACGGGCTCATCCACGGCCTCTACCACGGCCTGCGGGCCTTCCACGACCACGACCACGACCAACGTTCTCCATCTGCACAAGGCGGTCAAGCACAAGGAAAGAGGGAGAAGCATAGGTAAGCAATGGGGAACTAAACCACATCCTCCACACACGAGCACAACCACAAAAGCACACAACAGAAGGGAAAACCAACTGAACTTCAATTAAAATCAAATAGTTTTGGAGGTGGCTGTATCACAAATGCCTAAGGGCACGATACAATCCAGCAATCACTTATTCAACGCTCTAACGCGACAAAATTAAGATCCTACAGACTGAAACTATCTAAGAACTCGCGTCACTGCCGAAGACACGCGGGGACGGGTCCTCCTCCTCCTCGCTCCTGCTGCGGGAAGGTGAAGCTGCTGCAGACGGTCCGACTCCCCCAGGGGCAGCCAAAGCACTCAGAGAAAACCCTGGCGGCGAAGGAAGATGAACGAACTTGGGCGCGGTCGTTCGAAGCCTCAGTCCTTGATGACGCTTGGCTGGCGGCGCGTCCTCTAAGATGTCACGGGTCGGCGGGTCCTCTCGAACCGGGGCTGGTGGCGGCGGCGCCACGGGCTGGGCCTCCTGCACAGGCGCTGGCGGTGGAGGCGATGGGATGCTCCTCCTCTCCTCCTCGAGCCGAGAGATCGTCTCTCTCGCTGCCGTCAAGTCCCGACGCGAACCAAGACCAGCTCGTCGACCATCCGGACGTAGGCCTCATCCTGCGCTGGGCGAGTGACCCCAAGTGCACCACGGTCGGGTCACCTCTGGGCCAAACTCCTAAAGCGGTGTACATCCGCCCAACGAAGCGGGAAGCTTGGCCCGTGCGGAGAGTTCTCCAAAGATATCGCGGTAGCTCTGCCCCAACATGAGGATAGCCTTTACGGCGTCTGGCCTGCAGACGCCGAGTGGTCTCGGCCGTGAAGTAAAACGGCCGGTCCTCGACGCTGGCGGCTCCTCGCGAACTAGCAAGCGGACTCGCCACATGTCCTGGACAAGACCAGGCATCGATCGTAGCGATACTCCGGCGATGGGAAATCCCAGCTCTGGAGCATCGGTGTGACTCCTCGCAAAAGCCTCCAGCCTGGCCGGCAAAGGTGGTGTAAATCGACATCTACAAATTTTGAAAGCAGACAGAATTAGTAACCAAAATTTAAATAAAAGAGAGGATGAGCACAAGACACTAAGATAGAAGAGATAGAAGCAAAGAAACTTAAACTTTTGCAAATACATTTTTATAAAATATAAGTCCTTAAGGCTTTGCCATGCTAACTAGGTCACGTCCTACAGTCGTCCAGGCTCTGATACCACCGTTGTGAGACCCCGAATCAGCTATCCAGAATCTCCTGTGTATTTCCGTACTAGTCCCAGATCAGTAGCTAGTACACACGATCTGATGATACATCATTGCCGAACAAAGCGAAACTTGTAATATAAATATCCAAGTATGGGCCACATGGCCACTTATTACAATACTCGGTCCAACGACCAGGACACACAAAACAAATGGAAGCAAAAAGAAAGCAATAAGCGAACGCCACAACGCCACAAAGGCATTTACTAGGAACGCAACTAGTCCTCCTGGCAGTCCTCCTCGAAGAACTCCTCCTCCTCCCCGACATCTTGGAAATTCTCTGATGATTACAATGTTGGTGTAGCACGTGAGTACAAAAGTACTCAGCAAGTCGGGAAAGTATGATCATGAGGGGCTTTCCAAAGGAAGCTTAATAGGGTTTATTTGCATAAAGCCACATTTGATTAAATCATACTTAAGTAATAAATTTCACAAAGCAACTTTTATAATTCTTTTTAATAATTGAATTATTTATTATTGTAGTGAGGTTCTATCCACCATCACTAACATAAAGGCTCTAACCGCCAACAGTTAATAGATCAAAGTTAATCATGTGACTCCATCCGTCAAAGGTAAAATAGGTTCTTTCTACCTGGGTTGGCTCTTTCTGCCAATGAAGCATTCGAGAGTTCTAACCACTCCCGAACCCCAAAACAAAACACTTTTCGAGTTTAAAATCAAAACCAAAGTCTACCAATATGAAAGCATTCTTCGCTTTGCCTTTGACCGTAGGCACGGCTATTCGAATAGTTTATACTCTGCAGAGGTGTACAACTTTACACACAAGACAAGATAGACCCTTATTGCCATGCAATTAACACACTTCCTTAGGTGTGCCGGCAGGGATATCTTGATAAGGCCGTTACAATGTATCTACCTAACTAGACCCACCCGCTGAGGTTTCACCGCTGTTAGGGTTCCCTCCACCCAGTACAGAAGCCCCCTCTTGCGCCGTGTGAGAAAAAAAAACATTGCCTCCGTCCGGCATTCACATCCAACCAAGTGGTGAGTCTAAGCTAGGCTTCTACAAATTAGTTGGCCAAGTCGTACCATTATAGACATGTGGTAGTACGGTTATGCTTAAAATGGCAATCATAAGCGTCGGTCCTTATATGACTTGGGGCGGTACTTGCACAAAAGGATCAAGACTTGATCCGCTCCCACCCGACATTCCATGCCGCCCAAGTCAAATCATTTTTCCTTTTCTTTTTATTTTAGAAAACAGGACCAAAACCATAATAACACTTTCAAATCACATTTGATAGCTTTCTTTTTGAATAATCCCACCCCTGGGTTGTTTTCATCGGAAAAGGTCCTAAGCAATTCTACCGTACTACATAGCAACGGATACCATATAAGCCTAAGCATGGTATAAACAAGGTTCTAGGGTTACAATGGATATGATTAACAATGTCAAGGTGGAATTAACAAGTTCGGAATAACTAGCTCTTATATTTGACATATTTAATTAAACATAGTGTGAAATCATGTGCTGAAAAATTGGCTTTGAACTGAAAAATTAACTTAGAATTGGTTTTGCAAAATGTGCTTGTGCATGTGTTTGACAATTTGACAAGAAACAGTAAGTTTCGTTTTTACGCTGTGTGACCAAGTTCTTAAAAGACAAGAAGTTTTACATGTACGTGAGACCAAATTTTTGGTCCGTCGTGAATGGCTTTCTGCTCGATTAGGGTTTGTGCAAATTTGGACTTTGAATTTTGATTTGTTTTTGAGATTATGAAATTTGTGAGAATTTCATGATGCTTGAAGTGGACTTTATGCAATGCTCATGTTAGTAGTTGCATGTATTGACATTGAGTCAAGTTGTGGACTTGTGCTCGGATTTGTTTTGTGGTTTGTTCATGTGCAGGTATTGCTCGAAGACGAATGTGGTCGATGACGGGACCGGAACTAGGTTCATGGAGGAACTGAGGTTCGGGACTAGATTCAGGAGGAACTGAGGTCTTGGTGGTCAAGGATGTCATGCGGGACGTTCGGGCTGAGAGAATGGTGCACATGAAGAATGGTTAGTCACGTGAGAATGGCAGGAGGTCATTCGCGTGCAAAGTGTTAGTCACGTGAGTATGGCAGGTGGCCATACGCGTGCAAAGTGTTAGTCACGTGAGTATGGTAGGGTTGCCATACGCGTGCAAGAGTTGTACTCGGCCAGGTTGGGCCAAGTAGAGTTGTGTTGGATACAGATTCCTTCTAGGGAATAGGAATCGTATTCAGAACTCCTTGTGGGTTGATCCTTTAAATAGGAGGGGTGTCTCCTGTTAAAAGGCATCAATCGAACCAAGTAGCAGAACAAGCGCAAGGGAGCTTGAGCTTGGTTTTAGGGTTTGTACTCTTTTGATGAGAGTACTTTAGACAAAAGAAATAAAGATCAATTCTTCTAGTTCCTTGTGTGCTATAATATTCTCTTTTGGTTCTTGTTTGCATACTTGTTCTAGTTCTAGATTGGTTTTTGTTTTTTGAGTTTCATCTTGATTTGATCCATCAAAAACCTCTCTAGGGTATTGATCTAGTGTTCCTCAAAGTTTTGTTGATAAATCTTTTGTTGTTCTTGATCAATCTACAAGTTTCGATTAGATTGATTTTCGTCAAGTTCTGGAACAGCAAGATTGCGAAGCTTATAACTTTTGATCCGTAAGTTCGATCGAGCTGATTCTTTTTGGGTTCTATTCGTACTGGAATCTAGTTTCTTGTGTCCAAATTTCAGATCGATCCGGCGGTTGGATCTCCAGGAATTCCCGTTTTACTGAACCTCTGTCATTCTGTTTTTGTCGAAAACGAGGCAATTATTTGGTTCTATTTTGGGGTGAACTTTTAATAGATCAAGAATTTGGTTTTAGCTTCCGCACAATCATTCACCCCCCCTCTGATTGCTATATTCGTATACTACGATCCTACACATAGCCATGCAACTTTATAAACAATTTAAATCATTTTGTAAACATAGGAGCAAAGTGCATCAAGGAGACTTGCCTTCTTCGGCGGTGGGAGTGTCGAACTCGAGAAGTCTGGCGGCGGAATCGGCGGTTGCGGCGGGATCGTCGACTACACGCAAAACGAGGCAATAAATAAATAACAGAAAATAAATAAAATCCAAAAAATTATAAAATTAGTACTGGCAGGTAGATCTTGATTTTAGATGAATTTAGGAAGTTGAATGGGTTCAAACGGAGTTCGGATGAGAAAGTTATGAGCTTCCGAAGTTTGGATTTCGAATAAATCGAAAACCGAGAATATTCCCGGAATATTCCTCTCGGGTTTGACTGGGTCAAAGGTTGACCGAGGACTTTGACTTTGACTGGACTGGCTTTGACTAGGCTTTGGGTGGATGACAGAGGGCCCCACATGTCATAGACATGGGTTGCTTCTCCTAGAAGCTTGCCATAGCCATGGCAATGGCTTCCATGGAAGAGAGAGAGAGATTGAGGAAGAGAGAGGGAAGGATGGGGGGGCTCGCCGGCCAGGGGGGGCGGCGGCGAGAGGCGGCAGTGGTCACCGGCGGCGGCTGGCAGGCGCTGAGCGCTACATGGCAAGCGGCCGGGCATGGCGTGGCAGGCGGCCGGCAAGGCGCGGGCAGCGGCGAAGTGGCGGCGGGCGGGCGGCTTGCGGCGGCACGCGGCGGGCCGGCCGGTGGCCATGGCCATGAGCCCAAGCTCCACCCAAAAAAACAGAGAAGGCTAAAAGATAAAAAGAGCACAAGTTCTTCCAAAAACTTGATTTTTCTCTCATTTTTGCATGGAATCGATCCAAATAAAAGGCTAGAACCTCTAGAGGACCTCCTTAGCATCATCTAGGATGAAGGAATTGAACCTAAACTTACCAGAATTGGAGAAATCGACGACGAACGGCGATTCGGCCGAAAACACCAAAACACGAAATTCGTCGCCCACGGATGATGAAACCTAAAACCAACGATCGGGTTAGAAGCTAGACATCCATGTTAACACAAAGAAACGATCGGGAGGAAGAAAGATCCACCGTAGTGGAAGATATGAGCAAGAACACGAAGAACGCGAAGAACAACCAAAAGGTCGTCAGTTTTCTTGATATTGCGGCCAATTGGATTTGAGAGGCTAACGGAGAGCTACACCACCGGAAAGAGGATTCTTATACGGAGAGATGAGGGGCGGAATCACGCGAAACGGATTAGAAACGGCCGCTCTATCACCATAAAGGTCGATTTTGGTTTCCTCGCAACCGTTCAAAATCCAGCGAGATCTCGGGTGCATTAACCCCATGGATAGAAAGAGGAGGCCGTTGCGATTCCAACGGATCCGACGGTTCGCGATTTGGAGTTGTATGGAGGAAGATACATGAATTTGGATAGGTATGATAGAGTTTGGAAGTCTCTGTTATCCTCTCCAGGCAAGAACACGTACAAGGCCATCCCAAGGTTAGGGATGACACTGTAGTGCCACGTGGCGGCCTGCGGTTGGTTGGCTTATACGCGAAAGTTCCGCCCTAGAGAAAAATTAGGAAAAATGGTCTAAAAATTCCTAGAGCCATTTTTGAATATTTGGGACTTAATGAAATTGGTTTGGTTGAATTTGGATGATTTTTGCGGAATTGGATATTCGGGCGCGGATCGCAGGCATTAAACGAAAGCCGCGCGAGATAAAATAGGAACGGATGTCCAAAAATCCGGGGAATGATTCCTAAAATCATTTCAGAATATTTGGAGCATTTTAGAAATGGTTTGGAGATTTTTGGAGTATTTTGGGATCCGGGTGAATTTTCGGGTACCAGCGGGACTGGAAAATCCGATTTTTCGCCCGGGAGGGAATTAATTCCCGATTTCGAAGGAGAATGGATGCCAGGTTATTTTAAACACCAAAGAAACTCCAAATTTTGAATTTACTTTATTTAAATTAGGTTTTTCTCCATAAAGCTAAAAAGAGGATGTTACATAAGGAGATGAACTGCAGAAATCAAAATTCTAGTAAAACTTTCAAAGCTCAAATGTCACTCTTAGGAGGTTTAAGACTAACAAAAGAGTCACTGCAGCATAACAGAGTGAACTGTACAGTGAATCAATGAGTGAGTCTCATACTCTCATTAAATTACAAAAATAAAAACTCAGTGTGTACTACATTGAATTAGGAGTACCTTTGGGCTACCCAGACCTAGAACCGAAGTTAAAGCATTGGAAACAAAAGGTAACATTGCAGAATTGCACTAATCTCATAGAGCTGCCCTGTTGCTAGTTTTCATTCAAGTCAGATCAAATTGATTCTATTGTTTTCAGTAGCTCTCATTTACCAGAACCTCTCCATCTCAAAACAGAAAGGAAAATAATTAACAGATAGAACACCAGGAAATGAGTAACACAGGGGTAGCTAGAACCATCTTTTCGAAAACCAAACTTACCAAAGCCTCAGAACCCATTTAATCAAATATTATTTTGATCGTTTATTTCTAGAGGGTGTCTAGAGAGAACATAAATGTTTTCTTGCTAAATAATGCTTAAATTTTAAGTCTTCGATCTAGATCAAATTGATAGAATCAATTTGCATCCTCTACTCCCATTTAATTACTATATAGACAAAAAAATCGACTACTCGTAAACAAAAAAACACTTAAGTGCCATTTAGCCATTCCCTTGTTTCCATTATAATGTGTTGTTATAGATCGCGCCACGCCCATTAGAATGTGTTGTCATAAATCGCGTGCCCATTATAATGTGTTGTTTCCATTATAATGTGCTTGTGTTGCCTAGTCATACCAATGTGATGTGTATGTATCCAAGCATTTACATATGCCCATTAGAAGAGCAAAACGTGTTCAGAGATGCCATTACAAAAATATTCCAAATGTTCAATACTTACTGCTGAAACTGAATTTAAAGAATTAAAAACATATCACTTTGAAAGTGATTCTGAACAAGTAAACCATAACTGATCCCACCAAATCAACGGAAGTGGCAAAACATGATCCATAAAGTAACATGAAGGATCACACATACACATACTCATACAGTAAGCATTTGTCGTATTTAGCAAATCGGTCTATATAGAAGCATGAAATAACACATAACCAGCGTATGAAATAACACAAGACTCCTTTCGGATCCAAGAGTGCATGAACTTTGCATTAGTACAGAAGACTCCAATGATTGAACATCATTTTACATATATCAATCGGAGTGGGATGGAGACACATTATGTTCCAGATGAGTACAGAAGACTGGGTCATTATTGTCAGGATCATGAAACTCGCCATTCTTGTTGATGATTTGACTCATGATGAACCAAGCGAGTTGTCCCTGAATGGCTCTGATTTCAGGTTGTTTTAGTTTTTCCGTAGGGATTTTGAGGCGCTACAAGGAGAAAAGAATTAATATGAGAACTTTAGTATAAATCGTTAGGCACGAACCATTTTGTGTTGTTAGCATGACAAACCTCTACATCATTGTCTACAATTGTAGAACCTAAGAGTACCCGCATGTAATGGCAGACAAAATACCCACATAAATTTGTGCCTTGCGACTGTTTGTTACACTGCAAAATAAATAAACTGCAATGTCACAAAATGAGT